>JAWWEM010000027.1:11368129-11382290 GCA_035582935.1 Ormyrus thymus
TTTCCGCGGCAGCCTGCCCCCCCCCCCCCCCCCTTCTGCCGGCGCTCTCTTTCTCGCGCCGCTTTCTGGGAGAGCTTTTCTCTCTCCAAAGGGGCACCGGCGGGCTTTAAAGACGCTTTTGAGAAGTGCGTCGCTGCTTAGACGGAGCTCTTTTGCCGACTTTCTTTGAACGAGCTCCCGCAGTCGCCCTGCTCTTCGAGTTTGTCTCTTGGGCTGGTCGCTTCTTTTTCATTTTTTTTTTCTTTCTCGAGGACGCGCGCGACTCTATTAAGATTTAAGCGCTTCGGAGCTTTGCGCGAACGGACTATAACTGGGTTGAAGTTAGGATAAGGGTCAAGGATGTGGCTGTATGGATGAGTGCTTCGCTTCGTCGTTCTTAAACGCAGCATTTTACTTTTACAACGCGAATGCTTTTTGATAATAATTGCCCGCCGCAAGATTCGCGAGCGCAGCGCTCGAGCTCCTCAAGTGGAAATAATATATATAATTTTTATCAAAATTTTAAACAAGTTTCGTAAAATTTTCATTCTATATAATTTATATAAAATTTCTATATAAAATATAAAAAATATGAGCTCATTTAATAGTCATCGATTGCTTGTTTTGTCATGAGAGTTGTAAAAGGTTAGGATGCGCCA
Organism: Ormyrus thymus; assembly: GCA_035582935.1. NCBI lineage: Eukaryota > Metazoa > Arthropoda > Insecta > Hymenoptera > Ormyridae > Ormyrus > Ormyrus thymus. The sequence continues at coordinate 11,368,768 of JAWWEM010000027.1, forward strand.
AGAAGCGAAATTAATTTTATTTTTCACGACTGGCGCTTGGTGGCGCATCCTAACCTTTTACGCCTCTTATGCCAAAACTAGCAACCGAAGGCTACTATTAGAAGAGGCTCATCTATTTGATATTTTCATATAGAAATTTTATACAAATTATTTAGAATCAAAATTTTTCGAAACTTGTTTAAAATTTTGATAAAAATTGTATAAATTATTTCCACTTGGGTCTCCCGGTGCGCGAGCCGCGCTCGCGATTCAATTCAATCGCTCTCGAAAAAAGAAAGAAAGAAGAAAAAAAAAAAAATTAGCGCAGAGACTATATTTTCGCCCGGCAAAGGCATATATCGTAGCGAGGGATCTCTCGGCGCGCATGGAAGCCCGGAGACGCGCGGTCGGGGCCTCTCCTCGCTCGGTCTCACGCACGTGCGTTCCTCTCCGATCGCGGCTGCATGCGCCGCGCGCGCGGAAGAGAGGAGCAAAAAGGCCGCGCGCGCGCGCGCTCGGAAGGGAGCGGAGAGAAAGGAGAGTGGGCGATTTCGCATGCGTGCGTGCGCGATTGCGATCTCGGCGATCGTGATCGAGATGCGCGCGCGGGATAGGCGCATTCTCTCTGCCCGGCTCCGTCTAGCCGCTCTTCTCCCTCTCTCTCTCTCTCTCTCTTTCTTTCTCGGCGTATCGGGCAATTGATAATGATCGATTTCCTTATTGAAATTTTATTGCGTCCCTGGGAGATGGATGCGCGAGAGCGCGGGTAATTGATATTTATAAAGTGGATTGCAGTTACATCGGGCGGCGGCGCGGGCAGCGATTGTGGTGCGGAGGGTAGGCCTTTTGTTTAGCGGACGCTGCGCGCGAGCAGCGTTGTAAAATTGTTTTTCGATATTGGAAAAAGGGGCGCGCTCGATTTGCTCGAAATATTTCGAATTTATTGCATTATTTATCGGAGGGGGTGGCGGGTTGCCCGCGGAGCCGCATGTCGTTGCACGTAATAAGTTCGGAATTTGATTATGTATACTTTCCGTACGTGGTGCCTTTACGGGATAGAGCTTGTTGCTTTTTAAGCAGGTTTATTACTGAAATTCGTGGAGTAAATTTATTCTTTTTTTGGGGTATAAAAAATGCTGAATTCGAATTTATGGAGCTTAGGTTCAAGAGCGAAAAGCCAACTGTATAATTCTAAAATAGAAAACTGCACTAAACCGTTTGCAAGAGAGTGCAGATGCCGCGAAAGCCGTAAGAATCGAAAATTCCTGAAACAATAACCACGCAATCTCGCAAAGTAGCCCAATCTCGCTATTGACGAAACGAAGCAGAATTATCACGCAGGCGGCTCGCGGGAACGGCCGCGGAGGCCGGGAAAAATCGTCGATTATCCCCTAGATCATCATCGAATTACCCGGGAATGCCCGACATCCCGCGATCGCTCGCGAATGAATAATTCCTTGCTGTTCCTTCAAAACGACGCCGGGTAATCGGCGAGGCTTGCAAAACTCGGAGAAAAAAAAGCGTGCGCCAGAGCCGGGCGATTAGAGTAATTATCATCGCGCGGCCCAGCGATAATTCACTCTCTTGCGCCGTGAGGAGCGCGCGCGCGAGAGAGAGAGAGAGAGAGACGTACGTCTGGCGGAATCGCCGACTAATCGGGGCTCGGCCAATAAGCGTCACGTTCCTCTCCTCCTCGGCCCGCGTCGCCTCGTCGCCGTCGTCGTCGTCGCGCGTTCGCGTCGCTCCTTCACTCTTTCGCGCGGGCCATCCATCTCTGCCTCGTTATTACCCTGCATCCTCTCTCTCTCTCTCTCTCGCGCGCCCGAGCTGATTCGACGAGTCGTCACGTCAACTTGTTTCTCTCTCTCTCTCCCTTCCTCCGCTGGTATCAAAGGTCATTTCGTTCCCATTGGCCATTTCCCTCTGTCGAGTTCTCGCGGAGGAATTCCCGTGCAAAGGGGTATACATATACGCGTGTGTGCGCGCGCGGACATATACACGCGAAGAGAGGGAGGGAGAACGAGAGGAAACAAGTGGATTGCACCGAGAGATTGCGCGAAATCATTGGCCCGTACCGAGAGAGAAAGAGAGAGAGAGAGAGAGGGAGCAATTATTTCAGCGGCGCTTCGTTCGTTCATTTCGCTCGGCGCGCCAAGAGAGAGAGAGAGAGAAGAAGGAGAGCAAAAGGGACGGAAGGGAAAGCGCAGCGGCGCGCGGCGACGAGCTCTACTTTTCTTCGCTGAGCTCGCGATTGCGATTTTGTTAATTGGATTTGGTGCGCGCGACGCGGAGCCCCCGGCTCCGGGGGCGCAACTGGATCTAACGCGGCGGACTTGTTTCGCTTCTTTGCTCCGCGGGAGTCTTCGCTCAGCTGCCCGGGCGCGCTCTCCGCTGCGCGAAGGCGCGCGCGCCGATTCGGTCCCTCCCCGCGTGCGGATAAAATTGCAGCTCCGACTGCACCGGGGAGCTTTAAAGCACGGGAGATTTCCGCCAGACGGTTCATTTTGAAAATCTAAGCGGCGGTGCGGGCATTGCAGTTGGCCTCCTTGGGAACTTTGGAATTTCGCGCGGGATTCGCGCGAGCCGATGAATCGGAATAGGTTAATGAAAGGTTCGCGGGAGACTTTGAACTTACGGAGTCTCCCTCTCTTTCACTCTCACGGTAATCTGCATCTGCTCCGTTGTAACTCGGCTGGCGATGGATAATTGTCGGAAGGGCAAACATCGCTCCCGATATGCCTTCTCCCGAAGTGGGATGTTGATACTTGAATTAGTTCAACCAGTTTAAGAAGACGGGGCTGCGTAATTTTTGTTCGCTTGCCGCGAAAAATGGCCGCAGTCGAACCTTAAGAGTATAAGGTTAACGAACGGAATAAAATTCTTTAATTATCCAAACGCGTAATATTCCCCCCCCCCCCCCCGACCGATCCTGTCCCCCGGGCGCCATAAATTCCCCTAAGAATTCCCTCGGAAAGCGGAAAGGAGCAACAAAACATCGATTAAACCAACGCAATTTTCGTCGATAGTCGCGGAGCCTCGCCGGCAACAGCAACCCCGTGTGTTTCCAGCCGGTTCGGAATGCCAGGAGGGAGAGCTCGGAAGCAGGCGGCGGCGTCGGTCGCGCCTGGGCCGGGGGAGACATTGGCAGGAATGTCTCAATCCGCTAATCCCGCGTATCTGCGACGAGTTTCATTTCCATCGGCAATTCATCAGAAATTCCAGGGGATCCGGACGCTCGGAAAGACGGACGGACGGACGGACGGACGGAATAGAGGAGGAGAGAGAGCGGGACCGGTATCTCGAGAGCAGAAGCGGCGGCGGCGGCGGGCGAAAAATCCGAGATTCTCATTGTTGAGGGCCTCCGTCACGTCCCGGATTGCACGCACCGTGACTTCTGCTACTCCCCCGCGGCGGCTGATCACAGCGCGATCTCGACCTCGAGTCTTCCTGAGAGAGGGAGAGAGTCGGGAGACGAGGCACGTCGCCGAGGAAAAGTACCGGCCTGAGTGGAAGGAAAGATTGCCCCGGAGGTAATTGATTGATTGATCGATATGGTTTATTGAGCGCCGCCGAGGACGGGCAGGCTTCCTCTGGCGAGGAGATTGGCTTTGCGTATGATTTTTTGCGCGGGAGCTTATCGGACGGCTGGAAGCATTGTGGCGACTCGTCGCGTCAGCTCGCTCTCGAGCGGGGCAGTGGAAATAATCAACGCGGAAGATGAAAAGACCTGCGCGCGCAGGCGATGGTTTTAACGAAAAGCGTCGATTAAGATGTATTTCCGCGCGCGCGCGCGAAAAAAACGAACAGGACGAGGCGCTCGACTCTTCGACAAACGCCAGAACGGAGGGAAAAAATGTCGCCGAGCTCCCCGCACTCGATAAAAGGGGAATCGCAGCAGAATCGAAAGGAAATCCAAGCTAGTTTATAAACCGTCGGTCTCCTTCGCGCGTCTCACCGCTCGGAGCTCGAAGCCGGTGGCGCGGGCGAAAATAAAAGCGCCGCGAGCGACGAAAAACGGCGGAGCGTGCAAAAAGAGCCGCTCGCAAGACAGGCGGGGGAGAGATAATGTGAGAAAGGTGCGCTCGCGCTCGCGCACACACAAACACACACACACACACAGAGAGAAAGGTACGCGGCTCGAGGGAGAGAAGATGCAGATAGAGCTCGGAAAGAAGAAGAGCCACGGAGACGCGCAAGTCGAAAGCGAGGGAATCTACGGGGAATCGAGTGATATGCGCGAGATTTCCAAGCGCGATCGTCTCGGCGGCTCTCCGAGATATCCTCCGAGTCGCTCCCGGAGCTTTCAATTAATCACGGAGCGCGAGCGGCGGCCATGGCTCTCTCTCTCTCTCTCTCTCTCTTTCTCCGCTGTCCTGTCGCTCCTCCTCGCGCCGATGGGATTTTAATGAGCGCGGCGCAGAAATGAATACGCCGCCGTCGCCGCCGCGCGCTTCTGAATGTAAATTGCCGGATTTGCATAGATCGCGTATAGCAAGCCGCCGCCGCTGCTTTCTTTCGCCGCCGCGCGGAGAGCGGCCAATCGTGTTATTAGACGGCGCGGGGCGCTATTTTTTTTGTTATTTCTTTTTTTTTTTTCGAGACGCCCGATAGGACTGCGATGGGGCAAGGAGGCGCGCTGCCAATTCCCCGGGACGCCGCTTGTTTTCCGATCGCCGCCGGGAACGAGCTGACTTTCCTAATAACTGTATTCGCGCGCGGCTTTCGGGGCCGGCTTCGAGGATCGTGCTCTCCCGTGTAATGGAAGTTTAAGAGTTGCCAGGTATTGAGCTTGTGAGGGGAATCAAGTACGATTCCTAGGGTGTCAGAGTCGGGTAAGTCCGTTTGCGTCCTCTTAAGGATCATATATGCAATAACGAAAGATAAGCCTTTTTTAATTGTTTAATCTTTGAGAAATTCGATCAAATGTCAATGGAAAATAATTATGGTTAGAATAATTCAAGTTTTTTTTAAATAAACATTTACAGTTTTATTCTAATTAACAAAAGAAAAATCTGATGAAATCTATAACGTTTTCGGATACACATTCTATCTTTATTCGTACGATATTCTATCTTTACTCGTACAATATTCTAATATCTTTATTCGTACAATCTAAATTAAAACAATTCAATAAATTTGAAAATAACTTTAGTATTATTTAATAAAATGTTTTTACAGTCAGTGATGTAACTTTTTAAAAATATTTCCGAACGCCGATAACCTTCGTCGTCTCGGCTAAAATATGCAATTTTTGAAAAATAATTAAAAGTAGAAAAACGCATCGTACGGTGATCGAAAATGGCCCTGTTGTTATAAAATTGAATAATCTTTACGATCTCGCAGACTAACTTTCATCAGCGACCAGAAAAATTAAGTTTTTTATCTTTTTAATTATGCGTCTCGCGTGGCAATAAACATCACCATCGAATTCCTTGACCCTCAGAACCCTTTACGAGTGACTTTTTGTAATGACATCTCTGCAGGATGTCAAAAAAAGTTGGTCTACTTTTAGGATCGGTCACTGTTATGCAAGCGCAATTCGAGTTCGTTAATAATAATAAAGCATATTTTTTACTTCATCTTAATTAATAAAAAATTGCAAATGCTTTGAGAACATGCTTTTAATTAGGTTAAAAATCATTTTATAAATTATTTAAACGACCAAACATTTTTATCGCATTAATATTTTTGAGATATTCAATAAACATTTGTGCGGAAATCCTGCCTGTAATTAAATTTGTTTTGAACATTTTCCATGTATTTTTACAGGTTAAAAAAGAACTTCTCGTTATATCCAGTAATCGAATTTTGGCAGTCAAGGATGTGGATTTTTTTGTTTCATTTTCACTGCGAAATATCTCTCCCTCTGTTTTTATCCGAATTCGTGTAATTGGCTTTATTACGACCGGAGCACGAATTTCATGGCAAATCGCCAGCCGAAAAGTGCGTAACGCATTTACGCCCGAAATCGCTCCGAGAGGTTAATTCGGCCGCATTAAATTTCCGGCGACGAGCGGCTGCAATTGATTTATCACCATAACGATTATATGAGCATCCCGTTACTCCCCGTGAATTCCTAAACATTATTATATCGGTTCGCTGCGCAGTTGAAATAGTCAAGATCATTCGTTGCGTTAGATAACCGCTATATAAACACGATTACCGACGCGCGAATTTCCGTGTAAGCATCGATAATACTCTTATTATAACTGCAGTTATACTTTTTCCGCACGAAATTCTGAATGCCGTGCGATGATGCGCATGGATAAAAAAAGTATTTCTACGATTTTAAAATAAAATTCTTTAAATTAAGAATCGCCATTACAATATTTCACACACATTAATTCTATATGGAGTATTACAATTGCAAATTTAATAGATTAACTAATTTGCAATCCTGCAGAGGACTACGCAGATGCATAAGTAAAATCAATATTATAATAATTATACGTCGCAAAATTATTTATAATCAATTAAAATGCTCTAAAATAATTCTAGATAAATTTGCAAAAGATTACGGACATTATGCAGTGTCGATTCTCAGGCTAGACCTGTCAATCACTCGCCTAAGACTTAATCATAATAATTCCGCAAAATCAAATCGTCCTTACAGTTACCTTAACAAAAAGCTCAGCCCTCGTCGGCAACGATTTAAATACAAAATATGTTAAACCGTCCGCCTCGTAGCGGCAGCAGCAGCAGCATCTCGAGCAAAAAATTAATTCGCTTACACAGAGAGAGTGGAGCGGCGGCTCATCCGCACTAAATCTCCCGGCAGCTCTCAGGCAGGCCTGAAAACGATCCACGGTAAATAAATGAATGATCGCGGAAAAAAGGCGCGCGTTTTACGAGGCAGAAAAAGCCCCCCTCTTTCTCTCTCTCTCGCTCGCTCGCTCCGCGCTCTCGAAAAAGCAAACGCACGCGGTCGGCGCGCAAATCGAGCTCGGCGCGCAGATCGAGTCGCCGTAAATCAGCCGTGTAAGTCGATACAGCTTTAGCGCGAGCCGCGGATATATATACGTATATACGCGGGGCATACATTAACGCGGCCGCGCAGTTAGTAATGAAGCCGTATTGGCCGCGTTATTGGTGTCCTCTTAATAACATCCCCCATCAGCCGAGAGCGCCGGAATAACAGTGGGAATTGAGTTATGGCGCCGGAGCCGCGATATATACTCTCAAAGCGAGAGAGAGAGAGAGAGAGAGAGGGACACGCCTCTACGCGACTACCTAAGAGAGGAGGCGGTTAATGGGAGGGGGAGAGCTGATTCCCTGATTTTACCTTTTGTCAATCAATCAACGTCCGCGGGGGGGAGGAGGGACTCTTTACGCCGGCAAAAATCCACTCGCCGCCCCGATTAAGGAGACGCGTGCCATTAATTTTGCGTTATTGCGGGCCCGAGTTGGATCCCTCGTGAGAAGGTGCGCGCCGAGAAAGGAGCTTTGGCGCGCTCGGCCGCGCGTTTTGTTGCCTCGAAAAATCTGAGCCGCGACGACCTTGCGCTCTGCTCCGCGAGTGCTCGCGATTGCGTTCTCGCTGAAGGATCTTTAAAGGACGCTACTTGCAGGAGAGCCTTTGCACCCTTTATTCTCGATTCTGGAACGAGCGTAAATAAGATTTTCGCGAAGAGGATCAGGATGGAAAATTCGTCGCCGAGAAGATTTAGGGTCTAACGAGGATATTTCGCGATTGCGAGAAGTGCCATTTTTTCATAGAACAAGGTACATTAGTCAAGAGGAACTTCAATCCAAATGCAAAGTCTAATCAAGAAAAAGTCAATCTCCCAGTTAGCCCGCGGCACGAAAACGAAGCCGTATAACCCTCCAGAAAAATGACTCGAACTCATCAGCCGCAATAGCCCCCGAAGAGGCGGCAAAGCACACCTCGCGATGGAAGGCGCCCGCGCGCGGGCGGGGGGGGGGGAAAGTATAGGCCGCCGCGGAAAATCACGTCGCGCCAAATGAAAACGTCGGAACGAAAAATCTTTAATTAAACGTTAATCGAGCGTATAGCTTCGCCGGCGCGGCCGAGAACTCCCTCGGCGCTTTATCAGAGAAAGTGTTGATTAGTGTTTGCGAGAGAGAGAGAGGTGTACGAAACTCGGCGGCGCAGCGCGGCAGCGAGAAGAATTCTCAGGTTCTTATTGTTCTTAATTGCGAGCTCGGAGGGTCTCGAGATTTTAATGGCCAAGCAAGGCAGAGTCTTTCCTCCCCCAATCGTGACCGGCCGACAATCACCGCTGCCGTTTCTCCTCCCCCTCCCCTCCGTATCCGCTATTCTAATCGCCGGCTAGCGTTCGCTAATTATCGTCTATTACGAGCGTCGCCGAACGGAAATTCGTTCCCGGCGCAGGCCTTTTTTCGCCTCTCGACACCTGAGAACTTCATCTCTCTGCGCTGCGTAACCGGCCTGCCTCGCTGCGCTTTTCCCCCCCCCCCCCCCCTCCCCTTTCCTTTCCATCTCTCGAGAGTTTCGACTGGCGGAGTCGGAGAGATGTACCGGTGATGAGCCGTGTTTTCTTGTTATGGGCGGGCTCGCTTTTCCGCGCAGTCAGATTGATTGTGAGCTTTAATGAAGGATGTAAACGTCTAAATGTGCATTTTTTTTCCAGGCTCGCGATGCGCAGCCGTTTGAGTCTGCTTATTTTTGAGCCTGCTTTCATTTTCTTAATTATAAGGCGGGGGATTTTTAATTCTTTGTTGTTGGTTATTATTGTGCGTTGGATGGATGTTTTACGAATTTTTTCAGCGAATTTTAAAAGCTTCTTAAATTAATAAACAGTACATTTGTACTTATAATAAATAATGGTATAGTATTTTTTTATACAGTTAAATTCTACTAACTCTCATTACAACAAAATTCGCATTATTTATAATTATACAATTCATCTGAATGATGCCGAATTAAATGATTTTATTTCATAAAATTGCAAAGAGAAACGTTAACATTAGACAAGATTAAATTTTTGTTTCAATTTTATGAAAGTATAACTAATAGAAGTTTAATTTATTTTGCATTCGTGTGACTTAAATTAGTTTAAATTTTGTAACATATCGAATATTTTCAATTTTAATTCTCATTCAATTTGCATATTGCGCGAAATTATCAATCTGAAAGTTTGAATGTATTATTAAAGCCGACAATACGGAGTGTATGTATACGAAAGTTAAAAAATTAAAATAAATGAAGACATATTCACTGCTGACAAAATATGCTCAAACGGAAACTCTTACTTTAATCAATCGCCTGACATTTACCGCGGATGATCATTCACTTTTGCAGGTTTACTGCAAAGTAAATTATTTTCCATTATTAGAGGAAAAATTGCGCTTTAATATTTTTAGCGGATGTAAAGCACGGCGAAAAATCATTTCGTTTACTGCGCGCGAAGTGCACATCATAACTTAAGCTGACTTTTATGCCCTTAATGGCTCTTCCTCTCTTAACGAGTTACGACATTCTCCGCCAGTTTGAGCCAATTTCAAATTTTTCGGATAAGCCGTGTTTTTTTCGAAAAATGCGTAGCATATACCAGTCATCAATTTTAATCGCCCCGAGGAAAGTCGTTTTTACCCAAAAATAATTTACATAACGTAATAAGAAGTGCATACACTCGCGCGGCCGCAACAAAACAATGATTAACTTCATAGCTTTACGAGACCTGCGCCTTACGTAAGCAGCCGACGAAATTGAAAAGGCCGGGCTTTTTATAATTCCCGTATCTCGTTTCGCCGTCTATTTTCTGCGTTGCCGTTCTTCTTTATTCATCGAATTCCCTCCTTCCCGGATATGCAAAAGCATTTTTTCGATGCCGGTCCAAAAATATTGTCGCAAGTAGGGTGAATTTAATTTTCTTAATTCAATAGCCAACCGGTTCATGTTTATTCGGCGCGCCTGAGCTTTTCCCGAGCATCGGCTGTAAAAAAAGAAGAGGCGTTTAATTTTAAAAATAACGAATCGGCAGGTGTGTTGCCGAAGGAACTCGAGCTTGTCACTCTCAATTTCCGCTTTCTTCGCGGCTTTTCCTCGATATCTCTCGCCAGTTTTCCCAGTCTCGGGTTGCGCGTACTGAATTATTCCCGGACGATATAACCTGCCCGAGAGAAAGAGAGAGAGAGAGCTGCACCTCTCGAATTTATCCCTCGCCGCGATCGACTCGCTCAAGGCTCCGGAATAATCTCCCCCCGACTTGAGGCTCGTCTACAATTTAGATTTTTACTGCGCAAACAATCTCTCTTTCTGCCTGCGTGTTGCGATTTCGAGATTCGGCCCGGGGAGGAAGGTGAGGAGCCTCGTTTTTCATGCAAATCCGAACGCGCCGCGAGCTTTCTTTTCGAGGGCTACTGCGCTGCTCGGTTAATCGACTTTTTTAAATTAAATTTATAGTACTTATGGATAAAGCTTATAAGTGAATAGCGTTACAATAATTGATGCTTCTCAAAATAGCTTTAATCTTTTCTTGCCCTTTAGGAAGAATTACACTTGGGATAATAGATTTACGGAAGCACTTTTTTACTACCGAGTTGAAGCAACTTCTGCGAACTTAACCGTAACTTCATTTTTTGGAGTTTATTTCAGCTTGGCGAGAACCGGCGAAGATAAATGACGTAATTGGGTTTTCGAGGCGAAGTTCCGTCAGTCCCTAAAAATATATCGTGGGAACTCCATCTATATGCGAAGTGCTCATTTTCAAAACGTTGAGCGTTAAAATCTATTAGAGAAGCTGCGAGCAGCGGTTCTCGAAAATAATCGCTCGCATCGATGCTCGGATGAATAAGATCACGTTGTGCTTCTGCCGCGGCAAGACGGGAAGTATAAGCCGAATCGCACGGCTGTCATGGACTATTTGAATCTCCTCGGAAATTTCCCAGGTTCGGTTTGCCGCGACCCCGTTTGGATTCGGCTCAATAAGATAAAATTTCATGAACAGTTACACGCCGCTTATCGGACCAACTGTAGAGATGTTGATGTTTAAAATAGGAACGTTTATTATTTGTAATTCAAGGGAAAGATTTTATTTTTTATACACACAAAGAAAAATTACTAATATGTAGTCATATTCATTAAATATTAATGAATATTACTAATACATATCAGTAATCCTTTCTCTCTGTGTACTGATGAAAGAAAATTGACTGCGAAGTGTTGAAGTACGGTAATTTTAACAATGCATTTTTCTTGAATTTAAATACTTCTCAATTTTAAAACGCAATATGAACTTCTCTTCAAACATATCAATGCCTGTCACCGTAAAATGGGTTCATAATTCGATACCGATTCATTCAATTATAAAGTAAACGTTCGCTTCAGCAACGAGAAGAGGCAGTCAGCAATTTTGTATAACATTAACCCAGCCCCGCTCTCCTTCTTTACATTATGAATGGAAATCTGTAATACAAAACTCTCATTCTCGGAAACTAAGCAGATAGCACTCTCGCGTCTTCGGGTTACACTCGCGCCGAGCCACGTCCGTATAATGGATTTTCACCCAAGCGAACGTAAAAAAAGGAACGAGTGCATTAAGGCCCTATTAGAGCAGATGCATGCGGGGATCGACGTTAACACGCAAAAACAATTACGGGAAACGATATAAGAGCATATTTCAATGCAACGGGGCGAAGTACAGCGAGCCAAGATAAAATAAGGAGAGCGTATACATCGTTTACTTTAGATTTCGGTTGCATCGGGACGCCTTAGTCAATTTTTAACACCCGCGCTGTAAAATGATAAACATTTCTATCGATCTATTCTCAAAGCTATAAAATACCTATACAATTTTTCTTACTTAATTTTGCAACAAAAAAAAAAACGAAGAAAACGGCGAGCGGCGAAATCGAAAATTAGGCAATTTTCGCTGTCTCTCGCCCGTCTCGCCTCGCCTCGCTCCTCGTGTGCCTTATCACCGCGCAGCGGCTCGCGCTTCTCGCGCCCAACAACACGCGCCTCGACCGCGAGATACAGTGTGTGTGCGCCTCTAACCTCTACTCCCACGATTCATTTGCCCTCCTCCCCCTCCCCTCCCGCGGCTATCTATCCGCTCTTGCACACAGCCCAGGGCTTAGGTACGTAGGTCCAATCTCGATTACACCGCGTGGCGCTGAGCCTTCCACTTTTCTTGGGGGCTGCCGCCGCCGCGGCCGCCGACGCTGATATCGATCGAGGAATCGCGGCCTCGGTATATACGCCGCGCGCTTCTGCCCGATAGACGCGAGAAGTGTGTTAGAGAGCTGCGTAACTGACGTCTAATCGCCCGGGCGATTTATCGTTTCGGCTTGTCGGCCCGAGCGAGCCTGTCTGGCCCTTTTTTCGAGATCGCTCATTTCTTTTTGCTTCGCTCTTCCTCCTCCTCCTCCTCCTCCGCGGCTGCCTGCCCGCCTGCCTGCCTGCCTGCCTGCCCGGGAGGTTTTTTAGGCTCGAGTCTGTCTGTCCGGCGGGATGGAGGTGCAACGCAGTTAGCCCATTAGGCTCGAGAGGTTGCGAGACGAGAGGTGGCCTTTGTCCCTTGCTCGCTCAGATCTTCGCTAGGGGTAAAAGCTGCTTGGAGTTGCTGCAGATGCTAAATCGATACTTGTTCTTGCCACCGGGGACTCGATCGAAATTTTTCACTACTCATCTTGTAGAACTACTTTTCGTAAATATACAGTTTTACGCGTCTTGGAGAATTATAATATCAACTTGTATTGTTTGAATACTTCATTATTCTCGTCCGAATTCTAGTATTCATTTGAAACCATATCAATCGAGAGATTCCGCGAAAACCGCGCACGTCTGCCAATGAACGTTTTTTGCGCAACGTTTCAATGAAGAAAGGCCGCTCATCGCTGACAGTCAATTAGTGCGTTAATCAAGACGAGAAACGTCAGCGGGGCGAGAGAGAGAGCGCGCGGACATTAAAAAGCCCGAACGACCGAAGGCATCATCGAGCCATACTCCCGGCTAATTGACAAGCGGAGAAACTTTTATTTCAAAAGGATCGCTCCTCTTCGAAGCTCTCTTCGGTGCAGTTTTGGCAGGTTCAACAATCCGTTGACCCATATTTCATCATCGAAAATAAACGATCGCTCCCGCCGCCTGGCAGCTCGCGGCGGCCGCGCGGGGAACGAGAGGAAAAAACGAAAAAGGCCGGCAAAGCGTTAAGACGCATCGGGCAGCGGCGAGAGATCCGAAATATCCGCGGCGATAATAATCCCAGCGGGAAACCGAGCCCTTATATACCTCCTCTCCCGGCGCGGTAATTGAAAGAAAATAACGCGCCGTTTAACAAGCTCGTATTTATACACGTACGCGCGTATACGAGACGCCGCGGAAATCCACGGACGTAAATCTCGAAGCGTGGAACTGCATAACCGCTCTCGGAGCCTAAGCGCCGAGGTAAGAGGCCCGTGGCACCAACGCGTGATCTATGACACGCACGCCTGTAAACAATCTCCGAGGCGGTAAGTGGATCCCGCGCCGAGAGCTCTGGGGAGAGAGAGAGAGAGAGAGCGGCATACGGGTAAATGACCCAACTACTGACACCTTTAGCATTTCATTCGATCAAATC
>JAWWEM010000027.1:11388393-11400474 GCA_035582935.1 Ormyrus thymus
ATCGCCTAAATTAGTTTTATTTAAAACAGTTGCGTACGTAACTGATATAAAAATAAAATTGTATTTTAGAATTGTAGGCAAAAATCACTCCTAAACCACGATATGAAAAAAAAGTAATTCCCTCTGTTATAAAAGTAAACGTTTCCGCTTTGTCATCTGAATTTTGTAAATCATTAAAACAGTGAATCCTATATAAACAATACTCACAAACAAGGAACAACGAAGCCCAAAAAAAGCGACGCGCACCGCCGAAAAAAAAAATCGCGACGATCCCAGCTTTCCCATCGGCGGCGGCTGCCCATCGATCTCTAAAAATAGCAAAAAAACAAAGCCCTCTCTAAAAGCCAGTCGAAGCGCGCGGCGCCCCGAAAAGACGTTACGGTCAAAAAGCATCAGCCGAAAGTGCGTCTGTGCGCCCGGCCAAAAATTAATAGTCCAGCCGGCGCGCGGATCGCTCGACCGCAAACTCTGCCCGAGCGACCGCAACGCGTTATAACCCTTCCCCCTCCCCCTCCCCCCCCCGGCAGCGACGTCGAATAAAAGCCCCCGCGCGCTGCATACAATCGCGTGCGCGCATGCATAAGCGCGCGGCGCGGGCTAGAATTCGTGCGTGTTCTCGCCGAGAGAGAGAGAGAGCTATCGGCATCGGCGATCGCAAATTGCGTAGGTGATACACTTAGGCGCGTATTTCGCTTTCTTCGTTAAATGCCAGCTTTTTTTCCCCGTTTTTTTCTTCCCTTGGAGCCGCGTGGGCGCGCGCGGACGCGTGATTGCATTACGGGCTTGTTTGCGTCCTCGCGGCTTTTCGCGCGATTTACCGGCTCTTTATCGAGCTGTTTTTCCGCGAGCGCGGCCAGTAGTCGGCTGTGCGACGCTGTCGATGCAAAGCCGAGCGCGAGGCTTTGCTTCCACGGCGACGGACGGCCGGGCGAGGGGCTTGAGACGCGTGCGATTTGCGACTTCGACGCTTTTGGAAAATTTCAGAAATTACATCTGTCGCTCGATTAATATTAACAAAGAATTGTGAGCGACGGGGGAATATTTTACTAATTAATTGCGTTGCGGAGATTCCTCGGATTGTGTAAAGCAACGGCGGGAGCTTTAATGTTATAAAAATTCGACGAATTTCAAAAACTTCCATTCAGTGCAGGATTATTTTAAATCTCTGCAGTAAATTCATTAATTCCTTCAAGTTTCTAATTTTCACGAAATTTTTCGAAAGCCTCACTTTTTTCCTAAAATTCCTGGAAAGCCAAAGCTCCGAAAGCCAGCAACTTCATCAGCGACATCCGACTCTCCCTCTCTCTCTCCCAATCAGGAGGAAACGAACGAAAAAGCAAAAAGCTGCTGACGCTCTCCATCCTTCTTCCTCCCGGAATTCGAGTCGCTCTTTACGAACGTCGCCGGCCGATGGTTTTCCGCTCTCTTTTCTGCTTGCGAGTCGACGCGGCGGCGGCGGCGGCGGCGAAGGAGGGAGGACGCGGTGCAATCCCGTGGTAATCTAATTTCAGCGCACCGAGGGTTCCGGGAACGCGGCGCGCGACATTACAGCTACGAACCCACCTCCGGCCGTCCGTCCGTCTCTTCCTCCTCTGCGTCCGCACTTTTATCCCTCTCTGTCTTCTCCTTTCGCGAGACGCTTTTCGCGGGAGCGAGGTGTGCGTGCGTTCCTTATCGAATTCTTTTTTCGCTCCCGCCGGTCGCTGCTGTTTCGCCGAGAGTTTTCATGCCTGTTAGTCGGAGGCTGCTTTAAGGAGGTGCTGCAGGTTTAGCTTTTAATTTTTATCTCGCTTTGACTTTTTCTATGAAGGTTTTAAAAAATTCAATCTATCTTTCGATCTAGCTATGAGTATTCGGCAAAGAAATTGTTACATGTTTTCGTTTTGAGATTATTATTAATATGAGCAATTTTCTTTTCAATTAAATAAGAAGAATATCTATTGATATGACACTTTTGTCAAGATTTTATTCATTTCGAACAATAATTCGTTTAAAAAGAACAGAAAATCTAACGATATTTCAAATAATTTTCAGACGTCCTCCGAAGCGAACTCTTCATTTATTTAAATTCAAATACCTATTTCAAGAAATAAGATAAGGAGTAATGTAAGATTTCTGAAGCAAAAGTCCAACATTAACCGACCAAAGTTTAATAACGAAATTTAAACCGACGACGGAAAATATTTGATCCCGCCATTGCCACTCCCGTCGTTATTTACAATACCCCCAGCTATCCGTCCTCTTCCCCCAGCGAAAAACGCCTCCCCTCCCCTCGGCTTATCAACCTAATTATTCAAAGTTTGCATGCAAAATGGCGGCGCACTTCCTAATCAGGAGCCCTCTCGCCCACTTCTTTCCTCCCCTCCGAGAAATTCGAGCCTCGAAATCGCTCTCCGGCTGGGAGCGTCTTACCTTCATTCCGTCCCCTCGTCTCCGGCTCGGTGCTGCGGCGGCGGCGGCGTCTTCCTCAATTTCCTTGGGAGCTCGTCGCTGATTTTGCATCGTGCGCGCCGTCGATCTCGCCTCCCCCCTCTCGCCGCCCTCGCCGCGCATACGGTTTCGTCGTCGGGCTCCTTAGCCCATCAGCCCCGGGGCTATCAGCGTGTCTAGTTACCAGTCCCTCCTCCCCCGTCCCCGGCCCGAGTGTAAGCCGCTCCGATGATTATCAGTCGAATGACGTTGCTTGGCTCCGCGTTATGATGCACTTACCCCCGGGAGCCCCGCGAGGCTTAACATATTTTCCCCCGGGCGAGCGGTGCGCGGGAGAGACGCGCTGATGAAAATATCCCGCCCGAGACGGGTGGGCAGGTGAGCCTCTTGCCTTTTTTTCTCCGCGCGCTCGTCGCCGCCCGACGAATCTGTCCTCGCTCCGAATGGTTATTAATTTTTAATTGCAACTCGGGGGGGGATGGCGTCGCGGCTGATTGATTTTACTGCGGATTTTATGTCGCGGATGAGTGCTGAAAGAATTTTTATAGTTTGTACAATTAAGGTAATGATTAAAATTAATAATGGTAAGTGACTTAAGCTCCTTTATTTAGTTTAATACTATATTTGGTGAATTTTTTAGCGTTGATAATGTAGATTTGAGACGATGGACCAACTTCGTTTTACGTTAGAACCATTTCAATTTACAAAGTCACGACAGCCGAGAGGCGGGGTATACCTTCCTTAAAAACTGGTCCAAAACTCTCTATTTAAAAAAAAAGTGTCGCCAGTTCAGCTTGGATCGCTCGTTCCTTCAAGAATTATAGGAGAGCAATCGTATCGCTGTGCATTAGGATAAATTACGCGGTTAAAGCGTCCCTTACCCAGGGCTCGATTACAATCGCGCCGTTAAAGCCAATCGCCGCGACGGATAAGGCTCGCGGCAGCGGAGCGCGCTCGCGAGAGAGGAGGCCGAAACAAAAGGCGAAGAAATCTAACAATAAGGGAAGCCAAATCTTCCGCATCGACGGAACGCTAAAATAATAACGTAAGCGCGCGGGCGAGCGGCGCTTTTACATAACACGCATACTAACAGCGCGGCGCGGCGGGACCGATAAAAAGAGGAGAGAGAGAGAGAGAGAGAGAAAAGGGCGGTCGCGCGCGCGAACAATCGAAATTCTTCGGATCCGGACAGTCGTGAAATCCTGTAAACGGTCCGTTGGCTCTCGGGCCTCGCTCGCCGAGCGCTATGCGTTATCGCGGGAGATTAAGATGCCGATCGACGCGGGAGGAAAGCTCGAACCTCCTGGATATGCTAATGCACCTTGCGGGAGAGGAAGGAAGGGGGAGGGGTGATACAAAAGTGCAGGAGAGGTTGCGGGAGAGAGGAGGGCTAGAAAAATCAGCGCGCCGAGCTTTCGCGGAATGATCGCTGTTGGAGCTGTTTTATTTCTAATTGCCGAATTTTGAATGACAGTCTTGCGCTTTAAATGGAAATGTTGCGTTATTAATGACTCGTCAATTTTCAGAGTTTTTGGATTGAATATTAATTTGTGTTGTGAAATATTAACGCAGGATATATAATTTCAAGCAGCGAATATATACTTTATTATTTACGCGGTAAAAATCCTGCAAATTTAAAGTCAAATTTTTCAATCTACTTTTCAACGAATAATGCAAAGGCCCCTTCCAATCCAAGTAAGAAACTAAATCGAGCGATTTTCCGGATGTAACAGTGATAAAAACAATGTAGAATTGTTTAAAGAGA
This sequence comes from Ormyrus thymus, assembly GCA_035582935.1. NCBI lineage: Eukaryota > Metazoa > Arthropoda > Insecta > Hymenoptera > Ormyridae > Ormyrus > Ormyrus thymus. Next base: position 11,392,589 of record JAWWEM010000027.1, read on the forward strand.
ATAAGCAGAAATCTATCAGTTCATTAGCTAATCTCCAGCCCGTAACCGTAAAAATGTGCGATACCGAGGCAGCGCGGCCGAAATCCAAAAAAAGCCCGAGAGCCGCGATATCTTATCAAAGCCAGCCACTCCCTTACATAATAATTCCCAACGACGTCCGCCGTAAAACTCATCCGGAGAGCGGAGCAAAACGGCGGCCGAAATAAACAAACTAAATCTGAGATCTAGAAAATGTCGCTTCTAAGAAGAAGCAGAGAGAGAGAGAGAGAGTGAGTCTCCGGACAGAAGGCGCTGGCTGGCGATATAAAAGACACACGGAGCGAGCGAGCGAGCGAGAGAGAGAGAAGAAGAAGAAGAAGAAGAAGACGAGAGAGGGACGTTCCAGGGTTCCACCCCGGCGTACGTACACGCGTTCCTGACCCGGCGCTGTCACGACTTTCGAACAATGGCGTCCGTGTCTCATTTTGCACACAGCCGCTGCTCCTCCTCGCACACACGCACGCCGGTAAGTAGCTCCTGCATTCGTGCTCTCCTGCAGCGGTCCGATAAAACCGGAGAGAGACAGAATGAGAGAGAGAGAGGCGCTCCATCTCCGGTAGCTTCTTCTTCTTTGTCTCATTGTTTGTTCCGCGAGCTGCTAGTCTTCTGCGGGGCAGCGCTGGCGTTTTATTTATTCTATTAAAATATTTCCGATCGCCGACGGCCGCGCGCGCGCGCGCGCGCTATATTTATTGTCGTGTAAATAGCCAAGTGCTACGTGAAATATGACGAGCGATCCCGAGCGATGCGATCGTTCGCCGGCGCTGGCTGCTGCTGGATGCTCTCTGCCCTCCGATTGTATGGGAAAAGGTCAACGCGGATCGCGGGGAGAGAGAGAGAGAGCGGAGCTACCTTCCTTTTTGCAGCTGCGAGTTTAGCCTCTTTGATAGTCGACAGTTTGCAGGTTCTTTCGCGGAAGGCTTTACTTTTGTCGGCTGCAATTGGCGAGGTTTCTTGTAATGATTTATTTATGCTGGACTGTATACAACTCGGGCGGAGATGGCCACTTTCACCAGAGAATTTTACTGTGATTTATTCGAGATATAGAGAGTTGACTAATAGTTTTAATTGGACTTCTCAGTCGTGAGGAGAAGCTTAGTGCTGTTTGGCCTAATTATGCAAACCATAACAGTCTCAATGAAGCAATCATTTAATGCAGCTCTTGTCGTTTGAATAGTCTGCAGAAACGTAGAATGCGAAGCACGAAGAACAGTATATCATTTTGTTTCAGGAGCCTCTAACGGACGAAAATCTTCCTAGATGTATTTGCCAGCGAAAATTGCGCGCCTAAATCGGCATTAGAATTTTTTTACGGCGTTATACATTTATTGTTCGCCGCGTTATTCTGTAACAAAGCGATTACTGTGTTTATTATTATTATTCTTTTTTTTTTCGAGTCGCGTTTGCAAAAATAATTCTAAGTTCACAATAATGACTAGGCAGCTCTCGAAACAATGAATTATTATGCCAGTCGTTGAAAACAGTAGACAATAGGACGATTTTTGCAGCTGTCATAAAGTTAGTTTTCTTGTTACTGTTTTTATTTTTAAAGTTACTGTAATTGACATCATAAATCATAACTGGTTACAGAATTTTTAATTACGTTCAAAGAGGTAGACTAGCAATTTTATTTAGGACATTGCTTTTACAATTCCGGTTCTGTTCTAGCACAAATTTTATCAAACTTTAATGTAAAAAAGAAACGTGTGAATATAAATTAAGTGTTACAATAAAATGTTCATTATTAAATTCTTTTTTAAACGTTTACATTTTATTTAAATTAAGTTTACAAATCAATGGATGAAATTATACAAATCGCCGCTAAAATAACATTAGAAGTAGCTTTATACTAAAAGTGACAAAAATTACCTGCTTTTCTGAGTAATTTTCCAATCAATTTTCGATCCCGTACCGCATTAAAATAAACGCCTGCTTTACGCGCTGCGCATCAGAGCGCGCATTAAGCTCCTCAATGAATCCTCTAAATCAATTTCCAGATAACATAATACAAAGCCCGATTTCCAAGCCCCACGCAGAGCCTCCAAGTGCACCCGAGTCCAGAAATGAATTCAGCATTCGCGAAAACCTGGAGGTGAAAAGTAGCCGCAAGCCGGTAATTCAGCGCTTGATCCTCGAGGCGGCACCGTCGCCAGAAAGACGCTCTCTCTCTCTCTCCGCGGCGGGAAAGAGGCGCGCGCGCGCTCTCGAGAACAAGTGACTATCCTCCTCCGTTTCTTGGCGCTCTCGGCATACCTGAGCAACACCTCTCTCTTCCTCCCTTCCTCTCTCGAATATCGCGCGGCCGCACGACGGCGCCGTCGAGAGTCGCTTTCGCAACCAGCCCGCGAGACCGGGACGCACAATGCGCATTATCGCGCTTTGGGGGGGGCCCCGCATGCGCGCGCCCGCGCATCGTTACGTTAGACAGTTGGCGAGCTGCGGGAAAGGTAAAAAGACGCACTCTCACACGAGAGAGGCCGCGCGCGTGTAATTTATTGGTCGCGGGCCGCGCGCTGCCGCAGCGCCTGGAGAAAGGGCGAAAGGATCCAGCTGCCGCGCGGATAATAGGCGAAGGGAACAAACGGGCCGAAGGAGAGAGAGAGAGAGAGAGAGAGAGAGAGGGGTCACAGGCGAATCGTGAACTCTCGGAGCTGCACGAGCCGAGGAGGCTACTCCGCGGGGGGAGGGAGAGACATCTCGCGGCGGCGGGGGGATTGCGAAATGGGAAAAATTCGGAGCGCCGCCGCGGCTTTTCGGAGGATTCATCGGCGCGCGGCCTGTGCTTCGTAATTAGAGGGCGATTTATGGCGCTGGACGGGGCGATATATTTCCCGGGAAATCTTGAGCGAATCTTGCGTTAAACGTGCCCCAGTTTCGAGCGCGTATACGTTTTGCGACTCGGTTTGTTTCTAATCGCTTCATCGGGCTCCTCAATATTCAGCAGCGTTAAATGATGGAATCTATTGTAACGATGTATTGCTCGGAGTTTCGAAATTATGCTCTTTTCAAATGCATCTGAGATTCAAATGACGTTTTATATCATTTTTTATTACTTATAATATACAAAATTTCAGTTATTTACAGTCGTTAATTCAGAAAAGATCCACGCAGACCGACCCAGGCGCAGCGAGAGTTAAAAACTGAGAAACAAAAGTCCATCGAAACGGTAGAAAAGTCATGTCGGCTCCCAATACCTCCGAGCTCGTCCCCCCCCCGCCCCCTGCTAGCCGCGCCACTCGCATTCCTCGCCCGGGTCCTCAATTCCCCGGGCCCGTTCGCGGCTCCGCTCGAAAGTCACGCACATTAATAAACGAGCCCTCGGACGTAGGTATTAACGCCGGGGCTCTCGTACACGTACATAATGCACGCAGCGGCGCTCGGCGCTACGTGAGGCGGCGCGCGGGGCTGCGGAAGGAAGCCTTCTCTCTCTCTCTCTCTCTCCGCCGCCGAGCGCCGAGCCAAGACGTTGATTACGTCGCGCGGGGCTAATGGCGAGCGCGTAATCGCCGGTACCATCGCTCGAAAATGCACGAGAACTCCGACGCCTGTAATGTGCCTCTCTCTCTCTCTCTCTCTTTCTGGTCATTTCGCCTGTCTCTTCTTGCTTAGGCTTCGCTCGCTTGCAGACTCTTCGTGCGAGCCTCTAACTCGCGCGTTTCTTGAGGGTTTTTCCGTTTTTTAGAAGCGTCGTCGCGAGGTTAATGGTAAAGCGATTATGAGTGTCGTCGGGGTTGGAAGTGTCGTATTTTCGATCTGAGGGCGTTGCGCACTTTTGTTTATATTTAAATCATTTAGTATCATAAAAATCAACGGTCTTATCCCGTTACGAAACTATGAACCATTTAAATATTTCGGATCGTCGATTAATTGCTCAGTTAGAAATTAAATTTACCAACATCATTCGCGCGACACCCTCGCGGCGCATTTTCCGTAAATCGTCGAATTTTTGACTGCCGGCCAGACGTTTCCCGAAACGAACGGTCCTCAAAAAATAAACATCGACCCCCCCCCCCCACTTTCGCAGCGGCGGGCAATCACTTAGGAAAATGTTGTTTTCCATTACCGATCCTCGAAGCGACTAATTAATTTCGGGCGCTCTCGAGAGTCGGGCGCGCGCGGCGAGTCTCTCTGTCTCTCTCTCTCTCTCTCTCTTGCTCTCGTTGACAAAAAGCACCGGTAAAATTGCCCGCTCGCCATTTCGACGTCGATGGATGATCTTTTTGCTCTCGCGCCCCGTCGGCCCGCCCGACAATCGTGAATTATGCACTCGACGCTCTCGAATCGGCGGCGGCGGCGATATATATTTTGGAAAAATCCCCAGCGATAGAGAGCTGACATCTGCCCAAAATGTCAGGCCGATGAAGTGCTAGGCGAAAATCGTCATCATCGAGCACCGCGCGAGCGGAGCCACTCGACTCGATTGGATTCGTTCGCTCGTCGTTCGCCGTCACGTACACAATAACCGACACTCGAAAGCGCGCAAAATTTCTCTCGGTGCCGTCCCCCTCCCCATCGGTGTTATTACCCCCGACTGGCCGACAGCCCGATTTCGAAATACAAGCTGGAACGGCTCGAGTCGTATATATCCATTTGTTCGATTCGTTTGATCGTTTATTTCGCGGCCGGAAAACTCGATTTACGCAGCGATACGCTTTGACTTCTTCGGGTATTGAATTTAAAAACTGGCATTATATTGTATCGACGAGCGCTGAATTATTTAAGTATGCATTTCGACGGCACGACGATTTACGGCTCATTTCATTGGCTCTCGAATTTTTGAGTGCCACTCGGGCATTTTTGTCATCGATTTATTTTCCCTTCTGCATTTTTTATTTGCTTTTTTTCTTCTTCTAAATTAATTTAAAGTAATGCTAAACATTTTAATACCGAAAATCTATAATAGCGATCAAAAATCAATTTGAAAAAGTTAACTGAGCGACGGTCCGAGAACATCCTACAAGACGCGGATTTGCAAATGACAATATAAAGAAGATCGTCGACAGAATCTGTCAAACTTCCGGCCCAGCAAATAATTGCGCCAGGATATTCCCGTAACCTTTCGGAATCATCCCAGATTCGACTCGGAGTCGCATCACACGCATCATATGAAACTTAGGCGAAATCGCGGCGAAGAACCCCTCGCACACGTACCCGTAAAAATGCAATCTCCGCTGGAATATTATTCGCCGGGACGACGCAATAAGGCCAAAAAGGCCAGCAGCAGCATCGGCGGCGGCAGCCAGCGTCCCGCGATAAATCTCGGCAGAAATTTCCGATGAAAATTCGCGGCCGCGACGCGGTCCGCTAAACAATTTCGCGGTAATCGATTCGCCGATCCATCTTCCCCTAATGAAAATATCGGCGCCGAGAGCGCTCAAAATCGAATCTCGCCGCGCGTCTTTCGCGCGTAATAACAGGTAGGTAAGGGAGGAGGGGGGGTGGCGGAGAAAGGCGACCTGCCCCAATATCGTGGCGTCATCCAGGAGGGGTCGTAAACCCTCGTCCTTGCCTCGGCGCGCGACCCTAACCTGCCTCGTTCCTGAATGACTGTCGGCGGCGCCCTCGTTTCTCTCTCTCTCTCTCTCTCGCTCTCGAGAGGGGAGAAAAAGAGAAAACTATAGAGGCGAGGCGTCGGACTATATAGGGTGAGAAGTGGCGCGCGCTTGCGTATGTATACGAGTAAAGTGCTGCTCCCGCTGCCACAGAGACACAGTTTTGCGCCCAGCCACTTTTGCCGCTCTTCATTTCTGCGCGATGCCTCTCTCTCTCTCTCTCTCTCTCTCTCTCGCTCTATCTCGGCTTAACGCAGCCCCGCGAGCTCCATAAAGTGCTGCCGCTGCTCTTTTCTCTCTTTCTCCACCTCCGCGCGGCGTTTTGTTCTTTTTCGGCTGCCTGCCCGCCGCCTACTGCCCGGAAATTATACGCGCGCGGAAAACACGGCCCGTGTATATCGCCGAGCGACGGGATGACGAAATCCGCCGCGCCGCCGAATGAGAGAGGAGATTGAGAGCATTGCGAGATTGGAGGCGTTCGCCGAGATTTATGAAGTGCGCGCCCAGGGACGGGGTGTGTAGGCCGCCGCCGGAGGGTCTTGCCTCTCTCTCTCTCTCTCTCTCTCTCTCTCTCTCTCGGCGTTCGTACTTTGCAATTGTGCGGTTTAGCAGTTTTAATTGAGTTACAGGGAGGCGACTGCAGCTCTTTGGATTAAACAATCTTTTGGGAAGATTTATTTTCTCTAATAATAACGCCGCATCTTTTGTGAAGGCTTCAATTTTTAATATTCATTTTTTAATATAGGTTTAGAATATTTACTTATTAATCTCACGCAACATGGCCAATTTCTATCAATAAGGAATTTTGAATCAATAAGCCTCTCGGCAACAAAAGCTTTCGTACACTTCAGCTAGTCCCGCGTTGCCTGAAACCGGGTGCACGATTCACCAGCCCTCAGTCCGCCAAGAACCTAATTCAAAACGCAGCAGCGGCAAAGGCACTCGCGGAATCTCCAAAAAAAAACAAAAAAAAAAAAAAAAAAAAATAAGAAAGATAAATCAGGTCAGAACCCCGAAATCCCCTCCCGAATTCTCTCCCTCTGACTTCCGGGAGCTTCGGCGTGTGACGCGATTTCGGGGAAAAGTTCCTACGAGCGCCCGACTGCGCCGCGCCCACGCGCCGCGTCGCGTGCACTCGCGCACACCTACGCTCGGCGCGCCCCGAGGCCGCGGCGCGAACTGATGCGTTTTAAAGTACTTTCTTGCGTATTTCCGGTATCAGTATCTCGCAGAGAGCGCGGGAGACGAGGGAGGGGAACGGGGGCGGGGAGGTCGTTCTGTCCATCGATACGCAGGTCTGTGCCAGGCGAGAATGGAGATACGCGCTCTCGTCTGCTCTCCGTATACACTCCGCGAGCTGGATTCTCGTATCCCCCGCCAGGCGGAGGAGCCTTATCCTAAACGATTTCGATTTACTGGAGCGGCTCGAGAAGTTATTGCTTTTTTTTCGGAGCTCTATTTGCGAGTCCATTTTTTGGGAATCCGGTTTACTGTTTTACGCCCCGGGATTGCATTAGATGTTTGAACATTTTCTGGACGAGTTTATATTTGCTAGATCGCGGAATTGTTTTTCAGTGAAAATTGGTAGGTATGATAATCGAAACACTGCGTAAACTTTTTCTAGGAATAAAGGGGTTGATGTTATAATTCTGAACCACGGATTGAGAGGTAGAAATTAATTGACTAAAACACATCGTTTTTTAGAAATTATTTCGATAAACTTTTTAAGAATGTTACTAAAAGCAAGAGAAGTAATATTATAATATACTTGTTTTTAGTATAAAACTGGGCAAACGGCGCTTCGACATAAAAAAGGTTTAGATGAAAAATCAGAACGAACAAATTTTAGTAAAACGTTTTAGTTTAAAAATGTTCATCAGCGTTAACCCAATCTTCGGTATTACGAAGCATTGCGTTACAGTCGCCCCTACCTTTTCTCAATGCGATCATCCGCATTTATTTCAAAAAACCTACGAGCCAAAAACTTTTTCCAGCTTTCGCCCAAATCCGTGGCGTTAATTCAATTTTTCCCTTCCCCGTCGCCGCCCGCCCGCCAAACGCCACTCGGAGCTCCTAATCTTGCGTCACAAGCTGCAACCGTCCCAGCTCGACGATCCTCGCACCCTCGCTGACCGCCGGCCGCGCGGAAAAAGGCCGCCGCCTCGATCCTCCCTGCGGGCGCGATAGTTTGCCGGCGCCTCAAGAAAGTTTTCCCGCTACTCTGCATAAACATTACGGGGGGGGGGGGTAGAGGGAGGAGGTGGAGGCGGAGGAGAGGCCGTCCGAGGAGAGCGA
>JAWWEM010000027.1:11400574-11412418 GCA_035582935.1 Ormyrus thymus
GTTCCGCGCCGGGACGAAGTTTCAAAGCCGCCGTTATGTGTGCACCGGAAGGGGGCGGGGGGAGGGGGAGCATAGTCGCCCTACGACAATGCACACTCGCCCCTCTGCCGCCGCTGGCCTTCTTCCTCCCACGCGGCGCGTTGGCGGTCGCGAGTTCCGACGCCACTTTTCCAACCCCTCCGATGTTCACCCCTTCATGAATAAATACCGATGCATTTAGAGCGCCGCGGGACCGCGATGCTTTTCGGGCGGGGGGCGGGGGGGGGGGGTGTCGACGGAAGACGAATTTCGGGGATCTTGGATGGGAGGGGGTTCGGACAAATTTTTGGGGTACTCATTTTTGTTGGAAATTCGGGACGGGAAGTTGGGTAACTTGTTGGATAGGGCTACTGGTCTAATTTTCGAGCGGGGGTTGTTATTGCGGTAGACGCCGCTGAAGCTTAGAAATCATTTTTACGGTAATGGATGTAAGTGCAATGATGGGCAGGAAACAGCTTATTACGGATAAATTAGTCGTAAAAGATAACATTTTTTTCGACGTAATTCTCTTTCGATAAAAATTTTAATTGAAAGTTTTAATTGTTGTTTTCGCAAAATTTAAGATGAAGGTCTCATGGATCGTTGGAGTTTTTAAAAAAGATTTCTACAGTAAATAATGTAATAACTGTAGTATAATTGAAGACGTCTGAAAATAAAATATGATCAAATGTACGTACAAATTCGTAATTTACAATAAGATATTAATTAAGCGAATCAAGCTTGACTTAAAAATAAAAAATTTTCAAATTTCGTTATTTATTTAATCTAGAAAGCCGTTTAACCTTACTTTAAAGCTCGGAAATATCCGAGAAAACGGTCACCGGAGTTTCTTATCTTTAATTAACCAAGACTATAGATTGAATCTTTTTCCTCGGAGAAAACAGCGCTCTTCCAAATCCTTTTCCCGCAGCGCGCGGGTGGACGAAAAGCCGAAGAAGAACTTTCTCAGCGCAGCATTTTTCGAAAATCCACGCTTCCGCTCTCCCCCGCGGCAGTCGATAAAACGCTTGGTCCAACGGGGAGGGGGAGGGCATCATTATCGCCTCGGTCGTCCGGCAACAACGGAAAGCGCAAGGACGGCGGCCGGGAGTTGAAAAAAAAGAAGAAAAAAGGGCCACCTAAAGTAAAGAGGAAAAATAAAGGAAGCGGGAGGGAGAGCAGAAGGAGGAGGAGGAGGAGGAAAATAGGAAGCTCCGGGAGCAGCATTCGGACCGGCTGCAGTTTTTCCCCGATGAGAAATAGGGTCTTGGGGTGTGTAAACCCAGTTACTTATGGAGGCCATTCCGGTTTGCGGGTTCGGCCTCCGGCTCTCGGGGTTTTAAGGACTTAGCCCCGACATTAGCGTCCCCCGAGAGTAAGAGAAGCGGAGGCTTCCCTCCCTGCGAAGAAAAGAGAGGATATCGAGGTGGAGCGCGGCGGTGGAGCGAGAGGGAGAGAGAGAGAGAGAAGGCTTGAGAGTCGGAGGCCGTAAGGCTGGAAGCGGGAAGAGCGAGAAGGATAATGCTTCGAGGGGGTGAGGTGCTCGGGGATGGATGTGCGGCGATTTGGTTTCCAATCATGGGACGACGGGACGCGCCTCTATCGAGCGAAGCAGAGGCCCGGCCGTCCTCTCTCACCCTCCTCCGACTCTCTCTCTCTCTCTCTCTCTCTCTCTCTCTCTGTGGGTGCGCGCAAGCAGCGGCAGCGGCAGCAGCAGCCTTCCATCCCTCTCTCTCCTTCTTACTCCCTTTCTGTTCGTTCGTCGGACTGGCAGAGCCTGCGAAATCCTCTCTCTGTCTGTGCCGGGCGCCGCGGCGCTGCGCGTCTCAACCAACCGTCTCCGCTATCCTGCAGCCACCGCCCTCTCCTCCCACCACCATCGTCGCCGCCGCCAGCTACCCTCCTAGCCGCAACGTCGTCCTCCGACCAGTCCACGCGCACGCACACACACACACACCCACTCAGGGAGAGCCAAAGGGGCTTCGATGTCGTCCGCACTTTCCCGCAGCAGCAGCGCCGGCAATTCCCAACCTAGGCCAATCCCGGAACTCTCTCGCACTGTCTTCTCTTTCTCTGGTTAGAGAGCTTCCCTCTCCCTCCTCCTCCTCCTCCTCCTCCTCCCTTCGGCTTCTTCCGCGAAATTCTCGTTACTCAGCCTTTGTTACGCGCGCTTTCCGCAAGCCGAGGCGAGAGACGACGCTCTCTCGGACGCCGGGAGTCTTCCTCCTTCTTCGTCCCTTTCCTTTTTTTTTTCTTTTTATCCCGCAGCCCCGCCGATGTCGTTCGATGGAACGAGGCTGCACCGGAGGCTTCTCCCACTCGCCTCCTTCCCCCCTTGGCCCGGCTTCGCCCGATGATTGTCGCGGGGACGAGGCCGGGCGAAGGCTATCGCGAGATTACGGCGGATGATTAAAAGTCCGATTCGTTAGCGCCGCCGCTCCTCCCCCCGCGGCCGAGAGCTGTTTAAAGCGAGGAGCTTCGACAAATGTCGAATTTCTTCGGGGGGGAAGGCGCGGGCTTTCTCTCTCTCTCTCTCTCTATCTCTCTCGCGTGAATTTCGACTTTTAATCAGGGAATAGAAATATAAAGCGCTTTATTGGTATTCGTGCGCGCGCTTCGGCTCTAATGGCTTTCTAAAAATAAGTTAATGCTTGATTTTTCGATCAATGGACTGGAAAGAAAACCGGGAATTAACTCCGGGCTGAATAGAGCGAAAAATTTTTCATCGATTAAAAGTTTGGCAAAACAGATCGAAGTGAAAATTCAAAAGAAAAAAAAAAAAAAGAAAAAGAAAATAGAATTTCAAAAGGTTTTATTGCGGTTAAATTAACGAACGACGGCAGGAGCTTCCTCTTTGTTTTCCATTAGGTAAACGCTGATGTCGCGGAGCAAAAATGCAAAGCGAACAACACTGTTTTGCTAATGCTAAGTTTTAAAATTAGATGAGGCTGCATTCTTGCTAAATCTGCGTGTCCTTTATTTACATAATTTTTTACAGACCGGAATTCTTTATTTTCCGTTGCGTTACGAACGGCCGTACACTCCTTTAAAAATTCTTTACAAGACTGAAAGGAATTGAGATCTTTTATTCTGTGAAAAAAAGTATTACCTGCTCGCGAAGCTTAAAATCCTAAAATATCTCGAAATTGATACTTATAAAAGCTTCCGGGAAGTTCGAGAATTTCTCCGCGAGGCCTTTGAAACTTTCCGTCACTCCGAATAAAGTAATTAGCCGCGCCATAAACTCGCTGTATCAAGCAATGCGCGCGAGGAAAAAGGAGCTCCCTCCCTCTCCCTCAAACGCGATAGAAGTTACTTGAGCGCCCCTCGGAAATATCATCCCAAAGGGCGGTCGGGCAGCAAGCAGCCGACAAAGGCTAAAAAGTATAATCCGTCTCAAACGGCCGCGGCAATAAAAAGCTAAATCGTCCCCGACGCGCGTCCGCGCCTACATACACCGTGCCAACACAGCCCGCCGCGCAAGTGAATAAAAAGTTTCCTTTGTAACGCGACGCCCGGATAAGATAGGACTTTGTAAACGAAGCACTTGGCGCTTAATAGCGTAAGCCGACAATGGAATTAAAGCGCGAGAGGCAAAGGGCGGGCCGCGCGCATCTTCGGAGCCGGGGCGCCTTCGGAAACGGGGTCAAAAATATATTCCACGAGCCCGCGAGCGCGCCGAGCGTCATGCGATTAATCCCTCGGGGGGGGGGGGGAGTCGTGCATCGACGCGACGAGGGCTGAGCACCTCCGGCACCGGCGTGTCGTCCTTGAGCGGAGCACTTTGCGCCGCGTCGCAAAGTCGGAAAGCGGCCGGTGATTGGACGCGACTCGAAAAAATAGCCGGGCTGCTACGACGCTGTGCATTTCTATTGGAGGTGGAGTGTTTTTTCTTTTTTTTTTTTTTTTTCATTCTTGCTTTACTGTGATTCGTGCAAAGGCTATCTTGAATTTTTCGGTAGAAAATCTGCAGGGGTTGTTTAGTTTCATTTCCGCTCTGATCGTCGTTATGAAAGAGATGGAATTAAAGCTTCGGTAATTAATCGCAATGTTATTGAAACATCTTTAAATCAAAGTTTTCAGAAAATTTAACAAACTAGCGCCTTCTTTATCTGCTTAAAAATAAACTAAAGTGTAAAAGTTTCCTTGGCAGTAGATAACACCCGAAATTGGTAAGACACGACGTACATATTCAGCTCAACCTTAATCTGCGATTTTTGCCCTTGCCGCCTATTAAACGCGTGCCTCAAAACTACCTTCCAGAATAAATTTCAACAGACGACAAAAATTTTTTACAAAAATAACAGAACTCCTAAGCATCGAGCCTCCGATCTTTCCCAAACTCGAGAAGCACCATTTTCCGCTCCTCTACACACTTGTCAATATGCGCATCAGCAGCATCCCCGGCGAAGGTCGGCCAGGAAAATTTACGACTTAGAAACAAAGCAAAGCAAAAAAAACAAAGCAAAAAAAGAAAAAAAATACGCGCGACAGAAAGACAGCACGTGCAGCTGCGCGCAGCGCCGCACAGCTGGCGGCGGGTTGCGCTTGCAAACCTTGCCCTTCCCGCGAGATCGCACATTCGCGCGGCAATAAAGTCTCGTCGAATATCAGTTTGACCTAGAACTACCAAGGCAAAAGCGTCGGCGGGAAGTGCATAGGAATAACGGGCGCGCGCGCGCGCGCGCCACCCCAGCGCGAAACTCCCTCTCTCTCCCTCTCTCTCTCTCGCTCGCTCGCTTGTTTCCTCCCTCTGACTTTTTCCGCGGCGTCGCGCCCTCTCTTTCTCCTTGCAAGTTGTGTGTTTCCTCCGTCGCGCTGCTTTCCTTTGCGAGCGGCTCTCTCCCCCTACCCCGCCCTTCGCTTTCACTTCGCGTACGTGTAACTGTTCTGTTTACACACTGGTAAGCGGCCGGCAGGTGGGGCTGTTTAGCACCCCGTTTCCTCGCTCTCTCTGTCTCTCTCTCTCTCTCTCTCTCTCTCTCTCTCTCTCTCTCTCTCTCCCTCTGTCTGTCGCGCTCCCCCGTTTTAGAGGTCACCATGACGAGAGGGAGTCGTTTAATTTTTTAATTAGCGCGCGCAGCCGTTTGCTTAGCCACTTTGTTCTCGCTGCTCGTTGTTCCGCGGGGGGAAAGGGGGAGGGGGGAGGGGCGGGTCGACTTGGAAAACGCTTTATTAGCCAAGTTTTCCAGAGTATCAGATTGTTGAGTTTTGTCTCGTTAAAGGATAATTGAAAAGTTCCGGCTGCGCCTTTTTTCACTCTCTCTCTCTCTCCCCGTCCCCTTCTCTTTTTCACCGTCGCGACTTTCTTTGCCGAGAGACCGCTTGAGGGAGCGGTGAATTTTAAGCGACGATTAAGAGAATCTTAGGCGGTTGCGAGTTTCTTTAATGTCTTATCTTCGTCGTCGGCGCGAATGGGAAACTTTTCGCTGAGTTATTCGAGCGTCCGCGCGGATATTTTTCGAGCCCCGTCCAAGGGAACGTCAATAAATCGTTTAGAGTCTTTCGTCTGCCTCGAGTATTGGAATAAAACAGCCGGCAATCGGGTTATTTGTAATTTAATTACACGTAAATTAGCATTTGCATTTGCGGTTAATCGTGATTGAAAGTTGTTTATGCCCATCTTCGAAAATTGAATAAGTATTGTAATGAAATGTTAATACTAGTTCAACGATCTAGACAATCCGTTTAAATTACAATGGAGCAATTAACGCAGATAACCGACACTCATTAATTAAGCCGTAAATCTTGCAGTGCATCGGTTTTTAATAAAGTAAAATTGAAACCTATTAAACAACTAATATACACAATTCTCACACCAATAAGTCACCCCCGACGGAGAATCCAACAACGATATACGCTCCGATTTATTAAAGGCCCTTTGTCGAAATCAACTTCAACCGCGGTCCAAGTGATTCGATCACCGGGGCGCAAAAAGGCGCAGCAGCTGGCGTCGCCGCGCGTCAAACGCAGCTCTCCCGGCGCGCGTAACGCCTCGCGTCACAGTCGCTCCGACTCGCGAAGGTCAAGCTCATCGAGATGCACGTCGTCATCAAAGCCCCCCGTCCGTCGGAATAAATCGCGAGCGTGCAAATACATGCAGGGCGATCGGGAAAAGTGCGTAGGGGTTGAGCACCCGTTTGATGCCCTACATAGCCAGGCGGCGGAGAGTTCTCTCTCTCTCTCTCGTTCGGCGAGAGGCCAGTGCGGCGGGTGGAGAGGAGGGCAGGGAGGGGCGGGGGCTGGAAACGCAAGTGTCGCTCGAACGAGGAAGTGAAGTAGAAGAAGCAGCAGCGGCAGCAGCAGCGAGAGGGAGAGCAGCCTAGCAAGATGCAAGAGCAAGGAGAAAACAAGGAAGAAGTGGGTAGAGGAGGGTGGCCGGGGCTTAGCTTCGCCGACGGGGGGGAGGGCTCTTTGGGGCTCTGAGAATGCAGCGTAATTTGTCTTTGTCTAGTGGGGCGGACGAGCGCCTTTGGGAACGGGAGAGCGAGTGAGAGAGAGAGAGAAGGGCGGCTATGGCAGAGGCCGCCGCCGAGGGGGTGGAGGATGAGTGGTGGCTTTCGGGGGGAGGAGGAGGAGGAGGAGGAGGAGGAGGAGGAGGCCGAGAGAGGGGCGAGTCGAAGGGGCGAGGGAGTAAGAGAGAGAGATTCCGTGCTTGACCCGCCTGGGATCGATGCGTTCGTCTGCCAGAACGCCGAGACGCCTCGTCCTTCCCTCCCTCCGTGTGCCGCGCTGCATTCCGCGCGCTCGCCTCTGCACGCCTCTCCCTCCCCGCGCCGCGAGCGGCGCAAATCCTTCCTCCTCCCGCCTCCCCCCTCCTCCTCCTCGTCCTCCTGCGCCGCCGCCGCCGCCAGGAAGAAGAGCGAGCTGGCCGTCGTCGCACACACACAGAGGCGATCGAGGATATACAGCGTCCTCCTCCCTCCGCGACGTCGCCTCGGCGTCGTCGTCGTCTCACGCAAAGCCCAGGACCGGGAGAGCGGGAAAGAGAGAGAAAGAGAGAGAGAGAGAGAGAGAGAGAGAGAGAGAGAGAGAGGCCGGGAACCGCACCCCGAAATATCGAGCCGCTCCAGCTCTCACCGATATAGGGCCGCTATCGGCTCAGAGAGAGAGAGAGAGAGAGGAGGAACCAAGCTCGTTAACTAACGAACGTCTCGAGAAGATTGGACGCGATCGGAAGGAGCGAGAGAGAGAGGAGAGAGAGCGAGAGAACAGGCTGCCGTTGCACGGGCGTGTGTGCGCCGATACGGCTTTAATAATCTGCGGGAAAAAGGGGGGAAGGGGGTCGGCATAAATTAGACGGAACAAGAGCTTTATGCGCTTTATTTGGGAGGGCGACGCGCTCGGAGGGTGAACGAACTTTGCGCGCGGCCGCCGAGGAGTAGTTCGACTTCTTTTTCGCCCTCTTCTTTCGTGTCTTACCCTCCTCTCTCTCTCTCTCGCTCTTCTGCCTCCGCTAAGGCGCTGCTTCCGGAGGGGGAGGAGGAGGAGGAGGAGACGGCTAACGGGTTCTACTCCACTTCTGGGGCCGCTTGCTCCTTTTATTTTTTAGAGCCGAGGCTCTGCCGCGAGGAAATTATTCGCCCCCTCGCGATTTTCGAGGGGCTGATGCGGACGCGGCGATGCTCCTTTACCCGGCTCCGACGCGGCCCCGATCTCGAATGTCAGCTGCTTTCGACAGTAATTAAGGGACTGGGTTAGAGATAGGAGCTGCAAGAGGGCTAAAGCACCAACGGTGTATGAATAAAAATTCGGCGAATAATGCTGATTTATTGAGGCTGTTGTAAGCACACTTGGGTGGGATGTACTTTTAAAAAGCTGCGCGGCACGAGATTATTTGCTTAGAAAAGTTTTGGCCTAAGATAGATTCGGTTAATTGAAGTAATTTGGGATTGAAGAACCGGACCGAATGAATGCCATTCTGAGATAAGGGTTCGACATCGCCGGATAATGGCTTTAAATCTCGAGGTAATTACGTAAAATCTATTATAATTGCAGCGACTCGAGGTTCTTTTTTATGATATTTCAAGTCGATTAAAAACCTTTTGAATACGTTCCGCTAAAATATAATTAATTGAAAAATCAAATATGTCGGCGGAAACAGACGCAGCCATTTAGTACCGGAAAACAAGCTGCAAGAGTCAAAATAAACTCATAAAGTATTTATGTCAAATTTTTACTTAAACTTTTGAATAATTTATCGTAATGAATTCCATTTTTCCCCGAATTGATTGATTTACTTCGCCCCCTTATGCATGCACGAAGAAATCGCAAAAAAAGCCTTCCTCAGCTACTTTAACCTACTTCGCGGTGCACTCCCGCATCCGAAATGCTCCGGGAGTGAAATATTTTGATTCCTTCCCCGCGCAGTCGCCGACTCGTATTATATAATTTTAGTTGAAGCGCCCGACAGTTCTCCGCCCCGAACCGATCGCTCTCTTCAATAATTACCGCTTTTAATAATGAAACCGGCGACTCCGTCAAAAGCTGGTCGAGACTGACGGGCGCGTATAAACTCCGGATAAAATACTCGCCCCAGCGAGAGGAAAAGAGTCCGAGATGCGCGGCGGGAATTTATTTAGCATTCCCAAATAATGATATTAAGCTCGATCTGGCAGGGAGAGAAGGAAGATCCGTATACCCGGCCATTAAACATTGTCCATTGAGTATCGGGAATGTCTCATGAATCCATCTCTCTCTCCCAATTTCGCGGCGGCTCCCGTCACTGCGGAGCGGCCCTGCCCGTTTTATCCTCCGATAATCGTATTTTCGTTGCGCAGCAAACCGGTCACGTTCTGGCGGGGCGGCTGTCGGGCTGATATTATGTGTGCTTATAATCAACGACTGTGACCCCCGGCTTCTTTTTCCCTTGCCCCCCTTTCGCTTCCTCCCTTTTTTTCAGGGCGAAAAGTTTTGCACGTACGGGAACTCTAAGAATGTTCGATACCGCGCGGTAGATTGAAAATTATGATTTTTCTTGCTCGTTTTCAGCGACGCCGGGAGGCAGGGCTATTGGAAATTGGGCAACGATCCCGGTAATTGTTTTCGGCGGGGAATTTTTATTTTCCCGCGATTTCGTATATTTTTTAATTAATATTTAATTTTTCAGTTAAGCTGCTTTTGTCAGGAAGAGCTTTCTTTCTACCGATTCAAATATCATTCTTCTGTACAATGGGCAATCGAGATTAGTTTTTCTTGAATTGAACGAGTCAATTTTGACAATAGTACACAATTTTGCCAATACACAAGGAAAAAGGATTACTAATATGTAGTCATATTCATTAATGTTAAATGAATATGACTACATGTCAGTAATATTCATTAATATTTAATGAATGTGACTATACATATTAGACATTTTTCCCTGTGTGTATTCGCCAATAAATGATAAAAAGCAATTGAAATAATTATCGCGGCAGCGCGCGCCTCGTCGCAAAATTAAAAAAAAAAAAAAAAAAAAAGAACCCCTGCAGTACTAAGGCAAAGTATAATCGATCGTCAGCGGTGCATTCGCCCGTGGCGCGATCTCCCTCGCAGCTCGAAATCCAAATACTCGCCAAGAGCAAAGAAAGCTGCTCCCGGCGAAATAAATCGCAACGCTCGGATAATTGAGAGGGGGATCGACGGGGGAAGAAAACGACGCGAGCTCACCCCGCAAGGCGGTTTTAATGATCGCGAAAAAGTACAGCTCCGAGGCGCGGAAATTCGCCGATGCTTAATTTTAGCCGCCGCGGCGCGGCGGAGCCGAGCGTAGGAACATCGGCGGGCTTCCAGGACTGCGGATCGATAAGAGGAAGCGCCGGAAATACGTATCGTTAGTTCGTTCGTTAGTGCCGTCAATTATCAACTAGCCTGGACTCCCTCCTCCTCGCACTTTGGAGCTTTTGACTTGGGCGTTGCATCGGCCTCTCCTCTCCTC
Source organism: Ormyrus thymus (assembly GCA_035582935.1). Classification (NCBI taxonomy): domain Eukaryota; kingdom Metazoa; phylum Arthropoda; class Insecta; order Hymenoptera; family Ormyridae; genus Ormyrus; species Ormyrus thymus. The sequence goes on from JAWWEM010000027.1 coordinate 11,410,512, forward strand.
TCCTCTTCCTCTCACACTCTCTCTCTCTCTCTCTCTCTCTCCCTCTGCCTCTGCGTCTAACGTCTCAATTTCCTACGCCCTCTAATTGCCAGGACACTCGATCGATCGAGCTTAATTCATTTTTCTTTCGAACGCGGCTCTCTCTCGATTTTCCCCCTCCGGTGCCTTCGTCTCTGGCACTTTTTGCTCGAGCTTTTCCTTTCTGCGTTTCTCTCTCTCTCTCTCTCTGCGCATGATCGTAAAAACAATATTGATGGGGGATGAATATTATTCCGAGAGGTTTGGAGATTGTTTGTTTAGGATAATTAACTTGTAGTAATAACGAATGGGACTCGCCCGAGCGTCCTGGCCGCTAATTGGACTTTTTGTGCGGGCTTTTTTTCGTTTAAGATGAAACCGATCGAGCGCGGAATAAAGATTTAATATCGCTTTGTAAATTCAAATGTAAAGCTAATATATATTTGCCATAAACACTTTTATCATTTGTTATTATCGAAGCACTTCTTGAGATGCAGTTGTCCAAGTTCAAAGTCTTCAAATCTATTTGACCGATTCGATGAAAGTTCGAAAGCTCCCTTCGGATTTGCCAATAAAAGTTTGTTTAAAAAAGTTTTCAATTACTCGTGTGTTATTTATGACGACGCAACAACGCGGCTTTGAAAATAAATTCTCCGACCGATCGCAAACAACTTATTTAGCGGTTTAAAAAGCCCTGGCTCATCATCTGAAAAAAAATTCTCCGCCCAACAATGCCTCGCCCACTCCACTCGGCGCTCCTTCCCGGAACATACAACGCAGCGCTGATCGCGCGGCTAAGCTACCGATTCCAGAAACGCGAGGTCTCGAAATTCAACAATGCCCCGCGCGGACAACAAAACCCGCAGGCCCGCCGCGCGAGCGAGTGTCGCGTGTCGTCTTGGACGAGAGCCGGCGCTCGGAAGAGCAGACCGGCCTCGCATCGACGTGTCATGGGATATCCGTCTTCTCGCGCGCGCGGACGTCAGCCGCGCCTCGCCGCGGCGCGGTGGCCGAGCTTCTTCCAGGAAGCGCGCGCTCCGGACGATCTGAAGCGCGCCGAGGCGTCTCTCTCTCTCTCTCTCTCTCTCGCGCGCGCGCTCCCACAGCTTTTCGGCACGTACGCGGATTATGCGCGGCTGTTTACCTTCGGGGGGGCGCGGAGGAGACACACGTACTTCCTCGATGATTCTGAGAAAGGAGGTCGGACGTTTCGGAGAGAAATTACGGCGCCGCGGGCAGCGCCCGACAGTTTCATGGCACTTTGTCACGTGTGCATGCATGCCTCCTGGCCGGGTTTCGTTTTCAGTCCGCCGCCGCCGCTGCGAAATAATTAAGTTTTTCAATTTGCGAGGACGCCGGGGCTTCAGATTTTAAGGAGGCTGTCAAGCCTGCGATGTTTGTATTTGCTCCTCGTTGCTTTTAGCTGCCGCTGAAAAATGTCGATCCAAACTGTTTTCTTTTTTATATATATATTTAAAGGCACCGTGCTCGATAAAATAAAGTCGGTTTCATTGTTTATTTTGTTTATGAATATTGGTTCTCTTCGGGATCGTGGCTGTACTTTGCATGAATTAATTTTTCTATTTTGAACTTCTAAGTTGCCACGGCGAACAAGTTTTAGTTTAAGATCTCCAAATAAACAGCAGCAAAAACTATACCCTCCGAAAAATGCACTAATTCGACCAAAACAATCCGTCATTTGCGCTCAAGAAAAAAACGACATCCTTCCCTATTTAGTGCCGGCCGAGGCGAAAAAAGTCGTATAAGCCTTAATCAGCGAAGAGCAGCTGCAGAAAAAACAAAGCGAGAGCTCGGCAAAGCAGCGCGAACAAAGAGCGTGTGTACACAGAGAGAGAGCGAGAGAGAGAGAGGGGGAGGAAGGGAGGACG
>JAWWEM010000027.1:11421378-11451581 GCA_035582935.1 Ormyrus thymus
AGCAAACTCCCTCCAGCCGTCGAATCCATAATCTCGATCCTCGGCTTAATTAAAAAGAAGACTAACTACTCCGGCATCGCCGGCGGCTCCCTCTCCCCTCTCTCGCGTTACACGCAAGAATCGACCGAATGAAAAGTTCATTGATGGCGCCTACGCGTCGGCGGCTCTCTTCCCGGCTTTTATTATCGCGGCGCTGCTGCCTCTGCCTCTCCTCCTCCCCCTCCCGCTCCACCGTCTTCTTCTCGTTCCGCGAGCGCACTGCGTGAGTAATTAACTTTCCTGCAAATTATACGAGATATGCGCCGCAGATACGCATCGTTCGGGAAGGCCGCCGAGCGCGCGCAGGAAGCCCGTAATTCGCCTCTCTCGGACCTGGCAACAACAGCCGCCGCCGCCGCCGGGACGAGCTCAAATTCACGCGATCTTCCCGAGCGTCTTCGCGGCTTTCAATCCGCGAAGGATTTCCGATGAATCGCCGGGCGGCTCGAGGGCTCGGTGGCGCGGCTCGGAGTTTACCGACGGGAGATCGTGCCGCGCGCTCCCTGTTTTTTAACGGTTTGGCTGTGCTAATGAGGTGGTTATTAAGTAATTTGTTACGCTTCGTTATGCGTTTGATGTATTTCGGAATTGAGCAACTGTTTTTTTTTTCTTTTTTTTTCTATATTATTATGCAGATCATTTTTGTTCAATTAACGTGAATGAGGATCTCCGATAAGATCGGAATTCTTTAAAATAAATACTCTCGCGTCACTGGTTTTCAAATATACATTGATACACATTAACGTTTTTCAACATTTACCAACGTACAGTTGAAATCCAGCCAAATGATCGCGGTCCCAGCCAGCTGAACATTCCGCGTGGATTCCTCGCTGATCGAACCGCGAGCCATCCGGACAATAACGAGTTATATAGAAAATTCCCATCGGCGAGAGAGTTTAACGGCCCGCCGAAAGCTCGGCAAGAACCTCGGCGATAATTCGCGCTCCTCGCCGCCCCAACACTTTCGTCTCCCGGCGGCGGCGCGCCCGCCCATTTACGAAGTGATAACGCGAATCGCAGAACTCATACACTTCTCGTTCCGGAAGCGCATCATCTCCCTAAGCACGAGAGGGGAGTCCGCGGCCGGGAGAAGAGCCGCCGCGTCCCGAAAAGAAAAAAAACAAGGGCCGGCGGGGGGGAAAAGAAGGTATCGGCGCTCCGTCGTAAATGCTTTTTAACGCCTCGGGGTTTATACTCGGGGCCCCGGAGTGCGAATTCCCGTCCGAGTCGCGCCTATTATATTACACATCTTGAAAGGCGCTCCAGTCTCTCTCTCTCTCTCTCTCTCTCTCTCTCTCTCTCTCTCTCCCGAGAAAGGGGCAAAAACGGGCTACCGACGGTCATTACCGCACGAGGTGAGAGCGCGTGCCTCGCGGAATTTCCTCCGCGAAAAGTAATTCCGATACCTCGCCGCGGCCTAACTCTCCGGCTGATTTTTCAAAGAAGCGCGGACGCTCCTAAGAAGAGGCGGCGGCGGCGGCGGCGGCCGAGGCTTAGGACGCTCTTTTAAATTCTCGTTTAACGGACGGGGGAGAGGCTGCGAAGGCAGTATACTCGTTACGGCGTCGTTAAGCCGGCCGTTTAGTGTTTGCCAGTCGGCGCTTTTTTTAATAACGCCCCGCGCCGAGGCGAATTGTGCGCGATTTTGCGGACTACGCCCCTATTGCTGCTAATGCCTCCTGGGTCATCGGTTTTCAGGGGAAGCCTGAATGCCCGACTGTATTATAGATTCTTGTGTGCGCGATAAAAGTCGCGCGAGCGCTAAGGGACGGGCCGCGGGGGAAAGTGAATTTTTCACCAATTTTCCGCGAAGCGACGGGTGGAAATTGTTTTTCAAATTGCTCGGTGTGAAATGTCGAACCTTTTCAAATTTCAGTCTTTTCAAAGAATACCGGGTGGATTGCAATTTTTGAAAACTGTCTTCGTAAACGTTCTTCTAATTTGAACGCATATTATCCATCGAATGGAAAAAACTTTTTTCGGAAGAGTTTACAACTGATCGTATTGTACATAAAAAATTTTCCTCTGACAAAGAAATTAATTCATTATACTCAGCGATAATTTCAATATTCAATATTTCAGTATTTGTTGTGGTCGACAGCTTAATAAAACAATGTACACGTGAATATTCAATTGCCCTTTGGAATTTCTTAATAACGAAAACTAAATGCCAAAAGCCCGCAGTGGAACGTAAAGCTCGCAGTACACAAACCGAAGTAATTTTCGTCTCGTCGTTAACCTCCCGAACCCGTCCCCCCCCCCCTCCGAGAGGAGCACATGCAGCCGACCGACGGGGGAAAAAAATTAAAAATAGAAAAAAAAACGAAATCCAGCAATGAGTTACAAAAGAAATCGAAGACGGGAAAATCCAGCAGCGGCGCCGAGTAGTAGCGAATTGCTGGCCGGGGTGCGGAGTGGAAAACGAAAGGTGGACGGGGAAGGGGGGGGGCGTCGGGCAAAATGGAGAAACACGGGAGATAGATATGGGAGGTAGAAGAGAAAAGCGCGGTCGTCGATGCGGTGGTTATCGGGCCGCAGGTCCGATCAATTATATACCCTCTCCCCCCTCCCAGCCCCTCCTCGCCCCCTTCCGTTCGTTCGGCCGATGCCGTGTTCTGTAAATCGGTGCGTCTCTCTCCATCGGAAATCAATGAAATTCACCAGAAACTGTTTCGTTATTGATACACTGCGGTTTAAATGGCATTGCCATGGCGGCGTCGCTCGCTGACATATCCACGCCTATATTCCAGCGGCGTTATACATACACGCGCGCCCGCTTTCAAGTGCGAGCGTATATACGTATCGGCTGCCTATTTTTTCCCTTCCCTTTTTAATTTGCTTGAGAATTTTCGTTCGGCCGGCTGTGATTTTTTTTTTTTGTTTTGGCTTTCGACGAGAATTTAACGGCTATCTTGTGCGCGCAGAGTTATTTCACGTGCTGCGGGAGAGCCGAGGGTGGAAAGATTGTTTTGCGCATGGATTTTTACGGATTCGGAATGCCGGCCCGATGTAGGAGGATCGCTGTTGGAAGGCGGAATAAGCAGATATTTTTGCGTGAATGTTTTATTGGGTTTCGTCGACTAATCCTTAGGCGAGGTGTTAGATGCCGCTAAAATAAACGCGACATAGTTTAAAGAAGTTTTATTAAAGGGTTGTCACGGCTTCTATACAGTCCTTTGAGCGATTAATGGGGGTGAAGTAAAACTATCTATTACTTCCTGGTACAGCTGGTAACAATGTATGTTACATGTCTATTCACAGAGGTGACGCTATTTTTAACAGCAAACTGAAGAGTGAACAGAATTCTTTGTCTATTTAACAAATAAAATGTTTAATTTCATAAAATAATTGATTTTCTTTCAATTAAGTCACTCAAAAGAATCACTAAAAAAATAAAACGTGTCTTATCGTACTCGAACATTATCTACACTTTGAAATGCTTTTCCAATATCCGCATTAAAATTTCTTTCTATCGGAACTTTTATTAACCTTGTTAATGGTGGCATTGTCAAGTTCTTGATATGACTTTTATACTTCTCTGATTAACATTAATATATTTTCGAAACCGCAAGTTTATTACTCTTTTGAAACTTAACATATCGCGAACGTTCATTCGTTATTATTAATAAAACAATTTGTAAAAAGAAACTATCATCAGCGTTCTATGTATAGACATACAGTTAGCGATTAGATTTTTTTTAGAGAATTTCGTGTAAAGACAAATATATAAAGTACTCTGCATTAGCATAAATTGAAGGTTTTATTTTTACAATGCAGCTCAGTCATCTAGAGAAGTAGAAATAATTCAGGAAAAAAATTTATATATAGATTCCAAACCAATAATATATATACACGTATCGCTTTATAGAATCTTAAATTATTTACGATACAAACTATAGCACACAATTCCAGCATACGAAATTGACGCCAATCTGTGCGTATTTTTTCCCCGCATAAAGAGGCGCGCAAAATATCCCCCGCATTTTAATGAGACCGGTAGCCGTACAATTTACTTACAGCCCTTCTTATTTACCCCAATCAGCGGCTCGCAGCTTTCTCCGAACATTTTCCAAACCGCGCGTCCCCGTCGAAGCGCGCGCGCTCCGCGCGTAGCTCCGGAATGCGGGAGCGCTCTTTCCGCGCTCCCCCGCCGGATCGATATTAAAATGGTGACCGAATTCCGTAGCCGGCGTTCGCTCTCCCGCGACCTACCCTAACGCTCGCCCTCCTCCTCCGTCGTCTTTCCCCGCCGCGTCCGAAAAGTTGGCGAGAGGGCCGCCGGCGCCGGCGGAGCTGCTGACGCGCGCGCGGAGTGCGTGCGGTGCGAGGGCTCGGGCTGCTGCCGCTTCTTACGGATCGATTAAAAAGCTTGCTCCCCGATGGCTGGCTGCCGCTGCTGCCCTGTCCTATTTAGCCGAAATGCGTTTCTTGGCGTCGCCGATTCCAGCTGGCTGTCGGGAGGGGGGGAATGCCAGGCTTTTAGATTGGAGATTTTGGAAAGGGATTTTTTTTTTTTTTTTTTAATTGGGTTATTGGTTTTAGAGTTTGGTTTTTTTTAAATGTATCTCGCGCGGGAGAGATTTGATTTTTTGAAAAGGAGCCAATTTCTGGATTGAAAATATTTTCAATGTCCATCAGCGCGTATAAAGAAGACGCCTCTTTTTACGTTCTAAAAACGTTCCCTTTTTAGCCGACTGTAAAGTTACGCTAAAATCTTTATTTAAATTATAATAAAAGAATATTTTTTGTAGAATAACTGGTTACAACGTCTTTAAAAACAAATTTAATTCTTCTATACCAAAATCAACATCGTTCAATTATACCCTTTACTTCCTTTACTCAAACATTTAAACACCTGTAAAAAGCGTAGTGTTTACTCATTACTCGCCAACGCGCCCGGGACTCGAGTATATAGATAAACAGCAAGTAATAAATCAGGCTCAATATAATTCCTCCCTCCGCCGAGGCTAAAGTTTCCGGGAACGCTCGGCAATTTTTGTGCTCGCGCGCGACCAAGGCCCGCAATAATTAATGAAATCCAAAGTACGCACACTGTATCTTTAATACGCGCAGCCTCGCATCGGCCGATGACGTGGGCGATAAAAGGGGAGCGTCCGAGCGCTCGATAAGACATTTCCGGCAATGCGCGAAAGGCGTTTAAGCATATTAGAACGCAAGAATAGCTCTGCTGCCGGCGAGTGTCGGCTTCTACGTGTCATTACTATTTCACGCACGGCAATTAATCCTATACACTTGGTTGCGCCGGCTCTCGGGAAAGACGCCCCGAGACGCAATTTTTATATCGTACGTCTCTACACTTTTTTTTTGCGTCGATTTGTATACAAATGCTTTTCACGCTTTTATTTATTAAGTAATCTTAGATTTCATCAATACGAGGTGCGCTATACGATTAATCGGTAGTCGTGATTAATTCAGGGGAACGTAGTCCAATGATATTGAAGACCCGTGGAAGCGGGTTGATTTAAATTAAAAGATAAATTTTAAATCTAATATTAAAGTATCATATTAATTCCACGCGCTTTTCTAAATCTCCAACTCGACTAAAAAAATTCGCCCGCAACGCAAACAATCCATTCGTTATCCCTCCGGCTCGCATTTCCACGATTCAAAGCTCGGCGACGCGCGGCCAAAAATTCTGAAAATCAGAACTTGAAATACGCAGGAAAACAATCGCGGCGATAGACGCACTCGGTCGCCGCGCTGCTCCCCCCGTACACTCCCCGCCCCGCATTCGTAATTCAGTGGGTCGGGGGGGGGGGGAGGGAGCTTTTGGCGCCCGAGCGATGATAAAGGTCAAAGACGTTCCCGCGCGTCGGGCGAGAGAGAGAGAGAGCTTTAAAGCCGCGGCCCCGAAATAAAAAGCCGACTGCAAACACGCGCACGCGGCACTCCCGGATTGCTTCGGGGGAGAGGCGCCGCATCGACTGATAAGGCGAGCCGCGTAATAAAGCGCGAATTCCCCCCCACCGCGACGTACGAAAGAGGAAAGGATGTACAAGGCGCCCGCGGGCTCGAGAGAGAGAGAGAGAGAGAGGGTCGTCGATATCAACGTGGGAAAAGCGCGGTGCGTTTGTACGGACGTTAATACGCTTTATATCGGAGAGTACACGGGCCCGCGAGGTTTATACGCGGCCGAGGAGAACGGTGCAACGAGAGAGGGGGAGAGAGGGGGAGAGACGCTGTAACGGGAAGGTTTCCAAGTTTCCGGGATCACAATTTTGATCCAGTTTGTGGAAGTCATTGTAAAGTCAAACCGAGAGAGCGCCGAGGCGAGAGCGCCGGCGGCGAAGATTATATATTTGTATTTAATGCGAGCTAAATTTTCCGCGGGCCCCTCGTAATTTTCGCGAGCTGTCTTGTAAGTGAAACTCGTGTTTGCCCGATGTAATTCTTGGCGGGGAAGCGTGGCGAGGGAACGCTGCTTTTCCGACTCTTGCGGAATCTTTTGCTTTTTATTGAGTGTCTTCGCCGGGGTTTTGTTTCATCCGTTATTGAAATTCTTCGGATTTAATGTAATGGCTGCAGAAAGACTTATCTATTTATTTCAGTAATAAAGTTATTATATAAAACTTCCTGGCTGGTGCAAACTGGATGTTTATGGTTCCTTTACGGTTGTTTTACAGTTTTTCTTATTTAGGGAAAATTTTAAAATCTACGTACCTTACTGCTTTTTTTAAAAACACTTTTTAAACTATTGTTAAAAAATTGCTTCTGAAATTTATGTTATATTGCTAAAACAAATTTTATTGTCTTATTCTTGTTGAAGTAGTAGACGTAACAAATAATAAATTAGCATTCACAATCTACAGGACGTATATGTACATATGTATAAAACGCTGACAATTCCGAATGCATTAAATCTTATATTTATTCATCCAAGTCCCGTAGGCAAATTTAAATGTCTTTCATATTTCGATGAAAACCCCGAGTACTTATCGCACGCGTCGTCCGCGCGGAGCTCGTTACTCAAACCGCGGCGCCAATTTTCAAAGCGAATCATTTGCACGACGTATGGCAAAAATTTCAAAGTCAATTATGCCCCGAAACGCACTCGACTCTCGCCAAAGAAGCTCCCAAGTCGGCCTGAAAAGTATGCAGATCCGGATTCGCACAAACGAACGCGCCGAGCGAAAAACGCAGAGCGAAAGAAGAAGAGAGAGAAAGAGTGCAAGAGAGAGAGAGAGAGAGAGAGCAACTCGGCGGTGCTCGGAGAGGTGATAAGTCACGGGTGGCTCGGATACAGGGCCTCGCTCGTTTCGCTTGTCGAACGAGTTGTAACGGGGCGCCGCCGCCGCTTGCAACTCGAGCGAAATTAATCAAACGCCAAAGTGGGCTCGAGAGCCGAGAAAGAGGGAGAGAATGACCCGGGTAATGCACGGCGCGCGCGCGCGCGGCCCCGGCGTATTCCATCGCGATGAAAATAAATCGCGCGTTTAATCGAACTCGCCCCGGCGTTAATTGACGGGATGTACAATTACCGACACCGGCGCAGCGCTCCTAAAGCGAGAGGGGCCCCCTTGCACTTTTGAGGGGAAGGGAATTTTCGCACGGGCTTGCTTTGTTGTTCCCTTCTTGGCTTTCGGGGGAGAGCCGGGGCGGAGGGGGGGCTTTTTTTCAGCGGAGAGCTTCCTTTTTTTGCCGAAGGTAATCGAATGGAGGAATATAGATTGGGAAAATGAATTTACGCCGGTTGGAGGTGGAATTTTCAACTTTTGCGTGCGAGCAACGGTCATTTGTATTGAGTTCTTTTTTTTTTTTTTTTTGTTTTATTGGAATGTGGAGTTTGCGGCGAGTTTTGTATTTTTTCGGGAATGGAATTTGAATTGTCTTTTAAAAGTAAAATATTTTTTCTTTACACTGGTGAATTTAACAATTTTTCATTCGCTAATCCTGTCGGAAATTTCACCATTTTTTTAAGCAATTTCACTAATGATTGACTAAATTTGACCAATATGCGAACGATTCGCCAAAAATTGGCCAAATAATAATGACAACTTCCAACAAGGAACTTGAGAAAATTTCGACTTTACACGTATAATTCCGTCGTGCAGTAATCTACGCTACATCCTCGTCGAAACTATTTTCGAAAAACTCATCACTTTACCAAGGATACCCAGCAGAAATCGGTCCGCTCTCGCGCAAAGATAGAAAATAAGCCAGTGAGCAGCAACCTTCCGCGGACGATCGAGAAAACCGCCTCTCGCACTTATGCAGACCGCAGCGCTAAAACCCCTGAAAATCGATCCGTCGGAAAGAAGAGCACGTGCTCGCGGTGCTCTGCGCGCGAAAACGCGCGGCGGCACGTAGCCTCTCTCTCTTTCATTTGCGCGGAGGGCGCTCGTAAACATTGTCATCGCGCGGCGCTGTAATTTTCCGGTGGCGACGACGCCGCGGCGGCGCGAGAGTCGCGTAACTAAATTGAATCTGTTAAACAAATTCGTCTTAATTAACATTTCGCGAGGCCCCGGAGTCCGTACAATTACCGGCCGGGCCCCGTCATTACCACGCAGCCGTCGCCGCGCCGCGGAGATCATCGCCGGCGGTGTAATCATTACAATCAGCGGACGAGGAGCCGGACGAGCAACGAGAGAGGCTGCGGAGCGATCCTCGAAGGCTGCCCCGCGGGTGCCTCATCGCCGCGGTTTTCGATGTGAGAACTTTCCTCTGCCCTTTTGCTTTACTTTTCCAATTCATTTTGGGCTTATTTTATTTTAACCTCCTAGCTGCTTGTATTCATAATTCGTACTATCTTTGCCTTCGGCAAGGAAACCAGCTTGTTAACGCGCCTTTTTCAAAAAGTGATAACGTACTCAGCTCGTATATGTTTAATTTTAAAATTGCTTAAGCCGCCAATTAGTCAATTGTCCACCAATGCTCGCTGACTTGATCGAAATTTGCTCCAAGTAAAACTCAGATCAGATTAACAAACTCCCCCCCGCATTTTTAGCCCAGCCTTGGCGCAGTCCACACCTCGCTGAAAAACGGTGCCCCGTCCGAGAAACACGCAAATTCCGCACGACTCCCCTCTCACCGAGAAGCAAGAAGGCGAAAAAGCCCCGCGCGCGCACAAAGTACTACCCGAAGCGAGGCTCCCGACTTTCCCAGCGCCGCCGCGCGCTTCTTTGTTCGCTTTTACGCGCCGGCGTTCTTTATCTCCGCGCCGCGTGTCTCCGTGCGTTTACTCCACCCCTCCCCCTCCCGGGAGGGCGGAGAGGGAAGAGCGAGGCGGGCGGGGGGCTCGGGAAAAAGTCGTGTTATTAAGCCGCGGCGCAAGAAGCTCCCGTACATACGCACCGACGAGCCAGATTAGTTCATTACTCCGGCGTGTCTTCCGTTTTTGCCGGCGTGGAAATAGATTTGTTGCCGCCGCCGCCGCCGCCGCTGCCGCTCTCGCTCCTCTCTCGGTCGCATATTTCGGACCGGCGAGATCTGTTATCGGATGGGATTTTAGACTTGGTGCTCGCCGCGGAGCCGAGTTTTCCCGGGCGCGGCAAAAACTTGTTTTCCCGCGCGATGGAAGTAGGTTACGCCGCGCGAGGGGCCGGATTGCGCACCGGCGCGGCGCGCGGGGAATTTCGAGGCGGGGAATGAGAAAGCTTTTTAATTGAATTAAACTCGCCCCGGAAGTTTGCCGCGCGTGAATTTTTTCGCGTCTCGTCTTTCGAACTTGCTACAGTTAGCGCGGGGCGACTCTTTTTCCGCGCTTTACGTGCGGAATAATAAACAGTGTGTATTTACTTTGCAATGGTACAGATAAAATCGCCAGATTGCGCCGGGAAGTACGGCGGATTTTTTACGTGACTCTACATATAGAGAGCTTTGAGTCGCCGCAGATATGTTTGGTAAATAATTTCAATGCCAATTGAGTACGAGGCGAAACAAAAACCGTCGATACCACGGCGATCTCTTATCGAAGTGTAATAATCGACGAAAACATTTTTAATCGCAATCGGCGCGCGAAAAAAAGCGCCCAGAAACTCTCGGAGAAGCAAACCAAAGTCCGCTCCCTCCGTGCCGTAAGCTACAACGCTTAAGTGCACCAATTTCCAAAACGAAAAACTCGTCGGGCGCAGATGCGGAAAGCTGTCCCTCGCGAGATATCGCGTTGATTCTCCCCCCCCGTCGTTCTCCCGGCCTCGGCGCGCGTGCGTTTCTCTGCACTCGCGCGAATTCTTTTCGCCGCTTTGCGTTGCGTTAAACTCGGCTCCCGGTGTGAGAGCGAGAGCAGGAGATCTCGCGCGGGCAAAAACAAGTTGCACCTCCTGCCGCATCTCTCTCTCTCTCTCTCTCTCTCTCTCTCTCTCTCTCTCTCTCTCTCTCTCTCTCTCTCTCTCTCTCTCTCTCTCTCGCCGCTACCGCATCTCGCGCTGCTGTAGTTCCCCTTTGGCTGCTGTTTCTTTTTTTCCTCCCCCTCTCCCGGCGTCTTCGTCGCTGGCCGCATGAGCCTTTCTTATGCGCTCTTTCTCTCCGTCTTTGGGTGGTCGTCACTCTCCGCGAGCGCGAGCAGGCTTACATCAATTTTGCACTCATTGTGAGCGAGCGGCCAAGGCTGAGGCGGCCTTAAGCCTCCTCGAAATAGTCCGGCTTTGGAGTTTTTCGAGCTTATTTTCCGGGGGGATTGCGGATGAGTTTTCGGAAGGGTCGCCGCGAGCCTGGGGATTTATTGAAGGGTGAATATTGCCAAACGAAATGTCTTCAGATTCGCGTGACATTTGTTTGCAAGATATTCATTCAATTATTCCAAGTGCATAATGAATACAGCAGTACGATGCACAAATGAAAACAGAAACGTCAGAAAGTGAAAGGGCTATACTTTTTAAGTACGTGCTGTTTTTATTTATTGAAATTGCAGCTGCAATTTGCAGTAGAAAGAATACGAGGTTGATTTAAACGATGAAATATAGGGTTCAAAGGCACTTGGCAGCCATTCTCGGCAGAGCGTCGAATGTATTAATAGCAATCAAATATTTAATTAAGTAATACTAAATTTAATAGAGCGAGAATAGAGAATTTTTTCTTCATCGACCGCTCTCCCGATACTTCGAGCAGTTGGCGATCCGATTCCCCTTTCTAGTGTAACTGCAAAAAGCTTTAGAAGCATATATATATATATACCTCCCTTAGTTATAAATTTAGGTTTTCAACCTGCCGTATATGCGGCAAATAACGTAAAAAGCAGGTTTTTAAATAATCCTCTATCTTTGAATAACTTTGGAGTAAACCTGAACGAATCGTGTTTTAGTTACATTGACTTTGTCAAATCTATTATTTCGTTATTACGACCGTTTCTCAGTCCAAAAGTTCTTTATTCTACCTTGCCCGACTTCTAAAGGTAAATAAATCCACAGTTGTCCCGGTAAAAACCCTAAACCGAAACCGAACGGCCAGAAAGCCGCTTTCCACCACTCACGTATCCCAATTTACGCTCCGCGGCGAACTTCATTTTCCGATATTTAAAATTCCATGTATATTCCATGCCGAGCACCAGCGGCGGCGGCGGCGGCGGCGGCGGCGGCGCATTTTCCGCGAGGCCTCATCATCCGATAGTTCGCACTTGGGGGAATTTTGCGAAATTCGTTAGCGCGAGCCCCGGCCATTACGGGCCCTCGCGGCGGCGAGGAGGCACGAAAAGCCAGTTTAAAGCCGACCGTAATGCGATTATCCGGGCCGGCCGCCGGCGCTACCCTCCCCCCGTTATATACGTATATTCGGGCCGGGGTAATTTTTGCGAAGTGCATATCATTATCGATTCACTTTTCGCCCCGTGATAAACGAGTTCGCGCCGGGGCCGCCTCCCTCCTCCCGCTGTCGGCCCTGCGAGTTTTCCGGGATATGTAATTGCGCGCCGCTTTTTAGCCTTCGTGGCTAAGTTATTTTCTCGTTTCGGGGAGATCGGGGCGATCGATTATCATTTTATAACGAGCCTACTTCGGCGCGAGTGTTTATTGCTGCCGTGCCGCGGGAGAGGCGGAAATGGCCGCCGTCAATGTTTTACGGGTTTTAGGGGGACAGTAAAAGCTGCGTGCTTTTATTCGGGAATCAGTGGCTGCGAAAAAGCGGCCTTTTTCAAAGTGAGCTTCGACTGAAAAAGGGAGGAAAAGATTGTACGCTTTGTTTATTCAAATTCACTCGAAATGAATGAATTATTTTATTACACTGAGAGAAATGGTATATTAAAAATTGTTATTTTATCATTAAATTTTACTATAAAAAATAGTAACTTTTCTCTATGTCAAGTATGTCCCACCGTCACTATATAAAATAGTAATTTTTAATAATACATTTCTCTCAGTGTATAATAATCTATTATTATGTTTTCATGCTCACATTATCTTCCGCTGCTAAAATTAGATGCTAAGTAAACTCTATATAAATAATTAAACTTTATTAATATTGCAAATTAATTTAAATTACTAAAATTTATCGTAAAATTGTAATTACGGCAACAATAATAGCATATATCGGTTGCTGCACGCAAAGTGTTAATTAAATTAACGATCGAATCGCGACACACACACACACACACACACACACACACACTCCGCCATTTTTTCATCCGCGAGCTCGTTTAAACTGTAAGCAAAGCGAAAGCAAGCGGAGCCCTACAAATATACATTCGCTCTCAAAGCAGAATCCAGGAATTCGTCGATAAAGCTTATCATGTCTCATTTAACATTTCCACGCACCGACTCGCGCTCGAGTGTTTCTCACCTTTCTTTCTTCCCGCCTCTCTCTCTCTCTCTCTCTCGCTCGCTATCTCCGATTCTCCGGCCGGCTTCTCCTTTTTTTCCTTTCTCAGTTTCATCTTTCAATCTCCGGGCCGCATAACTCACACGCGCATACGAACTCGCCGCGTGCCTGTACGCATTGTCACGTTCCTCCGCGCTTTGTGCCGTTTCGACTTCGCGCCGCTCGCGAGACGCATTCCGAGAGAGAGAGAGAGAGAGAGAGGGAGAGAGAGAGCAGCGAAGGATGATGATGATAGCGGAGAGGTGGTTAACGAATTATTCTCGAAGACTGCGCCGCGGCACTTTTGCGAGCCGCCGACGAGGTCTTCTCGTTTAATTGCGAATGCTGCGAAGGATTACGTTCGCTTCGGATACTTATTTTTCAATCAGACGATGCTCCGAATCGGCTTTCCAATTTTATTAACAATTGATTGAACGTTAATTATCTTTGATATTATATATATTGGTATAAACTATTTTGCTTTATCCTCAATTTTGAGTGCTTCATTGCTAAATTTGGATTCAAAAGTGGACTTTAAAAATCAATAAGTTAAGCGATAGTCAGCGAGACTATTGCAACAGTAAATAAAACTAATTCATCCGAATTAAAGTTGCAGTATTAAAAGACAGAATTACACTTTTTCCAGACAATACTCTCGGTAATGAAGCAATAATAGCCGACCTCTCCCCGACATAACCGCCGCAAAATGATCGACTAATCACTCAATTCATCAAAGCCTCCTTCGAGAAGCGCCGTCCCCCTCTCGCGTCCAGCATCCGGAGATCGATTCCCTCCGAGCGGAAAAAGCTCGCGGCCGGACGGGATAGAGGTTACAGGAAGACGTCCCTCTTACTCCTTACGGGCGGAAAAGAGAGAGAGAGAGAGAGAGAGAGAAAGGAGAGCTGGGCTCTCTCTCTCTCTCTCTCTCCGCCGGGAGGAGGAGGTCAGCCAGTCAGTCGCCTTAGCTCTGGCGCAGCCTCGGATGCCCCGGAGGTCCTCCCTCGCCGGGGCGCTTTAATTGTACGAAATTACAGCCGAGCTCCGGCGGCGGCGGCGGCGGCGGCGGCGGACAAGTGGAATGCACCGTCGAAAAAAGCAGAGGAGGAGAGATCGCCGCGCGCGGCCTGTAATAGTCTTTGCGTATTATCCCCCGACGCAATTTTATGGCGGAAAACTTAGCGGACGAGTCCGAGAGAGAGAGAGAGAGAGAGAGAGAGAGCTTGATTCGTTTCTTGCTCCGAGGAGAGAGAGAGAGAGAGAGAGAGAGAGGGAGAGAGCGGCTTTGTTTCGCGTGTAATGTGTCTTGATTAAGTATTACGCCGGGATGGACGGAAGAGGGACCTTTTAGGCCCTCGGTGATGCCCGTGCGTTTTGCGCGCGCGAGCGAGCGCTGATTGGAGTGCGTCATTGCGACATTTTGCCATTCTTTTGTTAGAGGGGGTAATGAAGCTGTGCCCCGGGCTCTCGAGAGCTGTGTGTCTCATCTCGCGGACTCTTCGCGTCGCCGCTGTATTATGATAATTGCTTCATTTTCTGACCCCCCCCTCTCTCTCTCTCTGTCTCTCTCTCTCTCTCTCTCTCTCCGAGGGCTGCTGCTTTTTTTCAATTTTCCCGCGCGGATGATGCACTCGATTTCGGCTTTGTACTCGTAGGAGATCCCCTTCGTTTGGATGGACTTGGACGTCAAAAGAGTAAGAAATATTTGCACGATTTTAGAAGACTGGCGGTCGAATTTTTCTTTCTTCCGTACCGCATTTCTTACCAATGAAATGACCAATAAAATACTCAAATAAATTTCAACTTTAATATAGGCAAGGAGATTATTCAACTACTTTTTTTTTAACTTTTTACAAAACATAAAGTCATTTCGCATGTACCGATATTTTATTACACCCATAAAAGTTTTTCACGGTCGGCAAGGGAAAGGGAGTGCAAAAAGTATTCCGATCCAGTGCATTACTCTCGGAGACGCCGAGAAAATCGCACCGGTACAAAACACTTTAAAACACCGAACACCCCCCGTCTCTGATCCTCGAAACACTCAGACGTCAAAAGGACGACGAAGCTGGCCGAGAAAAAAAGCGCAGACACCATTTCCGCGGAGCTAAAAAAAGCTCTCTCTCTCTCTCTCCCACACGCTTATCTCGGGTAGCATAGAAGCGGCGGCTGATTAGCATGAAATTTGTAAGTGCGAGGCGTAATATTACGCAGACTCGCGGGCTCGGCAACGAGCTCAGAGCCGTGCGATTAGCTCTTTGGCTTCCTCCTCCTCCTCCTCCTCCTCCCCCTCGCGGCGCGATGCGTGCGTGCAACGTGCGTACTTGCGTGCCTGCGGAGCGCGATGCTATCGCCGGGCCAAGCCATTATCGGGCGCGAGGCCGAGCACGAAGCCCCGCTCGCGCAAAAAAAAAAACGCGCGTTCGTGCATAGAACCGCCCCGACTCTCGGGCCGCCGCCGCCGCCGCTGTTTTGCTGCGTTTTTAAGATTGGCTTGATGTCCTTTCGCTGAAATGCACGGGATTATGGATTTTCTTCGTGGGCAGCGGCGTAGGAGTAATTGTCGATGCTTGAAAACGGAATGTTTTTATTGTGAAATGAAGGATTGAATTAGATTTTTTCGCTCTTCCGACGTGTGTTTCTGCTATTGAAAAATCGTCAATTTCGACTAGCATAAGCAGCATTTAATAAATTTCAATAAAACGATTATTGTCGTTTTTTGAACTAGTTTATAATTATCTACGCACTTTCTAACTTTATTATTATCTTTTATTTTTAGATTATAGTCTTGTCTTCTCTATATACGAAATTTATAAATAGCTCTGAAGGAAGTTAAATAAAATCTAGATCAACCGAATATCGTTATACTACAACGAAATCGAAGCATATTTATATCTGAAAATAAAAATAATCAATCAAAGAATATAATAGAGCACCAAGCTCCAGTCCCCCCATTTCATTTTTACGATTATGAATTTATTTAAAGCTCGCAATCTCGCGCAATAATTAAATCGCGCGCTCGCCTTACTTTTGTTATTCCTGCCGAAAAGCCTTCCCCGTCTCCCCCGAAAAATAATCTCCTTCGGCATGAAAATAATATCGGTTTCCGATTTATTACGTTTATTGCATACCGATGATGTTCGGCGGTGCCGAAAAACCGAGTCCCGATAAATGCTCCGGGAGGGGGGGGGGGTCCATCTATACACACAAACGCCTGCGAACGAGCGAACAAAAAAAAAGGAAGGCTCGTAAATGGATTTCGGGATTTCGGCTCGTTTTTTCTTTTTTTTTTTTTCCCCCCGAGCATTCTTGCAGCTCTGGAAAAAGAGTGCTCTAGGAACGGCGTATTATCGCCGTTAGAAACACGGGATGGGTATACGCTGCAAAAACGCGGATATAAAGCCACGAGGTACGTCGAGGTGCCGGAGTCTTCGTGGATGGAAAAAACGCGGGCTGCACGCAGGGATTGCAGCTGATAAGTTTACTGCCGGGTGTATAAAAATATTTAGTGGGAAGTGTGTTTTGCGAAGGCGAAGATGAGGTATTATAAAGAAATCGGCGGTTCTCGTAATGAATGAAATGAAATTTTTAGAGCTTTGACAAAGAATTTTAAAGAATTCAGCTAATCAGTACTCCCGCTTTATTAACACTTTCGTCCCAAACACCATTCGAAATGCAATTCTAAACTGAGGAAGCGCAGCTTTCTTCGCCGAGAGGCGTCAATATTTCCAACCACGACGGACAAAGCTTAACCCGGCCGCACTCGTCCAGGTTTCAGCAAACAACGCAGTCAGCAAAGATTTACAGCCGTCGACCGACGGCTTCGCGGACGCTCCGCTCGGTTCGCATCCAGGTGTGCGCGCCGCCTCCCGGAGCTCCCCGCGAGAGACCTCCGGGACTCGTGCGGTATCCGAAAATCGCTCGATATATATCTGTAAAGGCAGCAGGGCGCGGGTAAAACTGCCCGCGGGGCGCGGCGGATTCGGGAATACTTTGAGCGACGAGGACGACGTGGCCCCGGGGCGGGTGGCATCCGCGAACATTCCGCTCCCCGCCCACCGAGTCCGCGCGTACGCGCGCGGCTAGGAGCGATCGCCGCCGCCGCCGTGGGGGAGAGTAATTTCCCAACTGGCGAGTGCGGCTGCGGTTCGGGCGGCCCACGCCGAAACTCGTTGAATTTTACCGGATCGCTGCCGCTGCGGCGGCGGTCCTCTTTTTGGGAATTAAGAGTTTTCGGAAGTATGCGAATTAGTCAGCGCGAGCCCGCGGAATGCGGACCGGGAGAGGAGGGCTGAATTAAGTATTGGATTTTACGCTGCCGCTTTTTTTTCTCGCTGCGCCAGCTATTCGGTTAACGAGTGACTGATGGGCCAAACTTTCGCGGGGAAGCATTTTCATAAGTGGGGGGTGGGGGCTGGAAAACGCGGGGGGATCTTGGGAAGGAGTTTTAATTTTTAATTAGTCTATACTTTGGGAATTGCTTTCTTCTTAATAAAAATTAATCATTAATTGCGGCAACAAAGCACCACGCTAATATTCAAGGCAAGAGGCAATCCCGAAAGCAGCAATACTTTCTCAACACTCGAAACAGTACTCGCGGGAGGCAGTCGCTTATTTCACAAACGACTGCACAATACCTCAGCGTCAGCCTGCCGCCGCTTCGATCTTGACACTGAGGAGGCAAATAAGCGAGCCCCGCTCGCTGCTTAGCAAAAAAAAAAAAAAAGAAACCCGGTATATTCCGAGAAAAAGCCGGAGAGCCGATCTTACCCGCGGCCGTCGCTTCCGGCCGGGCCGATAAAATCGGCGACGTGCCCGCGCGCACGCGGGGGGGGCAATTAGCAATCACGCATATATATATATATATTCTGTAACGGCGCGTTGCGCAACGCGAGGCGCCCGTAAAGATCGCCATCGGCGAGAGCGAGCAGCGCGCCTGTCGAACGCGCCGCGATCCTCGTTTATTTTAGCGGGCCGAGAGAGGGAAAGAGAGAGAGAGAGAGGCTTCTTTTCCATTATTCAGTCGCGCGGGCTTTATCGGCGCCGCGCGAGTCGTTACGATTTTTTTTAAGGCGTCGTTCGGAGGCCTCCTTCGGCGGGATAATGGATTTTTCAGGAAATTTTTGTCGCCTAACTGCCGGTTATCCGACGCTTTCGCTGGTTAGCGATTTCGATCGCCGTAGAATTTTTCATTACGTAATAGGAGCCGAGGAGTTGCGCGTTCGTTATGCGGGGTCTAATTATTTGCGATGAATATATATAGATCTTGTAAAAACCACACTTCGAGAAGACCTTCGAGAAGGTTTTGGATTTTCCCGTTGCGTGTTTTACATTATATAATAAAGCTTTTAATGGTTCCCGGAAAAACTGTATTACGCAAAATCATTATGTCAGTATTTGTCATTTAATTGTGTTGTTTTTAACGAACCGGTGCTCATTATGCATTTCAGAGTCTCATAATTACACTGCGTACATTTCTAAAAACTAAAAATTATCAGAAACATAGTTCCCCTCGCCCACGACAATTGAAATTAAAATTTTTCAACACTTCTAAATTATCGCGAAAATTGACGCCAGCCCCCGTTCGCAAAGATCCACGCATTAACAGTTACGAGCAGTCGGCGAGAGCGTCTAAAAAAAGTTCAATTTCCCGGGGAAAAACCCGCGACGCGGCTCTCCCTCGGAATTTCCTCGGAGCAAGCTGCAGCGGCGGCGGCGGCAGTACATCGTTCTCCGCTCGGGATTTTTCCAAAACCTCGCGCTCTCGCGCACCTTCAAGGAACCTGCGCAATCTCCGCTTTCCTCCTCCGTGACGGTAAAGCGCGCGCGCGCACACACGCACGCACACAAAGCCAGCCGGCTGAATTACGAGAGAGAAATCTTCGAACCCACACGGAGGGAGAGAGAGGGCGCCCGGAAAAAGGAAACTGGCCGCCTTGACTCTCGGCTCGGAATTGCGTATATATATATACGCTCGGGAAGAGAGAGAGAGAGAGGGAAAAGGGCAGTGCGTGCAGCACGTTTTCTCCTCGCGAACGCGATAATTCCTGAAAATTGGCTCTGCGCACGGCATGCGCCGATAAAGAAAAATCGATCCGTGGGTGTAGCCCCCCCCCCTCCGCCCTCTCTCGCATTGCACTTTGGGCGAGCTTGCACACGCACCCGCCTAGCTCTCCGCGGCTCTCTATCCCTCTCCGTCTCCCTCTCTCTCTCTCTCTCCCTCGGTATTTGCGGATGCGCGCGCGCGGCCCGAGAGCGCCGAAGTCGCTCCATCGTGACCGTTTTCCCGTGGTGCAGGACGTTGGGATCGACCTTTGATCAAGTCTAAATACACGTTCGACGCAGGCGAATTCGCGAGGGGCAGCCGGCGAATCGCCGGGGATCGATCTTGATGAGCTATCTCGGCTGCGGGCTTACCTCTGCCTCCTCCTCCTCGTCCCCCTCCTCCTCCGGCTCCTTCTTCCGCTGCTTCGTGCCGGGCGCGTTCTCTGCCTCCCTCTTTTTTTCTCTCCTGCCTCATTGTTATTTAAGCGGACCTAACGATCGCGCCAAAGGTCCCGTGCGTATCATTATTTCTAGGACGGCGATCGTTGCACTTTTTTTCGATGGCCGGCGAGGGTTTCTTGTCGCGAGAGAGAGAGAGAGAGAGAGAGAGACAGAGACCGCTGCTGATGCGTGCGGTTTGAGCTCGTAATGAGGGAGAGGCGTTTGGAGAGTCTTTTTTCACCGAGGCTTTTCAGCGAGTTTTGGGCAGGCGGAAATGGTTTTGATAATGCGCAATGGTAAAATGACTGCACTTCGGAAGAGAAAAATATTTTGTTTACCATTTAGATACTTATTCAGACTTCCAAGAACTTAATGCGCAGCTTTGCAATACGATCCCGTGCAGGTTTTACAAAAATCCGAACGAAAGAAACGTTAGCCGGCAAAAAGCAAATCCTGCGTAAACGCTAAGTAAACTCTCTTCCTACTTCGGGGCGGCAAATCGAGCAGCAAAACACACATCGACGACCCAAACGAAACACGCCGGCACATCGAGCGGCCCGATTCCGAGAATCCCCCCGCGATGCTCGCACCGGAAGCAGCCGACACTCTCGCAATAAAACTCCTGAAGAACCTCGCGGACGGGCCGCAAGAAAGCGCGCAATTATGCATAAGTTCTCGCGAGCCGCGCACTTTGTACATCGCTGCATCGATTATCTCCGATCCTAATATCGTCGCAATCCTTTATATATATATACGCAGCCGTCCGTCGCGGCCGGCGGAGTCCCCCTTTCCGAGCTTTTTGCGTCTCGATTTTATACTTCCGAGCGCGGCCAAGGCTGCCGCTGCTTTTTCCGCCCGGTCGCGAGTATCCGCAATTACGGATAAAATCTTGGAAGCCTCGGCGAGAGTCGGTAGAGGTCCTGGCCGACGCGCCACGGCTCACCAGGCAGTCGCTTCTTTGTCGCCGCGCGGCGCGGACTGCTCTCTTTCTCTCTCTCTCTCTCTCTCTCTCCCCGTCGACTTTTTTTTGGCGAGCGGCTTCCATTTGATTTTGCGGCGCTTTTTTTCATCTCGGAATTTACGATTTTTCACGCGGCTACCTAAGCTCGCCTCCCGATGCTCGGAGGATCGTCTTTGCCGCCGAGATCGGAAAAAATGTATGGCTTGTGGATTTTGTTAGGTTTGGTAGAATTATAATTGCGCTTCCTGGAAATCATTATTTATGGAATTAGACCATTTTGTCGTAAAGAACGCTTTGTCGTTTGTCGGTCGAAGATGATTATGCAACGCGTATTAAGGAATACGCAAACACGCCTCCGCTCCTTTGAGTCACTAAAATGTTTATTTTCATTTTCAAACATTGCATTTCAGCTCCTCGATCTCTCACTGCCATTACGTTAGAAATGAATTTTTAATCAAAATCGAGCCCACCATATTTCGTCGGCAATTAACGTCATCATTACTGACCGAACCGTTTCGCGACAGCAGCTCAATTAAAGCACGTCCCACCTTCCGCGTCGTATGGTAAAACATACACCGTCGTATCGACTTTTAGCCCGCGACTTTTTGTCCCGAAGCTACGGACGAGCCTCTTCGTTTCTCGCGGCCGCCTTCGCTCTTCGTCGGCGACATTGAAACGCTTCTCTTTGCGACCATTATCCCTTTTTTCGCGCGGGCCGTCGCGTCCGGGGGTATTTCCTCGTCTAGGAAATTAGCCGCGTCGATGGCCGGGCCGGCTGGACAAAGAAAATTACGCTTTCCGGAGGTGACTCTTCTCGCGCAGGAGCTCAGTCATGCGAAGCGGCCGCACTCGCGATCGCTTCGCTCGCCGCCGCTCTTTTTACCATGCAAGGCTCCTCTCGCCACTGGACCATGCAGATTCGGCTTCGCGGCTTTGCCGCCGTTTCCGAGATTCGGTACGCTGTTAACTTCTGCTGCGAGGATCTTTTAGATGCGAGGACTCAACGTGCCTTCGTGGAGAATTGAAAATTTCGTAAAAATTAACTCAATAATTGAGGACTGCTGCCAATGCCATTTCTGAAAGTAATATTAGCCACTCCATTTTCATCCGAGTTAGTTAAGAACTCGAAGCTAAATCTCGAAGGTCCCCGAGTAGTCTTGAAACCGGCATTTAAGAACTTCTAACCATACCGGGCGTACATCAGGTTTCCCCGCTAATGACCCGTAAAAATTTCAAGCCCACCTGCAGTAAAATCGATATTCGAGCGCGAGCAGCCAAAATCGCCGATCCACATTCCGCCGCTCGAATATCCCCCCCCCCCCTTCCCCGTTCGGCACGATGAAGCAACCGCTTACACCCACACATAATCCACCGCAGAGCTCGGCGTGCGCGACACGCGCAATCGCGCGGTTTCCCCTCTCTCTCTCTCTCTCTCTCGGTTTTCACTCTTTTTTCAGGCGCGCTTCGACGCCCCCCCACGACGGGGGGGCAGGCCTCTCTTTATCGGAGCGAGGCGCTCGCGCGGAACAAAAGCAATGGCAATTTCATTACGGCCGCCGCCGCCGCTTACTTTTTTTTCTCCCGCTCTGCTTTTCCCCGATCGAGGTGGTCGTCGCCGGGCGACGAAAATCGTTGCAGTAGGCGGCGGCCGCCGCCGCCGCCGCCGCTCCGTTTTCGCCGAATCGAAGGGCGGCTGTGCGAAAAGCCCGCGCCGCCGCGCACTGTTTTTTTTTTTGCTTTTTTTTGTTCTTTTATCGGTAGAGGAACTGCGAGCCGAGGCGCTTTTTGCGCGCGCGCGAGCCTGATTTCTGCAATGCTCGGGGATTATATTGGCTTTTATTAGCCGGCTCTGCGTGTTTCGAGGGAATGTTTTCCTGAAATATTGCCCTGCTGATTAGTTTTAAGGCAATTGCCGGCCTTTTTTATGCCGCCTCCGTTCTAACTTATGCCTGTTCTTCTTTATCTTCGCGTGTGATCTATACGCTTTCGTTAAACAAAGTTAACGTATTGTATTTATTTAATTACTGTAGTTTACTTCAAATGGTATTACGAGTAAACAGTACTTTATCAAAAAAATATCGCACGTGACGTTTGTCAATAATCATCATTATATCCAGAGAAAGGCATCACCATGCAGATAGTCATTACATCACTTAGGACTTAGCCTCTACACGAGCGTTTAGCAAATAAACAAGTAGAAAAAAATGTCAATAGGGGTAGATAAGAGGGCTAGGAATGCACCATAACTCTGAATTCGATCTACATCTCGATCGACCTCGATGGGCCCTGTTCAGCGTAGGTAAAGGGCGACGTAAGTAACTCTCGCCCTTATCGACAATTGATTATCAAGCTTGATTAGGCACGACCAAATTTTTTATCCCTTTACCTTTGTTACTCGGGTTTATCTTCCTCGTACCGCGATAAGTGCATTATTAATTCTTTTCGCATCTGAGATTTTATACCGGCTTATTCTTTTTTCTTTTTTCTTTTTTTTAGATAAAAATAAGTAATTACAGCGGAGGTCTTCGTGCGCTCCGGGGAAGGGTATTTTAAAACTTTTGCAATATTCACGTCGTAAATTTTTCAAAACCCTCTCTCATCGAGTATAAACGAGCACTGAATAAACGTTTCTGTTAATAAACGACGAGCTCATTAATTTGATTTCTTTCCCCGAGCAGCTTCATTCCGTCCAATCGTCCTCAAACTCTCCGCCGACGTTCCCCTAAGTCCCTTCACTCCAAAATCCTCAAACGCCGCGCATTAATATTCCCCGTAGCATTTCCGCCTCGTAAATCGAGCCCGTCTTAATAAGCCCATCGGCGAAAAATCCCGGCAGCTTTCTATACAAGGCAGCCGATAAAGAACCGAGGCGAAGCGGCGCTAATTAAGAGAAGGTCAGGTCGCGTCCGCATGCCCCGCACAAAGAACAATCATACGCGGCGACCGCGAACAGATCGTAAAGTGCAATTGATACGGTGTGCAGCGCGGGCGCAAAGTCGCGCTATCGGCACGTGCGTGAGCCGACTCATCGGCGTTACGGTATCGGCCGAATGAATAGCTTAGGCCGTTTACGTGTCTCTCCTTCTTTCTCCTTGAAAGCAGCGGCGACGGCGGCGGCAGCTGCATCGGATCGCGTGCTAGGCGAAATATGTATACGCGCAGCCGGCAGACGACCGAATCCGAGGCCGCTCCGCGGCGTGCGTGCACGGCCGCGAAGGACGCGACCGTTAGGAGTAAGAGTGGCTGCTTCCTTCCTCGAGAGAGTTCAAGAGGAGCCTGCCCTGCCGAGGGAAGAGAGATTTTAGATTGAAAATCGACGCCGGCTTTCCCGCGTTTTCGACAAAATTTCCGGGCGCTTCTCGGCCGCGGACGGGGTTACCTTTAGCACGGTGATCGATCTAATACTCAACGGGTGGCTTACATTTTTTTGGAAAAGATTTATTGCTTTGTTAAGAGCTTTTCGGCGTTTTTTCAAGTTATGAGGCTAACTTCAGTATGATAAATAAGCTTTAAAACTGGAAAGAGTGTAGCAGTCACGAATATAGGAAACGGTATATTTTTTATACTCTGTTTAAGTGAGTACGGACGACTCATCAGACACGGATCAAACAAAGAAGATTCGAGAGTCGGGTTATTCAACGATAAATTTGCAACAGATATCAAAGAGAATTCAGTACAAAATCCTTTCCCTCAAGCTTTCGAAAAGTGCATCTCAAAGGCCTACTTTGAATTTTTAATCCCCCGTCGCTATCCTGTATCCAACGCATATAATTTCCCGTAACAATGCTCGTTTTCGAACCCAATACATATCATCAGGAAAAAGGCGCTCTCTCTCTCTTTCTCTCTCTTAGCTCGCGTTTAGCCCGTCTCTCTTTTGTTCTCTAATTTCCTCCCTCTCCTTTTTCTATCCGGGTATTAATGCTCGCGGATGCTCTCCGCGGGACCTCGGCCTTACAGCAGCGCCTCTCTCTCTCTCTCTCTCTAGGATAAAACGAGCAAGGCGGGAGAGGAGGGGGGGGAGAGCGAGATCTTCGTGGGAACCGCGGCCACGTCTCCTCGCGAGCGCACGATCGCTTCCTTCGATTCTCTCCCGGAGCACGACGCGCTTTAGGACCTGGAAACGAAGAGCTGCTGCTGCTGCTGCTGCTGCTGCCTGCGTCGGGAGAGAGAAAGAGAGAGGCGATTACGGAAAATTCGCCGGGCACCGAGAGAAAGAGAGAGGGGGGAGCGCACCGGTTCGCCGGAGCATTATGTAAGCTCTCTCTCGCGGATTCGATTCGATGCGTCTCCCCGGCGAGCGCACGACTTTTTTTACGCCCCGGAGAGAGAGAGAAAGAGAGAGAGATTTCTGCTCGCGCTTTCTGGCCTATTCTTTTGTGCGAGACTTTTTGCCAGCCGCGCCGGCCGGGGAAAAAGGTCAATTTCTGCAAGTGCGCGTAATTAAGCCAACGGGATCTCCGCCCGTGGCGGATTTCGTTGCGACCACGATGCTTCGTCTCTGTTAAGCACTCGCGCATTCTTTGCATTTGATTCTTTGTCGAAGTGAAAATGTTGAGAAAATTTCGTAGAATAATTTTTGAAAATAATTTTATTCGATTACAATATATCCTCCGTCGCGTCTCCTCAAATGATTTGTATAATTCGGGAAATCAAAAAACTTACTCGGAAATTCAGCTTCGGAAAAAGTTGGCAAAATAAACATGGTTTGCATGAAATTATATAAATCACGCAACATTGTGAGAATAACTTCTTACGTCTTTAGCTACAAGTTAGAAAAATTCAGACGATTTATTCAGATTATGTCGTGCATTACCCTTTCAAACAACTTGCTAAAGCATTTACGATAAAAGTAAAAAACCCCTCGCATATGAAACGACCCCCTAATCGTTCCCAACGATCGAACGCATTTATAAAAAACTCGCTGAATACTTAATATGTGCATGTAAAAAAAAAATACATGTATGTTCATGAAGCTACATCCGTCCGCAATATACATTACTTAGAATCCCGGTACGCGCGTAGCCTGGAAAACTACCTGACTTCGGTCAGCTCTTACTTCGGCTGCACATTTTTTTCAGAACTCAGTAATTAACGCTACCATTAAGAAAATATGGCTTTTTCGCTACACCCAGACTTTCGTTAAATGCACGAATCGAAGATTTATTGATTTTTCAGTTTGTTGCAAGTATACTTACGGCGATGAAAGGCTCTTACAGTTAATTGTTTTCTCAGAAAAATATACAAGTGTCATATTAGAAATATTTGCATTTGTTTTTTTAACTACTATCGCTACGACCCTAAACAGTTCCGTAACTTAATTTTGAAACCCAATACTCCGTCCGAACGAATTGCAAGGATACAAAATCTTTCGACTCCCTCCTCGACCAGCGTCCACTCTTCATTCCCAAACGGCTTCACAGCCGAGTGACCAATCAATCCCCTGCTTTCTCACAATCCCGAAGCCTTCGGTAAATCGCGGGAAAGCACACTCCGTCCTCGCCTCGCGGCGCGCGGCCGCCTCCTCCTCGGCGGGCGCCGTTTTTCTCCCCCTCGAAAAGGCGCGCGGGTCACGCAGGCCAAGACGCACTCTCGCGCAGACGCCGAAGTTGCCGGCACGCACGCGACATTAGGTATTCAAAGCGAATTCCGCCGGGGAGAGCCCAGACTACTTTGCCCTGCGCGCCGGCAAATGAGCGCGCGCCCGCCAGAAGGACCGAGGCGGCCTTCTGAATATTCGAATCGGACGAATCGAACGCGACTCGAGAGGGGAGCCTGGACCGAATAATTTAGGCGCGAGCTCCGAGGATATTATTTATCGGCTGCTGCTTTCGCCCGTTTTCGGGGGATGCTGCAATAATTAGATCTTCGGGAGGAGCCGGACCAACTTATTGAGCCAGGTTCAATGCTAAAAGTCAGGCGAGCTTGTTCCGAAGCGTAATGTTAATAAAGCATTTAGTTGCGCGGCTTGTGTACTCGGTGGATCCGAGAGTAGCTTCGCGGGCACCTGCTTTTTTCATTTGTGCGCATCGAGGATTTTTAATATACAACGTTTCTCCGATTCTCCGAAATCATTAAAAGGTTCTTTTTTCAATGTAAAGTGCTTTTGCAAGTTCTTTCGAAAGTTATGAAAGTTTTAATATAGATAAGTTAAGAGTATTTTATGACTTGCAAAAGAAAATCAGAGTAAAAAGTTGTTCCGAAAGAATTGTCGAGGGGTTTATCAAAGACTTTCATCGTATTATGCTATTAAGTCAAAGTCTATATTTACTATGGTTGACAACTTTGCAAGGTGTATAAAGATGTAGAAACAATTTTGTCTTTTTTCAATACTTACAAGAACGTAAATAACGCATTTAAGAGCTAATACTAAATAAATGTTTGTTCAATAAAACATCAGACTTTTATTTTAAAAAGTTTACTTCATTCAAATATTTAAATAGCAGCGATCTAAACTTTATCACGTGATCAACTTTTTATGCACTCTATTTGCAGATTTTTAATGAAAGCTTTATAATTATTCAAATTTAAAATAAATATGGTAAAGATTTAATTTACGAGCCATGAAACGTAGAGTTAATTGCTTTTGCATATTTAATCATTATCGAAGCGTATAACACTCGACTTTTAGCACGATTATTAAAGCTTAAATATTAAAAAGCGTAGGATATACAATTTATCAACGAATGACTGCTGACAGAGTTGCCACTGGAATTATGTCTATAGCTGTAAAGCTGCAATTTCAATATGCCGGCTACAAGTTAAGAATTTTAAAGTTAAATTATACGCTGCGGAGATAACGATTTAAGTTGCTACAATCTTGTTATGGTCTCCTACGGAATATACGTTATTTGTGCTATACCTTTCCCGCGTTTTTTCTCCAAGTTAATTATAGCGCATTTTCTCTGATTTGATGGCTGATTGGCTCTGAAAAGCTGAAAATTTATAAACCACCGATATCTGCTTATTAATTAAAAGAATCATTCGGGAACACTTGAAAAGTATTCAATTTTTTTTTAATTCCATTGTTCAGCAATCAAGCCGCGAGCAGCTCGCAATTCAAAATGCATGCATCAGCCGTTGTGCCTCTCCCGA
The DNA here is from genome assembly GCA_035582935.1 of Ormyrus thymus. NCBI lineage: Eukaryota > Metazoa > Arthropoda > Insecta > Hymenoptera > Ormyridae > Ormyrus > Ormyrus thymus. Next base: position 11,448,704 of record JAWWEM010000027.1, read on the forward strand.
GACCCGACGAAACTCCAGCAATCCCCAAGTATCAAAACAATTAGCCCTCCGCTCTTACGGCCGTTCCCTCCGTGCCGCCGCTGGAGTCCTTTTCAATTTCTCCTCCGCTCTCCTCCTTTTTCCCGGGGCTGCTCATCGCGCGCGTCTCGACGGCGGCGGCCGCCGCGTGAGAGAGGAGAGGATCGGCGTGCGTGCACGGAGCATCCGCGGCCCTCGCCCGGCCGCGCGCGAAGAAAGGACAGGACTGCCCGCCGCGGTGCAGAAGAGCGCCAAGCCGCCCGAGGCCCCGGCAGCCGCGGGCAGGAGGAGGGAGATAAAAAAATGCGGATACGAAGAGCGGTGCGTGCGCCACGCACCGCGCGTCCGCTGCGACCGGCGGAGGCGCTGGACGGGAGATGGAAGGGCTTTTTTGGCGCTCCCCTTTTTTTCAGGGACTGCGCGGCACGATGGTTTTAAGGGGAATTGCGAGTCGTTAAAGTTTTAACTGGATTCTTAGTGAAATCGGTGGCTTTTCGGAATTTCGCCTTTACGCGACGGTTTTGTTTTGTTTTGTTTTTTTTTCAAAATGCCCAGTATTGTCAATTGGCCGATTTCGCTTCGTTTGGTAAACATTTTTAATCGAAAATATATGGCTTAATTGTACGAATATTGTTGGTTCGGTTAGTTACTTTTTACGACCTTTTCAGCATTATAATTTCAAATAAATCGCGACCATTTGAAACGGACCGTAAAACGGCCTCCAACTTAGAACGATCCTACGGTCTTCAATACCCGAGTCGAGGTCTAAAAATTTGTCTCACCACTAATTCGCAGCAGAGGGACAGAAATTACTTAATTCGATCGATTACGGGCCCGGGCAGCCTCGTGTAATTTCTCTATTTCTAAGTATGTAAAATCGTCGAAAAGAAAACGGTTTTCAGGAAGAGCTGCCGCTGCAGAAAGTGAATTCGAAATCAGATCGGTCGCAAAAAAAAGGGAGATAATGCGTCTCTCTCTCTCTCTCTCTCTCTCGAAAGGCGGGCATCCGCAACTGGCCTTCCACGAACGCAATTTCCCCTCGTAAAAGTAGGCCTCGAAAAGGCCTGAAAAAAGGGCCGCGCGCTGCAGCGGGAAGAAAAAGGCTCGTAAGAATAGACGCGCGGCGTTGCAAGGGCTCTAAACGGCAATTTGCAATGTCGGAAGAAGGAAGGAATGCTCGGGGAGAAAGAGAGAGAGAGGGGGGGAGGGAGGAGGGAACGAGCGCGCGGCGTGCGTGCACGAGGCCTGCGGTTTCGTGGGACTTACATGTCGCTAGACGCTCGGTAATTGTCCCCCGAGACGAAATAGCCGTGCGTGAGTTGACCCGCGATTATATTTTTGCGTTCGCAAAAAAGTATCGCTGCCTCGGGCAGATTCGGGCTCGCTCTCTCTCTCTCTCTCTCTCTCTCCCTTTTTGTCCGACGAGAGAGCCTGCCTAATCTGCCCCGGGTCTTTACCTCGACGCTCTCGCCCTGGACTTTTTTCGTCTAGCTTTTCTGCGCACCGCGACGTGCGTGTCTCGATTTTGTGCTGATTTTTTTTTTCCTTTTTTGTTTTTTTTGCTTTCGTGCCTGCGTCTGTCCGTCTGTGCAGTTTTTCGACACGTGTGCAGCGCGCCCCTTTTTGAAATACTATATACTGTTGGGGATCGAACTGTATAGTAATTTTTTAGGAGAGAGTTTATGGTGGTATTCGAATGAGATTGGCAAAACTGATTAGATTCACAAATTTCATGACGCGCGGACCTTAACGAACCTTAAAATCAAATAGAAATTTATTCTTCGGATCGATATTCATCAAATAAATATTACGAGACGGACGTAGCTTGAACCTTTCGAAAAATAACAATAAATTATACATCGGCAGATGCCATTACGCAAAACAAAAAAAAATGCCGCAATAAAGTTTAATACTTAATCATTAGCAGGATACACTGCTGGAATTCCCGAAGAATGCAACAAGTCCCGGCGAAACGTATATACGAAATCCGACAAAAAGCGAGTATCCAGATCTCGGACGTTTCTAATCCCCCCAAGAACGGCCGGTAAATTGGGATAAATGAAATTTCTTCTTCCCGAACTCGTCCCGTAATGGCGCGGCGAGCTCCTCCCGGCAAAAAGTCAGGCGGCCCCGGCTATCATCGGCGATCGGCGGCGGAGATTTTCTTCCCCTTGTAAAACCTCCGGAGCGCCGAGGCTCCCATAAAAGCCCCGTCCGCGGCTCTCCCGGGCGTAAGTAAGCGCTCTCGTCTTAATTACATGCAGTCGCCGCGCGGCCGTTTTTCTAAGCCCGGGGATGTCCACCTCGAGGTGCGAGCGGGGGCAAAAACGCCCGTTGCATTATAAATCAGCGATTTCACACGGAGCCTTTCCGCGGCGCGCCTCTTTAATCTCGGGGCCGAAACTTTCCGAGAAGAGGGCCCACCGCTGGAAAGGTTTTTTCTCGCCCCCGCGGCGGCGGCGGCCCGCTTGGTGATACGGTTTCGCGTTCGCGCGCAGAGAGAGAGAGAGAGAGAGAGAGAGAGAAAGCACGGCGGAGCGACCGATTCAAATCGCTCCTTCCGCAAGCGCGGGGCAGCGTCCAGAGAAAAATCGGCGCCCGATTCCTAACGAATACCGTCCGGCGCGAATCGATTGCGAAAAACCTGTTTCGGACGAATTGACGGTTCCGCTGACGGACAAGGAGGATACCCGGGGAACCCGGGCTTACGCATTGTCCTCCGCTTCCTCGGACAAGTGCCGGCCGACCGACGCGGGGAGGGGAGCCGTTTTTGCCGGGGTTGTCCGCGGGGAGGGAAAAAAACTCGGCCAATTTAAGAGTTCGGAGGAAATTTCAGGAGATTCGGTAGCGGGTGCAATGA
>JAWWEM010000027.1:11451908-11481217 GCA_035582935.1 Ormyrus thymus
CCGCGGGGAGGGAAAAAAACTCGGCCAATTTAAGAGTTCGGAGGAAATTTCAGGAGATTCGGTAGCGGGTGCAATGATCTTACCCGGCTTTTGTTGGGGACTCGGCCCTTTTTGCGGCCTGCTCGTTCGTCAGTCGAAATTGAGTTTGGAAATCGAGCTTCTTTTGCGTTAGAAGAATTTCTTTCGAACGAATGCTTCGGGACAAGTAGTGCGTTACTAAAAAAGAGGGTAATAATACGTAGCGGATTTTCCCACGTACCTCTTTTCAAAGCTACCTGGCCAAAAGTGCGAAGGTGCAACATTTTCGCAAGCCTGAAAATGTTAGAAATTAAAAAGTTCCTTTCCCGTACTAAGCGATTATACTACAGTATAAAACACTTTTTCTAAAAAAAAAGTTTAAACAAGTTTCTTTTTTTGCGAACGAGATGATTCGTGAAATTAGTTTTCCTCGCTTTTTACCCGCGGAAGGCAAAGTAAAATAACGCAACTGACCGTTCTTTTAATCGAAGCAGCGATTTTAGAGCGGATTTGCACTGAATTAGTTTTAATCTAGTAAAACGAGGTCTGCCGCGTTTCGCAGAAGGGCCCTTTCTAAAGTGACCTATTCTCACGTCTTCCAGAGATTACCGAGTAATCCGCACGCAAGAGTCGTCTTACCTAGACTAGACGCGCCGAGATATAAATTCCGCACGCGTATATATTTTATTTAAAATTCTAATTTTAGAACTTATTATTGAAACATGACTTATTTTTAGAGTATGATGTACGCGCGTTTCATACTAACATCAAAAACCTGCCAATCTTATTATATTTTCCTATTAAATTATTTAAATAAAGCGTCTCTTCTGCACCATTCACTTTTTACGCTCTTTAATCTAAAAGCAAGCTAAGAAATGTATACAAATACTTAAAAGATTTACCGACAATATTGACATTGTTTTCACGTGCGTGTACGCTGCGTACAGCGCAACCAGCGCAAGAACAGCGAGAGAGAGACAGAGAGAGAGAGAGAGATCCCGAGTACAGGAGCGCTCGGGGATTGAATAACCCAGCAAAAATGCCTCGGAGCAAGTTAATTACCCGGCGCTCGCAAAAATTAAAACAAATCTATCGGCGCCCGCGGGGGAAAGTGAAGCTCCGCGCGCCGTCGGTTAATTAGAAAAACACGAGCTACCGAAGCAACGAAAGTCACAAAAACGAGCCGTAAAGCCCCTCTTCCCGCACCGAGGAGGCGCGCGAATCTTCGACGCGGCCGGGCGACGTGTGCGCGCGTCGGATCCGAGGATTCTTATCCGAAAAGAGGAGAGGAATCGATGGAGGCGCGGATAGGAGACCTTGCCTAAGCGTCCTTTCGCAAAGCCGCGAGAGCTCCTTTAAATAAAGCGAGCCGCTGTTTTTTTATGTAAATTATATGAGCCGCTCTCGAGATCGAGAAATACGAGGGGGAACTTTGTTTTACGCGCGATGGAGTAAGATTCAGGTGCTCTTCTTTGCGCGGCATTAATGGTCAATCGGGAGGCTTTACTTTATTATTCGTTTGCAGTCGGTTATTTTGTTTTCTTTATTGTAAAGTGAATTAAATAATGAAAATAAAACTTTCTGGCTTCTATAAATTGAATTTTTTCTCGGTCTATTGAAGCATTTAGCTTAAAAAAGGAACGGACACTTTTAAGTTACATAATAGTTGTAAAAATCAAAATTGCACGGCTTCGAAAGGGTTAAAACTGTAAAAAGCTGAACGCTTTAGCACTTTAAAGGTGTTGATTGTCCATAAAAATTTTTCGAGCGCATGCTTAAAGTAATGGTTAGTGTTACGCCTTACTTACAGCTGCGCTATTTTTATTACCGCGTGCACTGCCGGTAATTATTGTCGGCTTACTGCCAGATACAAAGTAATACTTTTTTTAATAAACGACTATTACTTCGTATCCTTAAAATCTCCGGCCAATCCTCCAAAAACGCGTGATAATAATTGAAAATTTGACTGGCAAAAACATTTTTTACCCGATAATTAAAAGCACGCCCGTTACGCCAACTGTGCTCCAACTATCCCGAGTACGGTAATTCACAAATAATAAAATCCATTTTTCTCAAAAAAAAAAACCGCAAACTCCCCCGACTCCAAAGCATCGAGGCTAAAAGAGAGCGGCGAAACGCCGCCTCTCCCCCCTCTCGCGGCTCCCGCCGCGTCCTCTCGGCGAAGCCTCCTCGCGCAATTAGCATTTTATTAATTCGGCGAGCCGCGCTCGCTCGCACGCACGAGTCGCGGCGTCGGTCAGCGGCGCGCATCTGCCCTGGGATAATCTGCGCCGCCGCCTACCTGACCCCTCTCTCTAGAAATTACAGCCGCTCGGTGAAGCACTTCGCCGGTGTTCCGTTTCTTATTCCAGCGTATTATACACATTGTTGCAGCTCGCGCGCTCGCCGACGATAGCCGTAGATCCGATTTCGTAGAGAGCCGAGTGCGTGCGAGCCGTTTCTCTGGCCGGAGATTACGCGCCGATAGTTTCGACTTGGCTTTTTTCTCTCCCCCCGCCGCACGGAGGAGCGCGGGTTTCACGTTTGCGAGGCGGACTTTTGCGCCGCTGAATATATGCCCTCGCACGAAATTTCGCGTAATGAGGGGGAGAGAGCCGCCGCGGGAAGGTAATGCGATAAACGACGCCGATGCGCGAGGTTAACGACTTTGATTTTCGGCCGCGTGCTCGGAATTTAGCGAATGCGTTTTTCGCCTTTTTCCGAAAGATCCTGCGCTTTATTCGTCGGAGCTTTGTCGCGGACGATCGACGACGCCGCTGATTCGGTTCCTCCGCGGATGCGAATGGTTTGTTTTAGTTATGAAACGGCGCGCAATAAAATTCTCACGTTGACTTCTTGTAATTTTAGATCGTACGAAGGATAGTCATTGCGCGCAACGAACTCTATTGTTACACAAATTATTAAAACCGTCTGCACAATAATAACATTTCTTTCTTGGATCTTAGACGGTAAATAAGAATTGCTACCTTAACGAAGCGAAAAAAGCTGAAATAATCTGATTTGAACTCGGCGCGGATGCCAGAAAATATGATTTTCTCTCAATAATTAACGGATTAATGAGGCACGTGTCCATAAACATTTCTTTAAGAAGGCGAAGATTTTAATGCAATTATCGCGACTGTATATATATATACCCCCCCCTTCCTAAGTAATTTTCTCTGTCTCGCAAATTCGTTTATCAACGCAATAAACTATTTAGATTTTCCAGCTGGTAGCGGCTCGTATTAGCATCCTAAATAATTGAAGCGTCTACACGATGGGATAGCTCTGCCTTCGGTAAGTAACGCTATTTATTTATTTAGCTCTACCTGGCCAAACGCTCGTTCACCTATCTCCCGCGGTATCGATCAAGTGCAATAACAGCGAGAGAGAGAGAGAGAGAGAGAGAGAGAGAGAGAGAGAGAGACGTACAAACTCGCTTCTCCGCTGTACTATCCGACTCTCCGTGCGGCCGCGAGTGAAAATCTCCCGTTTTATTTGCGTACATAATCCCGCGACCGCGAGGCGGCACTTAACCAGACGCGCCGGCGAGGATCGATACGAAAATAATCGGGGGCGCAAAAAAGCTAAGCACGCGTCGTAATTCACTGCTCTCTTCCCTTCGTTTTGTATCGTGCGGCGAGGGCGAAGCCGCGGCGAAGGTGCATAATTAATAAACAATTAATCACAATCATAATTAACGAGCGCTCGCTCGGTATCCCCGCCCGGCGCGCGGTCCTTTAAGAAGGGCCGTTTAATATACGATAATTGGATATCGATCCGAATGCAAATAAAGCGAGAGAGAGAGAGAGAGAGAGAATAGCCCGTAGCGGTTTTCTCTCGGAAGACGAAGAGAGAAAGAGAGAGAGAGAGAGAGAGAGAGGAGAGGCGTGGGAGGCTCGACGCCTCTTCTTCGCCGAGAGAGGGAGTCGATCCTTTGCGAGGTAGCGGTAGAGAGAGAGAGAGATAGAGAGAGATTTGCCCGCACGCAGACGGCAGACAGCGTGACGATGAAAGAGAGAAGAAGGAGGTGAGGCAGACGCTGCCGCCGCCGCTCCTCTTTTTTTTTAATCGTCTTCGCCGCCGCCGCGCCGCTTCTTATTCCTCTTGTTCCTCTTCCTTGCGCTTTCCGCGCGGATAAAAATTAATTATAAAGGCATAGTTAAGCGATCGGGCGGCGAGCACTGCGCCTTGCGCGCGACGTGGCCGGATTAATTTTGCAAGACTGCGCGGGAGCCGCTCGATTCTTCGGCTGTTATCAGCTTTTCGCGATAAGATAATGCGCACTGGACGGTTCGATTCTAGGATTAATTTTAGAAAAACATTCAGCTCTCCCGGCTGAAAGATTGAAATCGGAAAGCCAACGTTACCGTCGAATACAAAATCAATAACGAAGCTCTCGATACGATTTCCGGGCTCCTAAATCGATTCTCGCCTCCCGCGTTAGACATCCCAATGATCCACCGAAAAAGGCGCCAATCTCGGCCCGGCTTATCGGCTCTCGCGAGCGCGTCAATCGATAATCGCAATTATTTACACTTATCCCTGCCCGGCGCTCTTCTTTCCGCTCCGGCATTCATCTCCCCTCCTCTCTCTCTCTCTCCCTCTCTGCTTTTTTTCCCCGCGGAATCGGCCGAGTGCGTCCGGCGCAGCAGTCGTCGTGGAAGAAACCGTCGGCCGTCCTCCTCCTCCTCCTCCTCCTCCTTCTCCTTTCTTCGGCCGCTTCTTCGGTCCTGATCGATGGACGCGACATGCACACTCGCAGACGGAGATATATACGTCACCCACACAGCGAGCTGCCCCCGGAGAAAAAGGCGGGCGCGATAAAAGGCGGCGTGTGACCGATCATCGTCCGGTTTTTACGGCCGGCAGGTGCAGGCTCTCCTTTCTCTTCTTTCGAGAGAGATCAAGGAGGAAGGATCCGCCGCTGCTGCCGCCGCTGCTGATGGACGCATCCGAGGTTATTGTGCAGGTTCGGCGCTTTTTTCCCCCCAGGCCGCGGGACGCGCCGATACAGGGGGAGAGAGGAGCCTATTGGCTAAGCGACAGCTTATTTTAGCGATGGTCCGAGGCACGCCTTTCTCCCGATGAGGGAGAGAGAGAGAGAGAGAGAGAGAGAGAGGAGGTAGGTGCACGCGACATCGATCATTGCCCCGCTTCTTCTGCGCCGCGATGGCTTTTATTTTAGCGGATGGTAATTTTAATCCTTGATGGATTGACAGGGCACTCTGACGCCGAGCTTTTGCCCGGAGCTAATGGACATTTTATCTCGAGGCCCGCGGCAAAGAGATTTTAATGTTGCTCGAAAATTCCTGATAATCCAATCGGTTTTTCGTAAGGAAGGGGGAATTATTTCTAAAGGAATAGTTTACACGGCTTATGATTCAGTTTTTCGTATTTATTCCGAAATCGTTGACCTCCGCTGATATAGTCAACTTGGACTATCGAACGAAATAAGAATTATAAATTGAAAATTCTTCAATTTTTCCTAGGCGGCGTAGTAGTGATTTGCATCACAATGTGTATTATTTATTTTTACATAAGATATTCGGTTGGAGCTGCCGTTTAAAAAATCTGTGGAAAAAAAAGACTCTCGCTAAACGTCCAAGCAGTTATCGTATCAAACGGCCGGCTCGAAATTTCCAGAGGCACGAAATAAGGCCTTAATCGCAGCTCCGTCGACCTAATCATCCGCAAGCGCGCATCGGCGTCAGTCAACTCCTCGGCACGAGAAAAAAAGCCCGCTGCAGAGGAAGACTCGAGAAGAGGCAGAGCGGAGCAAGGAAAGAGAGAGAGAGAGAGCGAGAGAGAGAGAGAGGAAGGGCCAGGGAGAGAGCGCTATCGCTCAGGCTGATAAATCGCTGCTCGGCACAGGCTGGCGGCGAAGCCAAAAATAAAGGATTCAGGGACCCCGTCGCATATTCATAGGTGCGAGAGCTTGCCTGCAGGCAGTTAAGGTTCCTAAGGGATCCCCGCGGCGGAGGGAGAGAGAGAGAGAGAGAGAGAGAGAGAGAGAGAGAGCGGAGACTTCGGCGCACGGCAAAATGGGATGGAATTAGTTAGAGCGCGGAAATAAGGTGAGAGAGGGACAGACGCGCAGTCAAGCCGGCAGGTTTAGGGAAGAAGGAAGTGAGGCGGAAGAGAGCTGCCGCCGCCGCCGTAATGCGGAAGGAGGGGAGAGAGTGAGGGAGGGGGGAAGGAGACATGCGGGAACGCGGTAGATTAAAGGGAGAAGCCGCCGAGCGACACGGAAATTCGAGACTTTTTGTCCGTTTCGCGCGCCGGAATTAAATGAATCTTTTCGCGTCGGGGATTTGTGTAATGGTTTTACGAGGCCGAGTCGATCGGCTCTTATATACATCGCGTTTCGGATTTCAGAGATCGAACGGCGAATTTCGACTTTTCTTTTGGCCCCTTTAGCAAGCTCGTACAAGCCATTGTGCGAATTTGTCTTTGGCGTCAGAAATCAATATCGTTTGCACAAGTTGTGCAATAATTAAACCGAACCATAAAAATCATTTATTACCTGCTGTTAATTAGAGTTGATCTCTAATCCGACAAATGTGCTACGATCACAACGGCAAGAACGCACTTCAATGCAACCTTAAATGCCTCAATCTACTTACAAGTTTATTACCTTCAAGAATCAAACGCTCGACGAAGTTGAGTCGCAGAAACATTTCTCAAGGCTTCCGAATAGTTACCTCCTCCGAAGCTTCGACCGTAAGAGCTTAAATCAATTCGCCCGGGCTAGAAAATGAGCCCAGCTCGTAAATCCGAGGCGATAATTTTCGAGGGGCGTACGGCAGGCATTTGTCGGAATAAATATCCAGGCCGAGCGCGTCGCGACGTGTTAGCGAAATGTCGCAGTATAAACAGCGCAGGCGGCAGCATCCAGTTCGCGCGCGAAATCAAGTAAAGTAATTACCGGGAGTTGGGATGCTTGTTTACGACCCTCGCGAGTCATCAAAGTGGCTCGCAGACACGCCTCGCTGTCTTGAGAAAACTCGTGTTCTCAAATCCTACCCGAAGGTCGTGCCTGCGTCCCTCTTTAAGCACGAGATCAGGGAGTATTAACGGACCTGCGGAGCTAATTTATTGATACCTTGCAATAAAAGTATTCCAAACGATGCCTTACCTGGGCACCTTTTCCACGCGGTTCAAAAGCAGAACCATCACGCGATCCCTCGATTCACTGATTAAACAGCGCAATCGGGTGCCGCGAAATTGAAACCTCGAAGAAGGCGCCGATACCCGGAGACTCCGCTCTCGGCGGAGGCTCGAGCGGAGAAGGGAGGTCATCGTCGCGGGAGGAGGCGGCAAGTCGGGGGGGAGAGGCTCCAAAGGACGAGAGTCGGAGGAGAAGCTGCTTCGGAGGGAGGGTGTCCCGCTAAGGCTAAGGGCCGACTCCGTTTATCACGGGCAGGCATACATTTTGCAGGGGCGGCTGTGATGCAGAGCCGCGCGTCTTGCGTCGCGACGCGTAGCCTCGTTAAGGGAGTCTGCGGCGTCTCGCCGGCACGGCCACACCTTGGGGTTTTCGTTGTGTATAAACCGCTGACCTATAGCTCCGCGCTCCGGATTCGTGCGCCCTTTTATATATCCGGCCCTTTTTAGAGGCGGATTTCATTCCGCAGGCAGGCCGAAGCTCGAGCTTCGAGGTTGAGTAATTGGCCGGGATTTCTAACTGATAATTGTGATTGGCAGCTTGGATGCGCGAGGAAAGTGCTTTTTGTGTATATATATATATTTGGAAAAGAGGATCGCACTGATTGGAATCCAAATAATCGATAGCCGAATAGTCTTTTGCAAAATTTATCAATTTCAAATTTTGTATTTTAGATCGCGAATAAAATATTATTCGCCACGTTCCAATGATTGACTCTAAACTTTGCTCAGCTGGAAACTTTTGACAAAAACCAATAATTGCATATTTGTAGCATTCGCCATTCATACATTTATACAGTCAATTTACATTTCTACAATCCGAAGCAATAACTTATTAAGTAACCTGGCAATACACTATCGGGGCGCGTATAACCCTCGACGTTTTTGTTATTCCAACTGTAAAATACACGAAACAATCAGACGCAGCAGCGGGCAAACAACGAGCCTTGTAATTGCAACTAAACAAGTTCCACCAGACTCATCCTTGCCCCTCGAAGAAGCGCCTCCATTATTCACAAGCGCCGCGCCGACGGCCCATAAAAAGTTACACTTCCTCAGAGCCGGAAGAGCCGGGCGACAAGCCGTATTATTGACTCTAACCCGTTCTGCGGCAGATTATAGGCATTATTTACACCCCGAGCCCTCGCGGCTATAAACTTTGCGAAATCGCGCGGCGCGCCTACCGTCTGGGTTCCGGGGGCGACACGTTCATAATTGAGCGGCCGCCTCCTCGGCTTATTAGCGCCGGGGCGTTCTTCTTTTTTTTCTCCTTCATCTCCTGGTTCCGAGAGCATCGATCCTCCTCCGAGGCAATGTGTGCAAACTAGATAAGTAGTGACTTGGAAGAGTTAACGTCACGAATCGGTAAGTAGGCACGCGTATATATACCCGGCGGGAGAGATAGAGAGAGAGGGGCGCGCGTAAGGCATCTATTTTGGATCCGCGCCTCTAGAATGCGAAGCGACGGCCGATCGATGAGCTCGAGCTCTGCGCCCCGCATTAATTCGTAAGATCAGCGCGGATGCGCGCGAAGGCGCAGCCGAGCTGCCACCGCCGCTGTCGCCGCCGCTGCTAATACGGCTCGATGTAGTAGTCTTTCTTGCTTTCCGATTATGCGACGCCGAAGTGCGTGGATTTAGCGCCTTAGTCGTATTCCAATCAGCGCCGAGAGGAATATTCTCGAGCGACTGCGAGGAGATTTCTTCGCAGCGGGAGCCGACAGCGTCGCTGAATTTCGTCTTTGCTTTTCGGGATTGCGTTTTTTTTAGAAAGGCTTTGGGAGTGGAGCGGGGAAAGGTTCGAATCAAGTGGCTTTAATTTTGAGTTAATGCTTTATTGACGATGGGATCGAATAGTCTTAATTTTGCAACTTATCAAAGGGAGACTTGTTAAATTTATTTATAAAATAGTTTAGTTTTAAATCTACAATGGGACGAAAAATATTTTCTGCAGTAGAAAGCTGTCGAGTGTAGTCAGGCGCTTATGGTTTCAAATCTGGAAAATTCAGTTTTGCAGTTCAAAGTCAAAAGCGATAACAGAACCCGGTTGCAAAGGACTTATAAAAAACAATAAAACCGGGTGCAAAAACCTAATAGGATATGAAGTTTTATGCGGTTTCTGCACCCTTTTTATGGGATTTTGTAGGACGTTTGCAACCGGGAAGTATTCTACACATTCTTTTTCAAATTTCCTTTTTACATAGAATTTTAATTGCATTTTACTTTAAAATACAAAGCGGATTTTTTATGTTTTAATAAAAAAATGCATCAAAATAATTTCTAAAATTAGCTGTTTACTTTTAAGCAATATAAATTATTTCTCCAAGGATTCTCTCACGTTGTCGTGCACTCAATAAAACCTGTGCATAAGTCAGGTATCTCAGTTGCTCATTCGAAAACTATAACGCACATTAATAAGTAAATCTCTGCGATTGAAGAAGAGCCAGCCAAGTCGTTACATCAAAGTTCTACTTGAGGGAACTAGAAATGAGTAGGTGCTCAAGCTATCCACTTGTTTATCGTTTAAAGACAAAGCTCCCGTGTAAGCAAATGCAGCTTTGTTAAAAATAAAAAAAAGAACGACTGACGTTGACAATCGAAGAATTTTTCAATTCTTTCAATAATCCATTTATTAAAATATTATTAAAATAATGAAATTACACGCGACTCTTAACGTTTTCATTTTTACTCTCACATGTCACTTGGGGGCTATAGCTACAAAAATTGAATCTTGAATGCAATAACAATTCCTCAGAACAGGATATCCTCCGTCACATTAAGTAAAAAATTTCCCGGAGCCGACGAATTCATTGATATAAATGTAACTCCCTTCCACCTGCCAGGAGTCTCGCTATTTTTTACACTTTAGCAGATAAACTGTGTTCGCTGCAGAAAATTGTCACTCCCCTTCAACGAGGTTATAAATAAATGGCAGCTCTTACATTTGGGTCAGAGAGCAGACGACTTCCAAAAGCTTCGGGCACGTCATAATGCAATTCCAAGTTATTCGGCGACTGGGAGAGAGAGAAAGAGAGATAGAGAGAGAGAGAGAAAGAGAGAGGAAACAAGGAAAACTATCTCTCGAGCCCAGAAATCACGAGCTCCCAGTGCAGGAGAGGAGAGCCGATGCGCGCGAGTTTTTCCGCGCCGCTTATGATGGATTACCACTCTCCAAATTGCAATATCCTTGAGAGTTCTCTCACGGTGCGTGCGGGAGAGGAAAAGAGAGAGAGAGAGAGAGAGAGAGAGAGAGAGAAAAGAGCGCGGAGAGATGGTTTTTTTTCGCCGCCTCTATTACGCACACAGCAGAAATCGCTGCGCGCCGAGTTGGGAGACGGACGAGAGCCCGACGCGCGGCAAAGACGAACGGCAGGCCCGGAGGAGCTGCGCGAGCCGCGCTTCAGCGAGCGAGGCTGTAAGGAGCGGAGGGAAAAATAAGAGGGTATGCAGGTTGGATGCTTTACGGGACGCGACTTATGTGATTTTCTCAAATATTTTAATCTCGGGTTGGGAATTATTCAAGGGATCAAGCGGAATGTTATTTCTGTAAATAACGTGTGCTACTTCGCTTCTGTTTTTAGCTATTGTGTACTTTGCGTAGAAGAAAATGTAATTATTTCTGTTAATATTAACTTCGCAAACGGGTTTGATTCGTTAGTTACAGCGGTTCATTGCAAAATTACATCGACTCTCCGGCTCGTTATTAATTAGCAATTCGTTCAAAAACAAATATCGCAACCTTTTTAAATTTCGAAATACAGACAATTATGAACCTATTGAATTTTGCTTGATTAACGAACGATTAGGACTATTTAAAAGCCAACGCTTTGCTGCGTCTTAGAAGGCAGTTTACCGCGTCCCGATTAATGGACAAAAACCGCAGTCAGAGCCAAAATCATACTGTCGCGAGCCTCACATTTCCCGGAAATAAAAACTGTCAGATCTAAATATAAATCCCTCTCCAATCGACGCATCCCGCCCCCGTCGTCCTTTTCCGATAAGTAAATTATTTTTCTCCCGATAAAGAGGTCCTATCGTCAGTCTTCCATTTACCAAAGCAGTACTAATCGAATAATAACCTAATATACGCGTCCAAGAACTGCAAGACAGTCGTTAGGGGTAGAGATTTTTTTTTTCTTCCGCGCTGCAGCTCCTCGCGCGCGTCTCGTTGCGTCGGTGTAGACGTCGCCTCCGCGCGCGCACACACACACACACACACACAGAGACGCAGACGCCTGCTTTGCTGGCTCACGACTCTGCCGCAGAAGACGGCGAGCCGGCGAGAGAGAGAAGGATAATTGGAAAGGTCCGGGCTTGCGACGCACAGTCGGGTCTTTGGGAGTCTGACAAGAATTATCAGTGGGTGAAGGTAGCCAGTAGCCCGAGAGAGAGGGCGAGAGAGAGAGAGAGAGAGAGAAAGAGAGAGAGAGAGCGGGGGATCAATACCCAGGCAGACGGAGTGAGTGCACTCTCCCTCCTACGTGCAGCCCTAGGCTAGGCTAAAGCCTAGGAGACCGACGGGAGGAAGCGGGCGTTAAGGTGAGGTTAGGAGCGCGGACGACGACGTCGCTCGCTTCTCTCTCCCTCCTATGCGTAAACTTCGGTCCACCCCGTAAACTAAGCCCCAAAGCGACTGCAAGCCCACAAGCTCCGAGCTGCTGCTGCTGCTTCTTCTTCTTCCGCGGTCCTGCTCCACTCCGCTGCAGTCGCGACGAGCTGCCTGTCGCCCTTTATCGAAATTTATCGCCGCCGGCCAGGCGACAAGCGACGTCGCCAAGAAAGCGGGGAGAGAGAGAGAGAGAGAGAGAGAGAGAGAGAGAGCTTTTTGAGGCACGGAGCGCCGGATCGGATTATATGCATACCTTGTTTATTTCGCTGCGCGTGTTGGAGTCGAGATTTCTTTGATTTAGACGCGGAGATCGGCTAATTCATTACTGCGTGTACTTTCATAAAGTAGTTCCCTTCTTCGTGAGCGCTGATTCTTAAAAATACATGATTATAGCTTCTACTAAAGCGTGCATCCTTAAGTAGGAAGTATTTGTTCCTGGTTAAAGGTCGAAATAATTAACGCGACAGTCGCATAGATACACGGAGAAAAATCGCTGGTAAAATTTACCTTAAACTTAAGTAAAAATTGCTTAAAAAGTTAAGCAAACATGGTTAAGTAAACTCCACTCAGCTTTGTAAGTAAATTTTACCGAATCCAAGGCGCCATTTTTCTGTCTGTCCCTCCCGCACGCGCGGTGGCTTACTTAATAAATCAAGTAAATTTTACTCAAGTCAGAATCAGTATGTTTTGCTCATACCTTTTAAGTAAATTGTACTAGCAATTTTTCTCCGTTTACGCTAGTTAGCTATTTTTATCGCCTACCTAGCTTTCGATACAAATTTGTACAGCGCGCCATTAAGTAGAGTATAGCCACAACAATGATACATCATTAAACCGACTAAACAAACGACTGAACCATTGAAACAGACGCACGTCTCCAGCCGAGTTCTATAAATGAGCAACTTATAGATATCTAATTCCGTATTACTCCAGTCGCGCCTCCGCACATTCTGCGCATTTCCCTGCTATGCCGCAATCGAATCGCGCATGCAAGTCCGCGCGAGATTAATCGAAGACGCGCTTATAATGCTAATATATGTGCGTAGAAGAGCGCAAGTTGCCGCGGGAGCGCGAAAAAAGTTCAGGCGGGTTCCCCGAGCGGAGCGGGAGATGTACAACCGAGCGCAAGGTCAAGATACACGGGAAAGTACCAGGAAGTAAAATCTATGCCATTGTTTTTGAAGTAGTTGTAAAGCGCGGACGTAATTCGCTTAAGAAGGCTGTAAAATTTTATGCAGCCGCCAAGTACAGTTTTCTACTTTCCTGCTTATATATTGTGTGTGCTTAATTTGAGTTACCGTTAAAAGACAGCAACAATTCTTCTTTCATCAAACGTTTATGAATCTTGAATTTAACCAGTCGGAATGTAAAGCGAACAAAGTTTCAGTTCAGAACTGCGGAATGTAGCGTTACGTCAGCCTTCGGTTATCAACGAAATTCCTCCTCGTCCCCGGGATTTTCTCAATCCCCAAACAAGCAACGTCGCGCTGAAATTTGCCAAGATTAAAGAAGCTTTTCTAAAAGGCGGCAAAAATCAAACTAGAGCCTCGTCTTACGTCCGTGCCATCTTGATTCCCCCGTAACGCACGCTCCCGGGAGAAGGGGAGGGGGGCAAAAAGTGCACACTTCGGTGGCCTAAAAAAAGCGGCAAGACACAATGACCTCGCCTCGCGAGAGCGAGAAATCACGTACAGTCGGCTCGCGAGTAGACGGGGAAAGAAAGCTGCACGGGAAGGCGGCGGAAGAAAGAAAGGCCGGGCGTGCGCTCGGGCAAGACGTAGTGGCGCGGAAGAAGAAGAGCGCCCGCGCGCGGGAGGGGGAGGGAAGTTAGTCAAGAAAGAGAGTTGGCTCGCGTAAAAAAGACCTCGAAAGTACAGAGGAGAGGCACGGACTCGGCTCGGAAGCGAATGAAAGAAAAGTGTGCGGCGGCGGCGGCGGCGGCCTGAAAGAAAAAACACGAGCGAGAACGGCAGCACGAGAAAGAAAACGTACTACAAGAGGCGAGTGCGCGCGTGGAAAACAAGGCGAAAAAAGACAAGACGCAAGAGCGCGAGGGAGAGAGAGAGAGAGAGAGAGAGAGAGAGAGAGGAAGAAGAAGAAACGAGTCGGAAGAGGAGGCGGTCGGCGACGTCGGGGGTAGTCTGGCCTGCGTGACGACGCGCCTGGTGGTGGCTGCACATGCAAGCAGCGGGCGAAAGAGAGGGAGCACGAAAGGGTATACGATTGATCCGCGAGCAACGCCGCCGCCGCCGCCCCGAATTCACTGTACAGCGTCGGCCTTGCGCAGCTCCCTGAACGCCTATTAACTATCCGCTCCCTCTCTTCCTCATCCGTTAACCTGGCTTAGGAGAGAGCGCGGCAGCGACGCAAGGAGGAAAGTAGAAAATTGCCAAGTGCGCCGCTGATAACGATAATTTATTGCCCGCCGGATCGGCTTCGCGGTCTCTCTCCCCCCTCCCGTCCTCCAACCCCTCCCCGACCGCGCAGCCCGGCCTGTTTGTTTTCTTTTCTGGTAAACGCTGAATTTCTTTTACACCCCCGAAGCTGTAGTCCGCTTTTTGCGGCGGACCGGGCTCTTTTAAGAAATGCACTGCCGAGAGCTTTTTTTGTAATTCAAAATCGCGCCCCCGTTCAGGGGGCGGGGGGGGGGGTTGAAATTTATAGGGATCTGCGGTGCAATGAAAGAAAGCTGCACGTTCTTGGTCACGAATAATCAAACAACAACTTTTACGATGCCACTTAAACCGGGAATAAACTGCATAGTTTAATCTTTTGATTAGATCGATTACATATATATACAACTAGAAGTCTGGTTAGAATTATAAAGTCAGTTTTAACACTCCAGAAGCAAATAACCAATCGATGTTATTAAACGAGTCCTGAAAGCCCTTACTGTTTCAACTCAGTACAACTTAAACCCCCCCCAAAAAAAAAAAAATGTCAACCCACCGAAGACTCACAAAAAAGCCCTCTGACAGCCGTCACCGCTCGGCTCGACGTCGGTTACCGCGAAATGAATACCCGTCGGAGAATATAAAGCGGCTCGCTCTTACGATAATTAATTACTCATCTCCGACGCACTCGAGGTTACGTCGAAGCCAGGCCAATTAGAAGATACCGAATATAATTTTATAAGCGCCGGGGTATATCCCCGCCACGTGATTTACGTGTTTACAGCGCGACTCGCTGGCGGCTTTCTCTTTCTCTCTCTCTCGCGCTCGTTTATTTTAGCTTCCCGGCGCTGTTCGCTCCCCCTCCATCCCCCCTCGGCTCCGGCCTCCTCTCGGGGTGCATCGCAAAAGTGAAAATCGCCGTAAAATTGCTTTTTCATTGCGGACGATCGCGGACCAATCGGCCGGAGAGCTGCTGCACGGGCCTCGATGCGGCCGCGTTCGCAACAAGCGCGCGAGTTCCGCACGAAAAAGCCGAGAGAGAGAGAGAGAGAGAGAGGGAGGCGAAAAAAAGAGAGCCGACCGATCGACCGGAGCGATGCATTATATCGCGAAAAGGGATTTCGGGCCGATTTTAAATGGACTTTTCGAAGATTGAAAGTTGATAATTAGAACGGCGGGGTGAAAAGTGCGCTTCGATGCCGGGGTTGACTAATCGGCTGGATCGAGGATGGATGAATTTAATGCTTTGGACTAAATGGAATTATAGTTTTTTCGAGAGTTTTAATTAGCCCGGCCGATGCTACTGACGCAGTCATTTGTTCTCTCTGATATAATGAGGGAGTGTGTACTTAAGGTAATTAAAATTTAACTAAAACATTACGAAGATCATTTGATAACGCTTTAATTTAAACATTAAAGTTGTTGCGATCCTTCGCGGCTTAATTTACGAATGAAGTGCTGCGTTATTATTTATATTCCTATCTATTTACTTTAAACAGTTTCCGTTAATCCCTTTATGTCCGCTGCTAATTAGAGTAGGTGTACATAAAAAAGTGTAATAAAAATTCTTCGCTACGTTTAACGAATATGTTGGATATTACAGAAATATGCAGTTGTTTTTATGCGCAGAAGTGTGTGGGTGTACAATTACGTAAAGTTGTGGGCATCAACAAAAGTAACTAGCCAATTATTCGAATAAAAAGGAATTAAAGTAAATTTGAAAACTTCTTTATCACTTTATCACGTTAGAGTATAAAAAAAAAACTATAATCAATAAATTATCCTTTCTCCTAAGAAATGAGCAAAGTTCCCAAGTGCAGCCGAAAAGCTGCTAACAAACATTTTTGTCAACTGCTAACAAAACTAAGCTTCGCGGAGACTTGTCGAATTTCCGAAAAAAAAACCGCTCGGCCTGGCCGAAAAGCAGCCCCTGAACTTATCTACCGGCGGCTCCGGCCAGCGTTTTGGAGATTCGCCGGCTCTTGCACGCCAGGCGAGGATATCGATTTATAGTCTTGTTTTTCCTCGCTCCACCCGGACCTCCTCCCCCCGGAGTAAGTGAGAGAGAGAGAGAGAGAGAGAGGGAGGGGTGAGGGAAGAGGCATCGGGGCTCGCTCGGTGACGGCAATTTTTCAAGGAAAGGATTTATCGACTGCGAAAAAAGCCGGCCAGGAGGGGGGGGGGCGAGGGAGGCACAGCGACGCAGGGAGAAACTGGCTGCTCGACGATTTTCGACGATCTCCCGAGCGATGATTCGTTCGCTGCGAGCTCGATCCGATTGTTTCGTTCCGCTCGAGATGTGCCGCCAGTTTTATAAGCGCGCTCGCCTTGTGCTCCGATTTTTTGGAGAGAGAGAGAGAGAGAGAGAGAGAGAGAGAGAGAGAGTGACGTTTTCCTAGCTGAATTGAAAAAGATCATTTATGAAAAAGATCATTTAAAGCTTGAAAAAGATCATTTATGCCGTATCGACTTAATTAGCTAAATTTATCAAAATAATGATTAAATTTTAAACGTATTGTATCAATCTTGAATGATCAGTTTTCATCAAACTAATGAATTTCAAAAGCAAATAATTACGCTCTAAAATTACGCTAATTAAAAGTTTTTCATTAACGTAATTTTCAACTCGATTCAACGAATTATTCCATTCTCCACTTATAAAATCATACACTGTCATTAAACCTATTTTTCGAGATTCAATTATTAATCAATTATTATGACATTTCAGTACAGGTTATAGGTAGCAGTAATGGGTAAAGATACGTAATGTCTAATGTGCGGTTCGAAGTTATAGGAAATAACGTTCGCTTTAATGATCGGTTTCACCAATGTAAAATAGTAGAGTAGGTCAGCGGTGCTACTCCAATTTAGTGCCGCTTATTCGCGAACTATATGTTATATATCAATCAAAAATACTTTCATCAATTTCTGCCTAATTAGCAAATCCAACCAAAATCTAATCAAGATGAGCTGCGTTTTTTGAAAACTATTAATAATGCACATAAAGCTTAAATCGCGCGCGCGCACATTTACATAATTCATCGAGCGAATTCCCGTACCTTTTCGCCTCGTCAAATATCTCTATCGACCGAAACGTTGCCTTTTTAATCAAACTACCGACCGCATTATATTTTCGTACCGCTAACCGTTCCGGCAAATCGATAGCACTCGCATCGGGCCGCGCAGTTTCCCCTCCGATATGCACCGCGATCGAAAAATAGCATCGTCGCGATTCAAAAATTCATCGCTCCCTCCCGAGGAGCGGGAGCCGCCGCAGCGAAAACAAAAACGGCAAACTTTTAACGAGCCCCACTCCGGCCACGAGAATTTCAGCCTCTCGCGAAACTTCGCTAATCGGGGGACGGGGGGGGGGGGGCTGAATAAAACCGAGAAACTTGCTCGCCTCGTCGCGGCGATTTGCGTGCGCGGCGAGTCGATCGACGCGCATGTGGGCGCCTTAAAAAATTCAGCGGCACAGGACGGCCGCTCGTTGCACGTACCGGCGCCGCGCGGGCAGCCGGGCATTATTGGCAGTTCGATTAGGCCGCGAGTGCGCGCCGCCGCCAGCCCTTCGCGCATCCGTTAAGGCGCGCGCGGTGGACGAGGAGCGAACGAAAGCTCTCTCTCTCTCTCTTGCCCGCCGGCTGAATATTTCAGAGGGCGAGCGACGTCGAGTGCGCGCGGAGCGGAGCTCGGGAAATTTAGGATTGGCCGATTTTGTCGATCGACGGATTTTACCGACTGCCGGCTCTCGGTGGGTGCGAGCGGGCTTAGCTTACTTTTTAATCGCGGGTCCTCGATGCGCTCGGGGAGGGGCCGCGACGAACGGCTTTTACGATTATTATACTTTTTATTATTCTTCGTTGTACTGGTCGTCGCGTGGTGCTCGATACTTTCTCCGCTAATCTGCCTCTTTAAACTTTTTGAAATACTATCTTTAGATGGAATTAGGAGGACGATCCGGTCCATGCTTCGAGTACCGGCTACAGTATTAATACAATTTCAACTCGTCAATTCACAAGATTACTTCAACTTTCGTGGAGATACTTGGCAAAAGCAAAATATTTTGCTGAAGCCTCGTGTCGTTTGATTAATAAATCATTTTTGCGACTTACTTATCATCGTTTTCACCTTACATTTAACCTACAGATACTTAGGTAATTATTAATGAGAAAATAAAGTAAGCTGCAAAAAGATATTTTTCAATAGCTCGCGCCGCCAAAAAGCTGCGCGATAAACAAACGCGTCCGACCGCAACAGTTTTTATAAATAAATTTCGATTACCCTCCAGCGTCAGAGGCCGCAATTGGTGAAAACAATGATTTTTTTATATCACTGTTTATGCCGCTCTCCGCACATATCCAAAAGCGATTGCGAGCCTATGACGAGTCGGACGCGATATCGGCTCCGTCTCTTGCTGGCCTTCGAAAAACGTGGAAATATTTTAATCGGCAATTTTTTCGACTTTCTCGATCGCCAGTTGGCAACAATTTGTACGGTCTATTCTTACGTGCGATAGGTGCTATCGGAATTTAACATTTGTAATTATTCTCTTAAAATAATTTACGGTTACGGCACCGGCAAAAATAGTTCGATAATGTTATCTTTATTTATTTAAACGCAATCGGCATATTGTCCGTCTGAATGATTGAATTCCGTGAGCTTAAAGAAGGCCCTAATACGCATCCGCGATAACTATTAATAAACCGAAGCTAAAAGACATGAGACGGCAAATAATCTTTGCTAATTTACGATGTCAACGTTCTCAATGTCAGAAACGAGTCCGTCGAAAAGCCCGTCATTTTATCGGTTTTTGGAAACACAATAAGCACGTTTTTATTCTCTACGCGTTTTCTTTCTCGATCGAGGAGTACAATAAACAAATACTCTCGTCGCCTAATCACAATGACCGTGGCATTGCCCAGCAATCGAAATTGCCCGAAAATCAAACCGTCGCTCGAAGCTCGGCGGCCTCCTCGTCTCTCCCCGATCCACAGCGAAACGCAGCGCCGACCGGAAGCTCGCCGGCTGAAAAGATCGAGAACGGCATCAAGCGGCCCGCGCTCGTGTGTCTCCTCGATTCGTCTAGCGTGCTTTACAGCCGCGCGCGCGCCGCCGCCGCCGCCGCCGCCGCTCGTAAAGATGACAAGCAACGACGCGGGCTCTGGCACGCGTGCACGCGCGCAAGGCCGCGGCGTTACGATCGCCGGCGGCGGCGCGTATACGCAGAGAGAGAGAGAGGAAAAAAAGAGGAGCTGAATTCCGGCGCGACGCGGCGGATTCTCCATCCGCCGACCGCCCCGACAGCCGATAACGAGCCGAGCTCGTCGAGCTTACGAGCTTTTTTGCGGAAGGGGATCGACTGCCGCCGACGAGTTTCGGCGGAGGAGTTTGGGCCGCGGTCGGGAAGGAGCTTCGAATTTATTGGGTTTGGAAGTTTTTGATTTTAGTAGCTTAAAGTAGGCAGGTGCTGAAAGAGATGAGCGATTCGAGTTGGGGAGGAATTTCAAGTATTTGTATGTTTTCAATAGTAATTTTCAAGTGAAGAGGTTTGCTTGAGAAAATTCGGTCAATTGTTCTTCGACGCAACAATTGAGAGAATTTTCTGAATTGAAGTCTCAGAGGTGAGGTAATTACAACTCAAGTAAATGATTCAGCGCTTGTTATTCAATTTTACTTCTCGGAGAACAGTTTTTACTTCAAATTTGCATTCTGAAAATAGAATATGGTCTTCTCGTGATATTTGAGAAGCTTTGATTTAGGATTTTAAATTTCAATAAACTTTCATTATCGAGTTTCAAAACCAAAGAATTGTACGTAGGCTCAACGGTAAACAGTGAACATTTTGTCTTAAAAGTCAAAAAATCAAGAACCTCTAAAATCGAAGAGCATCTAAAATCTAAAATATTACATTCTTCAATGCGGAATGTATTTCCATCGGTTACCAGATTTACTTGTCGGAGCGCGCAACATTTTTTCAAAAGCTGGCTGCACTTTACGACGCATGTAATTTAAGTATTTTGTTTACGATGTCACGTGCGCTTGTTATTATATCTATATAGCTAAAAGATATACTTGTTGCTACGCACGAGTTCGCAATCGTAAACGCATTATTATCGGTCATTTGAATGACCTAGACATCGAGCTAAGTATTGTTCGAGCTTGAACGTACGTTTTCAAGTTGATCGATTCGATATCGTTATCGATTTAGCTGGTTGCCCAAAAACTGAATTTTAAACGAATTTTTAATCAATGAGGAGATTCGCGGAAGAAGCGATCTTGGAGAATTTGAGCGCGTCGATTTATATTTTATCGAAAACCAGCTTCGCCGATGAGCTCAATCATCAAAAGGTAATTTCTGCTTCTGACGTTGGATTTCTCTGGAACGTAAATCAATTTCTAACTATACATAAAGAGCTAATAATATACAGTAAGCATTGTAACGAAGCCTGCACAACTCCCGGTACACAAACGAAAAAAAAAAAAAAGAGGGCTTCATTTTATTCGCAAAACTGAAGAGCAAACTGCTAAAAACAAGCCCGACCCCAGGCGTCCGAAAAGCTTAAAAGATTAACAACGCGCGACGAAAATAAAAAGCCATCCTCTATAAATCATAAAAGGCGAAACGCACAAAGCGGGAGGAGCCGAAAAGCAAGTGCCGTCGGCAGACGGGCAGGCAGGCAGGCAGCCTAACGATCATCCGAGGCGATCTTGACTTTGCTCGCGTAACTCGCGCCGCGCGCATTACACGCAGCTCGCCTCCTCGCGCCAGATGCGCGCGCGCGCTCGCGTTACCTAAGAACTAACGCACTGCGACACGCGAAAGAGAGAGAGAGAGACGACACTTGGCCGCCTGCACGTATATTTTGCGCGCTGCGTAAATTAGCGCGAGACACGCGAGGGGCGTCCGGGAAAATAGAGGAGCGACGCGTGCGCGCCGCATAGGCTAACTCGCGGATGTGACTCTGCAGCCCGAGCGTTACGTGCGGTGACGGCAGAAAATATTCGCGGCTCTAAAGAAACTCGCTGCTCCGCGAGCGGAACTCTGGCCCTGACTCGAGACTTTTTTCAGGACGGCCGACCGCCGAGATTGGGGATCTGCTCTTCGAGCGGCTCGATTATGGAATTCTTCGACGAAGTCGGAGGGAGCTCGCTGATTAGGCGAGATTGGCGCTTGGGAGTGTAAAATAGAGAGCTGCGAAGAGAAGCGAAGAGGAGGCTAGAAACGTAGAGGCTTAAAAAAAGAACTGCTATTTTTGTTCGATGTGCACCGACGCTGCTTTTCTCGCGTTTTCTAAATGAATTTGCATCGCCGTCGAGTCGACGCTTTAAGGAAATCCTTTTTCCACAGCCGCTTTGTATTGACGAGGACTAACTTTACGCATCTTCTTCTTCCGTTCTGCACTTGCAATGTTTGCCTAATTATTTCTAATACTATTTTTAATAACGTTGCGTCACGTAAGGCGATTAAAATCTTTTGCAGAAAATGATTTATTTCCATTTCAGCAGCCAAAGAGAAACCGCGCAGGAAACATACTGCCGGCCCGAATAAAAATGCAACGATCGCCGCAGTCGAGGAAACTCGACGAACTACCGTCAGAATTCCGAAGACAATGCAGCGCATTCTTAGCCGCCTGCGCGCTGTAACAGCTCAATCTACGCCGCGGACTGCAGCCTCGGCTGACGAATCCTTCCCCCCCGAGTCTCGCAGGGCTGTGCTAAAATCAGCCAAAAATCGAGCCGTCCTCCCGCGAGAAGATCGCGCGTGCCGCCGCCGCGAGGCAAAAACTCGGCGCCCAGATGCGTGCGGTGCTGGTCGTCGTCGGCCTGGCCACGTGTGGCCGCCTGCACGCGCCGCTCCGTTCTCTTTCTCCGGCGGCGCGCGTGCACCTACATATATACAGAATAATCGCGATAGATAGACGACAAGTCCCCCGCCGAGCTCGAGGCAATTGTAAGCACGTGCCCGTGTGTGCGAGCGTAAATTACGCGCGTGCGTCCGTCTGCCTCTGTCTCTCTCTCTCTCTCTCTCTCTCTCGCGCGCGCGCGCGAATCGCCGAGGAGTTACCTAAGAGGATTCTTACATAGGTTGCACTTGCAGAGAGCTCCGCGGTTTTAGAGAATAAAACATTTTGGTTTCAGGCGGACGGAGTGTCGTTTGACGAATGCTCGCTGGGCCTCGGTCGGACTTGTTTTTCTGAGGGTAAATTGGCAGTGGACTTGTTTCGAAAGGGTTTTGAAAAGAAAAAAAAAAAGAAAAACTATCCGGAATTGGAAAAGTATAAAAAAAGCGAATATTCCGGCGAGTCGAGGCTAAATCCGCAAACTGTCGGTCGATAAAAAAAAAGAAAAAAAAATCCGCGCGAATTTTCCTCCGGAATTCGAAATCTGATAATTGCCTTGTAAATTAAGAATCCGCGGCTGCGTAGGTGCAGCAGCTCCGCTCTCTCTCTCTCTCTCTCTCTCTCTCTCAAGCGCAGCCGTACAGAGCGGCGATTTATAAAAATACGAGCGCGCGCGCGCGCATCGACGCACGCAAGAATTTTCCTAGCCGCGCCGCGCGCGCGCACGGTTAATTTGCTCTCCGCACGTGCTGCTACATTTCGAGCGACACACCACCGGCGTGCCGTATGAATATGTACCGCGCTCGTATTTACGCGCGCGCGGGGCCGGCTATTGTGCACGGCGGCTCTTTCTCCCGCGGCTCGTCTCGCACGGAAACACGCACACACACACACACACACACACACACAGAGGTATATACGTGTAGAGAGGTGAGGCTCTCCGCGTGCCGAGAGTCACGCCGCGGAACTTATAACGAGGAGTCTTATCGACTTCTCTTTGTCGATTGCCAGGAGGAATCGTTTTCCGAAGGAGCCTTTTTTTGCTCGGCCGCGTGCAATCGTCGAGGAGGATCTATTGGTGTTACACGATGTCAAAAAACACGAATCCGAACCGGGGGGGGGGAGGGGGGAAGGGAGAGGAGCCGCGCTCCGAAGAACGACGATATCGTCTGAATCGTAAAAGCGATTTATGCCGTTTAAGATATTCATTATTGCTTTATCAGTTGAACGGAACGCAGCTGTAATGACTTTGAGGAATACTGTATCGTTTATTATGCAACCCGTTGATTAGATTAATTTGGAGAAGATATTTCACGGTCGGGTATAATGACGCCCGTAAAAGTATTTTTTATATCCTTCGCAGGAGCAAATGATTTACTTTTCCGAATGCGTCTTTAGAATATTTTTCGAGAGCCCTGAGGTCAGTCTTCAAGCGGGATCGACAAAATAAAAATGTAACCTTGCAAAATAATGCACAGTACGAGCTCGTATACAAATTAAACTCGCGTGTAAATGAAAAAGTAGTAACGGGCGCGATTAGGTAAGACATGCTGATTTTCACAGATAGTAAAAGTAATAAAAGATTCACGCTGTCGTTTACTATTTATAGGTAATATTAATAAAACCGAGATAACGCATATTTCAAAGTCAAGGTTAAAATCAGCTGGAAAAATTCCAACCGCAATGTATTTTCTTTTTTCAGGAAATTCGCTTTCAGACCTCCAACGACGATTTTTCTTACGTAATTTCGAAAAATTTTCTGCGTTACGTCGCCGTAATAATTACTTGTCAACCGTCCGACGCACTTCGTAAAATCGCCTTCGACACAAAGTGTATATATAAAAGCTCAAACAATTGCGCAACGTAACATTTTCACTAAACGACAATTGAGCAGCCCAGAGCTCGCTCGAGATAAAGTGCAAAAATTGCTCCTCGACTTGGCCGACCGGCAAAGGGCGAAAAACAGGAAGAGCCATCCATAATCCGTGAACTGTAAAAAAAAGAAAGAAAAAAAAAAGTAGGAGCGAAGTAACAGAGTCGCGTAACTCGCACAATTCACGGCGGCGGAGTGCAAAAATAATTCCGCTCGCGCGCGCCTTTCTCGCGCGCGCGCATTTTCGAATCACGGAATCGCGAGACTCCCCCGCGCTTTTTTCCGGTCCACCAGGCGCCTTTCTCTCTATCTATCTCGCTCTCTCTCTCTCTCTCTCTCTCTCATTCTCACGCTTCGCACGTCCGTGCATCCATTTCCCTCCCTCTCGCTCTCTCCCCTCCCCCCGCCGTCCCGCTCTCTGCGTAGGAGAGTGTGTGCGGCGAGAGGATCTGCACGCGCGGAGGAGGAGGAGGGGAGGGAGAAGGAACTCCATCGTCTCGTCTCGGTCTCGCCTATGCAGTTTTTCCCTCTCTCTCTCGCCCGCGCGGCCGCTCTGTTTCTCCGCCGCTCTGCGTAGCCCTCGCGCGCACTCAACCCCCCCACTGCCAGCGCCGCCTCGACCTTTCCGAGCGGAGAGAGAGAGGGAGAGAGATAGCTGTCTTTGTCCCGTGTGCGTTCTTGTTACGCGCGAGGTGTCGCTGGATTTTGATTTGGCTGACTACTCGGCTGTTACTACTTGCAGGAGGCGCTGGGATTGCGCTCGTTTTTAGCTCAGCACTTTGCAGCGCGACGTCGCTGCTGGCTTTTAGACGGCGCCCGTTACGTAAGCCGGGAGGGGGGGGACGGAATTCTTCGCGAATTTCAGCGCAATTTTTCGAAAACTACGCGCGGACCGAAAAACTAAAAGCTACACCGACAGATTCTCTTCGCCGGCTAAGCGGATTTACCTTTGGTTTCTTAAAGATTTACCCGCGTCACTAATTGCGATAAACTAGCCGGGGAGAGGACAAAGGCGCAGAAATTCAAGTCGCTCGAATTAAAAAATAAATCCACCCGAGTGCCCTCCAACGCGAACTTCACGCCGAGTACTTTAAAATCGCATCTTTCTTTGTGCTTGCGCCTCTTCCTCCTTCTCGTTTCCACAATTCTCTCTGTTTCGCGCTGCCTCTCGTGATTCCCCCACCCCCCTCCGCCCCGCTCGCATCTTACGCACGCGTTCTTTTTCTAGCTGCACGCCGTGCGTCTCTCTCTCTCTCTCTCTCTCTCTCTCTCTCGCTCAGAAGCGTCGTGGGCTCTCGCGAAGGTGGAAGAAGCGCGTGAACGTTTCACACCTGCGACTTCGAGTGCTAGGCTGCGTAAACACGTGCGACGTCGGCGGAAATTTTGTTCGCTGATTTTGTTCGCGGAAAGGCAAATATATATTGCGATGAATGAGGTTGCTTTTAAAACTGATTGTGTCCCAGTACACAAAGTTTTAAAATTTGGCAGTGTTAAACTTTTGCATAAGAATGCTGCCAACTGACAGTGACCGGTATTAAATGTTGCGCAGAACTGCGAGCGCGTTAAAAATAAGCGTCTCTCCGTAGGCAAACTTTGTTTACCGGGTAATGAATGAAATCTAGATCTCAGTGCAATATCTCGCTACAGTACCTCGAAAGTTCTTAAAAATTTTCGAAAATCGGTCAGCCCTCTCCCCCCCCTCCCAAGTGCAATCCCCGACGCGAAAATCGTCGCAAAGCAGGAAAAAAAAGCTCGCCATCAGCCTCAGCGAGCGCGTCCCGTGGCTGCGCAGGCCGTGCGCAGCTATTCAGAAAAAGGCGCGCGAAATCGCTCGCACGCTGGGATTCGTCCGCATCTCCGCTCGGCGTCGGCGCTCTCTCTCTCTCTCTCTCTCTCTCGCTTTCCCTCTCTCTCTCTCTCTCTCTCCCCGAGTCGTGCGCGCGAGCGAGTGAGCGGGAGGGCTGCTCGCGCCGCCGTAGCCGCCGTAGCCGCCGCCGCCGCCGCCGCCGCCGCTCGCCGCCTTGCGCCGAGCCGATTGATTCGCCCGCTCGGTAAAGTTCGGCCGCGCACGGTAGGTTAGTTGACCGCGGGGCCGAGGAGCCGAGCGAGCGCCCGAACGAGCTCCTCGACAGTAGGCCGGCGACGTCACTGTGGGCCGGTTCGAGGCGAGCCTTTTCTTGTATAAACTCAAAACACCCGCACACACTCACACACACACACACACACCACACGTCACACACGTCACACACGAAACACAGCACCCTCTCCGCGGGCTTGCAAACGACGAGATCTACCGGACGAGAGACACTACCGACACCACCACCACGCAGCCTTGCTTCTTCTTCTCTATTTTCAATTTTTCAGTTCTCCAGTTCTAGTTTCTCTTAGAACGATAAATAAAGAAATACAAAAGCACTCTAGCGGCTCTCCTAAACGAAACTAAACAACCGCAACATTCGTTCATACATGTAGCAAGGTAAATAATCACCCGCTACCGGAAAAGCTTTCGAGCTTTCTTTTCTAAAAAGGCGCAGTGTCGCGCGCGCCAGAGCCGCAAAGAGAGAGAGAGAGAGAGAGAGAAAGAGAGAGAGAGAGAGAGAGAGAGATAGATAGAGAGAGACTTGGCCGAGTAGTGCGTAGTGCGGAGCTCTATTTTTAAAGAGAGCGCGGCGCTTACGCTCGCAAAATTGACAATGTCGTTTTCCCGCCTAGGCCAGAGAGTGACCGAGAAAAGCTCAGTGAGCCAGTGAGCGTTGAGTGTAGCCCAGCGAGAGAGCGAGAGCGAGAGAGATAGATCGAGATATACATAGAAAAAAGGAAAGAATTCCCCGACGGGGGAAGTGACAGTGCGATACAGAAAGCAGCCCCGGAGGATGTGTGAGAGTGCGACGGGGGCCGACGGCAGCTGATTCGGGTGCCCGTTCTTCCCTTCCCACGACGTGACGCGGAGCCGCAAGCTCCGCGAGAGAGCGCGAGACGAAGAGAGAGAGAGAGAGAGAGAGAGCACGTCACGCACCGAAACACGTGAAAATCAGTGACGGACGACGCAGCCGTCGCCCCGCCGCTCTCTCGGCACACTCTCCCGAGAACCCTCGATTTCTCCGGAGAGCTAAAAGGACCGCGACTCGCTACGCTCGACGCTGACAGACCGCCGTCGCCGCCGCCGCTGCTGCTGCTGCCACTGCCGCTGCTCCGGGTCTCGGACGCACGTGGACCGACGCCGCTCTTTCCCTAGATAAACGTGCGCCACTCGTTTTGTCCCTTGCTATGATAGGTTTCTGCACTTGCTCGGTAAGCTTGCACACATATTGCGTAACTCCTACGGCTCTCCCGAGCTGCGATCGGTCTCGCCGAATCGACCGTTACTACTGAAAGCTCGACCGCGAGCGGCTCCGAATTCACTTATACACTTGAAGCTCCGGGTGCTCCGCGACGGCCGCGCATTTTCGCCGAGGACAAGGCGCGCCTCTTAGCTCCGCGCGTTTCGCGAGGCTTTTCAGCCGGCGGGGGACTTTTCTTCTCCCGCGACGGCGGGAAGTGCCAAGTGGCGCGGAAAGCTGCACCCGATTTCGTTCGATTATTCAGCGAAGGACGCGGACGAGTCGGGGGGGGGGGAAACAAAAGTTTACTGCACAGTGCAATTTCTCTGTAAATTACTTGCAGGAAGGAGCGCTCGCGCGAGAAAAAAAAGGTCGTTAACGCGCTTTTTTGCCGGGAAGCTTTTTAGAGCCGCGCGGCTCGATGCGTTATTAATTCGATTTGATTATTGCTGCCAATGAGTTTTTACGAAGGCGGAAAAATAATTTATAAAGCGCGACAAATCGTGATAGATTAATAAAGCTCTTCAATGCATTTTGCACTCCATAAAGTATTAACGAAGCGGTAGAAACAGCAATTATGAGGACTCTTGTTTGTGTACATAATACATGCTCATTGTGCAGTAATAATATGTCACTTTGCATCGCCGGACAAAGTGCGACTAAATGATGCATCGACGCTAAAATAACGTAAAAACCGGACGAAACGGAAGAAATTCGCTGCCGTCCTCGAAAACAGCTGAGCGGCCGCCCGAGAAAATCAGCGCGCGTCTCTCTCTCTCTTTCTCTCGTCGCCAATGGAATAAAACTCGAATCCACGGCGAGTGAAAAAAAAAGGGAACAGCTGATCGCTCGCGGGATCGCTCGTTAAAATCGGCTCGACACGCCGCTCCGAGAGATGGATAGAGAAGGAGAGAGAGAGAGAGAGAGCGTGGGCGGCGGATTCGTAAATATGAATTTCTAAAAGCCGAGCGCGACCTTGTCCACGCGCCGCGCGCGTTTTGGCAGCCTCGACTCGATGCACGCAATTCCGCCTTTTCCCTGTACCCCGCGCGTATGTGTATTTTCGCGAGAAAAGCGGCGGGAGAGCCAAGATGACTGAGGAATTCTCACCGTCGAGCGCTTTGTTGTTCTTCCGTTCTGTCCTCCTCTGTCTCACTTTCCCGCTCTCTCTCTCTCTCTCTCTCTCTCTCACTCTCTTTCTGTCTCTCTTGTCGATAGTAGGTAGTTGCTTGCTTGAGAGTAAGGACGCCGAGTGCTGATCTTTGCCGTTGAATTTCCATTTTTTAAGATCCGAGGATGAGAAGTTTGGACGGCAACGAAGTGATTTCTGGAGCTTTTCTTCGGCTTACTCTCGTCGAGTGTATGGTTTTGAGAAGATTACAGGTGAGATGTTACTTTTGATACATTTCTTTTTTCAACCCAATGTACTGTCTTAAGCTTGCGCTCCGGCGAAAGGATCGCTATCAGCGCGGGCCTCGTTAACGAGCGATTAGCGCTGTTTCAAAACTAATGCTCCGCGATTTCTATTTTTGCGCTGATCAGTCAAGTTCAATCGCGAGTTTCATTAGATATCGTACGTAAACAAATTGTACTTACGCATGAGCCGCGCCGAGATACGGCGTTAATTCACTGAACAATTCTTTTTATAAAAGGCCATTATCTCATTCTTATCGCCGAAACTATTACAGTAAATCTTACGTTATTGCGACGGCAATTTAAAATAGCGGAGAATTTCTTTTGAAAATAACTCCACTTTCACTGGAGCGCATAGAGAAATGTTTGAAATTACATTTTTTAAAAACTAGTTTTTCTAAAATTTATACGATATGCACGCAATGTTTTATTCGATACGATTTATTGATGCATAAAATTCATTGGCGGGTTTAACAAAGGGCCGTACGAATTAATTTATGGGACATAGAGCAATTTAATTATTGAAGAAGTGCAACACATTATTTTAAAGATTTTATTGGTTCACTCAGCAGATTAAATCGACAATTGATTAATAACACTGTAACATTTTTGGAAGTTTGCCCAGCAATGTCTAAAGTGACGTTGTAAGGAAAAGTTATTGCTCGCTCCCCCG
>JAWWEM010000027.1:11481317-11506509 GCA_035582935.1 Ormyrus thymus
GAATTTTATTTATTAACAAGTTTTTTCCATTCGGATTAGTCTTTCAAGCGATGAATAAGTAAGCATTTTGTTCAATAACTTAAGATGGAAACGTATATACATCTTATCAATAAAATTAGCTTTGCACCAATTTTTTGATCAACCAGCTCGATAAAGTTTCCACGGTCCAATTCGACTCTTAAAAATGAAAATAGCACACCTCCCCCAACCGAAAAATCAGTCAAAAACTTCCCGAACCGCTGCCAAAATTTCACAAAACCGTCGCGCATCCCCCCGAGCCCACCTCCGCCGCGCGAACTCAAGCCCTACCCACCCTCCCCCCCGCGAGCGAAATAGCCCCGCAGCGAGGCTCAAAAGCAACAGAGATCCGCAGCGGCGCGGAACTGGGGCTGACAGCGGGGCAGGGGTAGGGGGCCCGAGTTTCCCGCGCGTTTCCTCGCGGATGCCTCGTGCATGCGCGCCGTCGCGAACTTTTGCGCTGCACGGCGTTCTCTTCGCACACGTGCCGCCGCCGCCGCCGCCGAGGGAGCCCATTAGCATACGCGAGCTGGGACCGCACACGTGGAGGCACCGAGGGCGGTCTCTGCCTCGGCGACGGGGCGAGGGAAACGTCGCCGGAGGAGATCGGCGGGGTCGCTCGTTTCGGGGCCGGATTCGATTAAAGCTTCGGATAGATCTCTTCGTCGCGGATTAGAGAGGTATTTTATTTGAAATTTTTAGTAATAAAGTCGACTGATAATGTTACAGATAGAATATTTCTGTCGGTATCTTTAAATATTCACGATCTACTTGCAGCAGGTGATATTAAATTAAGGTAGCGCCGCATTTTCAATCTCGAAAGTAAGCCGAAACCTTCTAATAACGCGGTATCTTTTTGATAATTCAAAAGAAAAATTAAGTACTAAATCAGTGGTACAGTCGCAAAGTAGCATTATAAACGTCAGGTTTTAAAATGCAATATATTCTCGTTGTTAAAATATGCAACGACGTATTCATATTATTTAACAAGTATGTTTTTATGCATATTCATATATTTTTACTACGAGTTCTTTTTTCTAAGTTCACTTGTAAAAAAGTATGAAACGCTGAAGCGATCAATTCCAAGTCGTTAGTTTTTAAAAACTTCGATAGCGCACGAACGTCAATCGAATGAAATTCCAAAAAAATTTTTTCCTCGGACGTACCCGGAAATATCACCTTCGTCGATCATTAATCCGCACTCGAGCGCCAATTCCCATCGTTCGCCAACAAACCCGCGGAATATCCGTCAAACGAGTTTACTTTAAAAAGCCCTTCCCCGCGCAACTTCGCGAGCCCGCTCGCCGAAAACCGTACAATCGAAGTGATTCGTCGGAACGCTCGGGGAGGGCGCAGCGGAACGTTCGCACGGCCCTGGCGCGGCAGCAGTGCGCGCTTCATAGACGTTTGACGTTTCGCGAAGGTCGCGCTCTCGCACGCCCGCGCGCCGAGTGCTGCCGCCTCCCCCCCCTTCCAGTCGACGGCCGCTTACGCACATACGCACGCACGCGTTTAATGCTCGTTACGCGTCGAATCGCGGAAAGCTGGGATCCTGGACACCGCGCACTAGCCGCAGCGCGAGCGAGCCTTTTGCAAAACGATCTGCCGCTGCTGCAGCGTCACGAGGCCGGAAAACTGTTATTTCGCGTTCTTAGTCAGCGCTCCGCCGCGGCGCTGGATCCGCTGTCGGCTTCGCTGCAGCTTCGGGAGCTGATTTTTCCGGAGGGGGGGAGATCGATTTATGCGGCGTTTGTTGCCTTTTTTTGTGAGAATTCTTTTTCAAGACGCGGAATGATCGGTTGGACGTTGTAATAAGCGCCGGCTGATTTCAATAAGTACGTTGTATGAGAAACGGCGAAATTAATAGTACATTGTTGCGATAGATTGGAATGTAAATTTCACATTACACCGGCGCGCGGTATTATCTGAGATTTTCTAAAACTGTTTAACTTATGACAAAATACGTACGTTTCGATAATTACGCAACGTTATTGCAAACACGAGACGAACAAATTTATTTATAATACTATAGATGGAGAATAGTTTCGGACTGCGGAAAGCTAAATTAACTTGGAATAATAATTTAAATTCTGTTCAAAATCAAGCTCTTTTATAAACAATAATTATACATTTGATATTTTGTTGATTAGTAGTAACTATGCAAGCTGATTTCTACTTAAATTCTCACTTAATATCCAGTAATTTCGTTAGCATTTGATTTAAATGAACTTTTTATGCATTTTGCAACTATTTACATATCGTCCCGCTCAATGACAATAACGTATAGTTATAACAAAATAGATTAAACATTTAATAATCCATATTTTTCTATTTTCTTCATCGTAAGAGTGAATCAATTGGTTGAAATTACACTACTGACTTCAATCCCAATTATTAGACACGGGGACTTCATTACACGTCACTTTTCCCTTATCTCGAGCAGTTCTTGCATAAATCCCAGTAAAAGGGGTTCGATCGCGGCAGATCGAGTTTCGTTAATTTCCGAAAAATCTAATTTTCCCAACAAAAGACGAGCCGCAAAAAAAAGCGTCAATAATGCATCCCCAAAATCCCATTGGAAGCCTAATTCGACGATCGCGGCGAAAAACTGCATCGGCCGAGCACTCGATTAACCGAGCTCGGCGTTTCCCCTCTTTTTCCCATCTCATTCCCGCGGCAGATGGGGCATATTTTTTTCGCAAATCATACGCAAAAAAAAGAAAGAGAGAGAGGTAAAAAAGCTCCGGGGGGAGAGAGAGATAGAGTCAAAGTCTTCATTTTCACATTCAATTGAAGCGCCAATCACGCGGCCATCGCGTCGGTTCATCGAAGCGTCCCGGCCCGATTGCTTTTGCCCGATCGCCGAAAAGTTATTCCGGCCGCTGAGCTCTCGCGTATACCCACTGTGATTTTTCAATTAAAAGCTCCGAAAAAAAAGCGAAAGAGAGAGAGAGAGAGAGAGAGGGGGGGGGGGCAAAAACAAGCCACGGATTGCGATGTTTGCCTCTTTATTGGACCATACGCGCCTACGGATATGTATGTCGAAAATCGTTATTTTTATCCGCCGCGATATGCGAAATCGGCTCGTGTATCTCTCCACCGGCCGCCGCCGCTGCCGCTGCTCCTCCTACCCCGTTGTCGCTGTTTTTTTTTTTCTTTTTTTTATGTTTGCTCGCGGCCTTTGTATTTTCCCGGGGCGTGTGTATCCTTTTTCTATTTATCGAGATTGGAATCGATCGGCTCTCGCGATGAAAAGTCGCGCGCGCCGCTCCTGCCTTTTCGCTCTCCGCGAGTTTTTCATCCCGGCCGCGGATTTGCGGCTTTCCGATTTTTCTTAAATACCCCCATTTTATCGCGCGCGGCTCTTTTCTCTCTCTCTCTGTTTTACTGCCGTCCGACGCCGAGTTCCAAGTTCCTCGCTCCTCTCCCGAAGGTCCGCGGAGGCGAAAGTTAAGGGACGCATTAGCCGGGGCTAAACTGACACTTCGAACGGCGGCATTATAAGTTTGCGGAGGGAGAAAGAAAAGTTGAGCGAGCCGCCGACGGCTCTTCTGCTCGCTGGGATCCAGATGCACTTCGTACAAATGAATTTAACTCATTAAGCGATTATTCTTTTTACGCCTCTGCGGCTGCTGGAATTGCAATTTTATCTGTCTTGAGAGTTCGAAGATTATTCAATGACTTTTAATTACTTTTTATTCAGATCTGTATTTTAAATCCAATTATACATATTGCAGTGAAATAATTTGTTTCCTTCGTCATTTTTAGAAAATTGGTTTAAAACAAATTTATAATCTAATTTGATTGGCAAATTCACACCAAAAGGCGGTTTAGTTCCATTTCTCAATTAAAGCATCGCATAATCCGTAATTTGTAAATTATATCTAAGTAATTACGGCAATCACTTGTGTTAAAATAAATACACACTCGCAAGATTTAATGGAAATTATAACACTTGTTGCCCGCAATATTTAATTACCTCCTTTGCGTTAACTGTGCACTGCATTAAAAGCTTTTCTAATTACAATTATCGTCTCGCGAAGCGATTCAGAAGTTCCTCTGCATAAACGATGCAGCGCGCGACTGGATAATTATTCGCCTTGTAAAAAATTTTATCAGATGCCGCGCAGGAGTAAAACTTTTATCGCCACATTCAATTCCCGTCTAATTCGAAAGGAAAAATGCCGTAGCCGTAAACTGCGACGGCGTCGCGTACTGCGCCGAGTTTAGTTACGGCAAAGCTCATAAAAGCATCCGAAGTACGTGAAAAGCTTAACTTAGATAAAGCGTCAAAGATAAAATATATTCTTTCTTTTTTTGCTTTATCGAGGAACAATCTCGCGGCTAAATTAAAAATGCTCGTCGCGCAGAATACTTTAGGACGCTTCCGCGCGCTTCCAACCCCGTCCGAAGTTATTCCGATCATAAACGAATAATTTTTAGCAGATCGGCAGTAAAAATCTGCCGTCCGCAAAGCGAGCCCCTTTACTACTGCGCTTTCGCGCTTCCTCAATAATTTGAATAAAGTCGAAGGGGGCCGTTCCTCGCGCATAAACAAAACTAGAACTCCTCCCACATTCGCGACGAAGGAGCCTCCCGAACGTCCGGCTTATTAACCGTCGCCTCGCCGGGCGTCAGACTCCCGATTTTACAGTCTCGGTCGGCATAACTCAGCTGGTCTCTCCGAGGGCTTGCGTAGGTACGTCTGTGCGTCTCTCGCCGGAGAAAACAGTGCCCGGACGTGGGTGGGGGCGAAGACCCGTCCGTGTCGTTAAGAGCGTCGGCTAACGATGCGATGCGCGCGCGACCGTACACCTACAGAGCGGCGTGGAGCGGACACGCGTCGGAAACCGACGCGAAAAATCCCCCCAACGTACGACGACCTTATCCGTCGCGCGGCAAAAAAAAAAAAAAGGGGGAACGAGCAGAGGCGACGCCGCGGCGAGAACTAACGAGTGAGAGAAATGCAAGAGAGTTAGAGAGAGAGACAAAGGGAAAACCGATAGAATATGGGAAAGTGGAGGAGGGAGAGCTGAGCCTCTGAGACGCGGAAATAAAAGGGACGAGCTTAATGGCTATATTGTTTCGATTGTCTTAGAGTGATATATTAATGGGCTCAGCTTAGGTTCTGCTTTGTGGAGGAGGCTTTCCTTAAATTTTACCCGATTTTTCGGACCAGCGAGGCAGAAGTCGTTTGTGCGTGGAACGTTTTATTAGGCAGTGGTTTAATTGTCTGGGTGAATTGCGAGAAAAAGAGTTTAATTATTACTTCCAATAACGATGCAAATTTTGCTTTTAATTCTAAAACTCTTATTAAGTCGAACTTAAAGAGCAAAAATTCATTAAAATATTGACAATTTTATTAACAAAATACCTTCCATCAATATACACCACACCTCCAAAATAATCGAGCAAATAGCTGCAAAGATCAATTTTTAAGCGCTAAATAAAATCTACCACATCTATTATGTACATCTTATTATATTTCCCCCGTCCCTCGTTCAAAATTCAAGTGCTATTGTGCAAATATCGACGACCTCAAACGCAAATAACAATCCCATTACCTCGTCAGAAATAAGCCGCCCGGGCGAAATCGACGCGAACGCCGAGCGGCGCACTCGCTTATACAAAACTTTCATAAAACGCAACGGCAATAATCGAGCTCGTAACTCGAGGATCCGACGTATTTCAGCCGCAGCACGTGGCGCGAGTATCGACTGCCGGGCTCTCGAAACTTTAAAATCCCCCCCCCCCCGCGAGAGAGGGGGACGTGTAAAAGGCAGTCTTTTACGAGGTCCTCCCTCGGTACGTAAATGCGCGTTTTACAAAGCCGTAATTCGCGCGCCGCGCAGACGGACGACGCGGGGCTCTATTACGCACTAACTGCGCCGGCGGGATTCGGGCTGCCTCCCCCTCCTGTTCGAATCGCTTCCGAATGCCGCGGCGCGCGCTCTCCTCCAGTCTTCCGTGGGGTCCGGGCGCGCGTTTTCTCCGACGCCCTCCTTTTCGCGAGAGAGAGAGAGAGAGAGAGAGCGGCCCGCCGCCGCCGCCACTCGTTTAAGGGTCCAAGTGCCTATTACCTCGCGCTTCGTCCTAGTTGGTAACTGTTGTTTTCGCGGCCCGGCGCGTCGTAACTTTAATTAATGACGCTCCGGGTTCTAATTGCTCAACGGTACGGATATACGCTGCGAGGAATTTCGGATTAAAGCTGACCGCTTCGAGGTGACGAAAAGTTTCTCGAGTGCAGGTGAAGCCTGATGTCGCTTGCGTGCTGTCGCGGGGATATGTAAGGTGACTGCTTGTTCCAAGACGCCGCGAGAAATCGTTCATTGAAATGTTAAGGAGCCGGTTGCGTCTGTTAATTCTTATTCCGAATAAAAGAATTAAATTGGTTATAGGATATTTTTCTTACTAAAATGTTTTTACCCTACAGTAACTCATTAAAAAAAGACAGGCTCGTTATTAACGAGAAAACGATGTTTCTACGCTCAGTGCTTATTTATACTAATGTATTCACATATCCTTAACATCTCAATGAGTATAATCCATGCAAATGAAGATATTCAGTTTTTTTCTTTCGAACTAATTGATTCGACTACTTATTTCAGCTACAATGTAAGCGCTGAACTGATTTTTACGTGCACGCGTTTCTTGCGTGCAACCGAAGCGAATCTCATCCGAGCTAAATAAAATGTATGAAACGTGGAAAATAGTTTAACTGCCCACTGAGTTTTTCCACTCGCCAACGGGTTTCAGGCACAAAGAGCGTTAGAATAGAGATTATTCAATCATTATCAGGAATTAATTATTCAGCGCAAAAATATTACTCAAAGCATTCTCAAACCATTAATGCAACAATTTTGGACAAAGAATTACCCGCTTAAAAGCGACCAACGACAAACCAGCCTTTGTTATTACATTCTTTCGATTCTCAAAGAAAAGCCATCATTCCGAGGAAAGAGTCGAATTAATTCCTTAGCAATGAAGATACCACTGCCCGCAATTAGAATCTCCTCGTCGGATCCCTTTCACAGTGTCCGGCCTCAAGCCAACATCTCGAGCTCCCTCCATGTACACACGCGCAGCTCGGCTTGAATAATGTACACGCACGATAATGTGCGGCACTGAGTGTACTTAGCTTTTTGTCGCTACCGTCGCCCGATTATGCATGCTCGCTCTCTCTCTCTCTCTCTCTCTCCCTCCCTCTCCGCGCGTATATCAGTAGTTACAGTCATTTCCGAGGAGACGCGCAACCGCGCGGTGCGCGCCGCTTTCAAAGGCTTTTTATCGACTCGGCCGGCCTTTCCCCCCCCCTCCTGCTCCTCCTGCCCGCCTCGATTGCCCGGAGGACTACGCGTGAAATTGAAGTGTGTAAAACTGGTACTTTGTTGCCGAGCCTCGCCCTGGCCGGAGAGAACGAGAGGCTGGTAATTTCTGGAGGCCGAGCCGAAGCGCGGGTTTACTTGCTTTGGGAAATTGTAATTTTACTGGTTTATCACCTTCTCGGATAATGAGAGCCGATGGCGCGCGAGCGGAGAGAGGAGATTATGAGGGCTCATTGCCCGGTGTTTTTCGGAATATCTTTGTGGGTTTTTAAGGGAGGTCTAATGATTTTGTAATTACATTTTCTGTTTTATTACATATATAGTACGCTACGTGCATAGATAGATAGTGTGTAATTACAAACCTTTTTACCGATAGCGTGGTAAATTATTCTGAAATTCATTGCAAGCGTCAGCATTGTCTGTCGAACCGCTTCTTTGTTGAAAAATAAAATTATACGAGTAAATGTGTACAACTAAAGAGAAAAGGTTTATCGCTAAGTTTCTTAAACAAATAGGAAAGTAAAAATCCTGCAACAATGATGGGATCTAAATCGGTTTAATAATGATTAAAAGTTAAACGGCACAGTCACTCTGCCGCGTAAAAACTCCATAAGTAATTTGAGCATCAGAGTTCGCAAGTGAAAAAAGCTACGAAAAAAGGATAATCTGTTTAGTATTATGACAGTTTATTAATACATAGTCTAGCAACTGACGTACACTTTGCATCTACAAGATATCGTGCGTCCACCTTGGCGCGTAATAAAAAAATTATTAGTCAAAACGATGCAAATTTTCTTTTTTTTTAATAAAAAAATCATGTTTATTCAATTGCGTAGTTTTCGCAAGAAATCAAATCTGCGTAGCTTGATTAAATATTCGACTTGAAAATAACGTCAGCAGGATTAAATAAAGTGACTTTGATTGGCTTTAATTTTTAGAAATTCAAATTTTATATTATTCCTGATAAAACGAATATCTAAGTGGATATATGCGGGCTACTAATTCTGCGTCTAATATTTAAATTATCTTTCTATAATTTTATTTAACTTATTGACGCGTATTATTAAAAAAAATTTATTTCCTTTATATAAATTATCAGTTATCTACAATACTATTACGGCAAACTTTGTAAAAAAGTAATAATTTTGTTTACTTTAGTAATTACTGGAAGATATTAAAATAATTGTTAGAAAATTTACTTCTCAACGGACCTTCGTGTGTTTTACAAAAATTTCTTCAAAATTTTCTTTTAAAACTAATGACTAATTATTACATAATTAATCTACGAATTCATACATACCGTTCGCGCCATAGATTTAATAGATACTTAGAAATAGAAATATCCAACAAAGAGAATCAAATAATAACTTCAACTTCAGATTATTAAAGAAAAAACTTTTCATAAAATTCATTAGAAATACAATGAAATCAAATGATCAATTATTTCAACATTCAGATGAATATTAATTTATGCATAACAGTTCATTAAAAAGTTTCAAAACTTGAAGAAAATCCACTTTTTCCAAGTGGCAATTAAAAAAAAAAGTTTCCTTTTTACCCGCAGCTCACTATTAATGAGCGATCTGTCGTTACATTGAAACAAAATTTCTGCAAACCGACGAAAAAAACGTCGACGAGAGAGCCGTAAAAAAGAGGCTTCGCAGTCGTAACGGCGATGAAAAAAAAAAAGAAGCGTCGAGCTTCTCTCTCTGTCGGCGCGAGAATTCTCGAAGACGGAAAGGAAAAAAAGAGAGCCTCGCTCGAAGTCATTGCATAAAACGCACGCGCTAATTACGCGTTTTTTCTCTCCTCCTCCCCTCCCCCGAGCCGCAGTGCCACGTGTCGCTTCCGCGATAATCCGTTCGCTATCGCTCAGAAATCTCCTTCTCGGTCGCTGCTAATTTACGTTATACCCGTTCCGCGGCTGCTTCGTCATTTAGGCGCCAAGTAGAGCACGAACTTAGATGTTCCGCAACGGCGTAATACACGTATCAATTAACGAGCTCTCCTGACAAAGTTTCGCGCGCGACGCCGCCTCTCCGATCACGTGTTTAGTGCCTCCAGACTGCTTGTTTACCGAAGATTCGAGGGTTCGGGCTTTCGCTCTGAACTGCGTTCGCAGTTTTCACTGATTCTTTTTCATTTCGAACGTTCTAAGAGCTTCAATTACAGTACATAAAATTAGACATTTCAGCACGGATAATATTTCTTAGATCTACTTACAAATAGTTATTACATATAGTCTATTATAGTAAAGACTGTAATCAAAACTATGGTTTTGATTATAGCATGCACTCTGGACTTGTGATAATGTCTAATGCTATTACAATAATTATATTGCGCCGTACAATATTGCATTTTTAAATATAACGAATATGTTTTACCGATAATTTCTTTTGGCACTTACAGGAAAGATTTTATAATTAGTTCAAGTTTGTTATAAATTACAAAGTAAATTAGAAGCACTATAGAATTTCATAATAATAAAAATTGAACTCGGAAAGTATGGAATCCTTTTTTTTTAATTTTGTATTCTACCAAAATACAAGATTTTTACACTTTATAAAAAAGCTTACAGGATACATAAACCATTCTACTGCGTGCATATATTACGTTTCTATTTTGATTCTCACTAAATTTACAATGAGAATTGTAGATTCATTTTATATTATAAAAAAACGCAGAATTAATAATACGACAAAAGAAACGTTACAAATCGACAACATCTGTCGCATAAATTATTCTCTACCTTTCATATCACCCGACTCACATTAAATTGCCCCAAAAAAAAACATTCCTTCCGCACTGATCTCAGAAAAATTTCCCGGCACATCTTCAAATCTCTCGCATCCCAATAATCTCGGAAGCGCGTTGATCTCATTGCGCAAATCATCGAAGTATTGAATTAAACAGTCGCATCGGTATTCCTCGAGGCGCCGATCGCCCCGACAAATATAGGCGTTAGCTGTCACCCATCGGCACAATTTCCATTTCAATTTTACCGCCGGCTCCTCCTCCCCCGTCGGCAGTTACATCCTACGGCTCGTGCGTACGACATCGTATAAGCGCGCGCGCGCGCTCGCGGACACTCGGGGCTTTAGGCGCGAGAGGGGAATTATTTACGACGACAAATTTCGCGTTAAGAAATCGCGCGCGCAACGAAATTTGCAAGCGGCGACAGGGGGGGGCGGGGGCCGCCGCCCCCCTTTGAAAAGAGATTACGCCCGCGAGATTCATGGCGCCGGTGGGCGAATTTATGATTCCTACTTTTCGCCGCCGGAATCTTAAATCACGAGCGATTAAGGCAGCTTCTCGCTCCGAGCCCGAGAGGAAGTGGATTTCGAGTAACTAGTTTATTGATTTCGCGCCCGGTTCGGCTGCTTTTTATATCGCCGCGGCGCTCCGCCGGAGTTCGGTAGCTGGCTAAATTGTTAAAGTGCATTATCCAACTTTGCGCACGCGCGGCGACGTGCGTTGTTCATTCGAACATAATAAACGATTAATTAAATAGCACGCGCTTAGGAGGATCGTAGTACCTCGCGTATAGTACCTCGCGTAGTGCTTTGCAAATTACTCGAAGCAATTTTCGCAGATTAGAGATCTATTGAGAAAAATGTAACAATTCGGGGACAAAATTTGAAGATACACTTTGCAGTTGATAACGATTGAATTGAATGCGTTTAAAAAAAGAGGGGGGGGGGATAATACTTCAAATCTTCAAGCTCGCAGACGCAAGGTTGTTCGCGAAACGTAAGCAAGCGCTCTTATTTTAATTTTCAATCGCGCTTAAGCGCCCTCGTTCGCTTCGACGAAAAGCGAAAGGAGAAAACAGACAGCTGCCGAGCAATCGAGAGCTCGCTCGTCCATACTGCACTC
Organism: Ormyrus thymus; assembly: GCA_035582935.1. Lineage (NCBI taxonomy): Eukaryota > Metazoa > Arthropoda > Insecta > Hymenoptera > Ormyridae > Ormyrus > Ormyrus thymus. The sequence goes on from JAWWEM010000027.1 coordinate 11,492,537, forward strand.
GGAACAATCAGGGCCCTCGTGAAAATTAGTTTTCTTCGCGCGCGCACGTGCGCGCGGCTGCAAGCAAATGTATATCTGTAGGCGCGCACGCGCGATCGGTGATTGCACAAAGGGAGCGAGGCTGGAGAGGCGGCTGAAGAGCCGCCGCGCGAGAGTGATAACCCGATCTTTCGAGAGAGAAAAATGTCGAACGATCGTTGGCGACTATGAAATTCCGCGAGGAAGCTTATTGTAATGCAGGGGATGCTTGTTGAAAAGCACTATGAACATTCAGTCTTGTCGATAGAGTCATCTTTATACATTTATGAATGCACTTGAAGAGGTTGACGTGATGCGACGATCCATTGAAATCGACACCAATCCTCGTAGCCGCGTGAAAACTGCTTTCGTTATCGATTATATATTTTTTTTTTTTTTTTGCACAACCGTGAAAAAGCTCTCCATCAACGCAAAGCTACGGCTCTCTCTCTCTTTGCAGCGCGAAATCGATATTAAGTAAACACGGTCCCGCAAGCCTAAATTACCGGCTCGAGTCTGCTCTTTCACGTGCAGCAAAAGCTAAGCCACTCAAAGCCCTCACCGCGCCGATCCGCGAATCCCCTAAATTCAGCCAGCAATCGATACCCCGGAGCCGTCGAGCGATAATGCCGCCGGCGAGCGCCTCTCCGACTTCGCTGGAGCAACATTTCATTATTTTAGATCGCGTTATATACAAGCGCGTCGGGAGGGAGCGTGCCGCCGCCGTTATAGTATATAAACGGATTGACCCGAAGAAAACCTCTAAAATCACATAAATAACTCGCTCGCGCTTCTGCCGCCTTACGTAACGGCTCGAGTCGACGCCTGGAGGGAGGCTAGGGAGAGACAGAGAGAGGGAACAGCGACCGGTGTCTTTTCCGCGTCTTCTTGCGCGGCGGGAAAAACAGGTGTCGCCGCGCGCGAAGCCATGTAATTTCGGTGTTTTACACCGCCACCATGGACGGGGCAATCTTTCGCCCCACTTCGCCGGGAGCTCGCCGGCGGATTTTTTTCCGATGCTGCTCCGGCGAACGCCGCCGAGAGCGAAGTCTGGCCGAAGAAGCTCCGTGCTCGGCTTTTTAATTCCAAGTTTTCGAGATTGTTTTATTGCTGTCGCGGTGGAGTGCTTTTGGGTTATAGTATTGAGCGCGAAAATCAGCGGTGAAAATGATTGATTTATTTAGAAGCTGACAAAGAATTATTGAAATTTAAACCAGAAACTTTTATGTTGAATTTCTATTTTTTAGTACGGCAGCTTTTGAAATTCACATTAGTAGACTCGATGATATTAAAAAATGTTTCGAGGTTCTTGGAAAAAAAGTTATTGTGAGTAGAAATATCTAAAATCATGATTATTGTGTTTTAAAAAGTTACTCGTAATCTTCTTAATTAATTGTGCACTTCTTCAACATCTATTTCTATCGATTGTTGTTCAAAGTTTTTAACATTACATCTCGATGTTCACGTTTTATTTTACGTAGTATATTTGTAAGAAAGTTTTCAATTATCTTGAGCCAATTAGTCTGATTGGCATAATAGTTCTCAGCTACTTATTTAGCTGAAAAAGAATTATTCCGCAGCTTTAACTTCATTCATCATTCTTTCTTCAGCAATTAAATTGCAGTTTAATAAATTTCCTAGCTTTTACTTCTTTAAAGCTCACTCATCCCTCATTATTTATCTTCCACCCACTGCAGACTCCTAAAAATATAACCCAATAAAACTGACAAAACTATAAAGCCCGCAACGATAACTCTTGAAAACAATCCCATTTGAATTTTCGCAGCAACCTCCGACATGATTTCTACACAAAACGTCAGCAGTCCCCCGTTCGTCAAAAAAAAAAAAAATGCCTCTCAAGGGCCGCAGCAGTCCCAAAGAAAGGCCTCATTCTCGGCGCTCGGGCAGAATTCCCGAGCGGCGTCCCGTCGCATTCGCGCCACGTGCGCCGCGCTCGGCAGTTATAACTCGGGCCTCTCTCGGCGGCGGCGGCGGCCGCGTTTATATACGTCGGCGAGCTGCACGGCGCAACCCAACTTCCGTGACTAGTTGGCAACAGATCGATAGATAAGATGTATGCTCGCGTATACGTACGTACAGCCGCGTTATGGTAGGTCACGACTGAGGTACGACGGACTGCTGCCTGCCTGCCTGCCTGCCCTCGAGGCTCGGATCGAGGAGCTGCGGAGGTACTCGCGGGATTATTTATAATGGGGTCTCCTTCCGCGGGAGGTCGCGCAAAAATTCGGGATTACACTCGGGGCTCTTGGCGATTACTTAAGTTTCGTTTAGTAATAATGCCGCACCGTTTGGTGCAGGGAGTTGCGGTGAACTGGAAAAGCTAAAGATTTTCAACGCAGTCTTGAAAATGTTATTTTTTCGGAGTTCTTTTTTATTCCGCGATTCCTTAACTAAACTCTCCGCTCGTTTATTTGAAAACAAATGCAGCTCTCGCCAAGGTCCTTCAATTGCTTTTACGTATAGAGTTCGTATAAATTGCAGAGTAATTGCAAAAAATTAAATAAAGAATTTCGAGGAATGTTTTATTAACAAAATAAATTCAAAGAAGGCGACAATATTTTTGCTGATGTAACTGAAGATATCCAGAATCTTATGCCGGAAGTGTACTTTTCAATATTCGCAGAAAAGGATGGTATTGATTTTCCGTTTGAGTTCCAGGACAATTCACATTTCCGGATCATCGGATTTGGATAGAGCTGCGGCAGTTATTGTTTAATTTAGCCGGTCAAAAATATTCCATTTGCCTATTATGCTTCTAATTAAATTGACGATAAAGAAGGCACTCAGTGAAAATGAAATTTTTTAACTTCTAAATTATTAAAAATATCTAATAATTTCTCAACTTGTAGGAAAACACGCGACTGAGTATTTAGTAAATATTAAATAGTGACCTTCTCTTATAATCGGGCTAAATTAAAAGAACCGGGTTTCATTCTGTCACTTAGTGTCGGGATGCAACTTCCGCAAGGTTTCGTATAAATCTGAGAATGTGACGCTCTTCTTGTAAGGTATTTAGATTATCAAATTATTACGATAGAAAACGAAGCTTTTGTTAATCTTGTTTTCCAAGAACACTTATAAGTCTAAAATTCAGAAATTTAACGCTTTCTCTTTTTATGATATAGAAACAAATGTACTGATGATTCGGCCATCCAATACTGAATAAAGTTAAAATTCAGCAGTTTTGGATTTTTTTTTCAATTTTCTAAGAAAAGCTGTAAAGTACACTCTTCCCTCGCAGAAATTCTAAAAATTTAACTAATACTTCACTTCCCCGTCCCGCCGCTCGTAACGCAGCGAGCCGCATGCGAAAGCCGGCGTGGCCTTCCGCACGCAAAACGTCCTTATTGAAAATCGGTGCACTTCCGCGAAGCGCCAGATAGCGAAAAAAGATTGGGACACTCGGTATTCCGTTCTCCCGAAAAGGAAGCCGATCGGCGCGGAAGGCTCTTTTTTTTTCAAACAATTGCATAAGCTCGTTTTCCCGGTATCTGACTTGGACGAAAAAAAAAAAAAAAAAAAAAAAAAAAAAATCAAGTACACCCAGAAAGTGCACGTAATACAAGTTCACGCGCTCCTCGTCCATCTTTCATTACGCTGACCAGTGCAGTAATCATTCAGCCGAGTATAGTTTCCCAACCGCAAGCTCGGCAGTATTTTTCGTACACACATAACCCTTCGGTCGAATTAGCATACACCCGCGGCGGGCCCCCGGAGCCGATTCGAAAACTGCTGCCGCCGCGAAAAGCCCCGCGCGAGAGCCCCGAGCGATTTATTTTCGCGCGCGGCGTGAGAAAACTGGAAAATGACTAATAGCGTCGGGGCGATAACGATAGTCAACTGCCTGCGTGTGCACGTGATGTAATGGCCGCTGCATATTGATGTTTATTAAATAGTTGTAGTTTTCGAGGCTGCAGTGCTCGCGCTCGCGAAGGAACTTTCCTGCGGCGCGAGCGGCCGCGTTGTAAAATTTATTTTTCCAAATACACGCGTTATATTGTTTAATTTTTACGACTTCGTTGCAAGCATTCGCTCGAGCCTTTAATTTCTCTCACGAGTCTAGCTGAATGCTCGCTAGAAGATATAGCTCGTGGACATTTTCAGCTGAACGAATCGGACGCAGATTTTAGAAGATGGCAATACTCCGTCAAATCTTTCCTTCGGCCGTAAGAATCAGCCTCGCACACCTTGTCGTCCAGCTCCCCAAGCCTCCTGACAGCCGCGACGCATCGCGGCCAGGCCTAATTACCCCTCCGCTAAATAAACTAGCCCCCCCCCCCGCCATAAATCGCGCGAGCCGAGCATTAAAGCCAGCGGCGCGCAAAAACTTTCCGAAATCAATACCCCCGCGGCGCTTATTTTCCTTTTCGCGGCTCGGCGGCGGCGGCGCTCGTCCGCCACGGCCTGCACCAGTGGCTTCGCAGTCGGGACGCGGCGGCGGCGGCAAGAATCGAGTGGGCAATCGAAGCGCGCAATTAGTATATCGCGAGTGCGCCTCCGGCAGATGCATGTGTCACGCGAGTATGCGTGCTCCTCCTCGCTCGGCTCGGCTCGACGCATGCGCCCCTTTCGGTCACGCAGCGCGCGATTACGCTCCGCGAGTGTGCGTGGAGGCAACACGCGCGGTTTTAAACGCCGCGCCGACGGGAGAGAGAGAAAGAAAAGAGGGAACGCGCGGCAGGGCCCGGAGTGGGAAGAAAACAACACACCGAGATAACGCCTGTATTGCAACTACGCGTGCGGCCAAAGTAAGAATCAATAAGTGCTGCAAGCTCGCTCTCTCTCTCTCTCTCTCTCTCTCTCTCTCTCTCTCTCTCTCTCGTTCTATCTTGACGTAGTCGCGCGCGAGGAGGCCTTTTTTTCGCGTGCACGCGCCGAGCGCGCCCGCTTTTAGGCCGAGCTGCTTTTTTTGCAGAGAGAGAGAGAGAGAGGCAGCAACGAGGATTTTCAAATGGTTTAAGAGAGCTCCCGAAAAGCCGAGTTAACGAGAGCGCGGATTTTGGCGTTTAAGACCCGAGGAGCCGATGTCACGTTGTTACGTAACGGGTGTAAAATATTTTCTAGCCGAGTTCGACGATAAGCAGATCGATTTGAAAAATACAGTTTTTTTTTTTAGTTTCACTTTGTAATCTGGCTTTTGTCAACGTAGTCTGTTTCAAAAATATTTGCGAAAAGTAAATTATTTACCGGTGTGATTTCAGTTCTGCGATTATAATAGGGCATAAAAGTTACGCGAAGCTTTAATAAATATTACACCAGAAAATCGTTAAAATTCAAGAAGATGAGCTTCATCGATGATTTTAAAGCTAAAAGCTGATGCATCGCTTTCCCTAATAAGGGCTATTTAAGCATTTTTAACTAGTTGCCAGTTAACAACATGAAAATTTTATGAGAGCATTTTCGCAACGTCTCTTCCATTGTCTAAGTTTGCCTTTACGGTTTTAAACGTCCTCTTTAAAACTTAACTAGCCTTATTCTCCGAAAGCGCGAAGTGCCGAGAGAGAGAGAGAGAGAGAGCAACAGCAACGTCTTTTTAAAACTCTAAAGGAACCGCTTACCGCGCAATTAACCAAAAATTATCCGCAACCAGCCGTCCGCGTGAACTCGTAAAACCGGATGGTACATCCATACACCCTCGAAACGAAAACATCTCCGTCTGGTCGAAAGATCAATCCGCTCTCCTCGCCTCCCGCCTCGGCGGGAGCAATGAAATAAAAGAGAAAATAGCTGAAAAATATTCGCTGAAAAATGGCGATCGCGCCAGCTATCGTGTACCGATGATAAATCGGCGAAAACATCGAGACTCTGCGGCACGCCGTAGCATCCTCGGCGCGGCGTGTGCGGGTGTGTGCAGCGGCTCGTAGCGACGCGAGAAAGAGAGAGAGAGAGAGAGAGAGAGAGAGAGAGGAGAGTGCGTCAGATAAAGTAGTCGAGGCGGCGAGACACGACGGCACTTCGCAACGCATTATCAGAGCGCATACACGATTGATAATTCATTATGTGCGGGGGAACGAGCGAGACTCTCCGCTCGCTTCTCTCTCTCGCTTCGTCTGTCTTTCTCGGGCTAGTGGACGCGAGCCGATAAGCTCATGCTGAACAGGTGTTTTGTAAAGGTTCGCGCACGCGTGCGAGCGGCGCGGCGGGGCTTTTTTGTTTCGTCTCGCGGATGCCTGCGTTTCAGGCGTGAGAGAGAGAGAGAGAGAGAGAGAGAGAAAAAGCGAAGCACACCGTCTGGCCGCAGCGGCTGACGTTCCTTGCGTAAGAGAGGAAGGGCACTTCTTTATGATCGGTTTATTTATAGAGCCTTTTTTTCACTTCTGCGTGGAAAATTCTGAAGAACTTTCAGGAGATTTTTATTTTTTAATCATTCGCCAAGAGGCCGGGGAAATTGCCTTTACTCGCTGCTTTCGCTGAGCTCGGACGTCTTTCTTTACGCGCGACGCAAAAGTGGCCGCTGTGATTTGAAATAATTGTAATTTAAAGCAGCAGAAACAGACGTCTCGATCGATGTAAGATATTTTTAAAATTTATGCGGTTCACTTAATTGTTAGGAAAAAAAGCCGCTAAATGAGCATTGTTAGATTCGTTTCCTTGAACGACAGCGGCTGCGCTCGCAATTAAATCATTTAAAAAGATTTAACCTAATTTTTTCGCAAAGACTCTTTATTACCTTTGAAACGCACACGTTCAAGGCTCCCCCGACAGGCGTATTTGTTTAAACTCCGTTAAAGAGCCTCTAACCGGCAATCATTCCGTTTCTCATTAACCGGCATTATAACCTAATAATAAACGTCTCTGCCGGCGAAAGATAACATCTCGGGGTTATGATTAAGGCTTCCAGTTCGGGCGTCATCCAGACTAACGCGTCTGGGCGTGTTTCTGTGTGTTGCAGCAGGGTTGCAGTGGGCAGTACAGACATGGGAAGTGAGCATTACTGCCTGAGGTGGAACAATCATCAGAGCAACTTGCTGGGTGTGTTCAGTCAGCTGCTGGAGTCGGAGTCGCTCGTGGACGTGACCCTGGCGTGCACGGAGGGCCCGTCCATACGCGCTCACAAGGTCGTACTGTCGGCTTGCTCGAGCTACTTCCAGGCCCTGTTCCTCGACCACCCGAACCGGCATCCCATCGTCATCCTGAAGGACGTGCGCTTCGCCGAGCTGCGCACCCTCGTCGACTTCATGTACAAGGGCGAGGTCAACGTCGAGTACTGCCAGCTGTCAGCCCTCCTCAAGACGGCCGAGAGCCTCAAGGTCAAGGGCCTGGCCGACATGACCAACATCAACGCAGCGGCCGTCCAGGCGGCGGCCAAGGAGAACGACTCGAGCCTGCAGACGACGACGCAGCAGTCGACCACCTCCTCCTCGACGACGACGGCCACGGCGACGACGGCTGCCGCCTCGAACCAGCAGCAGCAGCAGGAGCCGCCGGAGCCCATGGCACAGGACGCGCAGGACGAGAGGCACGAGGCCGGCAAGGAGAGCAACGGCAGCAGGGACTGCAGGGACCGCGACAGAGACCGCGAGCGGGACCGGGAGAAAGCCCGGGGGAGCAGCTCGCCGCCGACGGCGAACGAGCGCGAGCAGCACCAGCACCAGCAGCAGCAGCAGCAGAACGAGTGCCAGGAGGAGGCGGACGACTGTCCGGCCTCGCCGCAGACCAGGCGGAGCAGCCCCTGCCCGGGGCCCCTGGCCCTCGACCGGCCCAGGTCCAGGCGCGACTCGGACTCGCCGGCGAGCCTGGAGGAGACGAGGGGCTCCCTCAGCCCGCTCTCGGTGCACAGCGGGCCCAGCGACATGAGCCTCAGCAACAACACGAGCAGCGCCGCTGCCGCCTCCCAGGGCGTCGCCCCGGTCACGATACCCATCGGCAGCCGACTTCCGTCCCCCCACAGCACGGAGCCCCTCGCCGGGCCCTCCGGACTGCCGCCCGTTCAGCAAGTGCCACTGGTGAGTGCCACCCCCGTTTTTTTTGTTATTATCCTCGTGCACGGACTTACATATATCTCAAATTGGGAATTCGCATGAAGGTGTTTTTATTACGTCTCAATTTCTTTTCATCTTTTTCCTTCGATAATTCAACTTTTCGTATTGTCGTTTATTATATTTATATTATTGATGATGATATGGTAAAAAAGCGCCTCCGACGCAGATTTTTTTTTCATCTGAGCTTAATGGTTACGAGTGAAATAAAAATGAATTTCATGCAAATACTCAAGACTTGCGCGTGACAAATCGCTGCCTTAACTTAGAACCTTTCAACTCAAATTCAAATTCAATCTTCAACTTCAACTTCAACTATCGATAATGTCAATTTTCTGTTCAACTGAATTAATGTTTCTTCATCAATTTTTATACTTTTATAAATACGAAATTTCCGGTAAAAATCTATGCAAATAGTAAACATCTTATAGCTATGTTTTTTCCTCTTACAGTTGTAATCAGTAAGTATTATCCTACATTTCATAAATACTCATAATAATAGTTAGTCAAAATGCTTCATACGATTCATGTTTATATGTTGTAACTTTTTATTAATATTTCTAATTATTATTAAAATTTTATTAAAACTTTCTTACAAAGCTAACTTCCAGAGACCTTATTTAATAAATAACAATTACGCGCTTTTTACTTCTTATTCCGAAAAAAAAAATCTTTCTACTTACCTATGCAAAACTAAGAACTGTCCTTCCCTATTCACCCTATTCTAACAAAACTAATAACTCAAAAAGTTCCCTTGATTTTCACTTTGAAAATTTGTCCATTACAACCAGCACGACCTTAGCAATAATATTTAAAATCACTGTTACTTAATCCTTCGAGCCTTCAGAAATCTTGCCGTCCCCAAAGAGTTTACTATTTGCAGTGTATTTTTCGCCGAAATTAGCTTATCCCCTCGCCGCGCCCCTCCCCATTGCAACTTGTCCCACTTTGCAAAGACGCCCCCGACGACTGCGCTAGAAAGCAGAAATAAAAAGAAAAAAAAGAAAACAGAAAAAGAAGCAGCCAAGCGGGACAATCGACGTGTAACGATCTAAACAGTGAAAACGTGTCCTTTCGCAGTCTCTGAAAAAGGAAGTGGACTGGGAGAGGTCGACGGAGGAGCGGAGCGCGAGCAGCGAAATGTCCAGCGACTACCGATTGCCGCCGGATCCGGTGAGTCTCTCTCTTCTTGCATTTGTCCAACTTGGATATCTTATCGATTATTCTTGTTCTTGTATTTCTCTCTGCTCTGCATAAATATACATATTTAATATTATATATACATATATAACAGTATACAGTCAATATTATTATCATTATCATTATTATTGTTATTGTTATTATTGTTATTACTATTTCTTGCGTTATACCTTCTCGTTCGTTCGTTATTCTGTTCGCTTCCTTTTTTTTTTATCTCAATTTCGTTTACCGAACGTATCCGTAACATCGGCCGACTCGCGGACATTGTGCACTACTCTCGGCTACAAGTTCATCTGCAATCGCGCGACGACTGACGCAGGTTGCAGATGAGATAATAACGCAGCGTATTTTGCGCCGCGCGACAATGCATATTTATAATAATTGCAACCGCGACTCGTCTCGGGATACTACTATATTCTCTCTTCGCCTTTCGAAACTTTATGCTTTTCGTTACCGATCTCCTTACGTTTTTTCTCGTCTCTTAATTGCTTTTATCTTTCCCGACGCGGCGCGGTTTCGAGGCCACGTTGCTTTGAGTTCGTTTTTTTCGAAGACGCGGCTGGCGATTTGTCTTTCATTATATGGATGTCGTTATGGAATATATACCTTTTTTTTTATATATCGGAGTTGCTCAAGAGATTAATAATTGCATGATGGGTTTGCTGCATGTGCCCAAGTGCTTTGCTGTCCGCTGCACACCTTCACACCGAGTTTTTCTTGCGTTCGAACGGATTTTTTAGATTCTCAGCTCCTCTCTGTGCTCAGTTCGAACTTTCAAAAGACTCGGGGTATATCGCTCTTTTGTAGATACTTTGCAAATCAGTTATCCGCCACTTTCAAGGACAGTATTGGCTGCAGAAATATTGGATTTTCATTCGACCGCACGAGAGATTATGTTGCATAAATGTTGTAAAAAGTAATTGCAATTGTTTTCAAAGTTGAAAGTAGCATTTGACTTCAAAGTTTTATGAAAATCCAAGAGCGGACCTTCCTTTACTGTTCTTGATAGTGCGTTTTTACTACTGAAAAGTATTATCAAAATTCACGGTTATAAACGGTGTTTTCGTAATGATAATCTGTTAAATATGTTCTTGCATTTAATACAAAGATTATGCGATTACCATATTTTTAAAGCACTAAAAGATACAAATGCAGCTCAACCAAAGTCCGATAAAAGCTTGAATTTACTTCCTAAAGGCAATCATTAATATTAAAAGCGCTTCGAGCGAAAAATCTTGTATCTTTTATTTCATGGAAAATATGGTAATGCTCAAAACAAAATATCTTTCGCTCAGTTATTCGATTCTTAAGCAAGTAGTTATTTAAATTCAATGGCAGCAAGAATCAACAATGCAATATTTTGTACGACAAAAAGCAAGTCAAAAGTAAAGAAAGAAAGAAAAGAAAAAAGAAAAAAGAACAAACTAGACTCGAGTCCAGCTTCCCGCTGCCTACTTTGCCGTAGTTCTATATGTGCATCCCATTTTCTCTCTTTTACTCTTTTATCTTTCTTATCAAAGCCTCACGTTCGCCTCCTCCTCCGCTCCCCCCCCCCCCTCGGCATTTTTTTCTGCTCGCTGCATAGAGAGAGACGTTGACTCCTGCCGCGCGCGAATGTATCCCGGCAAAATCGCAATTCGAAAATGCCGATAAAGAGAGAGAGCGTGACTCTTTTTCCGCTTGACGAATTCCTCGCACCGAATAAAAGAAAGCATAACGGCCGATAGTTTTTCCTTGCTTTGCGCAGTAACTGCGGGAGAGACGACGAATAAAAAGGAAAAAAAAAAAGGAAACGAGTGTCGCGAGAACGGAGAGCTGGAAATCGATCGTTGTACGCGCGGCCGTACGAAAATCGCCCAGCCTGTTGCTCCCGTGCGATTAATTTGCTTCTCTCTCTCTCTCTCTCTCTCTCTCTCGGTTCTCTCGATTCCTGACGATTAAATAAGCATTGTCGAGCCGCGAAATCGCTTCGGTAATCTACTGCGGCCGTTGGTTTTGCGCGCGTCCTGCCCGACGTCGGCCCGTTTTATTTGAAGAAGTCGACCTTCGTTTCTGGCCATTCCGTCTCGCTCTTCTCTTGAAGCTTCGCACGCCGGAAGGAAGGACACGCGCGCACTCGCGATCGAGCTGCCGAAATTCTCTCCACTTCTCTCTCAGAATCACACAAACCCGAGCGCACGAAAAAAACTAAAGAGATCCTCCCTCCTGCTCGCGACTTGTAAAGATTCGCATATACAAACACGCACAAACAATGACGCGCAGCCACACTCACACGCGCACACTCCATAACGTTCGTGTACATCCACATGTGTCGTTACAAAAGAATAATTTTTCAAAATAAAAAAAAAAAAAGAAATAAAAAAAAAACATCTTTGTCAACATATATCCAGTACGTACTACGCATATATCATTTACTTTCTTACTTTGTCACATTGTCATATATATATTATTATATTCTATATATTATATATATTTGTCTTTCGGTTGCTGTTTGCGTTGAATGCAATTTGCCTTTGCTCCGATGTTTATACCCTTGCTTTGCGTCGCAAACTTGCCTCCCGCGCAATTTTGCGATGAACTGCAAAAGTATAACGAAAAGAAAAAAAAGAAAAGATGATAAGAACAAACGCCGTTCGAAAGTCCATGAAAAAAAAAAAAGAAAAAAAAAAGAAAAGAACACGCTGGGTTTTTTTTGATTCTTAAAGTGGGCATTTGCTAATTTCAATGTTTAAAGTAGTTTCAATGTAAAGAATTAATCTGAGCTCGTGATAGAGTTTGGACTTTGGGGTGGCTCCTGCTGCTGAGATGTTTTTGTTCGATTGTTTATTACTCTATACTGTTTATTTTTTTTTTTATCCTACTAATTAGAAATTTTGTACTACACGCATTTGTTGAATTATCACTACTTATTTTGTTCTTCACCATCGAAGCTAACCGATTGTAATAAAAGATAAATGAATAAATAATTTATATGAAAAGAAAAAAAAAAGAAAGAAAAAGAAACCACAAAGATAATTATTTAAATGTCTGGAACGTCTCGCGAGCGCGCCAAACAAAAATGAGCGTCAACTTCTTGTGTTGCTGCCGTGCATCCTCAATGTATATATACATACAATAGAAAAAAGTAAATGAAATAATGTACATTCTTTGAAATGAAAATTAAAGTATACAGTGAAAAGCAAAGCTATAATAGAAACGCGGCAGAAGACACTTCTCGCCACACTCTTGTGTACATACACGAATGATATACACGACATGTTTAGCTTGCGTTTTGTAAAAAGAAAAGAAAAGGTTTTCGATCAAAAGAGCCGAATGAAGGGCCAGAGTCTGAAGGTTCACCGAATTTCTTCGCTTCCGGGGAGGCGCGGAGTGCACTCGGCTATATTCTCTCTCTCTCTCAATCCTTGATCTGTGTCTGTCTCTCTTTCTGCAATTTTATTGAATCGAAGGCCGGGCAGGCACATCAGCCGCCTGCATAACGTAGAAGCAAAAATCCAAGTCGAAAGAGAGACGGAGAGCGCAGCACGTCGAGCCAATCAACTTCACCTTCGATCCGATGGGAATTTCAATTTCCACTAACGAAACGTGAAGTTTCATCGACGCGAATGTCTTGCTTATACGAAAGGACCGAGATGCGCACGAGGAGATCTCGAGATCGGGCCGAATTGATCTTCTCGCAGGAGGAAGGTGAATTCGGCGAGAGAGTCGGTAGAAGCGTAGCACTTGGGCCTCGGGCGGAAGAAATTTGGTGAAGCGGGAAAGTAAGCAGGTCGAACGCACACTGGCCGATCTCATTCGCGACACTTTGCACTGCCGATCATTAGTCCTCCATGACCCTCCGAAGAGCGAATGAAAGCTAGACGGAGTCGCGATCTAAGACACTGTATATCTAGACACACTATAGCACAAACACACAATACTTGGCAGGTAGAGAAGGCTGGAGCAAAGAGAAAAACAATGAACTTGAAAAAAAAAAAAAAATTAGTGAAAATGAAAATATGTCGCGTGAGAGAGAGCTGTGTTGGCTCGTTGCCACTGAATCGAAAGGTTTCTGTTGAGACTAGATCAATAACTGAGCGAGCGAGCTTTTGAGAGCGAGAGATGACGCAAGAAGTTGATGTTCCTAATTTTGTTTGGTTGCAGGAGTTGATGGGTATGGATGAGCGGGTGTTTGCGTGCATGTACTGCGGTGCCTCGTTCCTCCACCAGAGCAAGCTGACGCGGCACATCCTCTCGCACAGCCTCGAGTCGCTCAAGTACCGCGAGCAGGCGGCCCACCTGCAGCTGCAGGCGCAGCTGGGCCTCGAGCCGACGGGCCTGCACCTGCCCCCGGAGGCGCACTACCCCCCGGGGGCGGCGGCGGTGGGCCCGCTCGAGCCCATGGACCTCGAGCTGGCGTCGGCCGTCCACTCGGACCCGAGCAGCGGCGTCGTCCTCTGCAAGTTCTGCGGCAAGTCCTTCCCGGACGTCGGCTCGCTCATCAGCCACCTGCCGGCGCACACGGGCGACCGGCCCTTCAAGTGCGAGTTCTGCGGCAAGGCCTTCAAGCTCAGGCACCACATGAAGGACCACTGCCGCGTGCACACGGGCGAGCGGCCCTTTCGCTGCTCGCTCTGCGGCAAGACCTTCTCGAGGTCGACGATACTCAAGGCCCACGAGAAGACCCACTACCCAAAGTACGTGCGCAAGTTCCTGTCGCCGAGCCCGGTCGACCCCGCGGCCTTGGAGGAGGCCCAGGCCGCGGCCGCCCAAGCC
>JAWWEM010000027.1:11513628-11567353 GCA_035582935.1 Ormyrus thymus
AGAGAGAGAGAGAGAGAGAGAGAGCTTGTGGGAAAAATTTTAGCGAGGATTTAGGATTCTAAAAAATTGTACTTAAACGATTAAAATTAACCGTCGATCTCAATTGTTTGTAATTGGCTGTCGAAGGGGGGGTGGAAGAAGTTTTAGCGGTCAAGAGCTTTCCAAAAGACGGCGGTGGGGAGAGTCGCCCGAGCGCGCTTAAACACTAAGTACTGTAGGATAATTTTAGGTGCCTGCATAATACCATACTTTAATGCTAGTACGACTATTAATATGTTTCTGGACTAAAGTTCCTTGGGGGGGTTATCCGTTGGTTCCCAATGCGGACTGCGGACTTGCGGCCCCGATGTGATGACGGTGCTTTGTTTCTCTTTTTAATTAACTATTATTGACTATTATGAATTTACTTGGTAGTGTCTATTATTACTTTTATTGAATTTATCACTGCGATATAAGAACTGCTGCATCAATTGTGCGACATATTAGGTTCATCAATATCGCGTACATACATGCGGCTATCCATTAAGTTAATTAAGATTTATTTTGTTACATCCTAACGCAATAGAATTAATTATTATTATATTTTATTATTATTTAGAATTATTATGTACCATTCTGTTTAGTTTTAACATTATATTATTATAAAAATATAAACCTCCTAATACTATTTTGAAAAGCATTTATTTTTTGGTTTATCATCTTTGATTTCTCTCCTCATGCATCCTCGTTTCGTTCTCCTTCCCTGTTTTTTTTTCGCCATTCGTCATTTGCATTATGAGTTTCTCGACGCGTTGCAGAGTCAAATTGTTAAGACGTTTGAAAAGTTTATCTATACCGAATCAAGGTTACCGTATCTTCAGGCGAGGTTATATTTTTTCGGCGCAATGGAAAAGCAAAGATTCGAATATGTGTTGACAATTGCAAGCATTCCATTATTATATTCTATTATAATTTTCCCGCGCGAGGCTACGTCCCGCTTCGGAAATTATTGTGTTGTTACGAGCAAAGAAAAAAGAAAAAAGTATATCTGTCAAGCGAGTTATATCGAAGCAAAGAAAGTAATAATATACGTATAACGTGTTAGTAAAACGACCGACGGCGCACTCGACTGATTGTAAGATATAGACTTCTAGGCTTCGACTGGGAGAAAGAAGGGAAAGGCTACAATGAACCACCTGGCTCGAGCATTTACCTTTTGTGCATAGTATTTTATCACCGAATGCATCTGCAAGAGTCGAGGATTGATTGTGCGCGAGAAGGCGAGACTCGATATCAAATACTCGAGAGAGAGAAAGAGAGTGAGAGAGTACGAAAGCAGCTTAAACGTTGGCTCATTATTTTTTACCTTTCAAATTATCTATATATATATTAAGCGTTTACGCTCGACTGCTGTTGTAAAGATCGTTGTAAGTTTAATAAGTTGTTTGTACAATTAGAAGCGCCAGTTTTCCAAGTGTTCATTCGAACGAGGGCGAGGGAGATATAGTTTCTGAAAAATCTCTTTATTTTAGGGCTAATTGATTATCATGGCTGCAGCGACAATTAAGAAGTCGTAACTTTGTCCGAGGCTCTGTTCTCTCACGGATTTTACGTCATTTCTGCCGTATCGGACAACAAAAGACTCGTAAAACGAATGAACAAGCGAGAGTAACGGGAAAAAAAAAAAAAAATTAGCGAGCGAAGTTTCTTCCTCGGCAAGTGAACGATTGCAGTTAAATAGAGCTTTAAAAAAATGTCTAAAGGACGTTCAAACTAAAAATAAGCAAGTTTTCGCTTCGAAGGCAGTTTCCTCCTCCAATATATATGCGTTATTGCACACTCGCAGCCGATAACTAATTTTTGCAAACGGCTCCCAGATAAAGACTCCAACGAAAGTTTTGAGAAAACAATCTAAACTCTTCTACCCGCGAGCGCGAAAAGAAGGGCGCCGAATCAAAATCCCCCCCCCCCCTCCGCCCCCGTCTCTCTCGTTATCACGCCACTCACTCGGCAGTGCCTAGTTACTCCCATCTCTCTTTCTCTCTCTCTCTCTCGTATATAATGTTCGGCCCTCTTACACGCACGCACAGCCGGCTCCGCTAGCAAATATCGCGCGTAAGGATCTCTCCGTTAGCCAATGCTCACACGGACACGCACACTTTGGCTGCGGCAATATGCGGTAAAGCCCCCCCCCCCCAACCCCCTCTTCCCTCTCCGCCAACACGACGATCGGCGATATACTCTCTCGGCGGCGCGAGGCGTTGATGGATAATTATGCTCGCGCACACGTTCGCACGATTTTCTGTATAAACTCTCGGGCGCGAGATACGCTCGCGTGATTAACCCTTTTCGGCTCTCTCTCTCTCTCTCTCTTTCTCTCTCGGGTTTACACACAAGGAGTCTCGCGCGGAGGGGCCTCGAGGATACATAATCGAATCGGCCGCGCTCGTCGCTTCGCGAAGCCGGCGGGGATCTTTCGCACGTCGTTTATTGACGCGCCGAGCGAGAAGGGGGTTGGCCTCTCTCTCTCTCTCTCTCTCTCGCTCTCTCGGACCTGGAATTTTATCTCCGCGTAATGCGAGAGCGAGAGCTTATTGAGCATTTAGTATAATACACCGAGGGCATCTGATGGGGCAGCCCCGATGAAATTCGCCCGACCGGCGCTGGAATGCAGAAGGCTGGCTTTTCTCAAGGATTTTTGAGATCGTGTCGGTTCGCCGGCAGATTAATTAGTTTGCGATTAATCAATTTATAAAGTACACACCCTCGACTTAATATTACGTATGGAACGGGGAGATGGGCTAAATTCACGGTAACATCATTGAAGCATCATTAAAAAAAACAATAGATATACTCAGAAACTATATGATAAAAATACAACCAACCTTTAAATAATCAATCAGCACGATATAACTACCGTTAAATACGTTCTACAAACGTGCCTTAAAAGCTTCGCGAACCGCATTTCAATGGCACAGCCAGAAAACCGCCCCAGCCGCTTTCGGCGAAAGATCGAAAAAGCTCGTCTACGCGCGGAAGCGACGGCGCCGCAGTCCCGAACCAGGTCAGGTGGCGAACGCGAGTAAGAGGGAGAAAGAGAGAGCGAGAGAGAAAGAGAGAGAGTTTGTGCTTAACGCGTAAAATGCAAGCTATCGATTAATTTTGAGGTCGGCATATTCGAGTGTGCACGCGCCGAGGGAAGAAGAGAGAGAGAGAGAGAGACGGACAGCGGCTAGAGTGCAGACGTACATACGAGAGAGGGATTTTAAATAATTCCGAAACGACGACGGCGAGGATGAAGCCACCGAAGAAGGGATGAAACTTTAAGCACGCACTTAGCCTATAAGAAATATCGAGCCGGGAGGCGGGGAGTATCTTTTCCGGTGCGACGACAGAGAAATTTTTTATGCCGCTGCCGATGGATTCTAATTGGCGCGTCATTAAAATCGAGTCGATAATTTAAATTCGCCTCTGTTTGGAAATTATTGGAGCGATGAAATTCAAATTTCGCGGTCATTATGGGAATTAGGATTCCCCGCTGTAATTTCGTGCAGTTTATGCAGGCGTTTTAAACTTGCGAAGGCTTAATTCATGCAGATTTTATTAGCGGGCCAAAAGAAAAAAAATCACTGCACTTACATATTTTTTCAATCGAATATGTAACGCGGGACTTGAGCTGCTATTTACTGTATATTATCGCCTGTTACTTTTTTGTTACTCTGTCGCGTATTAATCACCAAGGTAAAAAAAAGCACGGACGCTGTGTAACATAAGCTAGCAAAAAAATTATCAATCGCGACAAGCTGTCGTGAATGAAATTAATGAATTACTTAACGGAATTAATAATGCCACGGCATAAAGCTCCGCATTGACTTCCGAGCTAATGGAGGCTGCGGCGGAAAGAAAAGGGATTAAAAAGCCAGATTTTTTTTTTCCTCGAAGCTCACGACAGACAATGTCGTCTCTTCAGATTTTTTATCAGCTAAGTACTCTCGCGAGCGAAGCGAGCGTTCATGCAGTAGAATGCGGGACGCGTGCGAGTGTTCTTGACTTGGAAATGTCTTTTTCTTTCGGCGCGCCTACTTTTCAGGAATCGATATGCACTTCGTTGTTATTTTAAAAAAAATTGCGTTTGTGATAATTTATTCGGGCAAATTTGAGGATTCGTTTGAATGTCGGCCTTTAGAAGGTATAAAAGGAGAAGCTTCAAGACTGCTTAATTTTTTAAATTTATTATCATCGTATATTATTTTAAAGGTGAAAAACTTAATTACTTAAATTTTTAAATTAGCTTACTTATCCATTAATGATTATTTCGGAGAAATTATTTATTGCTAAACCAGATTATTTAACAGTTAAATCTTATAACAATATAAGTTAGATTTTTATATCTCGGACAAAAAATATCCATATTTTATAAACTTTCGAAATATTATGATTTTCCAGTGTTCTGTAAATAACTTTCTATTTATTTATATATATAGCAAATCACCTACAATCATATTCCTCGAAAACGGTAATGATTAGATCGAAAATAACCTTTACTCATAGTAAGATATATAAAAATATTAGAACGAAGCATAATTCATGAAAAAAATGTTTGCTTATAGAATGCTGCCGCTTATAAGAAAAATGTGCCGCTGTTATTTACTTCTATTATCGAAACTGCGTCGTTTTCACTTGTTGATCGTGCGTTAACAACGAGGTGGGAGGTGTAGTCGGAAAAAAAGACTTCCACCACCCCGACTTGGGGGGGGGCAAAAAAGGCAATAGACGATAATAATAGATCGCATTTCCTTGCTGATAATGACGTAATTCGTGCTGAGCATCTTTTCCGAGCAGACAATGAAGCAGCGTTACGAGGGTTATTAGAAAAAAAATGAAATTGGCGTTACTTATTGAAATTTTCCTGCTTTTAAATGGAATTCGATGAAAGAAAATATCGCTTGCGTAAATGTTTCTTAAAAATAATTTGTTATTCCGTTTCCAGTTCTAAATTGAGAAATTGAAATTGATTATTTGTAAGTAGCTCGAATTCGAAGTACGTTTCGATTTAGGTAATTAAATTTATTACAATGAAATTGTAGTTAAAAAATTATTACTATTTATAGTGATATGTTTAATGAATTTATCAAAATAGAATGTAGGATATATAATTTTTTCAGAAACTATATAGGAAAAAATTAAAATTATTGCTAAATTAAAAAATGTATTTACCTTCGATTGTTTAAAAATGTGTTGACTAAAATGCGCAAAAATTTAAGGAAAAAAAAAAAAATCACCAACGTTACATCATTAAAATAATTTACAAACAAATTTTCTCATGTGTTCATTACCTAAAAAATTAAAAAAAGGAAAAAAAAACGAAAGGCAACGTCGAGAAACATCACTAAAAATTCTTTCTTCCACCTAACATCCAACGCAAAGTCAGATCGAAAGCTCTAACGGCTGAGGAGAAAAGACGCTATCCGGAGAGAAAAAGCAGCCGGCAACAGCAGCAGCACCGGAGGAACGCCCGAGGAGAGCCACCGAGTGTGTGATATCAATTGTCGCAGAGACAAGGAGACGGAGAGAAAGTTATAAATAAAGACGGGAAGCAAGCGCCGCTCGCGAGAGCGCGAAACTCACCGTGCAATGAATCCAATAGCAATAAACGTAAAACGAGGAGAAGGACGCGGCGCGTCTCGCTCGCGGGCAAGAGCCGCGCTCCCGCGGCTCGTTCACTTCTCGCGGGAGAGTGTCGCGCGCCTTGGCCGCCGAGCGGATTCGCGCCTCGCGCTACTATATGAAATATACCCGCCGTGCGCAGAGAGAAAGAGAGACAGCGAGAGAGAGAGAGAGAGAGAGAGAGAGAGAAGTGCAGAGGCGAGCGAGGCACACGCGCGAACGAGACCAAAAGAGCGCGGAGAAAGACGGAGCGGGAGGAGAAAAAATAGAAGGCGCGCGCGTGTGCATCGATTGTCCAGAGATATTTATACTAGTATTTTAATAGTTTAGTACGTAACACGATATTATATATATATTATATATATATGTACGCGGAGAGGAGCGAGCGAGAGAGAGAGAGAGAGAGAAAGAGAGAGAGAGAGACAGAAGACGGAATGTTGTGTACATTATAATTTACCTATAACGAGCAATAGAAAGTTATAAAGGGCGGTATGCGTATAACGTAGAGGGACACGGGGGCAAGTTTAAAAAGGAGACGAGGAAGAATCGCGCACTGGAATAGGAGAGAGCGAGAGAGAGAGAGAGAGAGACAGAAAAGACAGATTAATAGAGAATAAAGATTAAGATATAAAAGAATAAATAAACGACGCGCTGTAAATATTAAAGAAAATACACATAGGAGACGCACATAGAAAAATAATATTCTACGATATATATATGCATACTATGATATATATATCAACTGAATATAATGAATAGTGATATATAAAAAGAATAAATACAGGAGACGAGAATAAACAAGAAAAAATTACCTATTGCATATAGAATTATGATGATTATTACGACATGATTATTTATTATATTATATTACATTACGTACACCAGCGTATTTACATAGTTACGAAAGCGAGCGAGATGAGCGAGAGAGCGAGAGAGAAAGAGAGAGAGAGAGAGAGAGAGAAAGCGAGATTATGTGAATAGGAGGTTAATCTCACTAAAAAAAAAAAAATAATAATGAATATATAGAAACAACAAAAGTAATATAAAGTAAAAAAATTACGCATAAACCGCGACGAAGCATTCTACATATAGGCTAAGGAGGGCTGCGGCAGATGATTTATCATGATAAATATATATATTATATATATATAAAAGAGGCTAAAAGAAGAAGTAACACTCTTTAGGCGCATTATTCCCACGACGACGCGTATAATTATTATTAATGACGTTACCGATTATTAAAGCAATGAAGGAAGAGGCGCGAGCGAAGGAGCCGAATAGCCTAGCGCGAATTTGGAAGAACTTCGGGAAATGAGGTACGGAAAACACGCAGCCGGGCGAATGAAGTAACGGACTTGGGTGGCGTCGAGATGATACATATATATTATTACATAGAACAGAGAGAGATGAGAACTTTATCGTTTTGCACGTTTGAACAAAAAATACGGGGATGCGCGGGGAAGAAGCGGGAGGGTTTTAAACGCAAGTAGCGCGCGAATTCATACGTAATGCGTATATATAATTAAAACATTGATGCATGAGGAAAAGTAGCTGACACGCCTCGTTATACCTTAATAAGTACACTTGATCATTGCGAGGCGGCCGAATAAAGCGCGCGAATTTTTCTGTGCCCCGCTCCCGGAGGTGACGATCTCATTCGGTGGGATTGACGGAGCGACGGGGGAGAAGCTAAATTATATCGATGCGCGAATGCCTTACCAAACTGAACTTGTTCTACTTGCTGCGCTGCGAGCATACACGAGTATCCACGTCGCTTCGTCGGTTCCGACGGCAGTTTTTCTAGGAATTAACCGCGCTCGCATTCTCCCCATTCTAGACTGGAAAAACTGCGGATCTACAAAGAACAGGGTAAAAGAAACAAAAAAAAAGCGTTCGATCTCCGAACTCGAAGCTCAAACATCGAAACTAATTATTCGCTGTCATTCTAGATGGGAAACTGTATGCGATCGCTCGGTTTATTTACTTCGTTTTACATTGCGACAAACTATTATCTTTCAAGTGTCAAACGATGCGCCGATGCATGAAATTTTATTTCAGGAAAGAGCGCGGCGTACAAAAAGAGAGAGAGAGAGAGAGAGAGAGAGAGAGAGGGAGCAGCCGAGCTTTATTCAAACGAATTTTTCTCTTAAGCGAGAATACCGTCCGTTTCTGTTATGGAATAATATTTTTATACTGCGGCAGAGATAGGCTGCGTTTTCGCTTCAGAGAATTTAATTTATGCTCACGAAAATCAGATGTAACAACGCGGCCAAGTGCTTTAATGCTTTAGTCTGCTATTTTTGCCCTTCGGGCTTGTAATCATTTCAGTGCATTACATTTTTTTTTTTTATAATTAAAAGGAATATTGTTCCTTAACCAGATTAACTGTGTTATAATTCACAGTGTAAAACTAAATCTACTTTATACAATCGTTCTTTCGCTCAGACGAAATTTAGAAATTAATCAATGCGATCCCTTTCAGTTACTCAATTATGCATATTTCAGCCAAAAGTATCGGCTTAAAACTGTGCCTCGCTTAATCCTCGGTGCATATATGAAAAAATCAGAAAAGTGTCTTTTGAAGAAAATTTTCAGCCACGCGCAGTGAGGAGAGTCCGATATCGGTAGAATCCAATCGGCTTCAAATGGATTTTTAATGCTCGGCAATGCGCAAACCACCGCCGCCCTCGCAAGACTCGAGCAAAAAGAGCCGGCTCGGCTGGCAGTCCGCGAAAATAAAAATCCATAAATCGATCCATCGGCAACTCGCACGAACGCAATCATCGTTGAAAAAGAAAAAAAAAAAAAGGAAGATCGAAGGGCCTCCGCGGGAGAGGGAAGAGGCGGGCGGGAGAGCGGAGGCAACGAAAAAAGCAGCAGCGAGACAGCGAGTCTGCCGTAATCGGGAATCAAAAATAAAAAGAGGCGCGCAGCCTGCGCATCGAACGGAAAAAGCGGCGTAACGCATATAGATAAAGAAAAGGACCGCAAAAAAGCGGGGAAAGGGGCGCGCGCTCCAACACACAAAAGACAGAGCGCCGGGTACCGGGGGAGTGTAGGAGGAAAAAACGCAGCAGCGGCGGCGGCGGCAGCGCCGGGACACAAAGCAAAACGACGACTCCGGGAGCGCCGCAAGCACAAAGCGAAACGAGCCTCGGGCAAAAACGGAAAAAGGTAAAAAGCGCATGAAATACGACGGCGGGCGCGCGCGCGCGCGCTCGCTCGCTCGCTCGCGGTATCGGCGACAGGGAGGGGAGGAGGAAGAGCCGCCGGGGAATCAATGCGGCGAAAGTTTATTAGTCCGCGGCCCGCCGCCGCCGTCGCCGCGAATTTCGGGACGGGAAGCGGCTCGCGTGAGCTGGTACGCGTTTGCACGCACGCACGCGCGCGGCCGCGAGGAAATTGCAAGTCGGCCCTCGCAACGATTTATGCCGGCGAGCAGGCGAGGCCCCCGCGCGCAAAAATCACGAAAGAAGGAGGAGGGCGGCAGATAGCGGGCACGCGCGAGGCTATGTACGTAAGCTCTCGTTCTTTTCTCGATTCGCGAATCGATCGGGAGCTGGTCGACGAATTGGGCTGATTAAGGGATCGGGCCGCGGGGTAAGACTTCATTCGAATTTCAAGTTCGAAATGAACGGAAAGAGCTCGCCTCTCGGTATAGTAATAGCGGCCGGGCGTGAATTACGGAAGTATACGAAATGGGCAGGCAGGTAACAAGTCTCCACGTAAAAGCCAAAGAGGGACAACGAGCGGAAGAAAGTGCGTGATCGGCGTGTAAAGTGCGCGGGCAACGATAATAACGGGGCGCAGGGGCGACAAACGAGAGAAGATATAACGCACACTCGCAAATAGAAGAAAGCGGATAACAGAGATACGAGAAGCGAAAAAGAAGAGACGCGCGCGGAGCGAAAACGAAGCGGAACGAAAAGTAGAGAGAGAGGGAGAGGAGGGGGAGAGAGAGCCGCCCGCACGCGTTGTTTTATTGTGGAATTGGAAACACGAGCTTTTCTCCTCCCCCGTCCGCTTCTCCTCCTCCTCCTCCTCCTTCCTTTTATTTCCGTGTCCGAGGCGCGCGACTACTTTATTCCCTCGAATCCACGATAACTGCATTCCACGAAGTTTATGCGGCGAAATCAAAGGCTCCCTCCTCCTCCTCCTCCTCCTCCTCCCCCGTTCGCCTTGCAACTCGACGACCGAGACGACGCCGTCTTAATCCGCTTGGCTTTGAGCTTTCCTTTTTTTCGCCTCCCCCCCGTTGATTTTTCCTCTCTTTTCGCTGAGGGAGAGAGAGAGAGAGAGAGAGAGCGAGACGCTTTTTTCACTCTGAGCGAGCAGTATAAAAGGTCGTTTAGCCGCTGGCCCGAGAGCGGCTGCAAATGTTTTTCACCTCCGCGCTCAAGCGGGCTTTCCAATCGATTTCATTCGCTCTCATTAGTGGTCGGGAATTATTTGTTAAAATCATTGCTTTATGGGAGGGGGGATTTAAAGGCAGTTTTTCGATTTCGAACTTTTGCATTATTCGTTATTACGCGTTGCCGATTTCGCATGAATAATTACGAGCGGGGATTGTGGTATTTTATTTTTTTTTTTTTTTCATCGTTGCCGAGAAAAATTATAATTAATAAGGGAAAAAAGCTTGATTCTACGCGAACCCAGCGGTAAATTAATTATTCGATGGGCGAGGCATTCTGTAAAAGCCAAAGACATCAACTTTAAAGCCAGCAAAAGAATAGTCCCCAATTATCTTCCTAATTACACACTTTGCTGCCTCCCGCGAAGCTAAATTTTTATCGTCGTTTCCGTCGAAACTAAAGACCCCCCGCACCAAGGAAATCCTCAAACTCCAATAAAAACAAAAGCCTTAAACAAACGAGCCGTAAAAAAATGCAGGAAATCCGCGAAAAGCGGAGCGAGCGTCGCGTGCGCCTCGTGCAGAGGGGGCAGAAGGGGGGAGGAGGCGCTCGATGGGTCGCGCGATCGAACTTGCGAGTTAAAAATCTATCATATCCTGAAAAGGAGCTTTCGTGCTTGCTTTTAACGAGTCGGCCCGGCCCCCCTCCCGCCCCTCCTTCGCCGCCGCCTCGTTCGTGACCGCGAAGAGGCGATCTCGCGCTGTCGGCATTTTTCATGCGCCCCATTCGCGCACGTGCACGCAAACACACGCGCACGCGCACACCCGCCCACCTATTGGTTTACGTGCACGCAAACGGACCGAGCGGCAGGAAAGTTTTTGCGTAGTTCCTAACGCGAATGCGCGCCGGGTTAAAAGTTCCGACGGATTTCCGACCGGTTAATCCGGGCAAGAAGTTTGCCGGCGCGCGTCGATGTTGCTGGCACCGTTTTGCTCCTTTTTTTCTCGTGCGTCGAGCTTTCGAAAATTAGCGGATCGATTTTTGCAGGCAGTTTCGTAAAAATCCACGAGCTTAATGCGCCGTCGTATAAGATTCACCGTAGCTTAACGTCCGTTAGTCGTAAGCTCAAAATCGATAATTCGCATAAATTTTCGCGTCCAACTTTAAATTTAAACCTCCGGAAGATAATTTTTGCACCGGCAACTCGCGACTCGATCGACTCGAGCCCCGCCGCGTAAATTCGATTGGACCAATTCTCCCCGCGAACGAGCCCAGCCGCGAAACCTCTAAATTCTCAAATAACCCGTCCGTCCAGTGCGAAGGTCCGTCGCAAAGCTGAAAAGCGTCGCCCGAGCATTCCGCCAAGCCGAGCTTGCAGCGCCGGCCTCGCATCGGCGAGGCTCCCGCAACCAGAAAATCGGTCTCGCCGGCGCGTCGATATATAGGCGCCTGAATTCTCGGGTGACACGCGTGCTGCTTCGATGAGAGAGAGGGTAGGGGGAGGGTGGAGGAGGGGGAGAGAAGGAGAAAGAGAGAGAGAGAGAGAGAGTCGCGAGGTCAGCTAGTCGGAGAGTATTCACCTGGCGCCGCCCCAAGACACGCCTACCTGCGCGCTTCCTGCGGCAGCAACGCCTACACACCTACGCACACGCGGCTCTCTCCCTCCGTTCACGCCGGCCGTCGAGCCTACGCCTACGGGCTCCCCCCCGCGTGCGCGTCTTGCACCCCCTCGCGCGTGCATCGGGCTCCCCGGCTGCAGGCCACCGACACAAACGCGCGCGGGCGCCGGCGACCCCCTCCTTAGCTCTCTTTCTCCGGCGCGCGCGCGCGCGCTCCACCCTTTAATGCAGCGGCGGCGCCAGTCACCACTAGTCTGCTGACCCGGTCACCGTCTCTCTCTCTCTCTCTCTCTCCCTCTCTCCCTCTCTCAGGGAGTGATGTAACCGCCGACGTCGAGACGCCACACAGACACACGCATGCGTCGCCTTCAAAATCCGAGCGCGTTCTCGTTGCGGCACGATGCTAGAGAGACAGTTTTTCGTCGGATAACGGGATTCTTTATTGATCTTAGGCTTGGCTGCACGCTTCGATCGAACGGGACAGTTCTCCTTTTTTTTGAGAGAGAGAGCGAGAGAGAAAACCCGGTAATTGGTTCAGGAAAAGATGCGCATTGCCTAGCGGAGGGTAAAAAGATCGGACTTGTACCGAGGAGAAATTGCTTCTGGGAGGAACTACTGGTGTTTTTTTTTTCTTTTGTAATTGCGAGCGTCGTTAGGAAAACTTTAAATGGCTGTTGAAAAGCAAGAGGAGAAATTGCTTTTGGCTAGACATATAGTCAGATTGCGTATAACGTTAACTATGTATTCGACTGCGTGGATATTTAAGCAAAGGTATATTTTGTTCCTACAAAGTAGCAATTGTTTTTTAATGAGTCCGTTGACAGTAGGAAATAACAGTTCTTTAATAATAATAATCTCAATCGCTTAAAAGAAAACTCTTTCATAAGTAATAAAGTAGATTTACAAAGTTTTATTTGAAAACTATAAAAGTAAGCAGAAACGGTATGAATAAAGAATTTATTAAAGATGATACTTTGGGCCAAGGACGTTGTTACACCCGACGAAATAAACGGCAACAAGTTTACAAACGCTTTAATTACATTTCTAGAAATTTAAAAGAAACTTGAAGCGACCATCTAAAATTATTGCGACGAATCGAGAAGACACTTGTAAGATGAACGAAATGAGCGCGATCGGCGAGGATCAAACGACCTCCTCCTTCTCACGCAAAGAATTTTAATTAAACCCGAAACTGCATTACGAGATTCCCGTCGCGAGCGCCAGGCGAAAAAGGTCGCGGGGGGGGACAGCCGGCAAAAAGGGCAGAGCCGACAAGCGCAATCTGGTCGCAAAAAAAAAAAGGGCGGGCAAAAGCGCCCGACTTGCCGTACGCAACTGCGAAACGTACCCTTATTGTTTGCATTTCCGTTTTCGCGCCGCGCAGCGGAGGAGCGATAAAAAGTATCGCGCGCACAGAAAAATTCGCGATCTCGCGTTTCGCTCGGTTCGCTCCCATTGCAAAATAGACACGGGGACCCAGAAAGGGAGACAGACACACACGCGCCCGCCCAGCAGTTCGCGCGTATAAGAGACGCACGCGCTAAAATAAAATGGGGCAAAAAGGTGAAAAAAAAAAAAAAGATGAGCGCCGCGAAAGAAAAGGAAAAAGGGCAACGCAGACACACGAACACACGTAGACAGGCTGTACACACACACACACACACGTACGCATATGCATGACACTTATGGACGAGAGAAAAAAGGTATTAAACGCGCATCAATAAGCTTTTCGTAGTAGAGAGATAATAGAGTAAACGAGCGAGAGTGAACGAGAGCGAGAGAGCGATAAAGAGAGAGAGAGAGAGAGAGTAAATTAGAGAGAGATGAGAGGAGAAAGGTAAAAAAAAGGAAGTACGGAAGCGTGATGGAAAAAAGAAGGAAAAGGTATCACAGCGAAAAGGCGTGCGCACACGAGCGAACGAGAGAGAAAGAGAGAGAGAGAGAGAGAGAGAGAGAGGAGCGAAAGCGAGAGAGGCAGAAAGAACGTTGTAACGAACCTACGCGAGAATCGTTATGTTTTTCTACAATGAATACAATACAGTAACGTTTGTACGGAGCTCTTACAACAATATTTGTACAATATTGAAATAATAAAAATAAAAAAAGCGACGACGACGACGAGGAGGAGAGAAGGGATGATGGATTAAGCGCCCGCCGCGAGACCCAGCCAGATGCAATAACTTTTTTAAGCAACAAAAAAAAATGAATGAATAAATAATTAATAATTAAATTAAAGTAAATAATTAAAGTAAAACGACGATGACGAAAGAGCGGACGGCGAGAACGCGAGAGAGACACAGAGAGAGAGAGAGAGAGTGAGAGAGAGAGAGTGAGAGAGCGAGAGCGATTGTGAAGACTGTGCGCATCGTGAAACTTACAAACGGGAATATTTTTTCATACTTGTACGCGCGAAGGAAACCGGACGATAATAACCCGCCGCCGCCATTGTATACATACACAGACACATCGGTATATATACGACAGGTATAATACACAGCAATACAGTAAAGCGTAATGAATAAATAAGAAATAAATAACCGGCCACCCCCTCTCCGATAAGTCGCGCAGTTCGAGGACCTCCGGTGCCTGCGCCGATCTTCCCCCCATCCCCTCCCCCCGTTCCGCCCCCCCCGAAACTCCTTACCGAAACCCCATCGAAAGCTCAGGCCAAAGGATGCTCGTTATTTTTAACAGAAGCTTTTCTACCGAATGAAGCACCTTATTTTCAATAATGACATATAGACACCGAACAATACTAATGCGGAAGAAAATAGTCGGCGGCGCATCCGCCGGAGGTCCGCTCGCGCGCGACGTCTCAACCGAGTTTCGTTTATATTGTGCCAACTGCAGCCTTTTCAGGATCTCCTTCGGTTTTCAGGTTTTACCATATTGTGATGAATCAAGCGTATACAATATTTTCACGGGCGAATGAAATAAGTAATAAAAAAAAGAAAAAAAAAAAACAAACAAAAAAAAAAGAAACCAGAGAAAAGGGACGATAAAGGCGCGCGTGCCTGCATTTTTTAATAAATTTACCGCGCGCGCTCGACGACGAGCGTAATTCCTTCTTGTAAAAATAAAAACCGGACGATCGGAAGGAGGGACTCGATCGCTCGGGGAGGCTCCCGCAACGAGCGCATGACCAACTCGCTCGGGGAGGCAGGGACGAGCTTCGCGCCTCTCGCGATGGACTGGAAGCTGAGAAGGCCGGGCGGACGCGCGCATTGA
This sequence comes from Ormyrus thymus, assembly GCA_035582935.1. Lineage (NCBI taxonomy): Eukaryota > Metazoa > Arthropoda > Insecta > Hymenoptera > Ormyridae > Ormyrus > Ormyrus thymus. The sequence goes on from JAWWEM010000027.1 coordinate 11,528,474, forward strand.
CTTGTCACGCGGAGCTGGGCGCTCGCAGTTTTCGGCCGTCCTCTGCTTCTCCGAGTTTACGGAGAGCGAGCAATGTCGCGAAGGGGGACGGACGGCCTTTTCGAAAATCCAGGTGCTGCGAGTCCCTCCTTCCGTCGATCCCGGCAGTTTTTATCCTCGCGTTGGTATATATCATCCTCGCCATATCCGGTTTATACATCCGATACGCGCAAAGGCTTCTCGTTTTCTCCCGAGGAACGGATGCATTTTTTTCGTTCGCATCCACAGTCCCCCTCCCCCTCTTTTTGTTTTCTGTTTTCTTTTCCCTACGATTTTCAGGACCACACTCGTGCGTGCTTGAGAGGATGAGACAGTGTGCATGCTTGAGAGGAAAAAAAAGAAAAATAAGCGAATAAGGCAAAAAAGTGTAAAAGCAAAAAGACGCCAGATATTAAGCGAAGAACGTCTCTCGTTTGCGTGAGTTTAGTTTATGTCCTGACTACTGTACCGAGCGATTAAAAAAGCAAAAACAAAAAAAAAAATAAATAAATAAATAAAAATAAACACTGAAGAGACAAAAGTGGGATTAAGTCGACAAAAGGGAGGAGAGGATGTTTCGGCGCGTAGGCGACCTTTTTTAATTGTAAATTTTTAGCACCGGACGACTTACGAGGGAACAGGAGCGAAAGTAAGAGCACCGTGTTTCTTTTCTTTTTTTTTTTTTTCATTTTAAGCGAGAGGTATGCGCTCGACGAGGGAGGGTTATTACGAGCGAGGCGCGATTTATTTGCGAGCGACGAACGTACTTGCCGACGCGTCGGCGAGCGGGCAGCTCCGAGGCGCGCGGCGGCCTTCTTATTTTTTTAAAATAAGACCTCTCCGAGGGAATGACGATGGGATCTCCGAGCGCGGAGTCGGAGCTGCGCGCTCGCCCGGGAGCGAAAGCTCATCGGGCACTGTTACCTCATTTGTCATCGTGAAGAGAAAAAAAAAAAAAAGACGACGTTTCTTTCGGTTCTTAGAAGAACGAATGCATATCATAGTTGTAAATTAACGATTTGTGAAATAAAAAAAAACTGCAAACTGTTTGTGTTAACGTTACGAGTTTCTGATGTGTACTTTAACATGTGCCAGTCATCTACTCCCCCTTCCCGTATACTATCTTTCTATCTTCATTTGTGCACGGACGTTTATTTATTTAGTAGTAACTTGTTGCTGATCGTTATTTTTCTTTTACTGTCCTTAATTGGAAAATATATAAGTAGAATTTTTATACATTATTTACGTGCTTTAAATATTTTCAATTATTATACATATTTTTCTAATAAAAACACTTGAAAAATATTCCTCGTTTACTTTAATTGAAGAATGCATGTAATATAACCTACTGCTAGATGTTTCTTCCATACTTAAAATATTGCAAAAATTACATATTGCTCATTTTCCTTTTTTTTTTCTTTTTGTTTTATTCAAAACTAATTTCAACTTATTTGATGTCGTTGTATTTATTATTTTAATTTGAAGTTTCGATGAAAAGCGGTTATATCAATGTGCTTGTACAACAATGGTAAGCTATTGAAAGTGCTATTGTGGTCATTGAGGTGCAGAGCATTGTCCTGTTGTCGAATATAACACACTCGACTAAAATCATATTAATGCCTCGGAAAATCGACTGTTATAATTTAACGTTTTGAAGTTAAATTTATTTTTAATTATCAAGTTTAATAAAAGTAAATTTAAGATGTAAGTATTTATATATTAAAAAATAAAACAAAGGCAAGTCAAGTATTGAAAGCAAACGGCAGATTCTTGAAAAGGTATCACAAGCATTACTAAACGTTTGACATGTTTACAACAGTCTCCCCTTTGAAAAGTTTCCGGAAAACTCATATAAAAGTAGGTATACTATCATCTTCCATAAGAGACGTTGAATCGGGTAAAAATTGCCCAGTGGTTTCGGCGCACCTCAGAGCCCGAAAAGAACTATCAGCGACTCGGCGCTCTTTTCCCACAGGTCTCCCTGGCCCTGGGCCTCGAGCCAGCCGGATGGGGCGGCCTGGCGCCGGGCGACCTCGAGTCCTCGGCCCTGCTCTCGAGCGCGGGCTTCGCCGCGGGCCTCGCGGGCCTCGCCCGGCGCTGCGGCGTCTGCCTGGCCAGCTTCCCCTCCACCTGGCTGCTGGAGCGGCACGCCATCCTCCAGCACGCCGGACAGCCCAGCGACGACAAGCCCTTCACCTGCGAGCAGTGCGGACAGCGCTACCGCTACCGGTCCGCCTACGTCAAGCACAGGGAGCAGAACCACCGCGCCAGGCTGCCCGCCGATAAGCTCTTCACCTGCGACGTCTGCGGCATGCAGTTCAGGTAACGCGACGCCAACCGCTCGCAGCCCGCGCTCGACTCTTAACGGCCTCCCAATGCCCGCAGGTACCTCAAGTCCTTCAAGAAGCACCGTCTGAACCACGCCCTGGAGCGGCTGCAGCGCGCGCCCTCGAGCGAGTCGCAGGTGCTGACGGAGCGCAGCGACCAGGTCTCGAGCACGGGCGAGCCCTCGAACCTGGAGACGAGCTCGGCCGGCGACGCCAGCCCCCTCCAGGTCGACTCGGAGGACCGGGAGCGCGGCGGCCGCGACACCCCCTCCGAGGGCGCCCGCGAGGAGGCCGCCAGCTCCGAGACGGCCAGCGTGCAGGACAACGCCAACGACTCCCAGGAGACCGGCAGCCTCCAGGACTCCTCCGCCGCCTCCGTGGCCGCGGGCTCCACCTCCGTCCAGCCGGCCGACGACCCCGAGGACATGGCCGTCGACGACGAGCGCCTCGAGCCCATCACCGACACCACCAGCAGCACGACCAGCCTGAACCTCAGCCTGAACCGCGCCGGGGCCGGGCCGACGCACCACGAGGCCGAGCGCCGCGAGCGCCGCTTCGCCTGCCCCTTCTGCGGCAAGTGCGTCCGCTCGAAGGAGAACCTCAAGCTCCACGTGCGCAAGCACACCGGCGAGCGGCCCTTCGTCTGCCTCTTCTGCGGCCGGGCCTTCGGCGGCAAGAGCGACCTCACCAGGCACCTGCGCATCCACACCGGCGAGCGGCCCTACCACTGCGAGATGTGCGGTAAGTGCTTCGCCCGGGCGGACTACCTCTCCAAGCACCTCACCACGCACATACACCAACGCTGAGGAAGGAGAACCTGAGCCGAGAGACGCAGCAGCGACCTGTAGAACGCGCCGAGTCTCTCGCCCCGCCGCTCGACGCCCTTTTTTCTTCGGCTGAAGCTCTCTCGGGTCGGTGTGGCCGACAAGAGCCCGAGGGTGCGAGGAGATTGACCGCGTCGGGAGAAGGAACGCGCCAACGGTATCGACTCGCGCTCGGCGAGCTTTCGAGCTACAACTTTTTTTTTTCTTCTTGAGCGAACTGCGCGCTCCGGGAAAGGAGCTTTAATCAGCTGGCGCGCGAGCATACTATTTTCATACACTCGGAGCGACTGATAATCGGCCGCTTTTGCAATTACTGTCGTCACGAGCTGCTGTGAATTGAGAGGTGAACAAACTGCGCTATTAACAGCGACCGGGAGAGTCGCGACGCTGAATAAAAAAGGGTAATAAAGCGGAAATCGAGAGGATAGAGCGAAATGAAACCGGAGCCAAAGGCGACATTGACGTTGCTCAATGCTAGTGAGAATAAACATTTGATAAGGATTAATTAAACCAAAGAGTGTGACGAAAAATAACAAAGAAAAAGCGCGGCGCGATGCAGGACGAGAAGTTTTATGTAATTAATTAACGAACTTAAGCTCTTCCTCTGATGTGTCCTCCCTTCCTCCCAACTTTAGAACCTTTTGATCCCAGCTGGAAGTGGAATTAAAATTTAACATAAGCGGCTGCTTTTGCAATGGGCAATTAGAGTTTGCACGATTAATTTAACAAATTGCTAATGTAATATAATAATTCTTTAAGCATAGGCTAAACGATGCATTATTTTTGAAATTTTTATAAGTTTAGCTTTTTAATAGATAGTTTTCTATACGTATTAATCGCAATATACAATAAATTCTTAAAGTGATAACGTACGTGCCAAAGGTTATTACGTGATTTTGAAGCCCACATGCAATAATCGACAATCTTAAAATAATATTAATTTAAAATGATTGTGATATATTTAATTTTACTAATGAAGTAGCTAAATTTTGAATGAAAACAACAGCGAATCGTACAAATAGTTAACGTTCTCTTTTTCATTCAATAACTCGGTCGAATCCTATTATACATTTAAGCGTACAGGGCATTCATAATTTAAAAAACAGTCTAAAGCCAGGCTTATTTTAAATGCCAAATATATTTTAAAAGTGCAATAAATCGAACAAATTATTTCGGGCATAATAATTTATATTAACATTGAAATACAACGAATTAATCAATTATATTTTTAACACGCAAATAAAACAAACCGAATCGAATAAAAAATTCCTAGTCGTTCATTGTGAAAGTTGCCGCTTCCCCCCAGCCAAACGTGTAATTCCGCCTCCAAGACACCCCAAACCCAGCAACCCACACACAGACACACATACACAAACACACGCACACAGAAACGCGAGCCCTCGTCTCCCCCGATGACGAGACGAGGCATTTCTGCGCTCGGGCCTATTAAATACACACACTCGCTCAGGCAAGAACAGCACAACTACCCAAGTCGCGAGTTTCGGGGGGGTGGGGGGGGGGGCGAAATCACGGCCCCGGCGATATCTCTCGCGAGCGGAATGCGGCGCAACTCGGGAGAGAGAGAGAGAGAGAAACTTGCAAAGCTTTAAAGTTCGGCCGAAGTTTGCCGCTAATCCCGGCTGTTTTGTACGCGCCGCTGCCGGGCCGGTTAAAGGGAGAGGACGAGAATTTAAACGTATCGGTCTGCCCTGTTTTTTTTTTCTTTTCTTTTCTTTTTTTTTTTTCGCTTCGTCGGCGAGCGGGCGTCCTTGTCGGCGTGCTTTTTCTCGAGTGCTTACTTTCGAAAGTACGTGTTTACTTGCTAAATGAGGGGCTGCATTGTCGCGGCGAGTCCGCGGCGTGCCAAAGTGGCTTCGGGGAGACTTTTGCAAAGGTGCTGTGATAATTTTTTGGAAAATTTTACGTCGTCATTACGCCGGGCGGACACTCTCGGCCTTAGGGTGATGATTTAGCTGTATAATCTTAAGTGTTATTCGAATGATTGTGATATTCATTGTGCCAAAATTAGCGAACAAACCGAGTCATTTCTAAAGTTTAAATCAAGTCTAGATGTTGTTTTAGTTCGTTATCGCGAGCTCATAAATAACGAAAGTAGACTTTCCTTATTGACGCGTCGCCGACAAGTTCGTCATCCCCTTACAGACTTCGTTCCACGAGACTATTCGTCGATTATGGTCCGTTATTTACAATTCCGACGTACGTTCAATATAAATAAATTCCGAGCGAAGCGCGCGAATCCAATTGTTTAATAGAGCCTCTTCCTTCAGCCGAGCTTACCAATGTAACTCTCCCCGTCGAGTTGCCGCGCAGCCCAGTCGAGTCGCGGCCGAATCGCACAAGCAGCAATAATCCGCACCTCGTCTTCGCGGGCTCCACGCAGGCGTCCTCTCGACGTGTACATTAACGTATATATATGAATATACAAACTAAATGTCTAAGCCAGCGGAAGGGCGATGTACAGGTTAACGTTTAAGGAACAAACGAACGAGTGAAACCGAAGTCAACGAGGAGGTAACGAAATAAAAAATTAAAAAAAACCCCCTAATATACGTAGCACGGTCTATGCGCTCCTTCGCCCATTTATAATATACAATATAAATATATATATATATAGCGAGATCACTTTTATTATCGCTGTGTCCATCGAGTAATAGAGACTAAGGATCCAAGGTGCGCGCGACGGGAGTGTCCGCCGCGCGGCCTACGCCTATACACGACTAGCGAGCGAATCGTGGCGAGGCTTTTTTCCTCCCTCCCGGCGCCGAGGGTAGAATTAAACGTTGCCTCCGAGCCTTGGCGGAGAGTCTTTTAATAAGCTACGCCGCGGCTGATATACCTGCTTTGGTTGGTCAGCTTTTTGACCTTTCCAAAATCTACGATGTAACGAGAGAGAGAGAGAGAGAGAGAGGAGCTGTTTCGCTCGCCGCTTCATTTCATTTCGACCGTCTCCGGTTTTATTAAGCCCGCGGACACGACTTTCGCCAAAGTTAATTGCACAACTTGTTAGCGCGGCAGGCGAGAACGGCCGAAACAGCGAGCTTTCGCGACTCTCCGGGCAGGCTGAAAAGGCAACTCGCACGATCCGGCGCCGATGTCTCGCGAGGCGAGGAAAAGAGCACGATCGATCGGGCGATTCGCTCTCGGCGCGCGATGTAAAGTTTTTATTATTAATATTAAGAAGCGCGGAAGCCGCGTTACGCCAGACGAAGTTGAATGAAGAGGTGCTATAATACGTAGGATAGAAGGATAGGAGCGGCCGATTTTCTCGCGGCCGGTGCTCCCTCCGAGATTCAGTCGGATTCTCGCGCCAGAGGCAAGATCGCGACGGAGGAGGGGGAGAAGTTTACGTCCCGCAAGCAGATGGTAGACCGGACCGGTAAGACGCGCGACACGCTCGGCCCGCGAACTCGCGAGTTTATTCTTCACCGGAGAGGGGATTCTATATGGTTACCGGGTCTAAAGTGAGTCTAGGGAAGACTGAGGGCTTCCTGGTGGTTTTCGAAGCTTACGAACGTCGGTGTTTAATTGAGTACGCTATTATTACAATGTTTCTGTTTAAATTTCTTTTAATCGTTCGGATGCTGCCTGAAAAAGTTTTGAATATTTTCAAACTGAATTTATTGCTTAAAACATCAGTCTTGTTCGCGCTGCTCAACCACTATCGACGGACTTTTTCCTCTTCTCTTCGAAACGTCAAACGGACTAAATTAACCGATTACAGCGGATCTAATAAAAATGACAGGCAGCGAGAAAATGGCATTGGATGGCAAATTCATCTCCGGAAACGTATTTACACGAATTAAAAAGCGATCGGTCGTAGTTTCGGTGAGCGCCCAACGTAAGCTAAATTGATTCCTCGACGACCGGTGATACGGGCAACATTTTACCAATAGAGCGTTAAAAGCAATTTTCCTTTTTAAATAAGAGCCAAAACATAAATCAATTCTCTCGAAACGGATAAAGGTGTTAAGTAGGGGCGTCGGCTATTTATTTGAAAGAGTCGTTGGAATGCAGTGTCCCGGCGTGCAATAAGTTTCGTCGAGCGGCACGAAACATCAGGGCATTTTAAATCACGGTTCAAACGAATAGCTAACTTATATTATACGCAACACCAAGTAACGTAATATGGAAATAATGAAAATATATATATATATACATATATATATATTATTATTATATACACGATAAAAATTCTAATATTATGTGACGATAATATTATATTATACATAAAGATATATTTAATGAATGTTCCTATATTTGTACTATATAAGGACGTATGCATAATAAGTGTACTATATTGATATTCGGTGGTGATTTCAAATTTTTAATACGAAGTAATTCTCATTGTTTAGATTAGTAATCCGAGTAAATTTCAGTGTACAGAATGGATGGATAAAAAAGCATAAAGTTCAGGTTCGACTCCCGCGCTTAAGCGAAAAACTTCTCGGTATTGAAAGCGTCGAATGCGCTGAATATTGCAATTGTTTTTCATTTTTTGAATGTCGTCTTGATAATGAAGAGTTATTGGTACAATTTCCAAATTTTCACTCAGAAAAAACGTACGAAAGCATCGAAATTAAAATGCTCACGTGACTAGGATGAATGCTCTTGTACTCAATTGACGATTCGCTAAAAGTACTGCAATAAAAATTAGATACCCATATTAGACTTTGAAAGTAATTAAAAAAGTGGCCGACAAGCATACGAACAACGATTGCAATACGAAACGTATTCGACGGACAAGTAAAAAATATAGGAAGCGACTGTAGCGACGAAAAAAAAAAAAATTTCGAGCCCGGCGTCGTAGATGGAAACCAATTGAACGATTGCTCAATAGAGAGAAACCACGAAGAGAAAAAAAGTTACACAATATTATGCACGGGGAGAAGCGGGTACTAAGTTTTACGTTTTTACGTCTGCGAACGAGTGAAAAAAAAAGAGAGACACACAAGACGAAAAAGACGAGGGAGCAGGTCGCGCGTCAGCGTAAGGCGAGGGTCTTCCTATATTGACTGAATGATCAGATGTGATATACGCGTAAGAAAAAAAAAAAAAAAAAATTATCGATAATTATTTATACCGTAATCGTGCGTTATTATAATATACGTGTAATTAAAAACAATTGACACACGACGAAATATGGGTTTTAAAAATCGAGCGACGGGGATTTTATTATGAAAGCAAGGACATAGCATTCTATTATTAAATTGCAGCGCGCGCTTGCAATGTGCGCTGGGTGTTTTAAACTGATTTTCCGAGAATTTCAATCTGTACGGGTATGTCGAAAATTTTCTTTCTTTCGAAATCTGACATAAGCAAGCTCGATCGTCCGGCGACGGATACAAGTAGTCCTGCATAGTTTTATCGGAAACGGCAAGGCAAAGTTTGCGACGAATAATTTATATTGCGTAGGCACTGAAATTCAAATATTTTTACTATTGCTCTTATACTGTAATATTGTAAATGGAAACTTGTTTATAATTCAATAACTCTTTGATGCCCGTCCGAATTTCACTGTTTCTTCGTCGAATCGGTATCTCGAATTAAATCTTTTCTATTTTATCGCAAATAAAGCCGTGCGTTTGTAGCTTTATTTTTGTATACTTTCTTGAAGTACGTTGCTTTGGACATTAAAACGTGAAAATTAAGTGATATATACGTTGAAAGTCAATTTATATGTAATAATTCAGATAGTCCATAACGGCTCTCAAAGGGTTAATGGAATCTTAGTAAATTAATTTTAATCTGTCCGTCTTATATGTGATATTTCTATGACTCTCTATAATAGCTTGATTTGAAGCTATAACTGAAACTCCTCGTCCTCTAAAAAAGAAAATTTTCAAATTTTAACTTTACAATCTAAATGTCATTCTAGTCTAATTAGAGTTTCGTTCGAAGATAAACAGAAAAAGAAGGAATCTTACAATAGCGCTGAAAGCTATAACTAGCCGCTGAGATGATGATTTTCAATGGAATATTGTGCCAATAAGTACAAATTTTTCGATAACCGAACAGATGTCACACATAAGTTTAAAAAGAAAGAAAGAAAGAAAGAAAAAAGAATCTTCGTTTTCGAGCGAGCAGCATTGAAGGTTTCTCTCGGGAATGAAATCGGCGAAAAAAAGAAGAAATAAACGAAGGGATCGAGGATACGGCCAGAGAGAAAAAGGGGTGGGGCGAACGCTCGTTGAAGCTCGTTGCGCAATAAACTCGGTGTCCGTCGGTCCGTCCGTCCTCACGCGGAGCGACACTACTTATAATAGGAAATTTTTAGGTAAGGCGAGCAGAAGACGCGCGCGTGCACACACACACACACACACGCGCATGCGCGCGCGCGCGTTCAGACGGGAGAAAAGCATGTGGGCGAACACGTCTTTAAGGCTATATACGTATGTAAGCACTCTTTCACTTTCTCTCCTTCTATATTTCCGTCTCTCCTCTAAAAAAATCTTGGTGTTCTTTCGATGTCTAAAGTATCCTTAAAAAAAAAAATGGAGCGAAAACGAAGTAATCCCCTTCCTAACCCCCCTAAAAAAAAAAAAAAAACGACAATTTAGCTACGTGAATTTCCAATAAATCCCTCCGCGTCTGTGTTAATGTATGTTGTATAGTAAGCGCGAATTGCGCAGCGCGGTTGCAAAATGATGCGAGTGCGCTTAACTTTTACAATGGATGAAACGAACAGAAGAAAGCGAATTCGTTCGAGCCACGAGACATTAATATTATAGAATGGAATTAGGTGTTTTTTAATGTGGAATTAATAAAGGGAGAAAGCTAATGAGGACTCGAAGCAGGCGACTAAAAAGTTTTTAATGCAAATGGAGCATGAAGAATTATTAATTCCAGTTTATTGAAGATTCTTACACAATATATGCCACTTATTGCCAAAAATTTGTCGATCCGCGCGCGGATCGCAAATTGATAAACTTAGTAATTTTATTCCGTGCAGATTTTAAAAGTGAAACAATCTGAGAACAATTCTATTTTTTAACGATTTTAAAGTTGACGTTAAGTCTTAATCCTTCAATAAGCCAGCCAAAGTTTAAAACATTAATCGCAATGAAGATAAATAAGAAAAAAAAAGAATTACGTAATTAGATCTATTTTCTATGCCTAAAAGAAGTAAACGAAATAAAAGTCAAATCGATAAGAATAATAAAAAAAAAAACAATACTTTAAATAAAACGAAAGAAAAACAGTCTAAGTTTCGTACGACCAAAATATAGTTAAAAAAACAAAAAAAAAAAAAAGAAAACAAACCAAAGTGCAAATACTCTATGATAATATTTTTAGTGGACTGGGACAAGTCGTGTCTCTCTCGTCGATGCGCGAGAGAGAAAAATAGAGAATTCAAGCCAGTAAAATTACCGTATTCTTCGTCCATTAAAAATGCAGCAGACACGACTAAAGCAACATCGTCCATATTTCGTTCGGCGGAAAGAAGAAATATAAATGAACGAATCCAACTAAACTGTAAGTGTAATTAAAAGCGACGAGCAAAATTTTCGTCCGTGGCGCTCAAGGACAGGAATAAAAAGGAGGGACGTGCAGCACCTCGAGCTGAGTTATATTATATATATATATTCTGTACACAAGGCACAACGGAAAATTTTGCAATCACTCTGCTATAAAGTACATAAATATACAAGCGAAAACCAGGGGATTACCCGCAAGAGGAAGGTTACAAGAATAAATATTAAAAAAACACACACACACACACACACACACACACTAAATAAATTTTTTCGGTGGCCGTACTATCGTCGTTTATCGTACCTATATTAGATATATACATATATCTATATTATACGTATATATATATAGTAAATATGTTACGAGTCAGATTACAGCGCACGAGAGTCGCGGGGAGGAGCGGATATATACACGCGGCGGTGGCGAGCGTCACGTAAGAGACGGTTAGAGAGCGAAAAAAGAACGAGCGAGAAACGAAGGAAATCCCCGAGAGAGCCGTTGACTCTTTGCCTTTTTGCCAAGGTAGAAGTCGCGCATTGTACGCGCGACTACGGCTGTCCTCCTTTTTATCCGCGCTCTCCCCCCCCCCCGAGCGAGAGCGCTCGCCGCTTCTTTCCTTCTTTTCGCTCGCTCCCCCCCGCGCGCGACTCGCGCGCCGTAGTACTTTTGACGTGGATGTTAGAAATATTTTTCAACTTGTACTAAATGTGATAATTGATGAATTGACAATGAGCAATCCAACTGTAATATATTAAAAAAAAATAATAAATAACATTGAATATACATATATATACATAAATATATATATTATATACATAAATGAATGTCGATGTCTGTCGTACAAATCGTGAATATTAATTATTATTACATAGATAGGATTTTAATTTAGCTAGCACATGTTTAGCTGGATCGAATAAGATAATATATATATATATATATATGAATATATATATGAATGCGGATCTGCGCGTTGCAAGCTGTGAGAGTAGGCGAGAGATAGAAAGGATTATTCAGCGGGAGCTGTGTAATAAAGATGAATAAACGTGTATCCCAAGCACTTATATATATATATATATTTGCGCGCGGCGATGTTAAGTATATCGCGCGGCAAAAAAAAAAAAAATGGACTCAGCTCTGTCCAGTGACGGGGAGAGCCGTTTTCGAACCTGCCGGACGCCGGGGGCGCGTTTTTTAAACTCCTTTTCGAATCTCTTCGTCCCTGTTTTTATAAACGACGCGACGGAACCTAAAAATTATTTGTAATAAGTGTTTAGTGACTCAAATTTTTACGGAATATAAATAGATAATTAATCGAATAAATAATAGTGTAAGATGCGGTAGAAGGTTTACCTGTTGCTTTTGCACTCTCGGTCTTCAAAGTTTGTTTGCTACTTTATTTTCGAGTCGTCGAACTGTCAAAAGGAGAATGCTGGAAAATGTCTGACTTTCGAGTGATTAATAGAAAAGTTTAAATGTTTTGTCTTTTCTTTCGAATCAGGTAAAATCGAATAAGTAAATGCAAAAAGAGTCACGGAACAAATAGTCGGAAAGCAGGTAATTTTTAGCATTCTCCTTTATACTTTGATACTTTTGTTTTGAAAGACACGTTTATAAGTCACGTTTTGAAGTGTAAAATGATATAATAAATGTTATAAAAAAGTTCAACTACTTAACAAGTAACCTAATAGTATATGGATAAACTAAATAATAATGACTAATAAAGAAATACGTAAAGCAAAACAATAATTTTTAGGTTTAACATGAAGCAATCCCAGATGAAACGATTTATTCAAACCGATGCGGGCATCTTCCTTAATATAAACAATTAGCTCAATCCCTCCTTCCCAGATGTTTATATTAATAATATATTCAACTATGAGAAAGTGATAAATGTAGCTACGAAAAGGAGCGGCGTCCGGCATGAAACGGCTCGGCGAAAAAGCGAAGATTTTAAATAGTTCTATATAATAGATATAACACGCTATTATATTGTCGGTACATTATACATAAATATAAATATATAAATATACATAAATATTGTATAACCGATTGTTGTCTACGATATGACGTTATTTTTCTAATTCATATTCGACTGTTATAATATTGTTGAGGACGAGTACATCGAATTTTAGACGAAACGATTACAAATTTTAGTACTCCTGCCTTTCGCCAAAACAAGAAACTAAAAACAAAAAAAAAAAGCTGACAAAAAAAAAGAAGGGAGAGACAGACGAAGGATGGCGATCGGAGAGTCGAGACACGCAACGACGTAAATAATTTGTAAGGATGCGGAAGTCAAAGGGAAGAATAAAAAAGGCGAGGCTGCACGAAGTTGCGCCTTTCAGATTTTACTCGAGAAACGCGTCGGAAGAAAGTACGAGGATAAAGAGGAAAGGAGTCGACGTCGAATCTGATTTAAGCGTCGTTCAACGAAGAAATAATAGAGTTATTATCAATAACGGATAACGGTAACGATTAACGAGGAAAGGAGCGTTCCGTATTTGACGATGCGCAAGGCGCGGGTAAATAAACGCGCGCAGATAAGAGTAAAAGCTTAACGGTGCCAACGATTTTTATTAGTGATAAAAGGAAGGCGAACGAACGAAAGGCGACGTTTCGAAAAAAAAGAAAAAAAAAACGGAAACGGATTATAAATTTAGTCAATTCACGCCTCAAGCATTCGTCAGTCAATTTGCCGAATTTTCTCAAGTAATTATACAGCGAGAGCAGGAGGGATCTTTAAATCGAACGCGGACAACGAAATAAATCGAGAATGCTGAATAAAAGCTCTCTTCCTTTCTTTCATACAGACACGTTTGGCCATTTTTGTATAAAAAAACGTCAAATTCGACGGGCTCTGTTGTTTTTTCTCTCCTTTTGTAAAACGAAGTGACTAATTTGCTATGTTGTCTACATAATACGTATATTGTTAAGCGAAAATGGGTTTCCTATAACATTTTTTGTATAGTAGTATGATGAACTCGAAAGGAAGGCGTACGCGTGTTATAACAGATGAGGAATATTTAACGAAATTTTTTTACAAATGGAATTTCTATTTTGTGCAATTAAAACGACGCGCTAATTAAGCTAAATTAGGAATGACGAGAATCAACGAAGCAAAGAAAGCGTAAGCGACGGCTCTAAAGTGTATAAAAAAAATGGCCCTAAAGTGGAAGACAATGTGAAAGCAAGACAACAACGTCGATACGTTCGTTTCGCAGAAAAAAAGTCACATTGATTTCCGAGCACTAATTATGAATTGTAACTTAGCGAAAAGTGCCGTTTTATAGAAAGCCCATTTGAATTTTTTACAACTGCGTTGTAGGTTAGATCGGCGAACATAACGAAAGATGGATTAAGCAGAGAGCGAGAGAGAGAGAGAGAGGAGTGTCGGCGGTGAGAATTATAAAGGCGCGCACGAATATTTGGGTTCTTGTGTCAGCTGCGCGCGCGAAGATGCCGCCGCGAGTGAGTACCGTATTTTTTGTAAGGCGCTGAGCCGCGTCAGATTGTGATAAACCGCGAGCTCGCGGCGGCGTCGCCGATAATCTGTATATTTTTTTCTTTATCCCCCCCCTCCCTCCCCCGATGTAATAATGTAATTATGCGTTATACATATACATATACCTTCGATTGAGCGATGAGAGATGACGAGAGAGAGAGAGAGAAGCGGATGGCGAATTGACCACTGTTTCTTTTTTTATTCAGTCGTTGTTGCATATATATCTTGTTGTTATTGTTGTTACCGATTTTTGCGTTCGTTTTTTGTAAACGCGCGGGTGATTTTTACTGAGTTCACCGAATGATTATGTAGATAAAAAAATAAGAGCAATAATGGATATCTGTCCGAATTGTCGTGGACGCGTGCAATTAAAAGCGTGTGATTGGTGCTTTCTTGTAAAAAAAGAATAAAAAAAAAAATTAACGAACTAAGAGGAAATAAGGAGAGTCCCTTTGATACGTACTATAATAATCGATGTTATTTTTCGGTTTTACTTTGAGTTGTGTGTAGGATTGATTCGTCAAATCGCCAACCGAGCCAGCCAACAAGTTAGATTTGCGCGCATATGAAGAAAAATGACGCATCCGGTGTGTCAGTGCGTAATTTTTAAGGGCGTTTTTGATGGTTGTCCAAAAGTATTTATAGCTGTAATAAAAAAAGGAAGTTTAAAATAAGAATAAATTGAATTTCAGAGGTTCGGGAAAACTGAAGCCATCGAAAGCGCTTGAATAGATGTTCTTAATCTCTTGGTCGATCAAATCTGAAGACAAAAGTCGACTGGAATCGCGACGAATAAGTGTTTTCAACTTTATACTACTTATTATATGGCTAACCCAAAAAAGTTTTTCGAGCTATTCTTCCATTCCAAAAGTATATACCTATATATACAATGTGCCATTAATCCAGTAGTGGAATCCCTATTTATCGTCAAAAAAAATCTCGAAAAAAAAAATTCAAATCCTTCGTAATGCGTAAAAATCCGCAGCGTCGCTTTCCAGACTTTGACTTCAGCTTTCGTCGATGTTCAGCGAAGCCAATGCCTAAAAAAAAGAAAGAGAAATAAAGAAAAATGCAGCTAATAACGACGTTCGGTGGCGCGCAATGCGTCGGCGCTGTTATTACTTGTCTTGTACCATTTAACATATATCAGTGTCGTGGAATAAAAAAAAAAAAATAAAAGGTAAAGAAACAAAAAAAATTAATAAAATAAAAAAAAGAGCAGCTGAGCTCCTCGGTGTTGTGAGTTACATACTCGTTCCTAGCAACTCGTATGAAGATTACTACTCATACTCCTCATAACATTGCATTGATCTTTACTCTACTTAGTCCTTACAAAATAAATAAATAAATGCATTCTGTCCAATCTGTAAGATATGTTTTCTTATTTATATACCCAATCCCAAGAATCCTATAATATTATTCTTATGTTTATTGTTTTTATTTGTAAATAATTGCAAAAGGAAAAAGGTAAGAATGTGATGTAGTGCAGAACAAATTTAAGCAACGACGTTACTTTATTATTCTCTCGAATATAAATTGATTTGTATAAATCTCTAAGTTGCACAATTCGGTTTCGTATTTGTTTTTCTTTGTCGAAAATTATTTTATTCGCTACATTCGTAAATAGTACTTTTAGTCAATATCATTATTTTCGTCATGGTACGGAGTATTTCAAACGTTTAGATTTCGATTCTGGTTAGACTGACAATTTTTTCTTATGAATTAAAAGACTGGAAACTAAAACCGATACATAGTTCATAAATAGCGCTTAAAACGATTTTTTAATTCACCGGTAAATAGCAATTTATAATCTTTAATATAAGTAAAAAATTAGTACAACACATTTGTGAAAATTTACGTTATTCTAAGTTATAATAATTATTGCAACATTGAAACATCTTATTAATATAGATATAATAATCGAACACCAATGTGATTGTTTATAGTTCCCTGATTAAACTAAGTTTAGAAAGTTATAAAAATGATATGAAATTTCAATTAGATTAGTTTAGCACCAATGACAAGTAATTTTAATAAAATTCAAAGTTCTTAAAAAAGTTTAGTATCGGTCGTAAGGTCCCGGTTACAAATACATGATTACATATAAGCTGAATCGCATCAAAAGAATAAAAAATTATTTGTCAATCATAAACAGATCAGAAATAAAAGTAAAACATTTTGATGTCAGTCTTGCTTAATTAAAGTCTTCAATGCAAAACGTGGCAGTAGCCCGCTACCACTAAAAGCATTAAAATTCTACAAAATGTTATATGAAATACAATAAAGTAAAAAAACTTCTATGAAAAGACATAACTCTCTTGATTGATCTTCAGATATGAGTAAGCCAAACTATTATTGGCTAAAGATATGGTTCGAGACCCAATTAATTAAAGAATCAATCAAGAAACTAATGTTAATTACACAAATCGAGTGTTTCATATAGAAGAGTGAATATAAATAAATATTGACACTCAATAAAAAAAATTAGCTGCCTATTTTTCATAAACGAACTTTCAGATCTTCCATCCGCTGCTTGATTCTTCGACGCATTTCTTTATACCTAAAAAAGGGTAAGTGGTTAATAAAGCAATTGTCATCTTTTTAAATTTACGTATTATAATTTTTTTCCTTACTTTTCCTTTAACATAAGTATCTGTCTCTCCTCTTCAAAGTGATAACGTTGCAATATATTGTGACACTCAGCCAAAGATAAATTAAGAAACTGAGCTACATCAGAACTGATTTCTGGCGTTGAAAGTTTATCAACCAAAAATAGCCGAGCAATATTTTCATGAGGTCCCAAAACAACTCGAACTTCTAACGGATACTCATCCTCTCTTAATCTTCGTTGCTCTGTTCATAATAAATAATAATAATACATTATTTTCTATTAATCATATATAAACTTCTAAAAAAATCCATTTAAAATAAAGTTTTACCTCCGTTATCTCGAACAACAAAAAGAGCAAAATTATCAGGCTTTGCATCAACTTTATATTTGTCAAGCATGAGATTAATCACTTCCTGCGTGCTTACAAGACTGGTCACCCAAACAGACATCTGCGAACCATGTGGGGGTGTAAAGAAACTGGTCTCACGATTATAGAAATGCCCATTAATTGAACAACGTCTTCTAAGTCTATTGCGCGACTGACGCCTTGCCCCTGGTCGCCGTCTTATTGCAGTTGAACCCTGTTTGCGGCGTAAAACAACACCATCCAACTGTAAATTATAAACCATTATCAATCCAATCCAATCCAATCGAAATAAATATATTTTATTTTACATAAACGTATTTTGATATTATAAAATTACCTCTAAACCACTGTCTGTTGACATTGTCATATTGTCGTCTTCACGAAAATGCAAAGAGTTCACAGAATCTGTATCACTGTCAGTCCTATGCCTTTGTAAGCAATCAGGTCCTGACATGGAACGATTCAAGCCTTTTTCTACCCAACTATCTTCATCGCTTATGGATTGAGTGCTAGTTGCATTTTTATCTAAACTATCAAAATATTCAACTCTACGTAAAGCACCATTTTTATTCGGAGTTCCTTGATAATTCGGAGTGTCTGTATTAGATGAACTGCTTATACTATGAGTAGGTGTACTATTGACACTACTATCTTTGATTTTACTGTTACTAGTATCTGCACTAGGACTATTTGGTTCTGAAGTATCTGCACTTAATTGTACAGTTGAAGCAGTTGAAGTCTGTTCGTTCCCGGAATGTAAATTTTCTGATGGAAGACTTTTAGGCATTGTCTGATAACCCTTTTCTCCATCCTCTACTTTATGTTCAACCTGCAATAATTCATCCAATTCATCCCACTCCATTTTTTTCACATCAAGTTTCATTGGCAGTGTAAGGCTTTTGATATGATCAGGAGATGCTGGAACTGAACTTGATTCAATTTCTAATTGACTATCTGCAGGAGATGTATCTTTTGATTCTTCATTTTTGTCTTCTTCATCCTCTACTTTATCAACATAGCTTCTTCTGCAAGAATTTCTATGCCGAGCTGTAACCACAGTTCTTTGATCGTCATCTTCTTTTAAATGTATAACACCTCTTACACCCCAGTATATTCTTAAAGCACCTTCTAAAATTAATCTTCCATTCACCTGAATTAAACAAACATAATTTTTTTACTTTATTGTAAACTATTAAATAACTGTTTAAATTTTATTTATTAATACAAACTTCTCGACTTCTAATGCCACCACTTTTTCCTTCATAATACTGGTTGAAAACCTTCAATTTTGATTCTAAATGCGATCTAAAAATAATAATTTAAAAATACAAACTAATACATGAAATTTACTATAAATAAGTATCAAATAATAATTTTTAATTCAAAATATTTAAATTTTAATGCTATGTAAGCTTCTAAAAATCAATGATTCTGTGGAAATTTATAGGCAATAATAAATGTACAAATATATCTTACCTAGGTAAAGAAGAGCGAGATTCCTTTTTACCAAAACTTGTGTGAGACTCAACTCTTGTACCATGGCCAAAAAGTTGAGGGCCAAAAAGAGCTCCATAACATGGCACGTGGCAGTATGGGACACCTTTGTGCTAAAAATTATGCAAATTTTTTTATAAAATCTTTTAAAAGATATCCAACATTCAAGTTCTCAGGTTTAAAAGGCTAACCTCTGCATGCTGCCCAGGATTTAAACGCTTTCCACACTCCTCACATCTTAAACACTCAGGATGCCAATCATATCCCAGTGACTGCTTTCGCTCCGCTGTTAAATTAATTCAACAATTTACTTTTAATAGAGCTAAAAATAACTCCATTGTTTACAAAGCAATAAAATATTTCTAAAGTGATTTTCTCAAACAGAAATAGGTTTTGAATGAACTTATATTTAAGAAAAACAGATTCTATTGTCGAAAAATACTATTAAAAAACCGCAATTAATAATTTACACACCAAAATAAACGGGCTTCCCACATTTGTGACACTTCCACATGACAAAGCTTCGTTAGTAACGAGAACTTTCCTTGTTTTCAATGTAGTCGCAACAATAGGACATTGTCCTCGCCAAGCCCGAACACTGACATGGTCCAAAAGTGACACGCGTACGAAGAAAACGCCGAATTTTCGTCACCTCCCCCTCAAACACTTTTCCTTTTTGCTCTTGGGATTCGGTGCTTGTAAGGAAAACACACACAGCCGAACCTCCTCTGCTGACAATTGGTCACGTGATCGCGTTCCAGTGCGACCTTGCTGGAGGAAGTGGCGCCACATAAATTTTTTAAATAAAAAATTTGCAATGTTGTTTTTATTCTAATTTCTAACTTTTTTCTGTACACTTATACATTTGGATATAATAAAACTTTTTTATAGTTTATCTCAATAATATTTTTAACTTCTTGATTTTATACAAAACCTTTTTTTTAAATTAAGAAAAAAGGTTTTAGAAATGAGGAAGGAAAATCTCGAATGGATTGAAAATAATAAAAGCAAGAGATCTACTCTATTGATAAGCTTTATTTTTCTTAAAAAATGAAACGCTGCTCCAATCATTTTTTTTATTATTCAGACATCATTATCACAGTTAACTTATAAATAAGGCAATCATGATGAGCTCATATCAAAATTGAAATTATATGCAGTGTATTTATTAAAAAAAAATACAAGATAAAACATTATTTTCGGATATACTACCACTACACCAAGATAACACATTATTCTTTAACTTCCCCTTTTTCTAAACAGCTTTTTAATCAAATAAAGGCACAAATAGAAAACAGACTATAAATAATATCATTTTGAATTTGTCCGTTTGTTTTGTTACGCATTAATTACGATTTTTTTAATAAAAAAAAGTAAGGATTGAAAAAATGCGCATGCAATTTTCCGTAGTAATTATTCTTAGACGTAAATCTATATTATCAAAAGAATATATATGGCCATTTGTCACAATATGGCAACTTTAAAGCTTAAATTCTTAAAAACTTTTTCTTCATTCGTTAATACATAAGCACTTGTAACTAACATGCTCATTAAAACACAAAATTTAAGAAATTTGTATAATCAATCCTTACTTTTTACACTCAAAAACTATCCATTTCATCTTACAGTTTTCCTTTAGTAGAATCATGAAACTTTACTTTACAACCAGAATTTTTTTTAACTTTATATTTTATAATCTTAATCATAATTAATAAAATAATTGCTCATACGTTAAAACGTCTAAATTATAATCAAGTCATGGAAAAACTTCACGATATTGTGTAAAATTCATTATTAATAAAAAATAAAAAATTCGATAAAAAGTAAAATACATTGATAAAAATTGTATCTATGTTTCAAATGTACATCGTATTCAATAGTACCGTGAGTATATAAAACATTTTTGTTCAGGTTTGTTCTTGTTCTCGTTCTCATTTAGATGACGACTGGGCATCTTTGGATATTGCTTGCTCAGCTTCAGATGAATCTTGGTTTGAAGTAGTTTTAGCTGTAGTTGATGTTGAATCTGGGAGGCGGCCTTTCTTTTTGCATAATTCAGTAGCCTTTAACAGAAAAATTAAATGTTACAAAAAAAAAAAAAAATAATTGTAATGAAAAATAAAAATAATAATGTTAGTTTTTTTAAGCAATCTTTTTACCTTGCACTCTTCGGCAGTTTTGTCATCTACACACCAATAAGAAATCCCCCAAGTGCATGGTTTTGTACCGAGATTTTTATCATCTACTTGTCGCTTAATTCTTCCATTTTTAAGAACCATTACTGAAAAATCATTGGAAGAACAAAGCGATAGTTTGCTACAAATTTTTCTGATATCACCATGCGCTCTAATTATGTTAATAATACTTTGCTCATAAATTTCCATTAACATTGTGCACTAAAATTATAAATATTGTCATTACAAAAAAACTTGGCTTTATTAACTCCGCGATTTATCAATTAATAAGCTACTAACTTTGCCTTGCTCACTGGCAGGAAGATACTTGCAAACTTTAGTTATTATTTCTTCAATGTTTTCATCGGTTTCTGGATCATCTAAAAGATTTTCTACAGTGCTAATAACAGCTTGACATAAAGCACATTCTGCAACAGACTCTAAAAATACAGAAACTTTTAATCTTTTAAACTATTAGCCCCTCTTCTCTACCATGCAGATGCAGCAATCCAAATTAATATTTCCACCTTTCCAAAGTACCTAAGAGTGCAAGGATGTTAAAACTGCTTAAAATAAAAAACACCTTCATGGAAAACTATTTTATTAAATAAAAGCCTTAACTTAATATTAAAAGCATTCAAGTAAAATATCACATTTCCAATAAAATTTATATCATTATTACAGAAGGAGATTGCATGCGGGCCATACGCCTTAACTCAGAATTATCTGGTTCAGAAATACCTCTTAATTGTGTAGTGTCAGACTTGCAAAGATCGACTATTGTACATATTTCTTTTGGACTAACTTCTTGAATTAGAAGTTCAATAACAATTTCTGCGTATTCGTTAATAAAATTGTTACACTTTTCTGACATGTGCTGTGGAAGATAATTGCAGATTCCGTGGAGCATGTGATCGATTTGAACTTTGGATTTGGGCGAATCCATAAACTTTTCAATGTATTTCATGGCAGTTTCGCAGATGAGACATTCTACATCTTCTTCGACTTTTTCTGCTGAATCTATCGTATATACGGGGTAGTTCGAATTCGGAATTTCGTTCGATACTAAAACAAAAGCCCGATTTTAGTAATATTAAAGTAATATTAAAGAAAAAAATAAAGCCGTTTAAAGACAGTTCAAAAATAAAAGTATTGAATAAAATCATTAAAATATTTTAATCCTTTGTAGCAGACTACAATATTTTGTTATTATATTTCGTAGAATTTATTGATTAATAAAATGCTTTTAAGAGATCTATAAAAATATTTTTTATATCCTATCAGTAAAATATGTTCTTATTGAAAAAAAAAACTTTAAAAATGTACTCATGTTTTGATAGACATTTGGTTGTAAAGTCAATGGAAATAATTTTCAATATTTTTCTTTATAAATAAATTAGCTATTTTTGTGTTTTATTTCATTTTACGGCAACTTTCACGTTACCTTACAACTTATCGAATCGCGACGGGATAAATTCTATCGTTTTTAGTGCAATCTGAATCAGTTCTCAAAATTCATCAAAATTTGTTTGTAATAAACAATTTTATAAATAAATTAGGTATTCCTGTACATTCTAGTATTCCATAATGAATACAGTTTTTTGACTATAATATTCAATTATTTATTTATTTGTTTATTAAACCAGAGTAAAAGTAACAATGAATTACAAAATTGCGCAAACCATTTTGAAAACCGAAAATTCAGATTATCATACATTTTATATTCAAAAACTGTTTTCTTTTAAATATGGGACACATGGGATTAAATAAAAAAATTAAGAAAATATTTTTATCGTCAAACGTAAAATAATGATTTAAATTTTGTAGTGACTTACTTATTTCGCCGTCTTTGTCCAATGGGAAGATGGAAATAGAGGGTTCAACATTTTTAGATGGATCACATAACTTCAAGTACACGCAAACTTCTTGCGGTGTCAAGTCAGCAATAATCATTTCAATAATTTGTTTGCTATAGACTTTTACCATAGATTCACACTGGTCAACTAAACTCTTAGGGAGGTGCACGCACAGTTTATCCAAAGCAGCTTGAATAGATGCCTGTCTCATAATTAAATTATAAATATGCACAAGTAAAAAATTATTATTATTAAAAGATTTAAATAAGAAATTTCATTACCTCGGTTTTATTATCTTTAATAACGTTGTACAATTGCGTAACTCCAAAGAGGCAAAGAGGGCAATTAGGTTTATCCTCAACTTTAGTTTTAATTATATGCTCTTCAGGCAGGTGTTTCCACGCTTCAAGTAATTGAGAAGATGGACAAATATGAATCATTGGGCACACCTGTATTTATAATATGAGATTTAATTTAATTATTATCGATAGATTAAAATAGATTTGAAACTATTTGAAAATATTTAAACATAATTTTGTTACCTCTGCAGGATCAATTTCTTGAGCAATAATTGCGACCAACGCATCTCCATACGTGTCTACAAATTGATTGCAATCATTTTGAATAGATGTTGGTAATTTATTGCAAACTTTGTCAATGACGTTTTTCACTTCATCCTAGAATAAAAATTTGTTTATTTACAAATTTCTTTTTATTTGTACTTTAAAGCAAGGCATAAAATTTTATTAATAAAACTTGACTATTTTCTGGTTCTTAAAGGGCCACTAGGTTTTTGTATAAATAATACCATTTTTTTTATTTTACAATTTTTCTATTGTTTATTATCCTTGCAACGTTTCGTTAGCTTGGTTCGCCAACTTCGTTATTGGCCTGTCTATTATCTAAGAAGAACATTGAGGAACGAAGGAGAATTTTA
This sequence comes from Ormyrus thymus, assembly GCA_035582935.1. NCBI lineage: Eukaryota > Metazoa > Arthropoda > Insecta > Hymenoptera > Ormyridae > Ormyrus > Ormyrus thymus. The sequence goes on from JAWWEM010000027.1 coordinate 11,552,078, forward strand.
CCTTCTGAAATATTTGTCTGAAGATGTTGGCAAACCAATCCAAGGAAACGTTGCAAGGATAATAAACAATAGAAAAATTGTAAAATAATAAAAAAAATTGTGTTATTATTTATACAAAAACCTAGTGGCCTTCCACAAACCAGAAAGTGACCAAGTTTTACTAATACAAAACCCGAGGGTGCAAGATTATCTCTTAAACAAAATTTGATTACCTCAGCTTTTGGATTAGTAATTGCTTGTTGAATGAAGTGAAGCACGTACTCGCATAATGCGCAAGCTTGTCTACCTTCAACATCATCCTTTGGAACAGCAATAATTTGCTGTCCCAGAGCTAATCTAGGCTTTGTATTAACGTTTTTTGACGAATCACAAAGTTTCAGATAAGCGCAAACTTCCTGTGGGGTCATGTCACTGATCAGCAATTCTACGAGCTCTTTGCTGTAAATTTTCACTAAATCAATGCATTGAGTATTTAAACTTATTGGTAATTCGTTACACAGTTTATCTAAAGCAGCTTCGATGTTAGCCTAAAAAAATAACAATAATGTTAAAAGGTGTTTATTTCAAACAAAACGATGATGGTTTTTATGAAAAATCACCTCAGTTTTGTCACCTTTGACAATGTCGTATAATTTGTTCACAGCAAATAAACAAAGAGCGCAATTAGGTTTATCTTCAACTGCCTTTTTCTGGACGAATTCTGAAGGAATTTGAGCCCACGCTTCCATTTGTTGCTTTGATGGGCAGACAGCCACTAGTGAACAGATCTAATACAAGCAAAGATTAAGTATATGGTCAAAATATAACAAAATATTTTTAAAAGAACATTTCACAATCAAAATAATAATTCGACATGGAAATCGAATAATTATATTTACCTCCGATAGATCTTTTTCTTCCCGAATCAATTCTGCAATTGCTTCTTCATATTTGCTTAAGAAATTTTCTTCAGTTGAATCACTACTAATACCAGGTAGAACACCTCTTACTTCATCAAGGACAAGTTTTACTTCGTTCTGAAAAGTTAAAAAAATATAACGTTACACCTAAAAATAATAGTACTTTGACTTAGCTCTATACATAAAATTTATTTCAATACTACTTACTTTGGCTTTAAGATTTTTGACATTTTCTTTAATGTAATTGATTACAAACTCACAGCTAGAACAATATTTGTCATCAGTCAGTGTCAAACCGACTAAAGGCATTGTTAATCTTTCTAAGGGCAATTGCATTTCACTGGCTTCAAGAGCTTTAGATTCTGAATCCTTTTCTTTCATTATTCTCACTGCTTTTTGAGCATGTTCTTCAGGCAGCAATGGCCAAATTGGACCAGACTAATCATAAAACCGACTATTAACTCAACATCAAATAATCAACTTTAAATTATTAGATTGTTTATAATTGATCTTACCATATGTCCAGGAGCTGGGCATATTCCACCCATTTGGCAAATGATATTACCGTTTAAGCCTTTCGTAAGGTAAGAATAAATTTCTGGGTAATATTCAGCAACAATAGCCTTGCATTCAGTAGCAAATGATTTTGTTTGCTTGCAAAGTCCTTCCAGAACTTGTTGGAATTCAGTTTCAGTCGTATTAGCAACTAGTAGATCTCTTAAGTGAGAAACAAGTTGTTCGCAAAGTTTGCATGGTAAATCATCACCAATTTCAACCATACCAATGCTGGACAAAGGTCGGATTTCAACTTTTGGGACCTAAAGATGCCAAGAATTAATTTTCAATAAACTCTAATCTGATAAATAATTAAAATTAATACTAAAAATGTTTTTTGAAAACTTCATTTTACCTTATCATTTTCATCTTCATGAATATGGAATTTACTACTGCATTGTCCAGAAAGATGACAAACATTCTTTGCATTGAAGTTGTTTTGAATATGAGAGTAAAGGACATCAAAATGAGTCAAAATTATAGATGAGCAGGCATCTGAAAAAGAGCTAAATTCTCCGCAAATATGAAGAAGCTGTTCAAGAACTTTATCACGTGACGACAGATCAAATTTATGTTCCATATGATGGGCAATTGTGTAACATTTTGAGCATTCATCAGGAGCATATTCATCTTTGTCCAAAGATGGTGGAGCTTGTAATTTCTAAATAGAAAGAATAAAAATGTATTTATAATTTACAACAGCAAAAATAAATTTATTTTAGAAAATAATATGAATAGTATAAAAAGAACATTTCATGGTTGACAAATTCATAGAAATATATATGCATTAAAAAGAAATTTGTCTTATCTATCTTCAATTTAAGTAATAGCAATTATACAAGATCTCAAGAGGTTATGTGTCGTAAGAAATCAACATCTTTTACATAATTGTTTTTAATTGAATATATTGACAATTTACTTTCTAATCAATATTAATTTTTATTATGACAGAATCTCTTACCTTTATTTGTGACTGATGTGCATATTCTTCCAGAAGCTTATCAATGTGCGCAGAATTGCAAAGTCCAGCTACAGAACAAACCACTGAAGGATTCATTTGTGAAGCCAGTGTTTCTACTAATTCAGGAATGAATTGGTCTACTAATTTATCACATTCCTTCACAATTGGTTTGATATAAATTAAGGCACAGCTTCCTTCGAATACAGCTTTCAAATCTTCTTGAGTTTGATTACTTTCCAACTGATCACGTGCCTGTTGTACCATATCTTTGCAAACTGTACAAACACTGTCATGATCTTCTGGAACTTGCATTTTTTCCCAGACTTTGGGAATGCAATGCTTTGTTGCATTGCATCCTGCTGCAGTTCTATATAAAGTAAAATATTTCTTTTGAATATATTAAATTGAAATTATTTTTTGTATAAAAAATGTGTAAAATTATTCTTACGTTATGTTTTGACACCAGTAAGATGGTCCCCAAGTACATGCTTTTGCACCCAACAGATGCGAAGTCTCTCGACTTTCAATGTTAACTACTACCCTGGCTGTTGTTACTAATAATAATAATAAAACAATTTAATAAAAAAAGTTTGTAAAACGTTTAATTAAAGTTTATATTATATTACTACAATTTTAAACTAAATAACAAAGAATTTAAGTTATTTTTAATTTTTAATTTCTATTAAAGTTTAAAAATAATTGTCTACTTGTAATAAAAAAAAATGTATGCATTATTTTTCAATTAATAAATTGAATTTTATACAAGAATTTTATACAAGATAATATTAAGTTTATCTTTTAAAATTATTAGAATTCAAATTTAAAAGTTATTAAAAGGTTTATTCTCATTTTGTTCTTTAAATGAAAATTGAATGTTGACAAAACAAGTAATTGGGATAGAATTAGCAACATGACAAAGCAAAATAGATAAATATAGTCATTGTTCATCTGTGTCACATTATTTCCTTTTTCGTATTCCAATGAGTTGAATGCAAAAGTTCATTGGAATAAAGCAATTTCTGCAGACAGGTCTTTTTATCAGTTACATTTCAATGTTTTAAAATAATAACATCCTGCAACCAGACACTTACAAGCTTAATAAAGTGTGATTTGTTTTATACTAACAGGAAAGAATATCATCTGATTATTAAAAGTGTGAGTCATTAGATTATTGTTACTAACGTACCGGCCCCCGTCTAGACCGTCTGCAGTTCATGACTAATTGCTAATAAAGAGTTACCATGTTACTTTTCACATCATTTACGTAAAAAAAGAGAAACTACAAGCACAGAGAACCCGCATCTTTTCCGAGCCTTCGATTAAATTCGGCAGTCAACGAAAACAGATAAATTCGTCGAAAGAAAAGAATACTCGATATTTCGTCAGAAATTGGCGAATACATATTTTAAAATTCAGAACTTCAGTCGTTCCGGGAGTAATATCCTCTTCACATCATGAATAGAAAACAACACCCGCGATAAACGAATGTTTTTACGCGACGATAATATAAACACTCAATAACCTTGAACGTTCAAAGTACTAAATCTTGCATATACCTAAAAAAAAACTACCAGTGCATGTATTTATACACATATTTTTAACGTTGACAATTTGCATTCTAGCGAATACTAGCCTTTCACTTGCGGAAAACTCGAACCTTCTGTCAAATTCTTTTACCGCGGCAGGTTACTTTGGCATTTGCAATTCCGCCTCATTATAGGAGCACTTATTCGAATCCATGATTTTTCCCCTTTCGTCATCATCGAAAATACGAATAAGTAAAAAAAAAAACAAAGAGGAGCCCAGATAATTAAATACTACACGTAGCCAGAACGTGACTTGTTGCGATTGGATAATGGTAAAAAAAATAAGAGCGTTTTCTGGGAAGCCAGCCAGAAATACACAAAAAAAAGTGTCCAAAGGCCAGACGGCAACAAGGCACGGAGAAAGAAAACATTAATACCTCCCCAAACACAAAGAAAAGTTATAGCGCTCGGATCTTATCTATACTTGGCCGGGGTAATTCAGCGACGTATCGACTCCAGCTCGTATGTATATCCATTTTTGTACCGACGCAAAAACGATAAAACAAATACTCACCAGCCAGGATCGCACACAGCGCGAGTATAAACTTCATGACGATTGAGCGAACGTTCGCTCGATTTCGAAGGCTAGGCCCTCGACAATATCCAGCGTCTCTCCTTCGGTTTTTCGTGAGATTTTCGTACAGGCAAATCTAAGCTTCTTCTCGATGAGTAAAAAATAGAGGTCGGTTGAGTAAAAAATGACAGGGTTTCGCGATTCACTGCAAGCACACGGACGACGTAAGCGCGATTGAGGCTGCTGATAGTCCTCTTTCTTTTATGCGTCGCTTCCAAACGCTGCCGTCAAGGGATTGGACGCTGGTAGCGGCTATTGCTGTGTGCTGTGCGTGAGCTGGCAGTCTCGCTGTAGCGCTAACGTAGCCTCGCGGATACGTCGAAACAGGTGGTCACGTGGTTTTACTTTGTGAAAATCGGGTGACTGTGCAGCTGGTGATTCGCAATTTCTGTTGGAGCGGACTATCGAGTACCAAGTTTGAATTGATGAGCTCGTCGATTCGAATGTTTTAAACGTAAGCGTTTAGGCTCTTAGAATTTTGATATATTTTCTTGAATTGTTTTCGTTATTGGTTTTAACCACGGTCGTGATTGAAGAAGTTCGAAAATTGCCTTTGAACAAAATGCAAAACCTTTATAAATTTACAAACATTTCGAATTTTTCAGTTTTTTAAATTTACTGTTATTTTGACACTTTACTCATTTTTCATCAAAAAATAATTTAAAAATAATTAATTTTTAATGAAATTTATTGCTCTTTCATAAAGCTTGTTTTATATCCCCATTTAGCAGATAGTTAGTGCTGAAATTGCTTAATTTTTAATTCTGACGAGCAATAAAAATTTAAAAAATCCAGAATGGAATTATTGGCAAAGCCAAGTATTTGTATTCAATCCCAGTATTGAGAGCTTTTGGTGAGCAAATATAAAATCATTTTTTCTTGTTTATATTTAATACAATACATTTGTTTATTTCAGCATTTCAAAACAGAACCTTAATTCAATCAGGAATCAATTATTATTCAATCATAATGTCTAAAATTCATTGTATCAACTAATGATGGAGAATTGTAAGTTTTTAAATTTATATGACTAATATGTTGTGCTATATTCTTTTATATAATATAATAACAATTTAATAATGTATATTTTTATATTATATTACAATTACTATCATATTAAAATATTAGAATTAATAATAATACGTAAATATTATTAAACTTATAATTTCAATTATTTTTCTGAATTGCTACACAAAGAAATAATTGTATAGTGTATCAGAGTACAAATAAAATTGCTTTTCTATCTAAATTATTTGAGAAAAATATAATACAAAATGTAAATATTTACAAAGACACTATTAAAATCTTAACAAAAATTAAATTGGCAAATACTGAATTTCCTTCTAATTTAAGAATCGCAAAAAATCATATGCGATCGCGGATGGATTTTTATATGAAGACCGTCTTTTGCTCGCATTACTAGTTCCGCAGAAATTCGAATATTTTCCCGTCGCTCAGCAGCTTCAACCGCATACTTTCTCAACACTCCAGATATCAGGGCTTTCTCTTCTAAAGCAGCGAACTTTTGACCTACGTAAAAAAGCAAAATTCCATTCGCATGATCGACTATTCTTTCAAATTAAATTAAATCCTTGAATAATATTTAATAAAGTTTTTAAAATAGATACCTATGCAATTTCTTGGACCAGCGCTAAATGGAATGTATGCATAAGAATGACGGCCTGATAAGTTTTCGGGCGAAAATCGTTCTGGATCAAATAGCTCTGGATTTTGAAAAACTGCTGGATCACGGTGTAATACTGGAACTACGATTAAAGCTGTGGTTCCTTTAGGCACTGTGTACTTTCCTTGTAAAATTTCATTTGTTGTTAGTATTTAATTTTTAACCAAAAATTAATTACATTTATCATTTACCAATTTTGAGATCTTCAGAAATTTTTCTGCCTAAAATTGGTACGCTAGGATATAATCGAAGAGCTTCTTTAATGCATTTATCTAAGTATTTCATGCTCTTCAAGTCTTGTAAAGTAGGTCGTCTGTCGTAGTCACCGTTGGAAAAAATTATCTCCAACTCATCGACTACTTTTTTCTGCAAAGTCGGGTTTTACTAGAATAATAACTTTGTTATTCTTATATGTATATGTGAATGTATGACATACCTGAATTTCCGGATGACATCCCAGCAGATATAATGTCCAGCAAACCGCAGATGCCGTTGTATCATGACCCTATTTATACATAATTATGTAATTTTAATTACATAAGTATAAATTATATTTAAAATTTTTATTTATTTATTTAAATGCGAAAAATCTATACGTAAATTTCTTAAATAAATTAATAAATTCATCATAGTAGTTTACAAAAATTAAGAAACGTAACTGTTATAATAAAAACTTACCCTAAACATAAATGTGTCTACTTCCTCTCTGATGTCATTATCTGACAGAGTTGCTCCATTTTCAGAGGCTTTGATTAGTAAGTCCAAAAAGGCTAATCTTTTTTTAGTTTCTTCTCGGAAAAATAGATTAATTTCATAAAAAAAGTAATATTTTTGGAAACAGATAAAGATCATCGAGCTTTTTACCTTCATTACCGTTTATCTCTTGAAAACTTTCTAAAATTTCTTTTCGTCTTTCTTTTATCACCTGCATTTTACGAAGTAGAAAATATACTCTGGGTATAACGTCAAAATTAAGATTATTGCAATGTTTGCGATTACCTTGTTAGAAAAATCGTGCAAAATTTTAATACACTGCTGATGTTTCTTGTAAAGCGGAGAAAATCGAAAGAGAAAATTTGAGTGATAAAATAAACTTGATTGTCTCGTTTGTATGATGCTGCCTATACTATTAACAACAGTAAGAACTTAATCATACATGACTTTACTGTTTTATACAATATGATGTATATTAAAAGAGTAATACAGCGAGAAATAAAGTAAAGTAAAGAAACGTTTTGGAGATACTCAATAAAATGAAAGAATTTCTCATTAGACAAATAATGTTTTCGTAAAATTTAGATATAAGTAATCACATAAGAATGACTTTGCCATTCCACGGATTTTTTTTTATTCATTTCATTTATCTCATTAACTTTCTCCTAAGTAAATACCGAGAATGAAGTAGTTTTCTGTCTATTAAAATTCGATTATACCTAATTAATTAATTCTGATACATTCAGATTCTGATCTTCCAAAAGTCAAAATATATTTAAATTAAAAATATTCTTTAATAATTTCTCCGTATATAAAAATTACTTAACAGTCTAATAAGATTAGCTTTGCGTCCCCCCAAATTACTTAAATTAGAAATGACACAAGTCTGATTCACTTTGTTATTACAGAGATAAATTTCGCGGTTATAGCGGTCATTGTGAGATAATCGTAGCCCAGCAAAAATGTTTAGAGTCGACCGCGAATTAAGTTTTAAGAAAGTCATTTAATTTAAAAATCAGCTCTCGAACAAAAGAATAAGCGTTTCCCTCTTCGTCCCGAGTATAAAAAAAAGAGTGCGAGCCTTAAACCAGAACGCCACGAAAGCGGTCATTCGAGGAGGAAATAAAATATCGAGTAAGCAAACAATCCAACATCTCTTGGCATTCACGAGCGAGGGGAAGGAAAGAGAGCCGGCCGCTCCTCGCCGTCCGGAATATCCTCCGCTGCATAATGAATTGCATGATGATGAACTTACTCACACACAGCTCGCACGTAATCGCTGTCCGAGTGGCTCTGCGCGGAGATACGCCGACCCATCGCCGTCTCTGTGTGTATATAGAGAAGCGACATGTGAGCAGGCACTGATCGTCGGGCTAAAAGAGTGAGAGAGAGAGAGAGAGAGAGAGAGAGGCGCAGCCCTTACCGCAGATTATGTCGAGGGTGCAGAGGGTCACGTAGGGAAAGACGTTGAAGGAGGGCCTGCCGAGCTCCCCGCTCAGCCTCCTCACGAGGACGTCGCTCTGCTCGCCGAATACCTGCACGAAGTCCTCCAGGATGTTGAAGTGGAAGGTCGGCGTCAGGATCTTGCGCCGGGAGTACCACTTGCCACCTGGAAAAGCGGGACCGACCGATTGGAAAATCGACGGGAATCGCGAGTTCGAATTCACGGGACGATCGTATTTTGAGGAGAGCCGAAGCTTTACGGTTGAGAGATGATTATTCGCGAGGTAGATGTTTTTAAGTTCTCGTTTCACGATTTAATCGATATCGCTTCCAAGTATCCCAATCTGGTTATGAAATATTATATATGCATAGAAAAAAAACAAGTATTTTAAAATGATCTTCTTTTTTTATATTTTTCGCAATAAGATTATAATGTTTATTGTAAAATTTCTGCGATTGTTTAAAATTGTTTATTGTTTCTAAAATGAATTATTATTATGTTTATTAATAATAATTATTAATAATACTTATGAATAATGAATCTAAAGCTTGAAATTCGTTTGAACAAAGGTGCATGCAAACTCGGTTTACTCGGTAAACTTCTCATTGTTAAAGATAAAAGTCTTCGAATAATATGATAACTCAAAGAATATTACGCATCCGTAGCAGGGCAATTTTCATCAAAAATTGCACGTGACGTACATCTTATCATGCAATGTAGAATGTACACAGTCTGCAAAACATCGCAAAATTCATTTCCTCGGCAATCTTCAGAAAAGCGTATACTATTATTGGTGCAGAATTGTTGGCGAATATTGTTTAAGAAAAGTGCCTACGAGTCAATCTGAAGGAATGCAAATGAGCTGTACGATAACGCAAATAAAATAAGACGTGTCAAACCCGTGTATTGCTCTGTCGTAAAAAAGTATAAGCAACAGTAAAAAATTTCATCTCTTTCAAAAATATTAACGGTGTTTTCATTATTTAAAATGTTCCTTTCTTTATCTTGTTGTTTTCTCTTGTTGTTAATTACAAAAACCGGAAGCGCATAAGCTTTGTCCCTGCGTAATGTAGATCATTATCACTTTTTTACGTACCGGAACTAGTTAATAATCCAGTGCCAAGCCAAGGCTGAAGAAATTCGTAATCACAACTTTTATCTACATGTCGGCTGCTACCCAAAATCATTTCCACAGTTGATGCTTTGCTCAGGAAGACGTAAGGCTTCCTGCCTAGCCATGCTTTATTAATGCCGTCTCGGCATCCCCACATCATCCGCATGCCCACTATGTGGTTGTATAATTCTGGAAATATATTTAAAAATTAAAAATTGTTTTTGGCTATTGATATACTGAGGCGCACTTTGATAACTACTGAAGAGATGAATTCGGTCTGAATGGCTAAAATCTCTGCCAAAAACATCAAAATTAACATCGGAGACGAATTCGGGGTGATCAATTAAAACGTTAATTAGGGCTTCCCATGTTAATTTTAACATTTTCAGCAGCGATTTTTATCCACGTGGGTCACTCTGATCTTTAACGTGGATTTGTATCTGAACGCAGAATTTCCTGCTCTTTTGGAATCCAAGGTCAAAAATAGGATCTCTCATTTAAAAAACAGAAGTTGACCTTCGAAAAACCTTGAAAATCGAAGTTAAGGTCAAGTTCAGTGTCATCAGAATATGGCCCCCAAAGAACCAATCAACCTTTGTGGAGAACTTTTCTCTCTATCAGGGTGTCCTAACAAGATAATTGGTATTATATATTAAAATCATATACCTTGTATATATATATATATACATTTTACAGTAGAGCGTTTGTTCTACTTTACACTACGTGTATATCTAAGTACGGTTAAACGAGTATAAATGCTTTAATAAATATTAATGCAACAGATGATTTAAGACGAGTTATTATTTTAAATTAAAAATACTTTTATGATACCTTATAATACTTTACAATAAAAATATTATATTTTTTTTTCATTTCCAAAAGAAATCATTCGATTAATCGACCACATAATAAATTAAATTTCCAATATTTTCGGAGGTACATTAAATACATGATATCTGAATTATCGACTGATTGCTACTAGTTTACCAGACTGAGAATCAGTTTACTACAACGTTCGGAAGATGTCAGCATCAGTCTGCTGAATGCTTTATACCTTCTTGCTCATAGACATCATGAATAAAATTCCATTGTTAAAACTTTATAAAATTAAAGACATAATTTTTCTTTTGAAATCATTTTTTACTAATTTTTTAATAAAAAATCGTTCGGTACATTAAAACCAATCTTTACGCCCTGTAAAATCATCAGTGTTTCCGTGGTGTAGTGGTTATCACATCCGCCTAACACGCGGAAGGTCCCCGGTTCGATCCCGGGCGGAAACATTTTTTTTAAATTTTTTCGCATATATCTAATTTTAATGATATTTTTATCCTCGATCGGATCATTTAGGAATATTTGAAATAAAACAGGTTTCCGTGGCGTATATCACATTCGCCTAACACGCGCTAGATCCCCAGTTCGACCCCGGGTGGAAAATTTTTTTGCATTTTGGCAGGTTAATTTATGGTTCGTTATATATTTTTAACTTTAAAATCAATTGCGCTTAATTATTTACACGATTTGTATACAAAAATAATATAGCTTATCTGCGAAGTGTTGTCATAGCGACGAAAATAAATAGTAGTTATTAAATTTATAAACAACGAAGTATAATAAGCGGATTTACATCTTGATATGTTATTACATCGTAGAGCTATAAAAAGAGTTAAGTAATATTTGATGCATAGATTTTTAAAGAAAAAATGTTTTTCGAATAAATTTTAAAACACTCTCAAACCGAACCAATTATTAATGAAAATCACCGAACGGCAGTTAAAGGATATCATTTCTATATTTTCACTCAGGTTGATGGTTTTTACACAGAAGCCTCTTTCTATAGATAACTTATGTGTTTCGCCCAAGACTACCAGAGTGGACTCCTCAATAAAGTAACCTATCCTTAGATAATCGGCACACAGGTGTTCTTGCGGCTATATATGTTTTCTATTATATAATATGTTAAGTGAAATTTTGATACATAAGGACCAGAGTGAAAATGAAATCAGACTATCCAGACTTGAAATCAATCCCTGATCAGGTACCCTGATCTGTACCTTCCCGACTAGAAATGAATCAGGCAGGTCATGGGGCGCGGGTAAGGTCCTCCTAAGGCACTCGAAGTGCCTTATGAGGCCCTGACATGAACCCCATGACCTGCCTGATTCATTTCTAGTCGGGTTATTAGGTCTATCGGGCTTATATAGTTACGGGAAATCTATAAACGTAATAAAACAATCTACAAGTGGTTGTGTCACAATCCTACATCTCGAGTAGAAAGTTTAGCAGGCTGCCTGAGTAGATAATTAGGTCCTTATAATACATTAACTCTAAAGTTATAAGATTCTTTGAGGACACTTATTATGATTCACCCCCAAAATAACTCGTTTCCGTGGTGTAGTGGTTATCACATCCGCCTAACACGCGGAAGGTCCCCGGTTCGATCCCGGGCGGAAACATTTTTTTTAAATTTTGACACTACATATGAAATAATTCATAAAATAGCTTATTTGTTTAATAATTTTTTACTTACCATCGTGATCGACATTCAGTTGTATCAAATTGCCTACCAACGGAAGGGCGTAGGGTCCGGGTATTTCAGCTATGTATTTCCAATAACGTTTTTTTAACCGCCACCATCTCAATGCCCAACAGCCGAAAAACGTCAAAAATAGCACAAGCAAAATATTTAATCTTTTAACATCCGAATCAGAGTTCAGCCAAGTGCCCGATAAGGAAACGGACATTTTACCGCAATTATCGAAAAACTCACACTTTCAATTCACTAAATTATAATATTTCTTCCGATGTTCACTATCGAAATGGAACTATAAAGTTATACAATTTTTCACGATATAAGGAAAATTTCTTTAGGATTGTACTGTTAACAGAACGAAATGTACAAGTGTCGATGTAATATGGTAGCGTAATAAAATTTTGCTGAATTGACAGGAAGCTTTTCGATGTTCAAGTTTTTACGCAATATTTAAAGATTTTGAATTTGAATCAAAACAAATAAATTATTGGTATTAATAAACTTTGCAGTGTCTTCATACATTTTCTTCACTTGCTTCCGTAATTATTTTATAAATCGATCTCCAATATTTACTCGGTTACTTAATGTGTTGTGATTGATTATTTAATTTTTTCATCCATTTTAATTGATATTCAGATGATTTTATTACATGTAAATTTACATAAGTTGTATCAGAGCGCGTCTGAACATCGTCTTGAAACAATTCATCCAGAACATTCTTAAACAGGTATTCTATTATACCTGCTAATATATTAGTGTCAATAAATAATTTCCGTAAATATTTAATTTAGAAATGTAAATTTTTACCTTAAATTAAGAAAATAAATAAAACGTATAAGTTTATCTATAATTTTATCCAAGATATCCCTTCATTTATTGATTCAAGCATATCGATAAAACAAAGCTAACGAGCGGCAAAGAAATTAAGCGCATCGCCCCCCCCTAAAGTCAAAATCTCGAAATAAGCCCCGAGCACATTCGCCAATCCGATTTTAATTTCGCTCACATAACCGCTCGGCGAACGTGCTCGAAACATATCCAGCTAAAACCCCGGTACAGAGCCTCATAGAGCATAGCCGGGCAATAAACAGCGCAAGAAAGCGCCGGAAATGGCGCAGCGACACAGTGATTTCGTCAAGCAACGACTGTATACCGGTAGGTTCCTGCAGGCAGCCAATATAAGTAGACGGTAGTCTCTGTCTCCCTCTCTCTCTCTCTCGGTCTCTCCTGGCGATATTGACATAACACCCCCTTAGACTTCTCTGTTTAGATACGAATGCCGATGCTATACACCTCCCGTTGCCAAGGCGACGCCGGGCGTGCTACCCTCTGCCTTCCTCGGGCTCTCTCTCTCTCTCTCTCTCTGTGCTTCTCTCCCCCGCGCGAGGCAGAGAGAATCGCAAGCGGCGCCGCCGCCGACCTCTGTCTCTCTCCGACGATCCGCGCGTATGTTTTATTTAGATCTATAGATATAGATGAAGTGCCCGACGACACTCTCCCCGGCGCCGAGAGGACGAGTTTAATGGACGGCTTCTTCTGCTGAGGGAAAGGTTTTCGAGGCTGAATTATTTGCGCCGAGTGAGTAAACTTTTCGAGCTTTGAATTTCTAGAAGTTGTATTTATAGAGTCGGCTCGGAGCTTTTTCGAGCTGCTTTCTTCGTTTTAGTTTAAGGTTCATTCATTTTTTCTTGAGACTAGGTCGATTCGGGCAGGCATCGATACGTGTAGTATTTGTTATTCATTTTTATTTTGTACCCTTCCATAGGGAGGAAGTAGAAAATTATCTCGATTTAAGCTTCATTCGATCTCGATGTCGAGATCAACTCTCGAAGATAGATTACAGTTATTTTTCAGTTAGTGCAAATATTGCACGAGCTTATGCACGTACTATAAATTTAAAAACGCAGTAAAAAAAAAGTTTAAACGGTAATAAAAGAAGGCAAAAGAATCTAGCAAAAGCACAGTAGGCTTTAAAAATACGAAACTTTAAAAACCAGCTTCATTGACCGTTCCGTTCCCTCCCTCTCGCGCCCCCGTTTAACCGATCGCGGCCTGCGCGAGAGAGCGCGCCGAAACCAAACGTCGACAAACTCGACGCCTCCGCCGCTAATTACAAAAACGCGTATACACCCTCGGCGCGCAAGAGCGAATTAGCCCCAATCGAGTTTCCAATTTCGCCGGCGCTCGGAGGAGGCCAACTCCCGCAGGTGAAGCGCGCCCCGCGCGCGATCAAAGCCGCCCGGCGCGCCCTCGACGTGTATACAACGGCCGGGCGGCGCGCGCGGAATATTGCCTCGGGATCGCGTCGCCGCCAATTTTCCGACTAATATGTCAGGGCGGCGCGGCCCGCCGAGAAATCGAGCAAGGTCGTAGAAGAAAACCTAATCAGCGAGTGACCCTCGCCACGCGACCGGCCTGCGTTGAGATTCTCTGTGATATTCGATAGCGCCGCCTCGGGATGAGAATGTGTGGGAGAGCTGTCGGGGAGGAAATTCTTTTCTCTGAGGTCGCGGTGCGTGATGATTTATAAAGCAAGAATCTACGCGATGTTAAGAAAAATCTGAAAACGTTACAAGTGAAGTATACAAATTTAGGGTCTTCTCCGTTAATTGTTTTCTTTTTTTTTGTATTTATTCAGTATATCGTTCGCTGCTTCTAAACTATAAATGTACGAGGAAGAATTCGAAATTTACGATTTATATCTTATCGCTTCTGGACGTTTATTGCTTACGATCAAGGTCGACGCACGATTAAGAATTATAATAATTCTACTGCAATATTTAATATTTCGCAGAAATAATAATATATTGCTCAAACGTGATTCGACGAATTATATTGTACAGCCGTTGATTGCACCGAATGCATGGAACGATAACAAAATGAATATGGAAGGTCATTCGCAAATAATTGAACGATTGTTATAAGAAAACATTGTTTCATATGTAAAACAGGTTCAACCTGAACATTTGCCACAGTTTTTTTATATGAATTTACTTGCAGGTGAGGCAAAAGTACAAATTGAATAATAATATAATTAATATATGCAGAAAAGAAAACACAAATACTTTTTTTTATTTTCCGTAATACGTATTTTTTGTAGTATAATTTACAAATATAACGTAAACATCGTTAAAAAAAGGTACTATCCACATACATAAAAGGTACATATACATAAAAAATACAGGAACAATTGGCAAGTTTCAATTATTTTA
>JAWWEM010000027.1:11576626-11586731 GCA_035582935.1 Ormyrus thymus
ATCGTTACATCAAAGTTAGTTAACTAGGAATTAAAAATACCTAGTTTATACTTTCCTGGCCATTTTTTATTCTTTTACCTCTACCAGGGTTGATTTGTCACTTTTGCTTGAGAAAATGTGTCACACTCCACCAATACATTTAGCAGCAGTTTACGCTGAAATCGCTTTAGTTTGATTATGGACGAGCGATAGAAATTTAAAAAATCCAGCATGGAATTACCGGCGTAGCCAAGTATTTGTGTCCCAATCCCAGTATTAAGAAATTTTAATGAGTAAATATATAATAATTTCTTCTTGTTTATGTAAAATGTATTTATTTAATAAAATACACTTGTTTTATTTCAGCATTTCGGCAGCGGAACTGAATTTAATATGGGATCAGTTACTGGAATGTGTCATGTTGTTGAAAAAGCCAGATTCAGAGTTTTATATTGTTTTTAAAAAGTATGACACTAAAAGATACGGACTAATATCAAAAACCATAATTTCTAAAATTTTGACAATGGAACTGCAAAACGTTAATGTCTGTACGGTCCTATAATTAATTTATCAAAATACAGTAATTATAAGAATTCGTAAGAATGAAAGTTTTTAATTATGAGACTAACCGCGTGCAATGAGACTCAATCAAAGTAATAAAATCTAATTGAACAAATATATTTTTACCTTCTTATTATCCCGACGGCAGCGAAAGACAAATAATAAATTATTTTCTTAACATTAACCTCGCGCCATCTGGAAGTCCGCGTAATTTATGAGACAGGGCAAACACGGCGCCGCTCGTATTTTCGACGCGGCGCGCCTCGCGAATCTATATGCATGTATATGTGTATATAGGTGCGGGTCGTCGCTCGCCCGACGAAAGAACACGGGGAGAGAGAGAGAGAGAGAGTGAGAGAGGGTGGCAGAGCGGCGGCGCGGGGCGATGATTAATTAGCGTTTGATGAATATGTATGAGAAAAAGAGAGGAGGAGGAGAGAAAGCCCGGGCGAAAACAGCCGCCCAACAATGGCGCGGGGGATGGTTTATAATGTGCTTCAAAGTCGCGCCGAACTGCCGAGCGGCAAGTGCACATACTTTTCCACCTCCGCGGGATGGTGCTTGTTAGACGGGGATTTCGAGTCGAGGTGCATTAAGCGCGAGTTTAGTTTCGTCTTTTACGCACTATTGCAGGATTGTCGACACTTTTCTCGAGTGTCTGTTTAGCTTTTCGAGGGATTTGCAATTGGATTTGATTTTAGTGGCTGAGGGATAGCAGGTGATTAATTGTGACTTTGGTATAGATTACGTCGTAATTGTCCACGCGGATATTATAGAAACTGGGCGAAACTTGATGTAGAATCAAAATGCGACGCAGGAAAAGTTACGTATTAGATACTAGAAAATTTAAACTCGTACAGATTTAAATTTTCTTCTTACACTTCACTTTTGCTAAGTTTTTGGAATAATGGAATAATCAGAACATTTTGCATAATACTTCTTATGAGTATATTGGTTCAGAAATCGTACGATTGCTATGTTCAATTTATGCCACACTTAAATAAAAATGTTACATAATTTTGCACGCTATTCAAAATTCAGTGACTTTTAATTACTACATACTTTATATTACTTCATCGTTAGCAATATAAAAACAAAATAAATAATAAAATCCCCAAACGTTAAACTCCTCATTTAAAAAAAAAAAAAAAAAAATTCCACCCGACAAAGTCAAGAATAATATCAGCCCCGAAATCGGGAAAGCGATTTCTCTTGCCGTCGCGCGCGATGACAGCGGCCACTTTTATATATATTTTTTCGAAACGTCACGAGAGCCCGATGGTAGGGAAGAGCTGCGAGATGGGAGGGCCATTGTTGCAGTGCAAAATATGAAACTGGGCGGTAGAGGCTTAGAGATTTCGGGGCGGCGGGAGAGAGAAAGAGAGAGAGAGAGAGAGAGAAAGGCCAACGGATCGCTTCGAACGCGCAGAGAGACGGGAGAATGTTTATGCGCAAGAGAGAGAGAGAGAGAGAGAGAGAGAGCACAATGCGAACAATGCCGGTGGGCGGGCGCGATGTGGTGTGAGGCTTCGGGGGCTTACGCGCGAATACAATTACATTATGAACTCGATTACCATTTAAATGGAAACAAACGTGAAGCGCTAAAACGCGCCCGGATTTCGCCGCCGTCGAGCTGACTTTTGGCTCTTCCGAGGATTCTTCCGCCGAGGGCTTTCCTTTTTTTCTCTTCTTTTTTTCTTTCTTTTTTTTAACCAAGTTTCGAAATTCAGTTTCGGAACAAGAGCGGCGATGTGCGGCGCGGAAGCTCGGCTTCGGAGGACGCGGCTTTTTCGAGGATGCTTCCTCGAGGAGTTAATTTGCGCGAGGAATCGCTCGATCGAGCTTTTTAATCTGAACGCTCGCCGAGAGCAGATCAAAAACGACTTTTCTAGATTTGTGAGGGTCGGAGAAGAGCTTTAGATTACTCATCCCCGCGTAAGCGTCGAGCTTACGCGTCGAGCGTTCGCGGATTGCATCGAATCTGGTGTATCAAAATCACTCGGGCGCAATGCCTTTTCGACCCCTCTTCCGAAAGATTATTCATAAATCGACGATTAAAAATTGACTTCCGCGACTGGCTTGCTTTTGAAATAAAAAAACAGGAGCAGATCGGCCGCTTTCGCGACTTAGCATCCACTCCCCCCGTCCAATTCCCCAGAAAGCAGAAGCAACTCGTCGGCCACTTGCGCACTTCCTTAATGAGCCAAGTCTAAGTCTCTCCCTTCGCGCTCGATTCGGCGCACTTGCCTGCCGATTTCACGGGCCACCTGTCGACTTCTGTGCGGCCGGTCCCTCCTGCTTTCGCCGGCTGCAAAGGGCAGCGCTTTTAAATCGAGCAGCGTGTCGGAAATCAGTGCCTGCGTGAACGAGCCCGAGGAGAAGGACGGAGAGAGAGAGAGAGAGAGGTCATGGCTCGTTTCGAATGAATTAGAAGGATGGAGGCTTTATTTCGCTCGTTATCTCAGTCGGATGAATTTCGAAGGCATTAAGGCGGAGATGGTTTTGGGTGGCGGCGATGCGATGGACGCCGGATGATTAATGTGGAGTTTATTTAAAATTTGTAATGGGGTCTCGGCGTGTCGGGTCTGGCAACTAACCGCATTAATTTCGTAATAAATGTTAAACGGATCGCCGGGGCAAATTTAAATCCGTCGATTGCATATTCATATTTTTGTTTGAAAAATAATTGGGTTAATGAGGTATTTTATATCGCCCGGGCGATGTCAATTGATAAAATAATTAAATTTTAATACAAAATTAAATAGAATTTGGCAGCAATAACGTATCCCTTCTTATTAAAAAGCAAACTGACCTTGTTGAATCACTGTAACGAAAGAATTATAATGCGACCAGTTACATTTAGCGAAAGTATTTCCATAAATGATTATACCGCACAAATCAGAATATTACTTGTCATCCGCCGGGCAATATCGTTCCCTCTGCCGATTGGAAAGAAAAACGGAGCGCCGACCTTTCCGCACAATAGCCCATAAAGAAAAGCGTTTGCATACAGAGTGCGAACTATAAATACTCGTCGATTCATCCGAAAAAATTCAGCGCCAACGTCAAAACACTATGACGGAGCAGCAGCGGCAGCGCGCGCCAGGTCTCTCTCGCGCGGGGAAAAGCGCCAAAGTCAGCCGGTGATCAATGGTCCTGACAGCACGCCCGTCGCGTCCGCCCTTCTCGCATTTTTCAAAAAAAGACGAAAAAAAAAACAAAACAAAACAGAAAAAAAGAGCGTCGCGTTCGATCGAGGCGCGCGGGGGGGTGGCTTCTGCCGCTTCGGGGCAGTTTTCGCGGCCTGTGTCAATATTTTCTCGTTTGCATTGTTACGCGCGCCGCCGCGATGCGACGGGGGCAGGGCTACAAATATAAATACAGAGAGAGAGAGAGAGAGAGAGAGAAAGAGAGAGAGAGAGCATCGGCGCAATTCCGAAAGTCAACGATTTAGGAATTGAGAATAGATCTGTGGCGGTCGGAGGACGATAGGCTGTATGGTCTCTGCGTTGTTGCGGTGCGCGCGCGCGCGCGAAACATTTTCGTTTCGTTATAAATGGACGTTGAATATTCAGAGTAGCTTCGACGCGAGAGCTCGATCTTTCTCCTTTTTTCTGCGCTGTGCGCGCTTTGTTTTGTCGGCGTCGCTGAGCGCGCGCTTGCGGAAAAAGAGAGTGGTTCCGTACATGAATAAATAGCTTTTTTTGCGGCGTGCTGCGGAGGATGACGTTCGTTATCCGTTTTTTTTTTTTTTTTTGCTGTCTTTTATAAAGAAGTATCAAGGAATCCAGGACAAGCGTATACTGTCACCGTATTTACCCGGTGTCATTTCCGTACGACCTCAATACAATCCCCAGAATTTTCGCCTCGCCTCGCCTCAGCCGCTCAATGAAAATCGACCTTGCACTCGAGTCACCTCGGCCGCATCACCCAATACAGAGAAGCGGCTCCCCCGCCGGGCCCTCGGACGGCGAGCGGCGCCCTTAATAAGCTACTCGCGGCAGCATCCTTTTATTTCCTCGTTTCGGAGCGTTCTCGCCACAATGTACACGTTCCGAGGGAGCATACGGCGCGCGCGGGGCCGGCACAATAGATACGCGCGCGGTTAGCTCTCTCGCACAAAAGCTGACCGGAGCGGCGGAGGAGGCATTCAAATGGTAATTCGGGCCCGGGCGTCTAATATGCAGCTATATACGCGGCGACCCCGTCGCACGGGGCAGGTCCGAGGTACGTGCTGAGGCACGCGCCTGCGTCCGCCCGGGAATCAAAGCAAATATTGCCAATATCCCCCCTCTCCAGTCCCCGTGTTTTCTCATCCCTTCGAGGAGGGAGACCGGGAGATTGAGAGAGAGAGAGAGTGAGAGAGAGGGAGGAAGATGGATGGAAGAATGGAGGAATCGAGCTAAGGACGGCGATGGGAAAAGATAGCTGCTGCGGTTGCGGAGTTTATGTGCTTGTTATTGGATTGAAGAGAAATGGGAAAATGATCGGCATTAAAGTTAATGGTGATTGACGCTGCTGGTGAATGTAATGAAGTTACTTAGTTTCGGCAAAACTGCGCGTTCCTTTGTTACAAATCCAAACAATTCCATTTCGGTCGAAAGATAATTGCGCCTCGAACGAAAAAGGATTGAGCGAGTCGAGAGGCAGATCTAAGCATACGCCGAGAAGGAAATCGAATATGAAAAAGGAAAGCGAGTTAAGCTCTCTGACCACATTGGACCAGAAAGGATAGCTTTTCATTAACCGATTGACCAAAGTCATTGATAACATTTGCGCGCTACTCGAAGCTATTCAGAGTTAATTCTGGGCGATGGGTATTCAATTGTATTAGAGGATTTGAGCAGAATAGAGTCAATCAACCGAATAGTCGCCTAAGCTACGCTACAACCTGTTCAATTCCAAACAAACTTTTGTGAACGTTCATAAGTGGAATCTTTTATATTTATAATAATAATTATTTTTCAATTTATTCTGGAAAGTAGTTAATGTCGTAGATTATAATTAATTATATATAATGAATTAATTCATTATTCCAAAAATGTCGTATTTATTTATGTTTCTTCTTGCTCTTCCTTTTCAAACAAGTCATCCTATCTAAGTAACATAACCCCGCACTCTTTTGCGCCCGGAATCGCCAGTGCAAACAACACAAGTACATCTGCCGCATATCAGTGCGCACCCCAAAAGCAGCCAAAATCCCGAATCTCGGGAAAAGGCGGAAAAAGCGCATCGCTCCGCCGATCGTTACGTCGCAATTTGGCAGCTGTCCCCCTCGCGTGCCCCTCCCTCCTGCTCTTCGAGCGAGGAAAAAACCTTTTCCACGTCATTTCCCCGACGCGGCTTCACATAATATACAACGCGGCCCCGCGCAGATTGTTGCTCGCTACGCTTAAACTTGTACGCGGAGGCGTCGGCGGCGGCGGCGGCGGCGGAGGCTGCGCGTGTATGCCGAGCGCTTTCGCCTCTCTCTCTCTCTCCCCTTGTACACCGCGTCGTCTATCGTCTTGCCTCGGCGGGCGCTCGAGTTTTCGGAGAGCGAGACGCGCGGGAGAGATGACACGCGTAATCGCGTAATCGCGGCGCGTGCTGAACTTCGGATCGGGGGAGCTTTCGCCTCTCTCTCTCTCTCTCTCTCTTCTCTCTATGCGTGCCCGTATAAACGTACACGTGTATAGAGGCGTGTGCGCAGGAGGCACGTGGCCCGGTGGCGCCGCGCGACTTGAGTCAACATCGATCACAGGTCACTGGGATTCCGTACCTCCGATGTTTGCCAGCCGCTGACGGATGTCTTTTTGATTGGAGAGAGAGAGAGAGAGAGAGCCGAGAGGAGAGCTAAATTCTTGTGTGAAATTCTTCCGCGAAACGTACATCCAGGTTAGAGGTGGGCTTAATCGGCCGCGGCCGCGAAGGGGAGGAGGGTTATGGGTAGCTTCTTCTTTTTTGTTTAGGTGTAAATTAGTGGTTAAGATTTTCTAAGCGCGATTTTGATAAACGGCTTTGCTCGCTGAGCCCGACGGGCCTTCTGGCGTTTGCGAATAATTAAGAGCGCGATGACACGATCGGATCTTGCATATTTATTGTCGAGAGCGGATTATAAAGTATCGATAAAATTGGGTTAGGAGTCTCGCCGAACACTACAAGAATTTAATGAATCTTGGTTATTTTAAAAAATTATCAGGGAAATTCGTTTTACTCGAGATTATTTTCCACCGCCAAAATCCACGTGGATTAAATAAAGATGATAAAAATTGCCGTTCAGCAGAATAATAAATGTCAGGGAAATCGCTGCAATTTTCTCAACTCCGAGCCAACAGCCTAATTTCTATTTAAACGCCGGGAAATTGTCAAAGCAGGCCTAATACAAAACCAAGCGCATTACACCGCGTCGCAATAAACGGCCGAAGAACTCCCGAGAAGACTCTTCCCACCTCCATAAATCCCACCCCCGAAGCAGCGTCCGCTCGCCGCGGCATTCTTTCCCAGCGCGCGTCGCTTTAAAACCCAACCCCGCGGCAATCGTCGCCGCAGAGAGTCCCCGCGCGTCCCACGCGGGGCACGAGGCCGCCACGCGCCCGAGCAAACAGCATTATGCACGCCTCTCGGGCGGACATAAATTACGGCGGATTTCGATGTATTGCGAGCGGGAGAGCGCGCGGCCACCTACCGGGCAAAACACGAGCTCCGATCGCCCTTATTAATGCGATTGCGATATTGCGATTGCCGACGTGTGCGCACTGCGGCTGTGTACCCCTCGTAGCGGGGAGAGCCGGTGCGCTGGTTTTTTTTTTTTGTACGCTGCCTCGGCGAGGTTATACTTTTTTTAAGCGCCCGACGCCGCGGTGTCATGCGATTATGCCTAATTAAGCGGGGAATTGATTTATATTTCATTGGCGCGATGATGCGACTGCTGAGAGACGCTGGGAAGGAGTGGCTTATTTTCATTTTTCGGGATTTCGGGGCTGACGGCGAGTTTGAACCTTTCGGAAGCAACTTGGTATTGTTTTATGTTTTTTAAGGACAGATTTAATTAAGACTTTATTTTTGCTTTCTAAAACAATAAATTACGCGTGCAATGCCGCAAAGCGAGACTTTCAATCTTTTTCTAATCTAATATTAGAAACAGGCACATTTCTGTCAATTAAAAATTTGCACGAGGCGTGAAATCTTTTCATTCCTCTTTCATCTCCTCCGGAATATAAAAGATTAAAAGTGAGCTCGGGGCACATCGTAAACAAGCCAGTGAAATCGTTGCCAGAAAACGTAATAGCCAGAACTCGGCGCCTTATGAATGGCGCGTAAGATCCGATTCCTGCAACCCGGTGCGCCCGCGCTTCTGGCCGCGACCGCAAATAGATTTCCATTGAAACGTGGAAAATTGCCCGCTTCCTGCAGTCGTTGTCGGACGCTTGATAGTTTAAAGAGCACATTCGTGCGGCACCAGATCTTTTAAGTCGCCGAGTCAAATTTTAATCTCGTAAGCAAACCGAGAGCTTTAACGTAAGTGCCCCCCCTTTGATATACGATAACGATTTTCCGCTTGTTCTTTTGCGCCGCTCGAAACGCCAGACAACTGCCTCTTTGATTGCAGATAATCGCCGCTGAAAGAGGAAAATACATCTTAATAACGCGGCTGTAAAGTCAGATTAAGAGACCCGATGTAATAAAAGTCGAGCAAATATTTTTTTCTCCTTTTCATGCAGCACTTTTGATTCCAATTGGTTGACGTGTAAAGCTTGACTCGCAAAAATAATGCTTCGCTACAACTTAAATTGCCATTAATATTCGTCTATAATTATGTGTCTCAGACTCGAGGTCATGGAAATCTACAAGCTGGTTCGCAATCCATATCCACTGCCGGAACTATCCAGAGAAGCGAGATTCCTAGCCGACGGCCCGCTTCTGGACAAGCACGTCGATCCGACAGATCGGCGATGGTACGCCAAAGTGAAGCCCCACCAGAGGCTCTTCTCCCATCACACGTTGAACTCCGCCAGGAAGGATTGCCGCTACAGACCCAATTGGGTATCGAGCACTTTCAATCTTCGAGCTTTTTCGGGCGAAAAAAGAAGGCGGGGTGTCTTCAATTATAACCGACTCCTCTGGCATTCCAGGTCCCGAAGGACTCTCTGGATCTGGCATTGTCCTCCGTCTACCTGCACAGCGCCGACTCCTGGGTACCTAAGTGCTACACTCTGCTTCAGCCGGAGAACGTGAACGAGGAGACTTGGCGCGTTCTGCGCAATCAAATAAAGGTACCCGCGAATGCTTTTTCCTTCTTCCCCCTCTTCCCGACGTAGCAAAAGTGCGGCGAAAACTGTTTTTCCCCGAAGAGTCAGCGGCCTCTCGTAAATATTCTCGCGCGAGCTGCCTCGTTGATTTACGACGTGGCAATCGTTCTCGAATTTGTCCGGGAATTATTTTTCATACTCATACTCGCCTCGAGGGCGCGATCGTCAAAAATTTTTCGCTCGTTTTATCAATCATCCGGAGGCGGGCAGCGTAATTGCATCGACGCGTCGAAACGGCATCGGTCGAAGCTCGTCAATTTTTTGCAGGAAAGCGCAAGATTTCGAAACCTCCCGATCTCGAGACGATTATTCCCGGCTCTCTCTCTCTCTCTCTCTCTCTCGGAGGCATCTCATTGTCTTTCGCGGAGCGGCGAGATAAGGACGGCTTTATTAATTTACTGCTAAACGTGAGGCGCTCGTGGCGCTCCGACGTTTTAATAAATTTTCAGTCACGTTTAGCGAGCCAGATTAGATAGCGTCACGGCGTCGTTCGCTTTGCATGACGCAAACACGGAATTTACATGAAACTCGCGCAGGCACCTGTTTGCAGTCCCACTTTGAGTCACGTTCCTTTTCCGTACATATTCAGACGAAAGGAACGAGGGAATTTTTTTTTTTTTGCACGCCTCGTCCTCCGCGGCGCGCGTCTTTCGACGCTTTCTCTCTCTCTCTCTCTCTCTCTCTCTCGGTATTTTCCTTCGCGAGCTCCGCGTTTTAAGAGATTTGGAAGGAGCGCGCGTTCGCCCGCATATTGAGCGGACGAAATATGTAAATTTTCGTGAAATGCGATCGTCTTCGACATTTTCGAGTTAATCTCTCAATTAATTTGATGTGCGCAGGGGCGAATGGTTTAAACGTCGACATTCAATTATACTGGTTGCCCATAAACTTTGAAGAACGTATCAGAAATCTGTCATTCAATTGCAGTGGTTGGAATTTATTTCACATCCCTGTAAATTTTATCTTTTACCATCAGAAATATTACACCGAATTCAGCTACTATCGCCTTTATCGCCCCGTCTAAATCATATTTTAAACATTACATAATTTCTATTCGCGACTGCTTACCGAATTCTTGGTCAATGAATCACGTAACTTTTTACGCAATGAATCACGCAAATTATCGCCTGACGCGCCAATTAACCCTCCGCGATTTCTCTTAAATAACTAAAAATACATAGTCCGCCTCTCTTGTCAAGAGAGAGAGAGAAAAACAGAAACAGCAATGAAAGAGGCAAGCCACAAATCGGAAGTCGACCGACACTTGACAGCAT
>JAWWEM010000027.1:11601365-11611704 GCA_035582935.1 Ormyrus thymus
GGGGGGGGTTCGGCATTTTTGCCCGAGAGCTATAGATTAGCTAGTTTTACTATGGTTTCGGTGCGGCTACATCTTTTTCTGTATTGTGCGCAGCCCCTCAGAAATTCTCGGGTGAGATGCAAACGCGCGTAAATCGATTATCGAGCCAGAAATAACTCGCTCGTTAAAAAAAAAAAAAACAGTCAAAAATACCCGAACACCGCCCGAAAGAAATAATTTCGTCCCGTCGCCAAGAGCGGCCATTATTTCAAGCATCTCCCGTCGCGAATCCGAGAGAGCAAAAGAGCTACGTAGATTTAATATTTATAGGCTCCCTTCAAAGGCGAGCGGCGCTCTCGCCGTATACCGCCTACATATTCAGCGCTCCTTCACTTTCAGGTATAAGCGGAGCTCGCATTATTCTCGCGCGGTCCTCCGTCGCCCGCTACATGTCTCCGGGAAAAAAAAAATAAAGGAAGCCGAGGAGAAAAAGGCGGCGGGAGCGGGCTCTTTTCTTTGTGATTGAAAATTGATGGACTGGAATCGAGAGAGAGAGAGAGAGAGAGAGAGAGAGAGAGAGAGAGAGAGGAGGCTCGAAGGGCTCGACGGCGCTCGTTTGTCAAAGCTAAAAGCGAAAGGGTGGCCGGGGAGCGCCTCCCGGCCGAGGGAGCTATATCGGGAGGGAGGGAGGCGCGGATTACCGCCTGCGTTTTCTTCGCAACGACTCGGGAACTTCGATCGACCGAACTGGCAAATCAGTTGGACCTCGGTTTTAAGTACAAGGATCGGGAGGTGAATAAATTGATCTCTCTCGGAAGAGAATCATTTTCCCGGGGCGTCGGCGCGGGCTCGCCCCAATATTTTGCGAAATAACTGTGTATATAAATATAAATATATATATAAAGCGGACGCTACCCGGCCGGGTCCGTTATCGCGGCCGACAAAAATATCTAATCGAAAAGCAACTCTCGGGCGCCTCGTCGAGAGCGGACTACTTTCTCTCTCTCTCTCTCCCCTCGACAGCTCTCGGCGCCCGCGGGTCCCTTGCGAATTTCACCCCCTTCGCGCGCTTATTCGCGCGGCAGCGCAGCTCTCCGCTCTCCCACTATATGAACCGACTCGAGAGGGCGAATCTCGCTCCGCCCAGCCACGTGACTCTCCTCTCTCTCTCTCTCTCTCTCTCGCTCTCTCTTTCCCTCAGCTTTTTTCCTCCGCTATACTCACTTCTTCTTCCTCTTCGTTCGTCTGTTTCTCCCGGTTCTCGCTCGCGGGACGGAGAGCTGTCTCCGTCGGCTTCTCGGCGACTTTATGCCTCATAAAAAGGATATAAAATTTGTAAAGACGGAGCGCGGCCCGTAACGACCGAACGGCTTGCCGCGATGGAGTGGGAGATGAGAGGGCTGCCGCGGCGCTGCTTCAAAACCGGGAGAGCCGGCGAGGAGCGAGGAAACGTGTACGAGCGAGACGAATGGACAAGCGCGCGGGGGTGGGGAGGACGCTCCCGCGGCTGCGATATATACGACGCGAGGGACGAAAAATGAGAACGAAATGGCGAAAATAAAGAGGGAGCGAGCTGCCGATCTCTGGGGTTATAGGTGTGCGCTCTGGACTTTTTTTCGATTTCGTCGCGGGATTTCAGGGCTGGGATTTTTCCAGCCGGCGAATGTGCGTATCCTTGAAAAACAAGGGGATCGATCGCTTTCTTTCGTTATATTTCAAAGGCGCTTTTGTTGGCGTCATTTTCAAAGTTTATCGATAATAATTCATCGACTGGTTTAATTGTCCGTTTGAGAGGACGTAAAGAAAACAAGGTAATCCCTTGGACAATTGAAAATAAAAGCAAACTGTTTTATTTTACTATTTACTCTAGGTATGGAAGTCACACGTCGTAGTAGATCTGAGGCGGCGATAAGACCCCGAGCACTTTGTCGAAATTTCTTACGAATGACGTTGTAAAGTCCAAGGAAACGTCCTTACTCGCGATTTTATACTCATTTTATGTAGGACTAGTACAACCCGTAAAAAAAAAAACACACTCCACCTCCCGTCCGTTCCAGCCTTTACAAAGTACTCCCCAGCCAAAAAAAAAAAAAAAATTACCCCCGGCCCTCCGTTTCCCCCTAAATTAAAAAAAGAAAAAAGGGCGCCGAGATCGACGGAACGAGCGAGAAAAAGGGCAATTCATAAAAATGGAAAACAATATCGCCATCGGCGAGGGTATCGATTGTGTTTGCACTGGCGGCGTCGGCTCTCGTTCTTCACTATCGCTAATAAAACACATCGGGCCGGCCGTCAGAGGTGACAATCGGCGTCTCGTGAACGTTGCGCCGCGGGCTCGCAGAGCGATCCTTTGTGCGGAGGCGTGTGCCGCCGGGGGAGAGAGCGGGAGAAAAATTTTCATTTTCATTTGCGCGCCGCTTATCGCGCGGTCAGATAATAACAAAATATAATAAATCTTCGCGCGATCGGGGACGCTTTATCTCGCGGCGGTTTCGAGAGTCTTTCAATGTCAGCTATTTTTCCGGGGAGAAGCTTCAGTCGAGGCAGGTTTTGCCGGTCTTTGTCGAATGTTCGATTGAAGTTTTTCTTATTAGTAAAAGCGTCACAGTGCCGATTGCGATCGATATTCGGACAGTTATTGATTAAAATTTGAAGGCTTTTGTATTGGAATTGTCAAAGTTCAAATAATTAAGTTCTTACCAAGATTATTAATCCACGGGAAAGCCAGTAGTAGAGAATAAGGATACTTTTGCATTAAACGCCTTACCTTCTACGTAGCTGATAAATGTCTGTCATATCCTTTTATGGCAGTCAGGTCATAACTCGCTTTATGGACGTCGCGTTCTCTTTCCCGATATCGGGCAGACAGCAATCGCAAATAACAGCTCCTACGCTGGAAAAGATCAATTAGAATATCGCATTTATGTACCTACAAAATTTTACATTTTACTACGCGGGCTTTTACTGTTTATCCTCCATTTGCGAGTACATCTGCAAAGCTGTTTTATGCCTAAAAACAATGCGTGCACGAATCTTTATTCCGGGGGGGTATAACGACTTACCAAAAAAGGACTGTATGATTTTTCCAAACTGCTGTGTTCTAACCTTTATAAATGACATTTGATTTATATTTGCCCTCATAACCACTATTATAGTTTAATGAAAATTAAAATATCGATTCGACCTGCCATGATTTGTGAATTTTCCCACTCAATTAATCAGGCACTCCAGTTTATTCATCTAATTTTACTCGTACAACACAAAAGAGCCGAAAAAGCTGCTGTTCGCAATGAGATTCTCATCGGCATAAAACAGCGCGCGACTCCCCCTCTCCCCTCAACCAGCAACAAATTCGCAACATCCTTCCAATAGCTCGTTCGCCCCATATACATATAAAAGTGCCTAAAAAAAAGCTCGTCGCCAATCTCACCCACATCCTCCGACTGCCCTTCGGCGCTCTCAAACAATGAGGCGTCGAAAAGAGTCACCTGGCGTACAATCCACCAGCGATCATCAAAGGCCGCGAGAGGCCAAACAAAGAGAGAGAGAGAGAGAGAGAGAGCGCGGGCCGAAAATCAACGCC
The DNA here is from genome assembly GCA_035582935.1 of Ormyrus thymus. Classification (NCBI taxonomy): domain Eukaryota; kingdom Metazoa; phylum Arthropoda; class Insecta; order Hymenoptera; family Ormyridae; genus Ormyrus; species Ormyrus thymus. Next base: position 11,604,928 of record JAWWEM010000027.1, read on the forward strand.
GCAGCTGAAATTTGAAAGCGACGAGGAAATAAGAACTCCGCAAGACGGCCGAGAGAGAGGGAGAGAGAGAAAAAGCTCCGCGCCGCCGACGGGGAGAGCGGAGAACGGGGGTGGGAGGGTGGGTGGGGGGGAAGGGCACGCTGCAACGCCCACGCGTGGGCGTGCCCGGCCTCCCCCTCCCCGCGCCGGCGGCGGCACTGACGAACGTACTCTCTCCCGCGTCCCTCGGCTCTCGCTCTCTGCTTTTTTCATTCTCTCTCGCTCGAGAGGGAGAGCTGCTGCCGCCGCCGCCGCCGAGCGCACGCCGCGAGGAGTAGTAGACTTTTCTCTTTCTTATTATACCTCCGGGCTTCTGTTAACCAAGTTTTTATACGAGCTATTTCCTTCCTTCTCTCCTTTGTCGCGCGCCTTATTCTTATCCTCTTTCGCGGGGCGCGCGTGCGGTTTCTCCCGCTCGGCGGTGGAGGGCGGCGGAAGGGGGTGGGGGGGGGGCGGAGGGCGGGGAGGGAAAAACCTTACGAGGATCTCTCGTATACGCATTAACGTCGACGAGCTGATCCACTTTCGGAATTTAGCCTTTTTCCGGCGCGGGGGTAAAAAGTGGGACACACGCTATTGCGCAAATTGATTCGCGCGGATATTTACAGCTGCTTCGCTAACGGTGTGCAGCACAGGGGGTGATTTTCGCTGTGTTTCGTTAGGATTGCTTTTGCTTTCCCGCGCCGTCCTCTCGAGTGGGTATGGTTTTCGTATATTGCAGTCAGTTTTGGAATGGTTGTCAAAATTTTTAGCTTCATTGATCGTTAGAAGGCTGGATTGACCCCCGAAGGCCAATGAAAGGAGTATGACTTTAAGTACTTTTAACTTTTAAGCTAATTATGTTAAGTGATTCCAGGTTTTTATGTTGCTGAAAAAGCCTATATAATTGAGCAAGTATATATAGCTCGGAGCAAAAGAAATGTGCCTGTTACACTCCAACTTGAGATTATTTTCCCTTCTCTGCCTTACACTTTCCAAGCTTTATTTAGGCGCCATGTAAAAAGGCCTTAATCTTAATAAACAGAAGAAGAATCGCTTACATACATCATATTTCATAAGCGGGGCGCAAAGAAAAGCTAATCCCGCACAAATCCTAACAGCATTATATGACCAGCCACAATTTAGCTCGTCCGCCGGTTCACTCCCGCATTCATCATATCGCTCGTTCGTCATTCCCGCGGGGAGGCGGCGGCGGCGGCGGCCAGTACCCCCGTTCATCGAAAGAATTTCCCTCGAATCAGCATCGACACTTATACATTTCGAGGCGCTCCTCCGAAAAAAAAGCAGCGGCGGCGTCTTTGGAAAAACTCCGCGCCCAGTGAGAGATAGAGAGAGAGAGAGAGAGAGAGAGAGATCGACGAGGCTGCTGCTCCGGCGGTAGGGGAAGAGTCGGAACCCCTATACGATCGGCGTGGGTGGGGCTCGCCTAGGCGGGGCATCTCTCTCACTCACTCTCTCTCTCTCTCTCTCTCTCTCTCTCTCTCCGTCGCTCCCGCGCAGCATCCGCGGCAGCATCCACCCCTCCGAGAGCGGGAGAGAGAGAGAGAGAGAAGTCAGAGAGTCAGGCCGGCGTGCGCGCTGCCGACGGCAAGTAGCAGCAGCACCGTCGAGAGGAGCGCAGGCAGGCAGCACTGCAGCACAGAGCGGCGGCGGCACACACATCGGTCTTTGCGCGCGGCGGATATACAGCATCCCCCTCTCGGGCTTACCGGAGACTTACCGAGGACTTAAGCCGGCGGCACGCTCTCCTCCCTCGGTGAAACAAGTGCTCTCTGACATGAGGTAGCGTTCGCAAAGACTCTCCTCGCTCTCCGTCTCTGTCTCTCTCTCTCTCTCTCCCTCTCGCTCACCTGCCCGGTGGCTTACGTAAGCCGGCGCGCGGCTTATCGCGCTCTCGCGAGCGAGGCCGCTTCTTTATCAGGTGCGTGGACAGGTCGCGGAGACGACGCGGAAGCGGCAGTGCGCGCGAGCAGCCAGCCTCTGACATGTCGTAGAGAAAGAGAGAGTGCGAGGATCGTCGGGTGAGAGAAGACAAGCGCGCGACGCAGTGACTCGGACAGTGTGGCCAGTGCGTTGAGAGGACTACCGCCCGCGACTCGAGGAAGGCTCCCCGGCCCGTTTCGGCAGCTCGGGACAGAGCCCGCCCGCCCGCCGTCCTCTGCCCGCGGGGAAATCATCGCTGCAGCGCTGCAGCTGGTAAGGTGGGGGGATTGCGCTCGTGCCGGTCTCCCAGCGAGGACGCCACGACGTTGGCCTACTACAGCATGGAGCGCGGCGGGGTCGGGGCTGGCGGCGGCGGTCCGGCGACTGCCGCCGGCGGCCTCGAGCTCGCCGGCAACGAGCTCTGCCTCCAGGACCTGGTGGCGGGCGGCGCCGCCTCGGCCGCCAGCCTCCAGCAGCAGCACGTCGCCCAGCAGCTGCAGCAGCACGCCAGCGATCATCTGCAGAACGCGATGCAGCACGCCGGCGGACACCACCTGGAGCACATACACGGGAACGGGCACCACGATCACCACGTCAGCGCGGCGAGCGCCGTCTCCATGCTGCACAACGGCAGCCACCAGCTGCACGAGCCCCTGGAGAAGCTCAAACGTGGTGAGTCGCTTCTGGTGACGACGGGCGGTCACGTCGAGAGGGAGGGCTCTTGCTTTTTGCCTGCGGGGGGAAAATGGGGAATGACAAGTTTGCAGTCTTGGAGAGGCGTTGTTGAGAATGACTTTTGAATCGTTGAGGTGTCAAATCTAAGCTGGGCTCTTGGAAAATTAGTTAAAATATCACGTGCGTCTTCCTTGGCTTGAATAAAATTTATATAATTTACCCTTTAGTGGAAGCTGCAGCAAAGTTTAGCTTTATTTAAACGATTCAAAATAAATTAACGACACTTCAGACGGTTTCATATACATTTTCGAACTTGCGAAATTAATAATATTCTCCTCCTAAACTCGGCTCAAGTTTAAAAAAAGAAACATGTTTTGAAAAGGAAAAATTAGGTTACGTTCATGCATGAAGTAGACTTGCCGACGGAACATTTTCGTACTCTCTATCTCTACTATCGGTCCAATAATAAAATTGTAATGAGATTCTTAATGAGAATCGAACTAAATTACGTGGCTAAAAAGAAATATTTGTGTGTTAAAAGATGATGTAACCCACTTTATTTATTGGCGTAATTTAAATAATGAATTTCTGGATGAATTTAAATTATTAATTCAAGTCAAATTACAAACTTGATCCGCTGATATTAGTTATTTTACACTTGTGAAACATCAAACAAGTTTTCGTTAAACTTGACATGCAAAATTGATTTTAAAAAAACAACTGCTTTCACAATGATATTCCGTTGCATAATTAAAAAACCCTTCAAACTTCCTAAAAATACTGGCAACAACTCTCATTCCGCCAAATTCGCCATCGCGTTTCAAATTAAACGCGCGATCCGCTCCAACAACAGCCGCGACTCGTCGCCCGAAGATAATAATTTTAATGAAAAAGGGTGACTCGGTACTTCGCGCTTTCCCGCATTATTAGCGCCGCGCAAAACAAGCAAGCCGCCGGTCATCAAGAGCGGACACGCGAAACTTTAAATCGTCCCACGGACAAAAATCCAGCTGCGGCGCGCGCGCGACGCTCGAGCCCGGACGATGGCGACGAGTCGAGCGTTACACTTTTGTTGGATGTCGGACACAAATATAGATAAAGTTTTAGTGCCAACAACGCCGATAAGCGCGTTTTCCGTCGCCCTGTAACATCGCGGAGAAACATGCCACCCGATAAAAATTTGATCCACTATCGTTTCTCCTATTGTAGCCGAAAAAAAAAAAGAAAACAATTAGTTGGCAGTTATCGTCGGTGTCTTGCGTTTTACTATCATCTTTTTTTATCGACAGATAGTTTTATGGTTCTTAATCTTTGGGTTGAGACGCATTGTTTTCAGACTTTTTATACGGTGCAAAATTATTCCATTTTTCGATAACGATCAAACGAGTTTGCTTCTATAATGCAGTGATTTTAATTAAAATTCCAGCTCTAAAACCAAAAGCATCTCCTCCCCAGATTAGCCCTCATTAAAGTTTTCATTCGAAACGGCAAAAATCTCAAAACTTTCCGTCCCCAATACCCCGAAGGGGCCTCGTCGTTACAATTTTGTAATTTCGCCTCCACGCTCGATAACCTTCAAAAACTCGGTGCCCGGATGACTTCGTCCCCGCTCAAAAGTCGCAATTAGAAAGATAATTTTTGCGCGACTCAAGTACCCTCGCATTCGGCCGCCGTCGCGGTTCTCTCTCTCTCTCTCTCTCTCTCGCTCTTCCGTTCCGCGCGCCGCCGCCGCCGCCACCTGTTTTGTGATTCATTAACTCACCGGCTTATCGGGATAAGGCAGACTTATCCGGGGCTCGAAGCCGACACCGCGGCTAAACCCGATCTTATTCCAATGGCATCCCACCTATTCCCATTTCAGTTTCAGACTTGGTTTGCCTTCTCTCTTCTCCTCCGCGGCTGTTTCTCTCTCTCTCTCTCTCTCTCTCGCTCCTTCTCCGTCTCGCTCCCTCGGCGCCCCGCTCTTTCCTTTATGTTTCTTGCCTCGGATCCGGCCAACTTCTTATTTCCAGCCAGATTTGTAAACTTTCCTAAAGACAGCTTTGCCTTTAGTGCAATTTAACTTGGGATTGTTTAAAATAAAAGTTAATTAAGTTTCGTGCGCGGAAAGCTTTGGGAGCTTTTGAAAACGGGCTTTTGCAGATTGTCGGCGGCGGATGCTGGTATAAATAAATAAATAAATAAGAATCTTGCCGAAAAGTAAACACGAAAAGCGACGACATTCAATTTGTTATCTTAGTGCGTTGTCACGAGTCGGTACTTATTTTGTGATCGGAAGATCACTCCATCATCGTTATTCGAAACATTTCTCATTAAGAAGTCACTGATATAATCTCATCAATTAACTACGTATCTGCAATGACGAATTATTCGATTATTTGACCATTTAAAGATAAAATCGCACGTTCGGGCAATGACAATATTTCGGCACATCTCTTAAGCATGATTTTTCTACATTAATTCTCGAAATATTTTCACTAGTTGTGTGTGATTACGCAAAGTCAAATGAAACCAGGTGCGATAACTAATGTTTTCATTCATTTTAATGTCACAAATTAACTGATTATTTTTCATTTCAGTTAATTATTTAATTATATTTACTTGCGGAAATAAAATTTTATTTTTCTCAATCAATTTTTCAAAACAATGTCAAGTCTAAAGGTTTCCCTTTTTGTATCAAGTCAAATATTTTTGCGATCGATCAACTTTGTTTTCACCGAATAATTCCGTTTTCACGAATCAATCTATCATGATAAAGTTGAAAATATAAATTGCTATCTCACGCACGTCAGAAACCTAAAAATACAATAAAACATACTCTCGCAGAGGAGTACGAGCGTTTTCCCGCGAACTCGACTGCGAAGCAAACGAACGATTAAAAAGGTGTACCGCGCGCCAGCCAGCCTCTAAATAAATGTTTAATCACCTCGACGCATCAACGCCTCTTCCGTCGAGCGACACCTCCCGTCGCCGGCCCACATAACAATAGCTCGTGTATATATCCGCGCTGCGTCCGTCGCTCGCCGCGCCGAGTCGATTTAAAGCCATCAATCGTCCCCCGGAAAAACGGAAAAGCCGCCGCCGCCGCCGCCGCCGCTCCGTCTGTCAATCCCGGTCGGGCTATTTCGCCAACATACGGCCGCTACTCCTTTTCTCCTTCGGTCTGCGCTTCATTAACCGGGGCAACCCCTTTTCTATCTCCGGGCGGCAGATGCGCCGCCCGAAAGTCAAGCCGACGGGCCTAATAGTGTTGACAAATTACTCGGCTAGCCGCGCGCGCGAGGCGTCCCCCGGGGGGACAGTGTCGCATCCTTCCGCCCGCAAACGCTCAGCGGCCGTTTAGCCGCGCGGACTCCGGGGGGATGACTCTGGAAGTATAAAAAAAAAGGGGCCACCCGGGCAACGGGAGACGTATGGGTTCGCGAGCGGCGGACGAGGGGAGAGAGAGAGAGAGCCCATTTCTCGATCGGAGGACTTTTGCCTTTGGCCCCGATGAGGATGGTTATAGGGCAGCGAGGACTGACACTTAGCCTACTCCTTTGGGATTGCCTTCTTAATCCGTGCGTAAATCGATTCGCCGAATACTTCTTTAGTGTAGAATAATTTTGCTTGCAAAATATGTACTACTGCAGTACCATATACTTATTGGTCAGGCCTTAAGAAGCAACATTCTCCCCGCCGAAAAGCTTAACAGCGGATATAAACAAGGTCCATCCGCCAATCTCCCGCGAATCGAGTAAAGGTTATAATCGAAAGTCCGCGCCGCGGTATGATCTTTGGAAAAATTAAAAAGACAGCATGAATATCGCATGCGGCCGCGGGGGAGGGGGGAGGCAATAAGCCCGTCACGTCTTGGTCTCCCGGCGGCGGCGCATCGTCGATGCGTCGTTCCGGGATCGATTCGGGTTTTGCGATCGAGCCCCGATAACGCGGTCAATCTGCACTGGCTTCTTCCGCCGAGGGGCGGGGAGAGAACAGAGGGGGAGGGGGAGCAAAGTCTGCTGCTCCGTTCGCCGCAGGATCAACATAGAAATGAACTGATTTCCTTCCCATTATATATATATATATATATATATATATCGGCGCGGCGCGAGAGGCCGCCTTCAGGGCCGATGATGCCGCTGTTTATGTAATACAACT
>JAWWEM010000027.1:11622176-11632896 GCA_035582935.1 Ormyrus thymus
GTATATTTATTAGGTGTTTCGATGGGGATACTGAATATTCGAAGAAATTCTCATTCCTAAAATGACGTCAGTGCAATTCGATGCCCAATAGCTTATTGATGCAAAGACGGGAAGAAAGCAAGGACCTAATCGCAAAAATGAAGTATAAGCAAGGGGGAAAAATCGTCGAAAAAGCACGTATATACATTCGCAGCGTCGCTGCATCGGCTGCAAAGACAATGTGTATTAATTTTCGGTCGGCGGCGCGAGCCTGCAGAGCCGCGAGTGTGCGTAAGCTCGCCGGCTCGTCGGCCTATAAAGAGAGCCCGGGGAGAGCTGCAGAGCGAGAGAGAGAGAGAGAGAGAGCCGCTAACCGGTGTATGAGAGTGAGGATTACCGGGTGTCATCCGTATTCGGCCGGGTTAGCAGCTGTCAGCGGCCGGTGCCCGCGTCGGCGTATATATCAATTATTAAAGCCGCGAGCGTCGATTTGCATTTCGCGAGCCGCCGCCGGGGGGGACAAAGAGAGAGAGAGAGAGAGGGAGGGAGACAAGCGGCGCGCATTCGTTCTAATATCGACGTTCCGCCGCCGAGGCCGCAGAGCCGGAAATAACGCGAACGACGTATAGAGATTCATTATGCGCCCGATGCCGCCGCTGGGATAGTCGTTTGGCTTCCGGGCTATGGCTTTTGCCGCGGCCCTACAAGGCTGGGATAGACCGCAGTATTGAGGACGCGGGGGAGATTCGGTGGCTGCTTTTTTGAGAGCTTTGGCAATTTGCTTGCGCAAATGCAAACGACGGTCTTTGAATACTGTATTTAAGTTTAGAAGTATATTGGAAGATTCGAGGAAAATCTGAAGGTGGAAGTCGTTGAGCAAAGGAAAGTGGTAACGCCTAATAATATTTTACGCTTGAAAGATAATATTATTTTTCAATAATTAACTTTGAAAATAACTACATTTTTTAAAGTAAACACTTTGTATAACAAATGTCGAATTCACACTTGCTTTGTATCGAAAAAATATACATGAATTAAACGATCAACGTCAGCGCCAACTTTAAGAGTCGTTAAAAATGACGAAAGAGAACGAAACTAAAAGCCCAACGAACACAAAGTCCTCTTGGTCAGACTACCCGAGCCATTGATACGCAAACAGCACTCGCGATATCGGCGCAAGAAGTCGTTAGGTATAGTAAAAGGCCGAGCAAACCTATTTATAAATTAGACTCCGACGTTTTCTCTCTCTCTCTCTCTCTCTTTTTTCTCCATCTCTATATCCCGTTCTCTCTCTCTCTCTCTCTCCCTCTCTCGCAGGGCTCGCCAACGCCCGGCGCGGCATTAAAAATCACGTGTTCCGCTTGAGCTCATAATCTCGTATAATCTTTTGCAAAGTTGTTAATACTCGCGGCTTACGGGTGTTAATTTAATATCCATACAGGTGCGCCAACATTGAATATCCGAATCCCACTGGCGCGCTCTATCTCCTCTTTCTCCCGCGCGCACACACACACACTCACACACCCACACACGCACACACATCGAGGGAAAAAAATCCATAAAACTCGCGGGCTCTCCGCTTTTCCCTGCGCTTCGTTCGCTCCTCTCTTTCTCTCTCTCTCTCTCTCTCTTTCTCTCTTCCTCTCGGACTTTCGATGCGCGAGCTGCTCGATATGGGGAGAGTCAGGAGTTAGTTCGAGTTTGGATATTACCCCGCGGATGTGCGCGGAAGTCTTTACGTGTAATGTGCATCGTAAGGCCGCTTTTACAAGCGCCGTTACCGCCGCACTTGACGAGCTGTCGAGTCAATTATGGAATCGTCGCCGCCAAAGCCGAATGGAGTCGACAAGTGCCGGGTATCAAAACTTTGCTGCCGCCAGCCTGCCCTTTTATTGATCCTTGATCTCTCTCTCTCTCTCTCTCTCTCTGCCCCCGATTTATAGAGAAAATTAAGCCGGGATCGATCTTAAAGGATGAGTGATATATCTGCCGAGCGATAAAAGAATTTTATGTAACTAATATAAATTTAGGAATAAGAATAGCTGCTCTCGACGTCCGCAAAGATTAAATTTTTCGGTATAAATATATCGTTTCTCTATAGATGCTTCTGATTAATATTTTTAGAAAGTTTATTGCAGCCGTTTCATCGACAAATTCACATTTTTATTACTCCTTAAGAATGGAAAGTCGAAGGATGTTTACGAAACAATGAAAAGAAAAAACGAAAAACTTGTCGCCCGCGGCGCCGTAACAAATTATAAACCAAACCGCGTGACGTCGTTTACAAACAATGTATAGCTCCGTCGTGAAAGCGACTAAATTTCCGGGAGGTAAACGACCTCGCGGATCCATAAAACATCAGAATAGATGGTGAAAACTCGGGGAAAGCCACTGCGGAGAACGACGCCGGGATATTTATATACGAGGCGTGGGCGCTTTCCCGTGCTTTTCGGTCGACGCGCGGTATAAACAAGTCCTTCGGCTCATTGATGGCTTGATTTGAAATCTATATTTCATCCCTCGCGACGTGTATTTCGACGGAGGAAACGATTGAATTTGACGCGCGGCTTGAACCTTGATGCGCGCGGCGCGTCAATTTTTCCCCTCTTATTCGGCGAATGAAAAAAACGAGGCTCGTTTTCATAGCCGCGCGGCTTATCGATGCAATTTCTGCGAAAGGAACAGCGCGGATGAAAACCAAAAGAAAGTTGGATAGCGAGAAAAATAAAGCCTATCGATGTTCACGCCGGAAGCTGAAGCATTCCCGTCTGCCGGCGGCGGGATCTCCGAAACAAATCCGGAATAAATCTCGAATCTCGAGGGCAGAATAATTGCAAAGTACATACGGAGCGTCCGTCAGTAAATGACGAATTACACGTTCCCCGCGCTGCTTCTCGCACGCAAGAAAGCAGAAAGAATGAGATGTATAAAAAGGAGGGGGGCGGAAGGGGCGGGTGGGAGTAAGAGCAATTCGAGCTCTCCCGCGGCAGACGTGACCGTTCTCAGTTCTCGCTGATCCATCTCGACGTTATAGCGAGATTTATGGAGACGCCGCTGGCGCGAGCAGCTCTTCTCCTTTTCTCTCTCCTCGATGCGGAAGGGAGAGAGAGAGAGAGAGAGAGAGAGAGAAAAAGGAAGAGAGAGAGAAAGAGAGCTTTTCTCCTACTACTTTCTTTTTTGCCCCGCGCGTCTTTGTCTTGCACGTCTCTTTTGTACCTCCTTTTTTATTCATTCCTTCCGCTTGAAGTTTCATTCTATCTTTTCATATTTTTCGCGAGCGAGTTTCCCAGTGCGCTTTTTTTCTCCCTCCTACAACCCGCTCCCGCCTTCCCCCCCTCGTTCCTCGCCTCTTTTCTCACTTCGGAGAGATGGGAGCGGAAAGTTTTTTTCCAAGTTTTTGCTCGGCCCGTCCTTTGCATTTATTACTTTATTTACGAGCGACGTTACGTTTCTCGAGATTATTTATGCGCTCGAGTTTGTTATGAAGCAACGATGCCGGCAGCGTGGGAGGAAAGGGACTCTCGGATTGATGAATTCGTCAGAGATAAAGCGTATCTTTATGCCCATTCTTAACCGTTTTATCCTCGTAAGCGAACGGCTTTAAAATAAACTCACTCCGTTCTCCCTCAACGTTAAACAATTGCAAATTCTCCCGTAAAAGAAGAAAAGAGAAACCCCTTCCCCCAAAGCGACCGGCGGTCAGTGCGCCCAGCCCCTCCAGCCCGCCTCGGGAATCGGCCTCGCGGATCACGGGAGGTATAGGCATTCGCCCGCTGCGGGGGCGCGATAAAAATGGCGCTTAGCGAGCCGCAGGAGACAGCTGCGCCGTCGGACTATCATGGCCGCCAGGCCGATATCCTGCGCTGCCTCCTTATCTCGGCCGCGCAGCGCGCCGCCTTTTCCTTCCTCCTTCCCGCCCGCCGAGAGAGAGGAGCGACGGACGGGGAAAGGGTTCGGAGCGTTTTGCGCGCGGACACTGACGGGAGAGTGCTGTTCCAGGGAGATTTCAGAAATTTTAGCCATACTCGCGTTTCGCGCGGAATTGTCGCTTAGTAAATTCAAGACCTTGTAAATAATTTATCTTTATTAATTAATCTTTATTGCTCGGGGTACTTTAAATGCTCGTGTTTGAATTAAAGCTAATCTCGGGCACTCAAATGAATCTCCAAAATGCGACGTGTATTGTTGAACATTAGTTAAGGATCATGATTTAAGACCGCAATTACTTTAAACTAATCAATACTCTTGAGCGGACAGAGCTACTTGTCGATGTTAATCATCGGAAAAATATTCACGAACGCGTAAATGTCAAATTATATCTGCATATCAATTGTCCGCAAGAGAATCACGTGATATTTTTAACAAAACACTCAGCAGATATGATATTCTAAATTCACGCGTCGAAAAGTGCACGTTTTCCGCGGATTAAACTCCAACTAATTCTTCTCAAAGGTAACGCAATCTTCGTAGCGTTCGTTCTTTTCCAATTTCCAATGTCGACCGTCGCGCGAAAAATGCACCTTTTCCAACATTTCCCGATAAACCAGCGGCGTCTATTTCGACGAGAACAAAGTCATTTCCGCGGAGCCGCGATGCCAGCAGCAGCAGCAGCGAGCGTGGGAAATCTCAGGTAAAAATCCCAACGCGACGTCCTGGCTTTCGGGCGAGAGATCGCGCGCATCGATACAATAATAGGCCTCCTCCTCTGCGCGTGCGCATCGCCGCGGATCGCGATTAGCCCCCTTATCGCCTTATCGCCGCGTTCGACTTATTTACGTACAAGCTGTTAACATAAAAGGACACCGATATCGGATCCCTCTCTCTCTCTCTCTCTCCGGCAGGCGGCAAACAAAGGAACGACGTCTTTTTTCTCCTCTCTCCGTCTCTCTGTGTATACGCAATTGTCGGCTTTATCTCTGCGAGCGAAGACGCGTACAGATGTCCCCGCCGAGTGGACACTCGCGCCTCGTGTTTGCTCGGATACGACAGACGGGCGATCTGGACGAGCAATTGTATTCCGACTCGGTGTGTGCTTGCCGCGGTAATTAATTAATCGAGCGATAACTCGCGCGGCCGCGGCGGCGAGCTACGCTCAGGCGCAGGATTTTTCCGAGACACGAGGCGCGCGTGATTTGTCCCCTCCCCCCCCCCGAGCTGTAAAGCGCGCGACGCGAATATGAGTTTTATTGCCTTGCTATCTGCTTGGCAAAGAAATGATCTGCGGTATTGCGCCGAGTTTCGCTGGAAAGCTGATGGATGTGACTGTTCGGATCGCGAGTAGTTGCCGTTTTTCCAGACTAGAATTCACCGTCAGAAGCTAATAAAGATTATTCTCTTTTTCGTTCCGTTAAATTTCTTAGAATAGCTTTCAAGTCAGAAATGAAAGTTACGTAGCATGTACCTAAAATGTTAGAGAATCAATGGAGCGACCGGCCGAAATCCCCGCGATTCGTATAAGAACTCGGCTCGCGTCGCTCGTCGAAAAGATCCAGAAAGATCCCGTGGCGTCGATAAGTGGCCGCGTAAGCAAATAAGGAGAAGCTTGTTGCACTTTAACCCCGGGGAAAGCTCGAGCGGCGGCGGCGGCGTCGATCTCTCCTCTCCCTCTATAGCGGCGTCAAATCCTCCCCGAAGCCCTCGGATATCCGGCGGCTCCTTCGCGGAATTTATTTTTAATGAAGTGGCGCGCAAGCTCGCCGGGTATATATATACCTACTTTTCCTCTCTCTCTCTCTCTCTCTCTCTCGGAGCTTACAGAGCAGGGTTATACTGCCTTATTGTTATTACTCGCCGCGAGAGTCTCTGTTTTTCGTGTCGCGAGGTAACTTCGGCACTGGACCTTCTTCTGACTTTCGTTTCGTCCGCCAGCTTTTTTTGAAAGCCGACATTCGTTCGGGGATTGGTTGGGAGGTGGAGATTTGATTCTTAATTGTGGCGTCTTGATTTTTACCGCGAAGAGTGCGCGATCGCAACGGTCGCAATGAATTAAATGGCAAATTCAAAATAGAGTTAGGTTTATCCGTCGTTGTGAACACAAAATAGAGGCGGTACAAAGTCATAAAATACGCAATAACCCCGGATTAAACTTTACGAGGTCAAGAAGGCACGTGCGCCAATTTCCCTTGAAATAAAATTTTCGAAAAAAAAAAAAAAAACAGACACGCCAAAAACGTGGCCTTGAAAATAAGCACTTAACCTCGGCGTCGGAATTATCCCCGAACCGTCGTCCCGGCGGTGCGAGTGCAGCGCAATAAGAGCTCGCGTACAGAAAAAGGAGGCCGAAGATACGCGGCGGTAGAGACCGGTATAAGAATGAAGGGAACTGCGTTGTGCTCCGTTGGGTCGTAGGTCTCTCCGGTGCGCACACGTCGGATAGTCAGAGGGATGGTGGATAACATAATGATGGCGTCGCTGGCTAAGGAGGGGCGGGGCTACGAGGGGATCAATATAATCCTCCTCCATCCCTCTGCCCCCCTTGTGTATGTGCGACGAGCCCCTCTTCCTCGAGCTCTTGCTCTCTCTCTCTCTCTCTCTCCCTTCCTTCCCCTCCAGAGAGAGAGAGAGAGAGAGAGAGAGAGCTGCCAGCTCCGACTTTCTCTCTTTCCTATTATTTCGACGAGTATTGTTTTGCTTGCGGCCCCCAGTCTTTTATCGCGGGATTTTGTTGCTCCTAAAGCTGATTTTTTGTTAATTCTTCCAGTTTTATGTTCCCTGATTTTTCGCGTGAATTTTATGGCTGCTTTGACGGTCTGAGCTGGGGCGCTTTGTTTAGAGAGTCTTTTTTAAAAGTACGATTGATTTTCAGCTCGTTTATCAATGATTAATCTAATATAGTCCAGTTTCACTTCTCAAGTTCCTCGTGAAAATTTGTATGATTTTTACATCCTGCTTTAATCCCACCACAAATTTGATCCTTTTAAATCGCTTTACTATTAAAACTCCTCGCGACGCGGGCGAAAGCTCTCTTCTAAAACAACCGAAAGAGCACGTCGAAATTCGCGCATACCGTAGCAATTCAATAAAGACGCAAACCCACGTAAAACATCTCCCGTCCCTCGAAAAAGCTCTCCCGTTCGATTTTTATCCCCCGGCGTACAAAGCAAAGAGCGGCGGCGAGCGCGCAAGCCGCGCTCGAAACCGCCCGTGCCGTCGGGCGGCTGCCTGCCGCGTCGCTCGACGCGTCGCATCGAAAGCGCGGCTCTCGAGTCGACGTATATAAAGATTTTCTCCTCCGAGCAGCGGAATGCCGCGCGGCTCGCGATTTATACCCCGTATCTCGGGAGTAAACACTCGGCGCCGATAAAACTCGAGCGCGGAACGAGGAAACGATTTTTGTATAACCAATTTTCTGATTATTCGGATGATTTATTGCGAGCGGCGGCATTATCGTCGACGCGGAGCAATAAATAACAGCGCGACGCTGCGCTTTATATTTATAATATTCCGGCTTGTCACCCTATGTCGAAATTTACTTACGTCGCGTACGAGTCCGATCCGATTGAGCGCGAAGAAACGAGAGCGAAACGAAGATCTGTGTCGGCACGGATCGGCTCGCGCGCACCGCCATGGAACGTAATTGATCTCGCCTCTGCTTGCGTCCCCCCCCCCCGAAAAGCATGACGGATCGAGTTTAATTACTCGGCCCGCGCGGGGGAATCCGCCGTTTCACCAGAGCCGCGCGTCCGGTCAGTTTAGCATGACAAATCGACGCGCCGCGCGGCCGATTGACCGCCGGGGCCGAGACGAGGCGTCGGCTAAGACGGCCCGGATCACGCGGAATCGACTCCTGCGGTATATATACATATAGGGGGGGGGGGAGACTTCGACGGCGGCCGGGCGATGTTGTCCGGTCGCCCGCTTCGGTGTGCTTGCGGGATTGATCGAGTTTGACGGCGGTGCATTCATTACGGGAAGGGCCGCGTTTTCGTGCTCGATGAGGAGGTATTAGTTTTGACGTAGCGGAGAGGCTCTCTTTCGTGGGAAATGATTCGTTTTCGCGAGAACAGGAATGAACGATGGCCTTGTAATTTATAGGTCGATCGTTTTATCGAAGGGGACGCGTTGCCTCTCAAGATTTCGCGCTGGGGTCGCTCTTTTGAAATCGTCAAATCTTTAATTACCGAGCATAAATCCTCATGACAATCCAAAAATCTATTACGCATGGTAAAATCAGCCGAGAAAAGCAGGAGGAGGAAAGAAGGACATTCCGCAAATAAGACGGAAAATGATAGAAACACGAAGCGCCAGACGAGGGGGGACAAGAGGGTATAAGAAAAAGGTATCACGAGCGTATAAAGACTGTAAAAAGAGGAGCGAGGAAAAAATTGGGGCCAAGTGGAAGAAGCTCTCTCTCTCTCTCTCTCTCTCTCTTGCGCGCGCGCAAGAGAGAGATTCGGAGGAAGCGACGGGGCGGGGTGATTGATGAGGCCTTCGGCCGCCGTCTCATTACAGTTATATAAGCTTCCGTAGATTGAGCCGTGCGGAGAGAGGCTTACACGCCGGTCGAACGGGGGTTCGTGATTCGATGAGGTTTTATTGCTCGCTTGACGCGGTGCTTCCGAGACGGCCTGGCTACGACTCTCGCCCATTGTTCGTCCCGTCGTGCCGAGGCGCGCGGGGAGGAAAAAAGCAGTGGCTTCGATTTCGCCCCGGCCCGCGGAGATTATTATTGCCGGGGCTCGGAGCTCGGACTCGTGGATCCGCGTGGGTTGCCTCGGCAGGTTCGCTTTACACCTTTTTCGGATGGATCGGAGGTGCGAGTTTATCATTTACACATTATTAGCAAATTATGCATTATTTTTCGAATTTGCTAAACCTCCTCTAAGCCTCGAAGAATATATTATCTCGAAACGGCGATATGAAGATGGCGACGAAGGGAGGGGGGGGGGTGTATAAGCATCTAGCCTAGCGAAATCAAGCGCTCGGTCGAGTCTATCCGTTTTATGGAAGTCAATCAAGATCGCGTCTCCTCGCGAGTGGCTGCCCGGAATGGCATGATAAAGAAGAGGAGGAGAGGACGCAGAGGGAGAAAATCACGGCGACGGAGATGAAACGGGCCATCAAGCCGAGTTGAAAGGCAATCGTCCCCGTAATTTCATCCCCGGGAGATACGAGCCGCAGTCGTTATGATACCCCCACGCGACGCGTTAATCTAAGCGAGTCCTCAATTAATCGGCGCTTACACGTTAAGGCTCTACTTTTGTACAGGACCCCTTTTCTCGTATCGCTCTCTTACAAAACTGCCCGTCGCCAATTTCTCAAAACAACCCAGGGAAAAGCGAAGGGGGGAGGGGCACCCAGCTCGGAATTGCCGATCGTGCAATCCCAATAAAAAAGGGCTACGGAATCCGGCATTGATCATCTTTCCCAAGCCTCGTCCGTGCCCCGAACAACGTCGTACCCCGGTGCTCCTTCTCTCGCCCATCGGAGCGGGAAGCCTCCTCCAGCGGCGTATCTCAGAAAAGTATCCCGCGCTCAGGGCGGCACGTACGCGTATAGCTCGCGTGCAGCTACGACGAGGAGATTCGAAAGTTCATTCATCAAGTTTACGAGCGTCGGCTGCGGCAGCTACGGGCTGCGACGCAGAGATTTCGCGCTAGATGTCGTTAAAGTTTACGGGCTCGGCCTTGTATATATATATATGTATATATATATGTGTGTGTGTATATATATATATATATATATATATACACACGTACGGGGGCGCGATCCTCCTCGACTATACGGCGGCGCCGCAAACGTTCCACTGCTGCGCGCGGATCTGGCGATGACGCCGTGCCGCGCGATACACCTCGAGGATCCTGCACGAGGTCGGAAGGGAGAGAGCTTATTGATTCCGCGGAGGTAGCGGGGAGAGGAGATGCTTTTGGTGGGTTTTTTGTTTGGGGGAGGGCGGGGGGTGGGGGGTTTGGCTT
The DNA here is from genome assembly GCA_035582935.1 of Ormyrus thymus. NCBI lineage: Eukaryota > Metazoa > Arthropoda > Insecta > Hymenoptera > Ormyridae > Ormyrus > Ormyrus thymus. Next base: position 11,632,070 of record JAWWEM010000027.1, read on the forward strand.
CAATTTTTGCATTTCTTTGGTCGACGTTCAGGGGTTATAATATCTGCGCGTTGAAAAGTGTCTGACTAAATCGGATCTTTTTCTACTCGACGTGCCGCGTAAAATGACGTTGCAAATAAAGAATAGCGCAGTCGGTTAAAAAGTAACTCCACCCTCTTCAGCGAGAATGCGCATTCGATAAAAGAGACCGGCCACCTCTCCGACCTCGCATATACCTTGATTAACGGCTCGAAAATTCGTCCCGCGCCTCCATCCATCATACGCGGGCGTCACACTTTTCCTTGCCCAGCATTTTGCATCGGCACCGTGACGCAGCCCCGAAGGCAGCGGATCGGCGCGCTCCCAGCATCCAGGAGGAGAGGCAAGAGGAAGCTCGGCGCACCGGGACATATTACTCTTCATTAGCCCGCGGGGGCCCCTCTTTCAATGACTCGTCGCGGCGCTTAGCGTCGGCCGCGATCGCTCGGCCATCCATCTTGCCAGGATCCTCCATTCTTCGCGCGCGCCGCGCTTCTGCCCTCCGCTCTTTTTACCCTCCCACGCGCATACATAGAGAGCGGAGCCTATCAGCCTCGCCTCTCTCGCTCCCGGCCGCCGCCGGCGTCGTTTTCCTTACAGTTACGCGAGAGGGACGTGCATCCGAGCGCAACCAGCCGTATAATTGCCGACGGATGAGTTTCTCTCCCCCTCCCCCTTTCCCCCCGCGGACTCTCGCATTAACTTTAACAATTAGCCCGAAACAAGATTCCGCGGCGCGATATGTATCTTACGTATTTACAGACACGGGTAGTCTTGCAGCACTCGCAGTAAATGTCGGCGACGGCGTG
>JAWWEM010000027.1:11650001-11676799 GCA_035582935.1 Ormyrus thymus
CGAAAAAAACCGTTTGAATTATGACACAATCGGCTTCGCAGGTGATTTTTCGACGTAGGATAGTATCGAGTAGTATCCTTCAATATCGTATAGTTACGTTCAAACGTCACAGACGTTATTGCCACCACATTACACAAGTAACATATAAAGCGAATAAAAATATAGAAAAAAGTCAAATTCACTTACGTTATTGATATCACTTACAATAATAATTAACTATAAGAAGCAATGAAAAATCAAGTGGCGTAATAAATTTGTTCGAGAAACGTAACACAGATAAACATTACGTATCTTAAAGTTGACTGTGAGTACGAAAGAGTATGATTTATAATCTCTAAATCTAACATGTGATGTTTAATATTCAATAAAAAACCAATTTTACGTAATTGGTAAATCCTAAAAGCCAATTTTAAAAAGCACCAAACATCGTTCAGATCCACAATTTAAACTAATTTCCCTACAATAAATTGAAAAAAAATTGAGTATAAAAATATATACACTATCTTATAAAGACATCATGCTTACAACCTAAACTCGTACGCCATCTAACAAAAAAAAAACAAAAATCTGAATTTGATCCTTCTTAATCTTCCACAGTTATATCATCGAGTAAAAATTACAACGAAGCAGTGCCTGCGCATCGATGGACAAACGACAATGAAAACGCAGCACTGTAAGGCCGCGAATAAAATCGACAGCCGACGCCATCGTTCACTGAAAAACATTCACAATAAATAAAAAAAAAAGCGTCTCTCGCGCAAGAGAATCACTCGGGGCCACTACTGCAATTGGGCGTAAGCCCGGAAGGGGTGTTCGATGATGCAGCTGAGAACTCCTTGCTGAGCGTAGAACGGTATCACCGACTCCTGATACCACGACGACCATCGGTTCTCCATTTCGCAGGCGCACTCCATCGAGAACACCGCCGGAGCTGTAAATGTCGTCGTTAAATTATATATTGCAGCCTGCGCCACGGCGTAATGAAGATTTATCTTTTACTTTGCGCATCTTTCTTTTTCGTCGCCAAAGTGCTGCAATCTTTGGATGTGGATGGTTTGTTTTTTGCGCGCGTTTGCGAAATTTGCGAAGTTTATTAGAGTTTTGTAGATTTTTTTTGTTCTTTGGAAAATCGTAAAGGCAATGTTTTGAAGCTCGTGCAGCAAAAGTAATGTGAAATTTTTATTTGTTTCAAGCAAACTTACCTACGTATCGTGAATATTAAAACAATGTATTTGTATTAGTTATTTATTTATTTACAAGCGGGCGAAAATGCCCTTTTACAAAGTCAGGAAAGATAACAATTGTGCACGGTGAAGGCAAGAGCACCACAGAGAAAGATATAGCAATACTAATTGAAAAAATATTTGCGAACTTCCTTTTTAAAAGATCCAATTTCGTATAGGCCTCTTAATTTTGCCGGTATACTGTTCCACATTATATTATAATCTAGGAATTGACGAGTAATAGTTTGATTATTCAGATATTCTTTTTTATTTCGAATTGGATAATTTCAAGCCGTTGCATCAGCATTGCACTTTCATACAATGTTGTGCAGCAATATTCTCGCAACGTTCATCGTGTGCGTCGAACGATAAAATGTTCACTCTTTCAGAGATACACCGACGGCGTAAGATAAACAATCACCGTCATTATATTCTGCAAAGCAGAGGCAAAGAAAGAAAGAATTGTGCTTACCCGAAGGGTCGTCGGAGGCCGTATGTCATAACTGACTCAGACTGGGACAGCCGTTGTTGAGGCGGTACTCGACGTACATCATGCCGGTATTGTGCCAATAATACAGCGCCGCGACTACCAGCACATGCCACCATTGATGGGACGAGCCGATGTAGTCCACCCAGCCTTGAACAAATCGTTTCAATATTCAAATGCGGCTTTAAAAAACGTTCGCCTATCCGATACACTCGGCAAAGAAACAACGCACCTGGGCAGAATCTCTCGGGCATCTTGCTGAAGTAAATCAGAAAGGCCGCCCCGCTGATGACGTACATGCCCAGGACTCGGGGCAGCAGCAGCTCCACCACCGGATTCTGCAGGCCGCCCATCGCCACGGTCCAGTGCAGCGTGGGCAGCACCCCGTACACGGCCCAGCCGACGAAGACGGCGAGCTTTATGTTGTCGTTCACCTGGTAGCGCGGCAGCTGCAGCAGCATCGCCACGATGAAGATCGCCAGGACGGTAACCAGGTAGAATCGCTGGAGTTGCTGGAGACGGAGAGCGGGGCCGGGTTACGACTCGAGGAAGCGGGGATTTGTTGTATAAAGTGCGTTCGAGCGCGCGGAGAGCCGGTCGAAAGTCCAGGGGAAAGTTTTTGCGGGATTAGGGTTTCTTTGGACTCGCGAGACTCTTGAAAGTGGGTCCGTCGAATTGCTTGTTGGATTCGACAGTACTTTTTGTTTGTTTGTTAATTTTTCGAAAAATCTTAAGTAAAGTTATAGTAACTTTATTAAAAAAAGAAATTAAAGTATTTTTTAAAATCAAAATTGTTAGCCATATAGCGATCAATTATCTATAGATAGTTTTCTATTATAAAGAGAAAATTAACTCATTATTATGTTCTTAAAATGATTATTTTAATATACGAGTTTTGCTGCAACAATCATTTTTTGCATAATAGGATATTCGCCAATATTTATTTTTCATTTTCGAATACTGAACAAAATTGAATTATCAATCATGGCTTCAATTTAGTAAACGTTGCGTAGCAATGTTTTTCTAAATTTTATCTTATTTGTAGACATTGATGTGAATTAACTTTAATAAGGCTATCGACCGTCTGAAGGTAAACTTTAATCGCATTGTTAAAAATTGATTACTAATTAATCATGCGTACAAGACATGGCTATTATCGAAATAAAGTCTCCCATTCTTTGCTGTCCAACGCTCAACGGAGATAAAAGCAAATCAAACTTTAGCTATCGTTTCAGATGTTTGAAATATATTAGAATAAAACTTTCTTTAGAAAACGCCGAAAGTGAATAGTTTTACTCTTCTCTCGCGAAGTAGAGCAGTTCTATATGAAAATTTTGAGCATCTCAATTTTCCAGTTGATAAAGTGCCAAATAATTTATACAGAGTGAAATAGAAAGTATGCACAAATTACCTTATGACACCAAAAGGCGTAGTAAACTCCAGACATATAAATTGCTAGTAAACTAAGAGCGACTCCTAAAAGATCGTAGGAAAGAAAGTACCAGTAATCCTTCTCGCTCCGGCAGGAAAACGTGTGGTACACTGAGGAGAGAATCATGCATGCCTAAAATTGCGAGATTAACAAATTAGGATGCGTATAATTTTGCAATCTTTACGGTAAATATATACAGAAAGGAGGATAAACTTACTTGAAAGCAGACTAAAAGTAAAGCGCAAAGTACTTTATCACCGAAGGGCGCGCTGATATTAACTAAATAAAGATCATAGAATGTCAGTACGCAAAACAACATAAATCCTAAAATGTGGCTCCAGATGTTGATCGTCTCGTTCGTCCACCAGAAAATACTAAAAAAAAAAACAATATTTCAATGCCATTTGTGATTTATCAGCACTTGCATATTAATCTTGCGATTCAACGTACCTCTCGATGCACAGCTTCGTCGTCAGATAGCCTCTGTAGCCGCGAAGAATGTAAGGATTGAATCTTAAATATTCCGGAGCCAAATGGTACGGCAAAAGTATCCTCATTCGTTCCTCGTCTTCCAGGGTAACTGGGCCTTTGATGGGCGAGTCTGCCAGTTCCTTTGGCTTTTCAAACATGGACTGAAATGAGAAGGGAATAATGCGATTACTCGTGCGATTCTCTTGGATAATGTTCTTTTCTCCTTTAAATATGAATCTCTTAGAGTATTTTGAAACAGATATTCGTTAGCGCTCTTAATTGTTGCAGATAAACTAATCTTCTAAATTCATGCATTGTATAAAAAATTTTATGTAAACTTGATATTGCGGCGGAGAAAGTCCCATTTTTAAAATTCATTTTGACGCTTTCAAGGCTTTCTGAGACAAAGAAAATTTTATTTGTGCTGGGTAAATGCGGTAAATTATGTAATGAATTTTTATGCTTTTTGCTTTCACTACGCGCACTATGAAAATTAGACGAGAAAATAAAACCACGTATTTCGCTTTTGTTGAGAATTTATAAAAGATGTACGCTTTTTTTATACTTTACAAATAGATTTCAGTTAATTTATACTATAATAATACAGTCTTCAAGTGCGTAAAAACAAATTTATAGAAATTCGAATTCCAACTCTAACCGAACTTGATATCGGCCAATCTAAAACCTAATTACTCGTAATTTGTATTATATTGACGGCCTCACAATCATGCCAAAGTGATAAAAAATTGAAATCGCCAGTAGAGCGTAAACGTAAAACGATCCTCGTCGGAAGCGCAGTAAACCAACGTTTCTTGTTAAGTGCGCACGCGCGCAAATGTAGCATCCTCTACAATCTCCAACTCTCTCCGAATGAAAATGTTTAACGGCGCGTCGAGAGCAGGCCGTCCGGCGGGCATCGGACCCTCCTTCCGCGCGGATGATACAAAACCAAAGAAAGGAAAACGAGACGACTGGAGTCGCGCAACGGCCTACTTATTAGTTCAAGTGAAATCTCGCTGCGAGGCGCAGCATCCTGACCTTCTTGCGGTGCCCGCGATGATTCCGCGGAGGCTTCTCGCCGCGCCGAGAGCGACGGATTTATGAATTTTCGCGGGCAATTGACTCGGCGAGTCAAAAAGAATATATGATTTCATCGAATACGGAGCAAAACGACGGCCGTTTAAATTCCTGTCGGGTCTCGGATGCAATTGGCTCTTTGGAATATTTTTCTTCGCTCGGCTTGATAATTTTGACGCGAGTCGACGCTTCCTGGTCCTTAATCGTTCTGAATAATTATTTAACAAGGCTCCAAGAACAAAGATCTGTAAAAAAAAAAAACGAGCGATCGGAATTATTTCGCTTTAAAAGCATCGCTCGCCGAATACGTGCTTGTCCTGCGGGATATACGAAATAAAAGCAGCGCGGCTGGATCGAAGTAAATAGATCGCTATATGACACTCACGTATTTAATGGCAGGAGACAATTTTCACCCGCGTCCGTAAGGCATTCTATTCTATTTTTGAGCGACGCTTAAATCACCCGGTAATTAAAGTCGAAAGAAGTCAGTCGCGAAAAATGACCGCGGAGCCCGAAACCGCCGATACATCGATACAATCCGGCTCGACTCCCGTCGCCGACGGCTAATGAATGCGTAATGCCGCGGATGTCGAGACGTCGGTCTCTCTCCGTCTCTCTTGTAACTTCCGCGTCTCTCTGATTTTCAAGAGGTCAGTAAACACGCGGTATTGGAAATTACTGCACGCGCGTGGCGTAACGAGCGAGCGCGTACTTGCACATCGTCCGACGACGCAGATCCGAACGTGATTCCTCGCGAGCAGATAACGACTGGCTGCTTTATCGAGGCGATTTCGGCTGCTCGTGCGATCTTTTAGTTTTTCTCTTCTTTTTGTAATGAGCTGATATTATGTGCTATGCTGAGGTGGCTGTTGATGTTCGTTTAGAGGGGGGTTTCGACTTGTTTTGAATGTGCAACGGCGAGTGTGAAATTATTCAGGTTTTTTAGCTTTGGTTATTCTTGCATGTGTGTACGTCGCGTTTTAACGTAAATTCTTGCTCAAGTTGGAGTGTATTTTTCAAAATGCAAACTGAGTCTTCGCAACGTGTAACTTTCTATAAATTGTTAGTTAAAAGTAAATGGATATATTTTTTGTATAGTTTGTTTTAACTTTTTCATCGTACTTATTTCAATTAAATGAAACTCAGAAGTATTAAAAAAAATCATAAAATATTCCTAAACTCGTCGAGCCAATCAGAAATCAGCTGTTCGTTCAATTTGCATTTCATAACTTTAGCTTCGCGTAAACGTGATCTCAAGCACAACAACGGTGTATACGTAAGTTACAGCCTGCATTAATGTCGCCGTGTCTTCTTGAAAGTTCTTGCGGTTTTCACTAACTTTCTTTTACAAAGCACACAATTTATTCACCCGACAACGAAAATTTCTATATCATTTATAAAAACTTCTGCTCCTGCTTTAGCAATTTTTCAAAAATCCCCGCAACATCGTACACCGCGTCAGCAGTATCGCCTCAAACTGCGCGCAAATGAGCGCAAGCGAGCGCAGACAAGCGTCCGCCAATAGAAGACCGCTGACATAACCAGCTTTCGCGAGCTCCTTAAAACTTACATCTGCGACCCTAATGACGGATCCTGTCGAACCAAGTGGTCCAAGATTCTGCGGCGGAGAGAGAAGCAAGCGATAGCTAAGTCTTAGTAGCTCTCGCGTATATATACAGTCCAGACGCGTTCGAGAAGCCGGCAAGTGGGTCACAACGGGACACGTCTTTCGAATTCCTCCTCTGCACTCTCTGTGTGTCAAGTCCCACAGCCTCTCTCAGCTTTCTCGAGAGAGGCGAGGGGAAATTCATCCTTTCGATATATATATATATATATATACATGTACATATAATCGCGCTCGAATTCTCTTCCTTTTCCGCGCCTGCCGGCGGTATTAATTGCCGGCTCGTTCGTTTACGTTGCACCTCCGGTTTATGCCTTCGGTCTACATCGCGCTCTGCTCCTCATTGAATGTAAGACTTATCGAGGCATTTTTACGGCGGAGACGATTCTTTTTGAAGGCTGTGATTACGTGCTAAAATAGTGCGCACGCTTTTGAGGAAATGTTTCTTTTTTTTTCTTTGTTTTAACGGAAAACTTGAATTTATGGTAGGAGGAAAAGAGGCTAATTTTCGTAGGAAGCACGTATTATTTACAAGAAGTTCACTGTTACTGAAGAAAAATGTTGGGTTTACTTTTCTAAATTTATATTTGTTTGAAGAAACCAATTTTTATGTATGTGGTACAGTGATTTCAAAAAAGCATTATTGTTCATTGATACTACAGCTTTACGGTGCAACATGAAGTTCAGAAGTAAACTTGACGCTTCCAATCAACTTATTTTAATTATATTAGTTTGATATCTATTTTGGAATAGCGCTTTAACTAATATCTGCAAGTTCAAATTGTCGCATTATTTGTCAGCATGTAAACTAATTTTTTTGTAGTGCTGACGTATCTCAATAATTATCACAAATTAATAAACATAATTATAGCTATACATCATCGCAGCTTATCGGTATGATTTTAAGTTTTTTATTTCAAAACTTTTAAAAATAAAAAAAATAACTAAACATTTCAAAAACAATATTGTGCCTTGAACTGCACAACTGTAAAAAATGTCGTCCCAATCGTGCCTTCATTAGCCTCGCCGCGCGCAAAAAAATTTTAATATCGAATCTTAACGAGTTCTTTTCACTTTCAATGAAAGGTCTACCTCGGACCTTGAAATCTGCGGCTGCCTAAAACAACTGACCACCAAAACAAGTTTCTCACTTTCACCCAGCGGACGGCGAGGCTCAAAAGACTGTTTGCCCTGCAACGCGGTTACGAAATGACTCGAAGCTTTCGTTTTCTTTATAGCGGATTCGCGTCTCGACTTTCGTTCCTTCCTTTTTTTCCGTCATCGCGTGGATTAATTCCAACTCGATATTCCCTCCCGGCCGCTAATCGCCTCTTCCAAATCATCGTAGAAATTCGCTCGACTGTATACAGAACGGATCCTCCAGCTTTCGTTTTGAGTGCGTCGACGAGGAACTTAATTAATTTAAGTTTACAAGCACACGAGCGCATCAAAGTCGCGGAGCACTAATTGTTATATAAATCGGCAATTTCTTTTACTTTTCGCGCTTGGCGAGGAAGTGCGCGGCGAGCAAAGCGTAACCGCATCGGAGTCTCAACCTAGTAAGCAATAGACGCGTGTCCAGGAGCCTGCCAGCGCGGAGAAAACGCGCCGGAGAAATTGTATACGAGCGTCTGTCGTGGATGTAATAATTCAAGGCGCCGGCTGGTCATTTTTAATTCAATTTCTTCGGCGGCGGCTTTGATTCGAACGCGGGTTACGTAAGTGTCGTAAAGAGGATAAAGTAGTTTCTATCGTCGTATTTGCATATTCAAGTGAAACAGAGGGTAAAGTTTTATTTTACTTCGCGCTACGGTTATATAAAAAAAAAATGTTACCTTAACGACCGAGTCGAAGATTATCAGTAGAACTTTTCGAATCACGCGCCTGACTTCTTTAATCCTGAATTTAAATAAGTACGACATGACTGCAAAATTTCAACCTGCTTCTTAAGAGACTCGCTTGTAATTTTAAACGACATTGTACAAACTTACATATGACCTTGTACGCGACAAGATACCGAACAAAATTAGTTTAAACATAAAAAGAAACCAGTTGTTCCTCCAACATTCAGTCTTAAATAAACTGCGGAATTTCATTTTGCAGATAGGAGAAGCAAAACTTTCTAATTCTCTGCATGCGCCTTCTCCTCGCGGAAGTCCCTCTGATTGGCCAAGCTAATTTACTTATCAAAAAAAAAAAAAAAAAAAAAAAAAAAAAAAAGAAAGACCGTCGAGTCCCTTTAGCCGAGCGTAAGTGCATCGAACGAAGCAAAGAGAGAGAGAGAGAGAGAGAGAAAGAGAAAGGGGACGAATTATATGTAATGTACCTTCTCGTGGACGAGCGCAGCTTCGCTCTCCTCAACCGGCATGGACTTCTCGTGCGAGTTGTTGTTGTGCGCAAGACGGTCGTTGCCGATGTCTGTGATTGTACCGCCGCTGACCTCCTCCACGCCCGCCAGTATTTTCATCATTGGAAAGGCCGTTGATCGGTTACGCACCTTAAAGCGCATCAATTGCGAAATTAGCGTTTGAAAGACGAGGTACTCGTGGGAAGGGTAGAGATTTTTTGGTTGAAATTGAACGAAAGATGTTGTTTAAAAGTGATCAAAGTAAATTTTAGAAAACTGTATAATAGCTGCTGAATTAGTACTTAATTAATAGAAGAATCTAAATTTTTGCTTGAAAACTGAATTTTAGACGAGTTTTACAGAAATCTTGAATAGCAATAATTGCCACATTATTTTTGGTTTTAAACGGATTCAATTGGTTTTAACTGCCGGTACAATGCTTTTAAAAACGTTTACGGGTAAAGTGAACCGATTAAAGTCATTGCCCAGCACATAATGCCATCCAGCATTGAAGTCGTACAATTGAGTATTCGAATAGACGGCTTTAAAAGTTTTATTCGTTCATTTTCTGTATAATAAACAATTTTGTTTTTTTAACTTAAATCTTTTTACAGCAGACGCACACGCGACGAACCGGAAGTCATTTTATCGCCTGCGTCGAAAATTAAATTACCCGGGACTGGCAGAAACGCTGAGTTCATTGCTTCCTTATTCTTGTGTTACAAATTTTTTGTGCTCTGTATAATGTAAAAAAAACTGATAGCACAGATGGAGCTATTTATTAACGCGTTTAGACTCGGCGGTTAGTTGTTTCAGGTTTAATTGCGATAAAAAAAGAAACTTTCTCGTTTGAGGAGAAATCGCGCAGTATGTTGACGAGCAACGAATTCAAGCACAATTATTGCTCGATAAGCAATCTTAACTCACGGAAGCTGAGCAAAAATTTTAAAGAAATAATCGATTATTACAAACATTGATTGGAAAGCAATGCCAAATAAGAAAGTCATATATTACGCACTATAAGTATATCCCGTTGCCTCATTTCTTTTATATTAAAAAGAAATTCCCACCTTTATGCAAGTTTTATGCACAGAGTAATATAATTATCAACTCCTAAGTAATTGACAAGCGCACACTAAACAGCGAAGTATACCATTTCACCAGCGTAATTACGCAATTCGAACGGCCAAAAAATCGAGCATCGTGAAAAAAAACCCGAAAATTAAATTAAATTCTCACGACGAGGCGCGCAAAGCCCAGCTCGTAAATCGAGCCCGAGAAGCCGCCACAGTTCCGCGAGGATACAAAGTCAAGATCACACACCTGCCCGTAAACGCATGCAGGACATTCACCATTCACCCGGCGAGCAATAAAACAAGCCTGAAAACGATGCCAACGCCAGCCTCGGGCTGCAAAAAAAAAAAACAGGCAGCCGTGAGTCTCTCTCTCTCTCTCTCTCTCTCTCTCTCTCTCTCTCTCTCTCTCTCTCCGAGTTTTCAGTTCACTCTCACCTGAGCGCGATCTCTCGCTGCGCGCGCTGCAGCCATAATCTACGAGAAAGTTTCACGGAAATGGGACCATCAGGCACACGCGAAACGGAACTCGATTTACAGTGTACAGCCGAAGGATGTGCTTTAGGAGAATTAATAGTGGCGCTGAAAGTAGAGGCTCGACTCGAGGGGGGCGCTTTTGGCAGCCGCTCCGACGATCGGCGGGCGAGTGGACGAGCAGTGCTTAAGGAGGTCAGTTGTTGGAGTATTGATGGATGCGCGGAAAAGTTTGCTTTGCCGAGCTCTCGGCGATTAATTCTTTGTTTGAACAAGCGAGGCAGCGAGCGGTCACGTCTGACTCGATGTTTTGGCACGATTACTTGCAGAAAAATCTCCCGGGAGAAATTTATCACGATTTATCGATACATTGAGAGGTAATAGACCGATAAAAGTCTCTAAATGACCTGTAAAAAATAAAATTAACTTAATAATGCATTGTTATAATATTTTTATAATAATGCATTCAACTTTTTATCAAGAGGGCCAAGATATAACATGCTTTTGCTCTGCTTAGCCTGGTGGTTTAAAAGATTCATGGATTTTTATTCTCTATTTTTGAATCTTAAAAATCTAATTAAAACTGAGCAACACTAAATAAAATTAATTCATTTTTAGCAGTTTCTAAAAATGTATAAATGCCGATTAAAAAAGTTGAATCTGAAAATAGTTTCAGGTCAAAGTGACCTAAAATAGCAGGCAGAGCAAAGATCTTCTTGTCCGAGTTAAATCTTGACTCTATTTATCAAAACCGCTGAATATTATGCATCATTACAAAAATGTCTTATTAATTCAGTTCTACATTCCGCAGACAATTCGAACATTAAACTTTTCCAGCGCATCTGTCACTATCCCACAAAGCAATACCAGCCAGCTCAATTCCCAATCGGTCTCGCAGAGAGAGAGAGAGAGAAAGAGAGCCCCGGTATTCACAAAAAAAGTAATATTCACCATCTTCGATATGGGTCGCGGTCACATTTCAAAAAGTGGCTCGCGAGTCAACCGGCCTCCGACTGCGGCTCCCGAGCCGCAGCGCCGCTACTATCGCATATTATACGTGTGCTTTAGAGCGGCCTTGACAGAGGCCTTTTGCATTTATCGGGAGCCGCGGCGGCGCGACTACTGCAGGGGGGGGGGGGCGTGTGCATCTATCTCTCGACAGGTCGATCGCACCGAGCGCCCCACGTGGTCCGTGCCGTGTACGCCGCGCTGCTCGTCTTGCGCCCTCGAGAGCTTTGTATCCCCCTTTCAACCTCCGCACTGCGTACGTACTTCGCCGCTGCCTTGCTTTCGATTCGATTGCGACGCGCCGAGGTGCGAGGGAGGCTGCCGGGATGCTCTGCCTAATGTACAGTTATTACTGTCGTTTGTAAATAACTACACGTACGCGTAGCATGCCTTTTTAATCTATACTGTTTAAGGCTACTTAAAATTGAAAGTGTAATCGGCGGAAAAATATAATTGCCCCGTTGCAAAAGAAATTATAAATGCAAAAATAGCCTATTAAGACCTTATCGATTTCCTTTAAAAAAACATGGCTCACTGCTTAATTTTCGCGTCAATTCGCATCGCCGACTACGATCCGCGAGGCTCCTTCAGTTTGCATTGAAAATTCCAATTGGAAAAGTTTGCCAACTATAACGCCGAGCCTTCCCGCGATGAACATATCAATACATGCGCGCAAGTTGCACCCAAGGTAAATTAGCTTCTAGGCACTTACGCTTCGTCCCCCATCGCTCCTGGAGTCTCTCGTTGCGTTCGACATGTATATCACGTGAGCGACAGTCACTAATCTTGGGCTGCGAACGGCTGCGCTAAAGTTTTACGGCTGCGTTTACGGCGACGACGAGAAATTCAGAATTTTATTTACTTCGATGCGCCTTCGGTGACTGCTGATTTTGTAGGAAGCGGAAGGTTAGCGGCGACGCGAAATATTGCGAGAAAACGCGAACGTAAGAGAAAGTTTGAGAAAAGACTTGCTCAGATCATTTGAGTTCTATAGTTACGTGGCTGCGTACGGCTAAGAATGGCGTGCCATGCGATTCAGCCGATGGCTCGTGCAAGTTTTTTTTTTAACGGTCGGTTCTTCGTTTAAAGCAGTGAGAATAAAATGTTTATCGCGACGATTCCAGTGAGAATTTATTTAGTAGATACGTTTGGCCTTGTTAATTTTTTAAATGGCTTTTAATATTAATATTGCTTTTAAATAATAACAAAAAATGTACCTTCAAAGTGTAAGAAATTTGCGACTATACTAATCCATTGTTTTTAGTTCTTAAAAAGATGACCGTCTACGTACGAATGGAAATTTTCCACTTTTGAATGTATCTGATCGCATTAAAACCGTAGTGAATATTTATGTGTCACTAATAAATAAACACTTTTCTAGAATTTAGTTAAGTAGTGAATTGATTTTTGGATAGCAGTAAAAAACTTTCGAAATCGCTACTTTTAGACGATAATAATTTGAAAAATACTATTTTCGAGAAAAGAAAAATCGATATAAAATTATACGTATACCCTTATTTGTAGGTTTTCATTGAAATGAACTTATTTAAAAAATAAAGGATAATTATTACCTTTTTAAATTCTTTTTAAAATAAACTAGCGCAACGTAAAATAAGTTTAAAATGTTAGTAAGTGTTTAAGAATCCGAATTCACTAATTCATCGAGGATAATAAGCCGATGGATTGAAAAATCGACCTACTACCATCTCATTTGGTTATTCACGCGCACTTCCATTACAATAACTCATTTAATCAAAGCGTCAGGTGTAAAATTGAAAAAAAAAGATAATCCCGCAGTAAAAAGATCACGTGATAAAAAGACATGCGATTACAAGATTCGCGTTCGACAATAAATTGATTCGTTAAAAAAAAAAGACGAAATGCACTCTTACGTAACAATAATTTTTGTTCTAATGCACTCTGGCCAAATGCATGCCATATATTCCGGACCAGCATTTTCTCGGCTAATGATTGTTTTTCTTTTTTCCTTCGCAGACGTACGTCAATGCAGAGAGTCGGAGCCGCTGCTTATACTTCAACTTGACCTACACTTCCGCGGTTGCTTTATAAAAATAAGCCGCCAAGACGACGATCATTACCTAAATTCCCATTTTTATCCCCGCCTCTTTTTATTCCACTCTAACGGCGCTCTCCGCCCGTTCGATCGGACGAAAAACCTGTTGGCCCCGAAAAGCGTTACTCCCTCCAGAAGGACGGAAATTGAGGAAAAAAAAAGAGGGAAAATTACCGTCCGCGGTGAAAGAAAAAGAAAGAAAGAAGAATGAGCATAATGCGGCGAGTAGCGCGGAGAGAAAGACTTTCTCCCGTAGGTCCGCACAGCACTTCGCGGTGCATTGAACGGAATCGCTGAATCTACGCGCATTTCGAAAGCTGGTTCATTAACGCGACCGAACGTCGGACTTTCTTACGTATTTCGATACCGAGGACGCGGGCTAACGTGCAAGCATCGCGCACGACAATACGCCGAACGTAATACCTTTCTTAATGATCCATTAATGATTCGGTGAGAGCCGAGTGTCCAATATCGAACTTGATAAATAATAAATACAGCACGCGTGTCGTATAAATCGGTTATGTAAATCGTAATCGAATCGCGACAAAAATAAACTCATTCATAAATGCATCGGGCTACTTTAATTACGCTTCTCTTTGAAGTTTTTCTTTTCTAAAATGTGCCTTCGATTAGACCTGTCCATTATTTCCCTGTACTGTTATTACGAAAACAATGCCGCTTTACCCGACTTAAATCCTCGACGTTGAAAAACTAAACGAACCCAACCGCGAAGCTCTCGGATACGAAACGAATCAAGTTTGTTTAAAACAAAAGCTCCGCCAAACAAGACGTCCCGCCTCTTCCCGTCTTTTCCCCGAACCCACGTGCAACGTCACTCGCACTTACCTGCGCGCACCGTCCTCTTGAGTAAAAAAAAAAAAAAGGAGGAAGCAACAAGGAAGACGGAAACTCAGCCGCTGCGGGCCATGCCTCGCGCGCGACTCGCGAGAGAGAAAGAGGTGTTTAGCGAGCGCGCGACCGATCGTCACGAGCTGATCGCTGCCACTGCCGGACGATTCTCTCCTCCGAGCTCGGATCGGCGAGCCGCCGTTCCGCTCCTCTATCTGTGTATGTACGTGAGCTGGACGCACGCGGACGGCAGCACCTACCGGCAAGTACAGGCCTCGATTTCCTTTCTCTCTTCGCTGTGCAGCGGACGATCTCGAGAGATTCGGAGGCGAATTTCGGGGGACGGGCGACGAGGTCGACGACTCGCCGATGGGGCGCACGGGCTGGCTTTGTCTCCGATCGGCAGGTGGCTTAGTGTGTCTTTGCACGTTGTCGAAGTGGTAGGAGGTAATGCGTATTTTTTGAGGCATTTTTTGTTTTTTTAATGCTTTTGCACTTGAATAAAGCGACTGTGATTTTTTGCTCATTGTCGCTTTGGATAAAACGTATTTTTGTAAGTAATTTTTATTTAGTACTAGGAATTGCTAGCAATGTAAAAAATTCGTTTTTATTGATAGTAAAGTATATGATTATGCAGAAAAGAGCATCTGCAAATAAAAACTTGGTACTTTTTTTTACTTGGAGTAAAAAGTAGAACTGTATCTATATCTGTTAATAAACATAAACTCATTTAATAGTAGTTTCTTATAAACATGAATCACTTAAATTAATAAGTAATTCGTAAAAACGATAATCAAAAAAAATCGTTTAAATTGGAACGAAGATTTCTTCTCGAAGAGTGCTTTTAGTCATTCCAGTCTCGTCGAATAAATTACCATTCTTCATAAGTGGATTTTAATATTTTCAGATTTAGAAAGCGACGCAGCTGAACTTCCGCATTCGATTACCATCTCTTCCTCTCTGGATCTTTTTCTTCCATTTCATACCACATCTTTGGAGCTGCGGCCGCTGATCGTAGAAAAATCGGCGGGAGATACTTACGGATTTTCCTCTTGCTTACATCATCGCCATTCCTCACCTCGCGCATTACGTGTATAAGTAATTTAAAGATCATTTTATTAACAAATATTCGTTTTTCTGCTCTACAATAAACTTGTAGCAGAAATTTAACAGATTACAAAAAATTGTGTTTCTTACAATTATAAAATTTTGGTATGAGTTGTGTACAAAATAATTGCTCAGTTCACGAGAATAAAAGAGATATAGAAGATAAAGCCAAAATTCCAAAATAAGAAAATTCAAGCTTATTTTAATGCTTTAAAGCAGGTAATTGAATGATTAGACAGCGAATTATAATAAATTTAAATTTAATACTAATAATATAATACAGGTAATAAGATAATACAAGTAAATACTATAACTACACCTCTTGAGCGTCGGCTGTGAAAAATCACAGCGAATCGAATGTTTATTATCCGAGTCAATATACAATTTTAAGTTACTTTTCTATACAAATTTATACAACAGACGGGGGATTGATTTTTGGAGACGCAACTCCTACAAAATCTGCGAATAAATGTACGACACTTGATCGGCACACGCTCGACGCTCGACTTATGCAAGTTCGGTTATGTACAATACGATTGCGTTAGATTATGATAATCAAGATTCAAAACAGACTGTTTGGCATCGCATTTTCACCATTCCTTCACTCGGTTTTATCTTTATCCTTTACTATTGTCATTTGCAGCAATATTTTAGGTAGATTTACAGTCGACATTAATTTTCTTTATCTAGTCTTGATCAAAGGTTTTTTTAATTAGAGGATAACGACGTGGACGGCTAGGCAATGTGTGACAAGTCGTAATCAACGGAGTTCTCCAGGCGTGGCAAATTTCTGTAAATAATGAATATTGCATGTAATATTGGTCAAATTTTTTATTTAATTATGCTTCTCCCTTATGTTTAGTTTCATTTTTCAAGGAAAGAAACAACTGACAAGAAAGGTATGCGATTACCTGAATGAGATGCAGCAGACGCTTTTTCAGTTTACTCAGCCATTAAACCCGCTTTGCGTTGATGAGTTTTTCTTAACTTCTTGAGAAATATGCTTTAATAGGAGAACCAATTTCTTTCAGTCCAATGATGAATATAAGCTTCACATTAGCCGCAGCTGAATAGCTCCATCGAGGAAAGGAATGATTGAAAATAATGATGAATATTCTTCTCTGTATGAGCAGTAGTATGTAGGCAATGCAGACTTGTTCTCTCAAGAACGAAAAGAAGTACAGTTATACATACGGTATTAAACTATCTAGTTATAATTTTATTTTACAAATCGAGAATCAGACGTGTACAGAACAGGTGGTTTAAAACCATCTCCCAATGTTAACAGAATTAAAAGATTTTACGTGTATCAAACCCTGAAAATCACTGTTACACATTCTCGCACTGTCAGAAGCACGCACAGGTGCAAAAAAATTCCCGAAACGTTATTTGGTTAAAATATCGCACGCAATAAATAATTCAACGCGACTAAAATGAACTTGTCTCGCTTAAGTTTACAAAACGTCCCTTACCGTAAGAGTATTTACGCTTCTATTGCAACGAAAAATACGGTTAGTAAGTTAATTTCTCTTTCGCGTCGATTCGTGTCTTGTTACATTTATCGCAAGTCTGCAGGATGAAATAAAAATAAAATAATAATGTATATAACATGATTAATATTTCCTTAACAAGATAGTTTCATTGCTTCGCTTCTCATGATACATACCGCTATAACAAACGATGCTTTTCTCTAAGCGCACTATAACAAAAAACAAAGGCTCCTTGTATTTACAAACAGTAGACAAATTATTTCTGTAACACTTAAAAAATATAATACAACTATTTTTTGAAGAGTGTTTTTCGTAAGTGGCACTTTATATCACTGTGCTCTTATATATTTATTCTATTTATTGATTTTACATCATCACAGTTATCAAGTATCACATAGATGGCTTAGACCCGTAACTTGCTACGTTTACCACGAGGTTATATGCTTTCGAATACTTTTGAGTATATTTGACGGACCCATCCTTGATGCTTTACCATTTTAATGTCAGTATAAATAGAGGTAATTTAAAAAGAAATCATTTTAACAAACTTAGATTTATTATTTACAGTTTATGCACATACGTCGCTTTGCTTTGTAACAAGTGATTTTACAATGTAGGATATATAGGATGCGATGTATGATATATACGATTGGATATATAAATAATTCGGTACTTTTATTAGCGAGAGTAATAATCAATAAGTGCTAAGTGGAATTTCAAGATTTGATTTTATAGAATTTTTAAAAAGTCTAAAATATTTGAAAAATTGACTGTAGGGTTTATTATGAATTTTATGTACAATTTGACCTTGTTTATTATAATTATATAGTAAACTTATTTTTTATGCGTCTATCTTATTAATAATTATTGCACCTATCGTTGACTTGTTTACAGGCGCTGGCAGTGCTAAGATTAATTGAAATAAATCGTGCTCACACAACAACTGTTGAAAGAACTTGCTCATTTTGAAACCAACAGATATGATTCTCTGTTTTATGATAAATTATATACTAAACGAACACAATGTCGTACCCTGATCTTCCAATAATAAAATCTCTTCTTTCGAGGAGACGAAAAGTTTTTTTTGCTGAGTATAACAGTGGAGATTCGGGTCTTCTCTAATTTACGACTAAGTGAGTTAAGATATTTACATTTGTATAAAAATAAAAGCGGAATACAATGACTGTCGGAGATAACGATGGATGAGACTGTAGTTATTGTATTACATTTTAGTCCAAAAAAAGGGGTTTGGAATCAAAATAATCAGCTTTGACTAAAGTTTGAAGAATCGTTGCAAAAATATTTGTTCTTCAGTTAGAATTCAATTTAGGTGTCGCTGTAGTACTGTAACTTCTATTTCTCGATACTTGCATTGTGCCCAGCACCAAAGACAAATCATCTTGCGAAGAAATAGTCGAATTATGTTTTTTCTCCTGAGAAGATAACGAAGCGTTATGACCAGGCTTTTTATACGTGGCCATGTAAGATGTCTTAAACAAATCATCGTCGTTCGGATCAATGGCTTTAAGGAAGCGAACCAGATCTCTCGACAGCTCTCTTTTTCCCTGTTCTAGAGCAGCATCGAGCAGCAACGTTGCATACTGTTTACTTACAGAAGAAGCTTCCAAATTTTGCAGAATCAAAAGATAGCTCGCCGCGGTGTCTAGCTCCTGATTATTTAGGCACATTTGTAACAACTTCTTCGGTGGTCCCACAACTGAAAACAAATAAGGCCATAAAGCGATTTCGGTTTTTCTTGCGCACTGAACGATGGCACGAGCCCAGAATCCGGGAAATTCTTGAATGAACTCTACGACGGATGGTAGCTGAGGATCCGGAAGCGGTTCTTTGCTCGTTGCTTCTTCTTCTAGAACTTCGTGCAGTAATAATTCGAGCGAGTGAGAGAAGTACGGAAGAGACGAGCAAGATCTCGCGATTTCCCAAGCGTGGTAACCCAGATTGCGCCGGATTAATTGACGAAGAACTTGGTGCAGGTAAACTTGACTCGTTAATTCTAGAACGCTGAATGGTAGAATGAACGGCGAACTGGTGTCCGACGTGTAAAGGACCGTGTCGTTTTCAGCGCCGAGCAAAATCGCATCTTCAAACAGAATTGTTAAAGGATAAATTTTCAAGTAAAATGGAAGCATGATTCTCTTGCTCATAAATGTATGATCGTTGTCCTGAAGGCTTTTTGGAAATAGAGGCAGCCAAACCTTCATTCCGTGAGCTCCGCAAAACAGCCAAACTGCCTCTGTGAGATGGGGTTTGGTTTTCTTCGACTTCCATGGAATCCATACGTTTTCGACGCTGGACGCTAAAACAGTAGGCGGACCGCATGTGAATAAGACCTCCGGATTTTCGTAGCAAGGATCGCGATGAACCATCAAAAGTTTACCCGAAATGTTCAGCAGAAGAGTTTCTGGATATGCGTCATTATCCGTTACTTTTGATCGGATGAGTGTTAAATTAGCACTGACGACGCAGGCTGGATGCGGGCAAAGGCCACTTATGTCTACTGTCTGCATCATCATTAATTCTATCCAACGATCACCCTTCACGTTCTTCATTGACATGATGTATATTCTGATTTGAGAATTGGCGCAAAAAACTAGAAGGTGATTTTTCAGAATATTTAAAAGAAGGATCTGCGATTCCATTTTTATAGTTCTTACGTAGTTATTATCTAAGCGGACATCTCTTGGATATATTCTAATTTCATCTTCATTTTCTGGGATGGAATAGCTACTAGTTATCAAATATCCACTGTACCATAAAAGTCCTCCAGTTACTATAAAATCTCTTTCTTGATACTCGTTGCCAAATAGTTTCCATTTTTGAGACAAAATAGAATAGTGTGCTAAACCAGTTTTACCAGCTACAGCTATACTTTGTCCTTCCTCGTCAATAGCTGTAAACCGTATTGGCCAATTACAGCTTGTGTATGCATGTGGAATAGGAACTACGAGCCACTGCTTTGTTCCTGATAGGACATGGCAAAATCCATCAGTTCGCTCTCCATTAGAAATATGAACTTTGATATTTGTAGAAAAAATTTTGTGTCCTAAATTCATGTACAAACGATCTTCTCCTTGTAAATATATATGTTCATTATGAGACATGCATGGGTTAACTGTCAATGGACTTTTTACAAATTCCCATTGAACTACAGATCTTGTTTGGCCGTGTCCATTATTCAATGAACTTTTATCTTTTGATAATAAATAAGAATCTTTAATCATCCACAATTGATAGCCTTCAGCTGACCATTCCATTGTGCTTATTTCAAATGGATTACTGTGTAACGGATCTACATTCAGACCATAATCCCACTTTAATGTGCATAACAACAAAGCACCAAAAGAACTCCAAATTGCAATTCCACCACTTGACCATGCCAATGCAATAGCGCAACTGTCTGGTGTCCATCGCAAAGATGAAACTGCTCCAGGCACTCCAGGATAATCTTTTGTTGATAAAACTAAAGTGTGTGACACTTCCAAAGACCCTGTAGTCTCATCTACATATAAAACAAGTCCTTGTGAATTTTTTCTTCCAAAAGCGATTAATCTATACTTATGATTTACAGCAGCACATGTTGCATCATCCAAATCCCTTGCCCATACTCCTTGAACTTGGTTAGGATCAAATTTTAATGATTGTGCTGTTAAAAAGGCAGCTTTTCCACAATTAAAAACTACAGCAAATCCTCCGACTAATGGTGAATATTCAATTGCTGTAACATAAGTATTTTTAGTTGTTAATGGTGTTGCTATTGTTGATACTTGCTGATCTATGCTGAAAGGGATTCTTCTTAGATCTAATGAGTAATCTCTGTTTTGCGTTCCATCCCACTTATATCTAAAGACAAAACTAGTATGTGTTGCAATCATTAACTCATCTCGAATACATACAAAAGAGCTTATACCACCATCAATCCATACATATTTATCAAATTTTAGCAAAATAGGAGGAATGGATTCCTTGATAAATAATTCTGCACTATCTCTCTTCAGACTATTTACAGGTGAATCTTTTTGTTCATATGGACATTTTCCTTCTTTTGATTCATGTAATTTGTAAAATAGTAGATAACTGTCAGTTGTGGCAATTACAAGCATACTTGAATCTGGACGCCATTCTAAAATGGAATTTTCTCCGTACTTTTCTAAAGATTCTTGTGTCCTTCTTAAGACAACTATTGGAACACATGGTTTACAACACCAGATACTGATGGTATCAACACTGAGAACACCAAACAGAATTTTATCACGATTACAACCAATATAACATATTTTCTCTGGTTCTGCAACATTTAAAACACGAGGCCAGCCAATTGGAAAGAACATTTTTTAATTTTTTTAATGCTAGGTTAACATTTATCGATCTAAAATTTTAATGTACACTAAATTAAATAGTTTAGTTCAAATAAATTACTGGACACATTACAGTTACAATTTTGGTTATAAATGACACACCAATTACAATTTTGATTTGCTAATTATGAAACTAATATACAGTCTATTTTTCAATTTAGAATGGTCAGTTTAATGAAATTGGTATGAAAAAATGAATAAAGCTAGACTTTTGGAAGATAGCAGATGAATAATAAATTAACAATGACAGGATAGAGGTTAGACGTACAAGTAGTGGTCCAACGTACGTCACATAAAAAATAATTGTAATAATTTAATTAATTAAACAAAATCATACAATAATAAAAAATACAGCAACATAAATTTTACTTTAGTATAATAAATAAATAGTGTTTTTTTCTTAAACTCAATATTTGGTTTGGAAAAATTTTGATTTTGATTTACAAAAATTTTGATATATAATGTCACAATAGAAATATTTTAAGATCAAAATTTATTTCTATATAATAAATGAAAACGATTTTGGCAGAAAATTGACATAACTGACACTTGGTGTTTACCCTGATTTAAAAAAAACTGCCCGCTTTCACTCCGTCAAATTTACTCACTGCACAAGTAAACAAATAACCTTACAAACATACCACTACATTCCATTTAACACTCGTACAAAACAAAAACCGATCCAAAATTCCTCGGCGAAGGTTCAAAGTGTTTTACCGCGGGATTTAAACCGCAATAACATGGCCACCGGCGAGGTTCATAACCTCTTCGCGACAATCAGTCTTGCATCTACCGACGAATCCAAGCAGCAACGGCGACGTGTCCCCTTTCATAGGAAACTCAGGCTAGATCCACGCTCGGCTAAACGCCACGCCACGAATATCCAAAATACAGAGCACAGTGAGGAGCGGTGCTACTTACGAGCGGGCCGATACTGCCAACAGCGCTGGACCGAGGAACTGCACTCCTCCGATAAGCGGTTATCTCTCTTTGGATTTTGGCGAAAATGCCTACGGCTGATTACGCTGCCCAATGCGGAGTGAATGCGTGCGTCCGCTGACTTGCGGGAGGAATCGCACTGTCGGAATTCTACATCAGCTGCGACGTACAGTGCGCCACGCTCCCTAGACGAGGATGCACGTACGAAGGAGAGAGACGGAGAGAAAGGCAAAGCTCTCCCACGCGCTGCGCACGTAACATAAATGTAGATGCTCTTTTATTGCGAAATGGACCTTTAAATCTTGCCTTTGTGTGGGCTATGGCTGTGATGATTCGACGGCCGTAAGTCGGTAGTCGCGTTTGTGCAGTCCGATTCCGGTTCCTGTTGGAAAATCGTGGATGTTGACAATGTTTCTTGAGTTATTGTTGTTTCACTTTGCACTGCGTTTCGAAATGATGCCACGATTTTATTTTGTTTCGGATATTTAGGTCTTCAGTGGTTCTGTTGAAAAATACCGTAGTTGCGTTTGCAGCTATAGCTTTATTAATTATAGTTATTTAAATTTATACAGATTTCGTGGAAGACGATGAATTTTCCGGGGAAAGTTGTTTTGAATTAAATTAAAATGTTGAATTAAAGCGTTTTCTAGTTTTTTCTTAAACGACCACAATTAAAACTTTTTAACTTGAAATCATAATTTATTGTGAAATATTAGTATAATTTATTTTTTGCAGAATAAGTACTGAAAATAAGAAACATTTTAGTGTTTTAAAATTAAACAAGCATTTTAATTTACTTATAAATTTAATACTAAAAAAATAGATTTATTAACAATGAAAATACTCTAACTTGAAAAAACATCAGAAATAAAAAATTAGCAATTTGTAAAATAATTAGTGCAACCAATCTGTATTAACTTACCTTGAGTTAAAATATGTTTCATCAATATAATTTATTATTATGTCAATAAGTCAACATTATACATTAATAATTAATTTTTAATTCATCAACATTTTTACATGTGAATATAGTATATGATTGATTACAATTTTATTATTACCAAGTATTTTTTACTTAGATTAAATGTATCTCAAGTATGATTAGATCTATAGAAAAATATTTTTATAAGCATTTGATTAATAAGTTTCAGGAATTGATGGTAAAAACTTCATTTCAACTATCGAATTCTTTTTCTTATATTTATTAATTAGCATAGTAATTCAATTTTAATCCAACATTGTTGGGTTGGGTTTGAGCACATTAAATCCAGTAATTTTTTAAAATTGAAAGTATACTTTTATTCATATTTGTATGAATCAATATACTTGTAATCTTATCAAAATACTGTGATAATAAATTCATAATAAACAAATCTTACAATCATAAAATTTAGTGTATAAATTATACTAAATTAAACAACTATATTCATATTCATGTCTATTTTTAAAATCGCAAGGTAGCAAATATTTATCTTAACTCTTTGGAACTTAATAAAATGCATATTTATAAAATTGTATACTTTTATGTCATAATACTTGTATTAGAATAATATGTAAAATTTAATTTTACATTTTAGTGGTACAAAATTTAAACTGCCAAAAGAAAATTTGTGTAATTGTAGATAATTAGAACTTATCTACTTTCAAAAATTAGTTATCAGAGAAAATAAAACGGAAAAAATATTTTAAATTTAAATAATATACAGTCCTATAATTATATTAACATATAAACTAAAAGAATTTAAAAAGATATTTGATAAACTAAAAACTAGTAAACGATAACTACTTGAACTTCCAAATATTTATGATGGCAAACTCTTATTTTGATTAATCGATGTAAATCACGTATTTTTTTGATCTTATCTTAATATAGATAACAAGATTACCTAGAGTTTGTTATTCTTATTTACGAAGTATTTTTACGCTTACGGCATCGAAGATCTAAATAGTTCTGGGCGAGTATTCGTTTATTATAAAAACGATATTTAAGAGGAGCAATCGAATATCAAATTTGTCTCGAGGTTCACCTCTTCACACAGTTTAAGCGATAAAAATTAAACTTTCCAACAATCAAATTGTTAGATTTTTCGGGCAGCTTTTAAATAAAATCAGCACTCCACAAGAATGAGAAATTCTTATACAAGAGTGAACAAAGAGAGCAAACTTGCGAGAGGTCATTTGACTTTAACAATCTTGACGCAAATTGAAATTCAATGTCAATCGAGAAAAACATTCTCAATCTTTTCACTACGATAGAATGCAAATTTTTCTGATTTTCCAAATCTGAAACAGCAATATTTTGATTTATCATACGAAAGACATCATGACGCTTAGTATTTCATTACGTAAAATACTTAACGCAAATATATTATCTAGTAAAAATCTGCGCAGCAAGAAAAAATGGCTCGCAGAAGAATTTTTCTAGTATTTATCAGTTTACTAATTTTTTTCACATCTTATCCCGAACTAAGGTTTTTTCGCAATCGTTGACACTTCTTATTTTGAAGTGAAGAAAATTTATAACAAATGTATCATATATTGTTTTAAGAAATGTTATTGCCTATTTTGTAATAAATTATTTTACAAAAAAGTCAAGAACACTTGAATATTGCTTATGAATAATAAAAATTCTTTAATTCGAAAATGAATTTAAAAGATATGTCAAAGGATTTTTATTATGTTTACATCAATGCTCAATTATGAAATTGTATAAAAATTGACATGACAATTTACACCAACCAGAAAAATTTTTAATAGAATTATTATTATTTTAAAATTCAAATATTTTTATGAGGCAATTTTATCATTTCAATAAATTCTCATAAAAAATATAGTTCCTATCTGTTAAAAACTTTTTTTATCAAAAATGATCGTGTAAAATATTATTGGTTTGCTATGTTCAAACTCTGACGTAAACACAGATTCTCAATCCACGCTACATTTTGTTTATACACGTTGAGCGCTGCGGAAATTAGGAAACGAAATGTTATAAACGTCCACTTCAAATTAATAAGGCGTGTCCAACGAATTCGAAATCTAAGAGTGTACAAGCATATACGATATCATCCGAATTTGAAAGTTTGGCAGACTCTGCTCGGCCGCTTATAGCGTTGGATTCGCTTGACATTGGTCAGCCTTCGGATAACTATTCGCATCGCACGTGTCGTAGGCCGACAGTCACTGGGTCATAGCCGGAATCTAATTTATTCTCATCTACCTCGGTATAATTAGACACTTTTGGATGGGGTCGAGCCGATTGTATTTTTGTTTATACGAGAAGAAGTTATATGTTCGTCGACTGCTTGAGTGTCTCTTTTTGGCACGAATCACGACGCTGCGTGAAAACTCAGCAGGTGCGCTTTCTGCTTTTCCGCACTTCTCTGGGTGGTGTATCGTGTGTTTTGAAAAGCAGGTAGTCTTCAACATTATGTATCGTTATGTGGACTTTATTTATATAAAGGGCTAAACGCTAGAATGTACACAAGATAAGTTATTAAAAATTTGTCATTATTGCGTCTTCAATAGTAATTACAAACGAGCTGTTGTTTATTCTCATTTTTGTTCCTTTCTTTTGTTCTTAGATCCTTTTCCGGTAGAGGTACGTGATTAATCAGGAGCAAAGTCTTAAATACAATAGATATCCCACCGCTTTTTTTTAAGTGTCCTTTCAATTTTTTCAAGTTTCTTCTTTATTTTATTTTTATTTAAAAACAACACACTGCGATTCAAAAAAAAAAAAAAACAATAAAACTTAAAAATGACCACATTATATAATCCACTCTCGAATACAATCTACAAAAACATTGATTCGTCTCGCATATTTTCACCTAAACCTTTTTTACTTTTCTCCGTAAGCCGGTTAGCTTTTCTTACAGTGTCGCTGAATGAATCTCGATGGAAAGAAAAAGAAATATGTCCAGATTGTTGCAACTGCTTTTGCAAACTTTTTGATTTCGATCGAGCGACATTTGGGAAACTGCTCACAGCACCGTTTCTCTCAGTTATTATTTACCAGTTTAATCCACAAATAATAATAGTAATTTAATTTAAAAACCACTTCGCAACGTATCGCAGTCCTGAGAATTCAAACGCAAAGCGAAGAGTTCATTAAATATTAAAAATCTTCGCATTAAATGGAACACTTACAACGACGCTTGATCATTCATCATTGATATTTCAAAAATAATCGCGGCCGTCTCTCTTCACATTACAGCGAAAAACATAAAAAAAAAAAGAAAAAAAATATTAAGAGTTAATCTTAAGTATCTCTTTTCACGCAGTTGATGATTTATATATAAGACTGTAACGGTGTTCTTATTTCCTTTGTCTTGTATTTTGTACACGAATTTTATGTGCAAAATTTGCATATCGGGACTGTAAAAAATCTAAGCAATGTGAATATTAAAAAAAAAGAAGAAAGAGTCGAACGCTTCGCCAAGAAGTATCGCGCACGATGTGCATTAAAAACAAAAAAGATATTTTTGATACTGCGATATCTGAAACCTAAGTAGTCACCAGGCGTACATAATAACATTAGCAGTACGGCGATGACAAACGTTTTGTCTTCATTAGTTCCGAAGAGTCTTAGTGCAGTACAAACGCGTTCGTTCTTACGATTTGGGCACTGTTATCTGCATGCCCACTTTGAAAGACTCTTTACTCACTTTCGCTCGCTCGCTCGCTTTCTCTCTCTCTCTCTCTCTCTCTCTCTCTCTCTCTCTCTCTCTCTCTCTCTCTCTCTCTCTCT
>JAWWEM010000027.1:11685704-11699107 GCA_035582935.1 Ormyrus thymus
ACCAGAAGGAAATGAATTACCAGACTTGGAACATTTTCTTCCAGCTGATTTTATCGCGTCTCTGGACTCGACAGATTTATTTACAAAAAATGAAGCAGAGGGAGACGACAATGTAAACGGTTCATTGCTTTCAATGAATCCCAGCGTTACCACTGTAACGCCTAAATCAGAAAACGAACAATCAGAACCAGCCGTTGACGAGGAAGAAGCAACGAATCCCGAAGAAGAGCCGACGATAACCATGAGCGAAGCGAAGCACAAAATCATGGAGAATTTGGCACAAGTCACGTTCAGCAAATTTTGCTTCAAACCGGACGCTCCCAGTCTTAATCCCGAGGAAGCTTCTCCGCCGAACGCAAGATCGGTGTTCACGACCAAAAAATCGGAAGAGTCGTCATCGAGGATCAAACCGCAGAAATCGTTCATTTCGCGAAGATCGGTCAGCCGAAGCAGCTTGGGCGTCGAGTCCATACTAAAGATAGACCACGAACTTCAGCCGTTGAATCTCATGTTGTCTAAGCTGGTGGCCGAATTCCGAGCGATGAATCTCAGGGGCAAACTGACCAGTTTGAGTCCGAGTCTCTGCAATTTCAGTGACTATCAAAACTCGTGTAAACTTCCCTTTCCAGAAATCGAGAGTTTCAGTAAGCGACCTTTAAGCAAACGTTTCGTGAGAAATGAAGACAAGATCGAAAGGGGAATGACTGGGAAGGAGACTCCTCGATTGCACTTGCGACAGATGAAACCATCGGTGAAGGACAAGAGTACATCTACAGACAATTCGCCGTTTGAAGAGCTTCCAAAGGAATTTAAAAAGCCCATCAGTTTATCGAACGAGCAGTTGAATAATCTTCAAGGAGCTTCGAAAATGAAAGCCGATACGTTAACTACGCGGTCGTGCGACAGTAATAGTCAATTTTTACGAGAATCTAAGATAGAAGAGGAACAATCGAGGTACTTTGAATTTACTCTAACATATGTTTGTCGACTTTTTGAGGTTTAAGGCTTAAAAATCTCATATTTTGCACAAATTGCACCGTCCCACAATTCTTACCCCAATTTGGCACACGAAACCACGAACCATTCCCCCTACATTTACACCAGTCTCACGAGAGCTTTTCTCCGCGAACTTAAAGGGCGAGGAAGTCGGAAAAAGCGGACTCGCACCAGCGCTGCTGCAGGCGGCACCGAAAGAAGTGGAGCCACCACGAGAGCGTACTCAGCCCGCGACTCCAGAGGGACAGCGGCGACGACGACGACGAGAACGATTTCGGCGCGAAGATACTGGAGGAGATCAGGTCGCTGAGCGAACGATGCGCGGACGAGCGGCAGAACGAGAGGAGGGAGGAGCGCGAGGCGGAAAATTCAGAACGGCCGGGAGAGGAAGGGGACGAGGAGGAAAGCGGCGGCTTTTTACGCCGAGGATTCGTCTCGCTGGCTGAGAATTACGCGTTTTTCAAGCCCGCGAGGACTGAGATGGCGATGATTCCGGATAACGGCGGCGGCGGCGACTCGCTGCTGAACGACAAAGCCGATAAAATGGAAATGTCGCTCATGCCCGAAGAAGTGTCCGATTATCAGCAAGATGTTATTCTGGTGGAAGTCAAGATGGAAGAGAGTTTTTGATGACTGACAATCAAAAGTAAAATGTTACGCGAGTAGTTTGTTTTCACTGTTTTCAGTGCTTTGTCACTGTTTTAAGATGATGTTACAGTTGTGGATGTATATTATTAAAAGCTTAGACAAAAAGTAAAGATTTAAAAATTATTAATTCAACTCATTTCCGTATCAAAAAATTTTTATTATTTAACATAATAGTTATTTCAATTGAAATTGGACTTATTATTCGAGTAATAATCTATTATGTTGGCCTTCTTTCGGACAACAAGGAAGTTCCTTATACCGTATAAACGTAATAAGTAAATGAAATGAACAAATGTAATTTAAAGAAATTTAATAGCCTTCGCTCGGAAGGTCAATTTTGACTATGGTACTGAACGTACTTAAATATTGAAGTCCATGCAGGTAATCTGTCCGTGATTCATTCAGGATGGAATGGCTGCAGACAATTTCGCACTTAAACTCAAATCAGTGCTTTATATACACAATTATCTTGAATAAAAAATGTATTCATTTGAACGTTCTTTTACAATATAATAAGAAATTGGTATATATATTTCGTGCAAATCGTGCTTTTAAAAAAATGTTTAAATTTCAATATAAAATTTATCATTGACAAATATACAAAAAAATAACAGTCTACTTCCGCGAATATGATTACAAAGAATGAATACAAAATTCAAAAAATTATCATTTTAATATATTTTTACAAAAAACTAGTTTATATTCGAAAAAAAAAAATTATTTACATCTATGACACTTTGTTTCGTACATTGATATCTAATCAGCATTCATTATATTATTAATTATTTTGCGCTGAAATTACGTCTGCTTTATCTTAACGTATACAAGATTTGCTCATTCATTTTTAATTAAATCAAGATGTTTCGTGTGTGCAATATAGTTTTTAAAGCTCCGCGATAGATGCCTTTTGAAATATTCTTATCAATGCGCATTTACTACAAATACAATTGGTAATCGCGCTCATTTGAAATTGACAATGATAGTGCAACAACCACACTGTCGAAGCGAATGAAGTGCAAAATTGGCACAACTCATCGCTTGAAGCTTCCATAATTTTTTCTTCAACCTCATCAAATTTTTAAAATTTTCTAAATACATATTAATAAATCGTACATTCTAGAGTTCGGCGTCAGCTCTGACGTCACGAGCCATCAGTCTCTCTCTCTCTCTCTCTCTCCAAACGCGACATTGGCATAACAACGATCGAACTATCAATTTCCAATACCGTCCGGTTAGCCGCCCCTGCCGCTTGAAAACCGGACCAGCAGTCAGTCCCTGTTACCTTCTAAAAAAATACTCCAAAGCCGGCCTTGATTCCGGCGATTTTATCGACCATCATTCTATCGTACCAGCAACTCCACTCCACCGTCAGCTCTTCCGCCTACCGGCAGATGGCGGCAACTCTGGCGATCGGCAGGCGGTCCACCCCCACACCTACACGGTAACCGCAGGGGGGGAAGGGAGAAGAGAGAGAGATAGATTGCAGTCCGACCTAGCGACGAAGGAGGTATCATCGTCAGTCTCTGGCTCGCCTCGAGCTCGAAGCGCGGAACGCGTCAGAGCAGCGCGCTCGTCCTGCAGATAACACGCGACGTCGCTCATCGCGTTGCCGCGCGCCAAAGTGCGTGGCCTCCTCGACGGTACACAGGGCCCGAAAACAGTCCGAGCGCGAGGCGAGATCGTTGTGTGCGCGGGTGTCGTCGGTGGCCTGCCTTTGACAGCCGAGCGAGGTACAGTGCCTTCCCGGGTCTCCGCTACGTCCCGTTGCGCGGCCTCCTTTGTGCTCGGCCGCGCGGGGCCCAGGCTCCGAAAATACCGAAGCCCGACGGGAGGAGGGGACGGAGGACGATCGGGCCCTCGATCCGGGAGATAATGGGCTCCTGGAGGTCGGAGCGAGCCGCCGCCGAGCGCCTATCCACCTCGTGACAGGGCTCTCCGCGCACAGTAGTAGCTTAGAGTAATATAGAGAACGAGCGGCGATGTGGTCGGGCAGATGGCGCCACCGGCGTTCTGACACATCCCCAGCAGCAGCAGCAGGAAGCGAAGACAGCAGCAGCATCGAGCGAATGCCATCAGCTGGAGCAGCCGCCACGGGAGCTGCCCGCCCGAGACTCTGATCGGAGGAGGAGTCCCTGAAATATGAGCCGCGAATTCTACGTGCCCTGCCAGCCTTACGCATATCCGGTGAGCCCCCCCAAAAGAGTTCATGCCCCTGCGCCTCTTCCTCTGCTACTTCTTTCTCTTCCTTTTAAATTGGCGCGCATCGCAGGCCCGCACGTCGAGGCTATTATACTTCGCAGCCTCGTGACGTCCGCTCGAGCGGGCGGGCGGACGGAGGGGAAGCTTGCACATGTCGCGGGCGAGCGCTCGAGGAGAGCGCGTTTTATTGATTTCGCAGCGGCGGCGGCGGCCAGCCGCCGACGACGCGTGAACCGACCGACTCAAGCTCGACCTTACGCCACTTTTTAGTTTTCCCCCTGAGCGGCCGGATCTTCCGCCGGGTTCGTCCGCTTTTCAGCTGGAGTGCAGGCTCTTGTTTCGTGCGGCGACGGAGCAATTGGCGCGACGAGAGTCTCTCGAGTTTTACGCTCGATCGGCTTCGTTTCGCTGAATTTATTGCCGAGGCATCGTCCAAGTTAATCCTTAACGTGCTCGGCGCGAGTTCGGTTAATTGACGGCTCCGTTTAAAGTGTAATGGACGATAAATCGTTTGTCATTCCTCGGGCGTAAGTAGGAACGAAGCCGCTGATCGAGCGAGCGTCGCGAATACAATGCCTCGTGACGTACGGCTAATTATTTCGCTGGGAGGACTGCCATTGACCAATCTGTAGGTGCAATCTTTCGAGCAGTCGAGAAAGCAAGAAATGACGCTTACGTTGTTGAGCATTCATTCGGATTTTTAATTAATGCCTTTTTTTCCAACGGGGCAGTTATTTCTCTTTTAGTATTTGCACCCGACGTAAATTATTTCAGAGTCGTAATAACGCGCCGACAAAATGAAAAAAGCACAACGCGACGACTCGCGCAGTTTTACATCGACGAGACAATGCCGCTAAAATTATTTTATTTTACAATGTAGGAATAATATTCGCAACGTTTGCGAGAATTCTTTTCAAGTTCGACAATGGCAAGTAAATTAACTGTACAGTTGTGTATGCTTTATGTTTTACTTTATGACGAAAGGAAAGGTAAGCAGAGGCGACCTTTGATGGTAACGATAGAGATTAATAAGCGGGTTTCGCTGATCAATAATTTTAAGTTACACTAGAAATTTACGATTTGCATTACGTGAAATGCAAGAAATTTTCGATCCGGGATAAGACGACTGTCTCTCTTCGATGACTCACGTCGAATTGTAATTTTTACGCAATAAAAGCCTGCATGCTTGGGCGAGCAATGGAACGGAACGAGCATTCGTATAATATTATATGTATCTTATTTATTACCGATAAATTGAACCAACAACTTTGTGCGAACCCAAGGTCGGCAGGTTGCAATGACCCTAAAATACAGATTGAAAAACGCTCCTGTGCAGTGTACGTCGAAGCTGCGCGTATTGTTCGCATCTTCTAAAAGGCTTTGAATCACTCCCAGACGTAAACAATATTTATATTAAAACACCCGTGAATCACTGCTGATTCATAAGTAGCAATACGGCAGCGTTCAAGCTCGCGGCTCGGTGTAAGAATACCGAACTAGTGACTTAACGATTTCCAGCGTGCACCCCGACCTCTGGGTTTAACAATTCGTCGGAGCTAACATACGCGAAACGTTTCCGAGGCCGATCGAGCCTCGAGAGCAGACAAGCGGCTGTAAAAAAAAAAAGAAACAGATTGAAATTGCAGCGTGCAAGACAAAGCTCGCTTGCAAATATCCGTAGAAACTGAAACGGCTTCGGCGAGGTGTTTCATCGCGGCCGATAGATATAGATAACGGCTCGGCGGCTCGCGGAATATATCCTTCCGAGAGCTTTCACCGGCGGGCTCCACGGAGCCCGTCGATTTTCAAGGCTTTTTTCGCGCGCGCGCGCGCGCAACGCTTACGTAAGACGGTGTCGCGCGGGGGCACGCACGAAAATTATCGTGAGCGACGCCTCGCTCGTCACGTCCGCCAAGCGGGATTTAATTCGCGTCTTCCTCCGCTGAGTAGGGCTTTCCCGGCCGGCGGCGCGGGGGAAGCGTCGACTCGCCGGGAGTCGGGGGGGCGAGGTCGATTTTTCTCAGCGTTCGAGAGACGCAGGAGCATCGCGAGATCTCGAGCTGGTCGGCTGGATTGCAGGCGCAGTCGCGAGATACAGCGTGTTTGGGCTTTGGCTTTTTCTTTTTATCGGTTTTTACTGTCTTTCGCAGCCGATCAGCTGAGCTGTGCAATCGAGGCTGGAGTGCCTAGTGCTTAAAGTAGATTGCGACTCGCACGCATAGTTATGATATCTACAAAATTTCTTTCAAAACTGATGCCACTCGAAGCTGACGAATGATAGATATTATATATCTCGCAGTGTGTTCCGAGTTCTGAAATTACAGACGCGGAAAGCGTTTCTTTTATTCCCGTCGACCTCTTATATATTGGCTCACAGCTCATCGAGAAGCGCAGATGTTTCGTTGAGCGAAGGTCGCTCCTCCGCGGCTAAAGGGATTTTTAGGTGCAGCCGGCATGTGGTTAACACATAAGGTCCCTTGGCACGTGTATAGGCTATTTCGAATGCTAAGCATAGCACGCGAGGATACACTGTGTTGAGAAATTAGGAAACTGAAAACGCGTTGTTTTATCGAAATGAAATGCAAAATGGACGAAGCGAATTGCTTACACGTAAAAATTTCGCAGGAAAGTGTATTGGATTAAGTGCGCGCGAGATAATTTTGATCGACAATAAAAGCCGACGCGAATCGCGTTTTCTAAAAATAAATTTATAGCATCTAATATTCGATCGTTGAATATTTATTAACTCCAATTAACTGTATAAACGAGTTCTGAATTAGTTTAAGCATAAATTTGCAATGAAATTTTACTGAGTCATTTTTCCTTCGAACCGTTTTTTCTTTTTCTGCTCGAGCTTCTCGGTATTTTTGTTGTGCGTCTCCAAAGTGAAACTTCCCGATTTGACGACTTTCTACTTCGCAAGAAAAGCGTGGCTTTTTAAACCAATTCCCTCGGATAATCAAGAATCTACATTTACTCAAAAAAGCTCTCTCCCCGGGTAATAATTTAAAAAACAACGTCGAACCATCGAGTTTCGAAAAGCCCGTCCTCGAGAATTCAAAGCCGACGCGAAAAATTGTTTCTCTCGAAAAGAAGCCGATGACGGATAACCTGAAAGAGCCCGCCAGTAACAAAAGCATGTCGTCGGAGGGCGGAGAGATCGACGCGACAGCGATCCGAGTCGCGGAGGTCGGCGCCGAGGATGTTCGAGCGTCCGCGCCGAGGAGCACGATGAACGAGGAGAAGGCGGTCCCCGTCGGGCCCCCGGTGAGCCCCGTCGCCGGGCCCGTGGCGGAGTCGTCCTCCGGCGGTGGAGTCTCGCTGCAGACCGCCGCCGAGCCCGGGTGCAAGAGCGAGAAGCGGCCCTCGGCGTTCTCGAGCTTCACAGACAGAGTAAATATGTTGAGCGTTTTTGGTTAGGATGGCGGTGACGGAGCCTTTGGGCTTGATTAGTCGTGGTCGGAGGTATTCGGATCGCTTCATTAGAAATGTAATTTAAGGTCGAGTATCGCGATATTTAAAAAGGTTGGAAGCCGTTGGGGATTTTTTTTTATGCAGGTATTTGAAACCGTCGAAACTTTCAATCTCTCGGTATTACCAAGATCTTGTATGACGAGGATCTGAAAGTGATTATTTAATTTTATTGTATTGTAAAGCAGCAAAACGAAGAGTTTTGCTCCAAAACGTGGATGCATTAAATATACCAGCTTTTTAAGTTCTACGGCGCACTATAAAGTCGGGAGAAATCCGCTCCTTTATTGTGCGCGGAGCGAGAGAGCAAAATAAATTCTTTTATAGGCATCTGCTTCGAAAGTTTTTAGCGAGTTTTTAACGAAGATTTCACTCGCGCTTTGCATACTTCTCTTTTTTAGAACTCGAAAACTAAGTCGAGTTTCCTCTCGTTATATAAAATTTATGCTTTTGCGATTAGCAGCGTGAGCGCAAGAACGTTTTAAAAGAAATTGTTTTTTTATTTCAGATTAAGAAATGAAATTACCTCCTTGAATTAACGATCGGCATTAATTCATTTTAACAGCTTCAATTCATACATTTTATTGAGACGATTACTGCGGTCGATATACCATCGAGATAAGAAACCATGCATTTTAAGGGATATAGCACATCTTTGCGCGATGTCGTCACCGTTCTCGCTCTTCGTTTATCATCGTTCCGCTGAATTCGAAAGCGTTCGAGAGTTTCTTTTCTCTCCGCCGTTAACCTCGCGAAGCAATTGTCTCTACTTTGTCGGATAAGGCAAGACGAGGGAGATAATTGCAAAAATTGCTGACCGCCGCCTCGGTCGATGCGACCAGACAGTACAATTTAGTACTTTCAGTTCTGTAAATATTTTTGTTACTCTATCTTATCTCGATCGATATCTCGAAAATCTTGATTTTAAATGAAAACGACGAGCGACCTCGCGCACAGATATTTACTCAATGTAAGTTCATCGATCCCCCGTCGAACGACGAGAAACTCTTGAACGCGAGACTTTCGACGTCGTCGCAATCATTCTCAAGAAATCGCCCCAACCTTCCAACCGACCTCACCGAAAAATCGCGCCTCCCGACCGTTAAACCGCCACGAGGCGATCGCCCAAACCCCAGCAGCGGCCTCGCTAGATCCTCCCAGTGAAACGCTTTGTCCGCGCGAACGCAGATCCGAAACAGGCTGTCGTCGAGGGACGTCGGCAGGCGGCTGAAATCCTTGGTGCGGTGGCGAAGCCTGAGGGTGTCGTCCAAGTCGTCGACGGGCTCGTCCTTGTCCGCCAATACGCAGGAGGTGGCCGAGGACCTCGGCTCCGCAGATGCGAAAGATGAGCGTACGTATATTATCTGTATCTGTCGTAAATCGCCGCCGTACGACGCTGGGGAGGCGAAGGGGGAGAGTCCGCTTTGACGATCGACGCAGATGGGATGAGTCTACTTTCCTCTGAATGGCGAGATTTTCAGGCTGATTGCGGAGGCAGGAAATGCGCGATTACCGCCTGTTTATGGTTATGATTTGCTTACGTGCCGGGATGATAAGGATTTCCTTTGGAAAATGTTTGTAACGGCGGGTTGTTTACGTAAGCTACGCTGGGAAAGTTTGATTTATAAGCTGAAATTTTTATGCTTCTTTATTGCTAATTCTGATAAACAGTAGGGTGGAGTAGAGGCAATAAACAGATTTGGCTGGGAATAAAAAAAAAAATACTTGTATGCATTAATAAAATGTATTAATGAAGCTGTAAAGTAGAGATATTTAAAATGCAAGGCGGAAGGAGAATAAAAATTTTTGTTGAATAATATTTTTTCACTCGTCGTGTTATATGGAAGCTAACGAACTCGTTAGAAGGGTTAACGATAATTTGAAACGGGGGAAGCTAGCAGTTAAACATTTCTGGCACGTTTCTCTACACTGCTCGTACAACTAATTGAATTAATCGTACAGAATCTGAAGAAAATAACGAAACTAATGCGTTCTCCACCGAAGCGGAAGCAAGCAAATCCAGCGTACAGTATAGTGTCGTTGAGAGTCATCATTTTTCACTCACTTCTGGCTCCGGAACGTCTTCGTTTTCCCCTGTTGAGTCGCAGCAAAGTCACATACAAGGTACTTCAGCACTAAAGCATTACAACTTATTTTAAGATCATATTCGCGTTTCTCGCTCGGAAAGAAAGAAAGAAAGAAATAAAGGGCGCTTCTCAATACTTTTTAAGGCCGCAAAGTCCGTGAAAAGTTAATTAAAAGGAAGCCCTATTAGGTTTACAAAGAACAAGAATGATAAATTCTGAAGTTGAAGGTTAAAAAGTGCGATTCTCTTTCAAACACAATTATTCTACGGCTTTCAAAAAGCGGGGTAAATTAAAGAACCTTCGTAAGACTTTCATATACTAAAAAAGGCTTGCAAAATTCTTAGAATTTATCTTAATCTCGTTAAAAAACGTTAAAAATGAGCGTTACATTTTACTTTCGCTCAAAGTGTGGTACACACACAGCCTGCACCACAGAAAGCGTTTTACGAATCCTAACGAACATTTCGCCGTTAAAATAGCCTCGAGACAATAAAAGGCCCAGTACGAGTCGATGCAGTCTGCAATGCCGCTTTTAACGACGGCAATAAACCTAGAATCATCTGCACCTTCCGCAAAAGTACCCCTCGGATTCATAGCAGTTTCCCAGCTCTTAAAACGCAGCCTGTATAATATAGAGACAAAACTCTCAGGAACCGGGTAATAATGATTATGTACGAATTCGACAGTTTTTTTGAGGAAGAAATTCGAGCGCAGCCGATCCTTCCGTTCGGCGAACGTAATGAAACGCGTTAAATACTCTAACCCCGTTTCGGCGCGCATATCTCTCCGCGCCGCTCCGCGCGGGACGCGAATCAGCTTTTTCCCGGCGGGCCTTTTAATTTCTCTCTTTCCCCTCGGCCGGGCTCTCGTAATTCGCTCGATTCATTTGGCCGAACGATAATTTTCTCTTCTCGAGAACTCTTAGACGGCGCGTATCGGGGAGAGAGTAGAGTAGAGTAAAACTTTATTTGGGGCCTTGGGGTATAACCCCATCTGACCTAATTGAAAATACAATTGTGTACAAAATAATAAAATTTTCTATGTTTCAATAAAAGGTTACTTGGTAAACGCTATAAAAGTTATTACACCTTAACAATCAGAATACAATTTGGTTAAAAACTAACAAGTATGTACGTGCAAAATAATAAACAAAAATAAAAATAATTTTAAAGCTACTCTTAGGCAGATTAATTACATACTTAACAACTAAAAGATTTTACATGCATTACGCGCACAAGAGGGAGAGATTTTAATTCAGCTTTTGGAGAAACTCCGAAATTGAATTTTCAAGAGATACACAGGCAGGCGCTTTTACGGCCTTTTTATTGGGTATTGATAGGTCGGAGATTTAATCGAGGCGCAGTTATAAAAATGCGAGTAAATGTAGTGCAGGTATATATATACGTCGGCTTAAATCAGATTAAGCGCTAAAACTTTCTTTACGGTTTGCAAATAAGACTTCAGGCGTATATCTACATTAAATTTTGTTAAAAGTTTATAGCAGCATATATATACGACGCTGCTGCGGAAGTTAATTATAATCTTGCCAAGTGAAATTTAAACATTACCTTCCATTAAGTTAATTTGAAACGCTTCAATTTTCTTTTACGTAAGCGAAAAATTGTTTATAAAACTGCACAAGTTCTACTTCTTTTTAATTGCATTACCTGAACGTAGAATTTTAGGCTGCAATTAAAAAGCGAGGAGTATCAACGACTCGTTACTCCCGCAAAATTTATTTCTCACGCACAGCTCCACCAGCATCCGAGGAAGTAAGTTCGTCGACTGTCGATCAATCGCCAAATGCTCCTGCGACCGCTGCGCCCGAAGTCGCGAGCAGCGACACGGCGACGAATCCCGCGGATAGCGAAGCGAATTCTCCGAGCTTCCAAGAAACTTTGACAGTGCCTTCCGGAATTTACGGAGTTCAAATAGAGTACGAGATTTTTATTGAATTGAACATGCACTTTTATACATTAGTATAAGCTCGTACCTCAAAATACTTTTATATTATATTTTGTGTTCTGAGGTGTTTTTCGATTAAATTCTTCATATTGCAAAAGAACTTTTAGTTAGTCTTTTCTTTTTTGTTTCGTTTTACGCACCAGCAATCGCACAAATGTCCCTCGAGCTATTATAAATTCTAAGATAAATGAATTAGAAGACACCGGAAATTCAAATGTTTCCCTCACATCGTGCCTTCGCGGCGGATTCCGAATTTCAATTTGACACAGTCCGAGGCGACTTCGGCGCGTCCGCGGCGAAAGTGGCACGTCCGCGCGCGCGCGCGCGCAGTTCGAGATCGGACTATAAACGTCGCTTGTGCAGCTTAATTTATGCGCTCGTATAACTTTCAGGAAGCGTCTTCGATATTTCACTTATTTTGGCCTTTTTCTCTTTTTTTACACGACCGACCGATGCGCCGCTCGCCGCCTTTTCCTCTCGCGATACAGAAATTGAAAATAAACCGGCCGTAAATGTATGCTCGCTCGTATTTTTTCGTCCTCTCGCGTTAAAGCACAATTGCTCGCGAACTTTCCCCGGGAATAAAAACTTCGTTTCTGACTAGGAGAGTGTACAGCCGGAATGCCGCGGTGCGCATTCATTTTTTTCTTTTTTTTTTTTTAAGAAAATTTTCTACGAAATTCTGCGAAAGAGAAACGGAAATTTCGGAGAAGCAAGCTTTCATTCGACTTCGTCCAGAACAAAAGGGGGATTATTTTCTTCCCAAGCTGTTTTCTTTCTTCGTTTCGAGCGGGAACAACTTTTCCCAGTTCCTGCCCTATTTCGGCCCCCAAAACCACGACCGAAACTCCGAACCGAATTCGTGGCTCTTCGGGTAGTACACTCTCCCATCAGCACACCGAAGGAAAGCGTTATTTCCCTCTCGAGGAATAAAGCCTCCCAGTCTCGTTAATATACATCGACACAAGCCTCGGATTCTAAATTCTGGATGTTGCCATTGCTCTTTTTTTCTTAGCACGGCGGTGAGCCTGGGAGCGCGGATGCTCGACGGCGTCGTTCCCATAGTCTACATCGAGAGCTACTCTGCGCCTGCGCGACCGGACACGACCACGGCGACCGAGGAGAGCATCGCCTCGAATTCATCCGAGTAAGCGGCCTCCTCCGCAGCCCCCTCGTTTTTCTCTTTTGCTTTTCTCTAAGTATATACGCGAGAGGAACGAGAGAAAGCGATAAACAATGAAATACGGCCTCGTGCAAGCCGCGGAAACTCGAGGCGGAGGGGAGAGGGGGGCCTTTTTTAGAGGCCGCTCGGTAAAGTGGAGCGCGGTTCCTATATTGATGACAGAGTGCCGGTTCGCCGGTCGGAGACTGCGGGCAAATTGTGGTAAAGAAGCGTCGAACCGCGGTTTAAGATTATTTAGGATACTGCCGGGAGATGGAAATTTTACTATTGAAGTTTGTGGAGATCTACGGGCCTCTTACTGGCAGAAATTATTGGCAAATAATAATTTTAATTTAGTTTTATGCTTGGCAATTGATTTCATACAATAAATATAACTTATTGCGAAATGAAAATCAAGATTAAAATAATCGAAATTTAAAACACGAACAGAACGAAAATACTAAGAAGTCATCCCATGGAATTTCCACACTAAGCATCTCCTCCCAAGACTGTACAGCAGAGCCCGAAAAAAACGCTCGAGAAACGCACAGTTTTTCTCTCCTCGAAACAACAGGCCCACATTTCGCTCGCGCAGCTCCTTGCGTTTCGGCCCGCATACGGCTTTGCTTTTTCGTGCCTCTCCCCCATATCCGTCAATTGAATAAGCGCCCGTCAATTTTCGACGCCTTCCCTCGTGCTCCCATAAGCGCGCTCTAAAAGTCCCAAGTAACGGTATACGCAACGGACGCTCGGGGTCTATTGGTTAGTCCCGGCGGGCGACAGACGATATACCCATTTTTCGCAACGCCGATATTTAGCGCGCCGTGCGGTTTTACGGCTGGCGACGCGAGCCTTGGGAATCGTCTGTGGAGCCG
>JAWWEM010000027.1:11699207-11716526 GCA_035582935.1 Ormyrus thymus
GCTTTCTGGCCTTTTTTGCGATTCGCGTTGGATGGAAGTGTGGTTGGTAGTTTTCATAGGAAGATTAGTGCTTGGAGTTTCTTTATTGGTTGATATATAGGCCTAAGCGGAGAAGCGAAAAGTGAGCTACCGCTTTGTTAAAGAAGAAATGTATCAGTAATTGATCGTTAGATAGAAGGGTCTAGATCATTTTTCACGGTGGTCAGAAATTGGAGCGAGAAGGGTCATCGAATGAATGAGCTTCAAAGTCAAAAAATCTCGCCTGACGAGTTAGACACTGCTCGAATTCTTTATTCTCCCATCGTGTGAACGTCCATTCTTTATTTGGTTATGCAAATCAGCCTTTTATCCGACCTACAATACGATAATGGATCGTATCGGGCTTAGAACTGTAATAAAACTAATTCACGCCTCGGCCCGAACATTGAAAAAAAATAGTAGAAAGTCAGGTCTGAAAGCAACAATTAAAAATTAAAAACAAATACCTTTCGTTGAAATGGCAACCAAAGGCGTTGTACCGACTTAAGTGAATTCGCGTGTACCGGCAATATTTTAACTCACATTTCGCCAAGCTTCATTTCGCAGCGTTTCCATTAATTATACGTCATATTTATTACAAACTCGAGTATATAACTTTCCCTTGCCATTTTCCTCGAGCCGAAGTATATTAGGTCAATGGATAATTCGTAACGAGCGTAAGTTCCTGCGCTCGTTCGCGAAGACCTCTGACGGTTAATTCCCCGTCCATTTCGCGTCTAAACATTGCACACCGGCTTTCGTCACCCACCTGCAATAATAAACCAGAAACGCGCGCCGTTACGAAAGTTAAGTGCAACATTTATACCGCTCCGGGTGGACGAGGTGGAGCTGGTCGGCGCGAATCGAAACAACGGAAAAAGCCCCATTCTTCGAGGGGGGGGAAGGCATTTTTTTCTTTTCTTTCAGAAAGCCAAACACTCGCAATCCTGATAAATCACTCGGCCGGTAATGAATCACATTAGTGCAAACAGCTATCTCGCGTTGGCCAATATGCTGGGAAATTTTATCGCGCCTGCTTAGAAAATGCGTTATTGTTCGCGCTGCTTTGGATGCCAGTCGTATGCGAGCGCTTCGTTCCAGCGTAGGAGACAATTTTTGCGCGCTCGGAGGGAAGCAATCCATTCTCGTTTGTTTTGCGTATGATGATTTACGGCGGCTCTTTGTTTTTGCTTCGGGAGGATCCTTTTTACCTTCCCTTTCATTAAACTTTCCTCTCGAGTAGTTGAGAGCTTCCTATGCAAAAAAAGAAAAAAAAAAGGGCAAATGACACATTTCCGATAACTTTCGTCTCTTTATCGTGCGTAAAAAAGGAGAGCCAGGCACATGAGGATCGCGAAATTACGCGCTCGCAAAAACTCGGAAAACCGCGCTCTCCGCCGTCGATGAAACAATTTCCCGCGACGGCCGCGGTCGTAAAGTTGCGCGGAAAAACTGCCCACTTTATTAGCCCCGATTGCCCGCGGCGCCTCCTGCATAGAAAGTTATAGGTCCACGCGCTCGGTGCTATCGACTTCGAAATCGGTTCGCACGTCGCTAAAGAGGCAGCCCGCGAGTTCTGCACAACGACTTATAAACGCGCGAGCGCGTCGACAATGCATATTAATTCCGCGCGGCTCGCTTATTTTCGCTGGAGTTTCACCGGAGTTATTCCACGCGCCGAGAGTCGATTATGACTTTCGCGTGGAAACTCATCGGGGGAGATCCTAAGTCGGCTGGGGCTTCCACTGAGACCGGCGCTCGATATATTTTTCGCCCGAGTCACGAGTCGAGGTGATATATTGATCGCGGATCGATGCGTTGATTTATTTTGGAAAATCGATTGAACTTTGCTGCCAGTTTTGTGGAGAGGCTTGAAACGAACGGTGAGAGACGGCGGGCTCGGAAAATAATTGGCAGTTTAGTGGAGTACATTAAAGTGTATTTGATTTCAATCTTGTTCCGGTTAGTTGTTAATTATGCGTCAATTATAATAAAAAATTTATTCCCAAGTTATTTACACAAAAATAATAATATAACTTGGTCCGCAGAAAATCAAGATCCTTATTTGCCTGTTTATTTCAACGGTAAGACCGTAATTACGAAAATTTTTGCTTTATTTGTCGCAGTTAAACAGTCTTTTACTGCCCGCTCCATCTTTAATTCCGCTAATTCGCGTATTGACAAACCTAATTCGGCGCAGCCAAAGCTTAATCGAGCGTAAGCGAGATAAGAAATCAAAATAGATAAATTACCCATTGCGCAATTAAAAGCCCGCGCTCCGACATTAACAACGCGGCGCACGTTAATTTCACCATTAACGTCG
Organism: Ormyrus thymus; assembly: GCA_035582935.1. Classification (NCBI taxonomy): domain Eukaryota; kingdom Metazoa; phylum Arthropoda; class Insecta; order Hymenoptera; family Ormyridae; genus Ormyrus; species Ormyrus thymus. Next base: position 11,701,549 of record JAWWEM010000027.1, read on the forward strand.
TAACGCGTCAAACGGAGAACATTTCCCTCCTCTATGAAGTCTGTACGACCGCAAAAGTTCTGCCACCGAGACAAACTTTCAAAGTCCGCGCGAAAAGGCCAACGCTTATTCGATAAAAGTATACCGAGCATATCGCGTCATGCGCAAGTCTGTGTCCCAACTGAATATTTCCACTGCGAGCGTCGATTGTGCAACGCGATAGCCGACAAATATATCTATAATACTCGCGAGTGCTCGTGACTTTTCGCGGAAGTCGCTCGTTCTTTTCCGATCGAAATACATTTATACATCGATCGGCGCTCTGCACTTCCTCGTTATTATCGGACGAAATTACGAGTGCCTCGATTTTATCGCGGAGCGCCTTGCACCGTTCATGACGCCGTGGTTGAAAGGATTCCTCTCTCTCTCTCTCTCGCGGGTGCGACTTTCTTTCTTTTCGCGTTCTCTCGCCCTTGCCGACGCGCATATACATCGAGAACGCGGCGCATTTTTAAGGCTTTATATCGCGCAGCTTCGGCGCGATTTATTATATATACGGCTGGGGGATCCGAAGGCGGGTAAGGTGCGTTTTGTACACATAAGAATCGTACACGTGAACATTGTACACAAGCTAGCATGGCTCAATATATCTATATATAAATTTCACCAATGTTAAATTGTGCACAATGTTTCCGTGTACGATTCTTATGTGCGCGTTTTCCGTACGAAAATCGACGGCGCAGGAGAGTTTTGTTAATTGCCGATCGATAAAGTATTATAACGAAAGTCCCGGGTTATATTTTTTTACGACCGCTTAACGAGAATGGCGCGGAAATTTATGCCGCGGCGCGGATACGTTTCTTCGATATTTATGTAATATAAAAGTTATTTTATCGAAGGTATGCCGGGGGGATAATAAATAAGTTCGACGAGGAACGGTAATGAGGCGCGGATAGGATATCCAATGGCTCAAAAAATTGTTTGCACAATTCGTCGGCGCAGCCGGTGAAATTCTAGAAACGCGCGGCGGACAAAGAAGGAAAACGCCCGGCGCTCGTTTTCAAGCTCTCGTCGAGTCTTTTTTGCAATTAAAGTGAAAAGATGCTTATGTAAATTTGAAACTTCAGAGTGCTTTTTTGCAAGAAATCCGTACGAAGCGCGAGTTTCATCCGCGAAAATAATGAACGCTTTCATCCTGCAGTGTGAATTTTTCTACCGCGCGGCGCAGAAGAAGAAAAAAAAAGTATACGCCTGCTTTCACTTTTAGGGCATTAAAAGAAAAATAAATCTCTTTATTAATTATATGTGTTTTATGGGCTCTCCCCTAATAAGAGCGCAAGGCTAATTACAATAATTTTAGTATTACGCGCGACGCTGGAATAATGGTGTGAAAGTGTCCCAGACCGCCGCGGTCCATGTGAATTTCTATTTTCGCGTTGACGTTAAATTCGTTCACAATGGATGAAGATCTTGCCGATGCAAGCTGTGGCATTTTAATGATGCCAATTTATCTGCGATAATAACCTTTGGAAAAGTCAAAACTATCTTAAAGCATTAAAGCTATTATAATTGAAAAGTAGGTTTAAATATTACCAAAAGCATTTATCTCGAAACTTTTTTAGTACTTTTTAAAAACCTAATTAATAATAATAATAAAAAAAAAAACAAATCGAACAGCAGTATAATACGCGATGCTATTACATTCTACCAGAATCCTTCGAACATCATTATTTTCAATCAAGCATCGTCAGCCTTCATGCTTTTCAGCGCGCTCATTACAAGCCGTTCATCCAAAAATAAACGTCTTCCTCGATGCCCACCTTTGCGAATCGCCATGCCTCGACAACGAGCCAATCATCGCCGAACGACAATCGTGAAAGAAATCGACAGCGCTTCCTCGGTCCTTCCCGAAGACAGGCACACAGACGTCGCTCGGGAATCCAGCGCGACGATGGCGTGAGCGAGGACGGACGAGCGCGCGCTGATCGCGGACTGGCACGGCTTATGGATTCGGCCGGTTTTTGTTTTTAGAACGTTGCCGTGCGGCCGCGACGAGGGGCTCCGCGGCCCCTTTTTCGAAAGCCCGTCAGACTTCGCGACGAGCTTTTTTCGGCCGCGGAGTTTTACTACCCTTTTTTTCTTTTGCTCCTTCGCCGCGGCGGTCGGGGTGATTCGTCGATGTGGGAAAGTGAATTTTTGACGTTCGGCCGTCGGTGGTGTTTTGTGGGTTTGGCCTAAACGTGTTGAGAGCGTCATTAGTTGTGTCTGGGTGCGGATAAGAGCTGCAATTAATTTATCTTAGCTTACATGTTGTATTTTAGAGAAAATATGGGATTAAATCATGTAACGCCTTCGAACTACTTTCGACTAAGTAATTGCTGCGTTTACGAACGAGCAGTTTTCACTTTTATCGCAAGTTTGCTTTTATTTTCAGCGAGGATTTAAAACTAAACATTCTGTTATTTTTTTTTGGAAATCGTAACACTTTACCGATGCTGCAAAAGGTGACATTGACGCCGCACAGTGCAATTTTTAAGCTCGGTTTCCCTTTACGTCGAGTTAACAGTATCCCAATAGTTATCGGACACAAACTGGATAAAAAATTCGCAGGAGACAAAGCTTTCAAGAATTACGAGGGTATATTACTTTCGAGTAAATCGCGCGGCATCGTCAGCCGCGCCAAATAGGTTACAGCGATTTCGCTGTGTGCCCGCGGCGTTTTTTCTTCCCTCCTCAAACACCGCCGTATGAAAAGTTTTTCTCGCTTCTTGCGCCCTTAATTACGACCGATCGGCTTTACGAGTCATTGTCGGCTCGGTTGAGATACGAAAAATCTTCGAGCGCGGAATAGAAATGGATCTGCGTAAAAGTCGACTCGTTATATTATATATATCGCTTCGAGGTCGGCGCTGCACAGCCTCGCAGCAAGATTCCCCGGGAGCTCTCAAAGTCGAATATCGCATTGTTTGTGCAAATTGCCTTTTGTGCAACTTTAACGCCCCCCCCCTCCCTGATCCGGTTAGAAATATTTAGCATAATTGCTAAGTACGCGAGCGAGAGCGGCGAGCGTTCCGCGCATTCCTTTCCGAGTTCGTATATATTGATTTTGTTTTTTGAGCGCGGGGCGCTGGGAGTTTTGGGTAATGGGGATCGTGCTGCGGGGAAGGGAATGGAATGGAATGGAATGTGATGTGAGCTTTGGCAAAGTTTCAATTTCGTTTTCTTTTTCGTTATTGAACGTAATATTTAGGAGGTTTGGTGCAGTGGTGTTGCAGAAATTACAATTTAGGCTTGCGTATAATTTTTGTTTGATTCGCTGTTTATCTGTGACGGGATTTTTTTTTTTCGATCTATTTGAAGTAGTATTCGTTATATACAATTCAGCAGTATTATGAAACTATTACGAAACTGATCGCATTAAGTAAGGAATTCAATGCAATTTATTCTGAATAAATCAATAATTTTTGTAAATTAAGCACAAGTTCGATTTTTCAATTCAACGGGAAGAATTTCGTTTCCACGCACATTTCAATTTCAAAAAGATTTTGTCCAACTACATCGAACCCTCGATTCTGCAACATCGAAAATTTCACGTCAATCGCTCCGTCGTTAAACGGCAAATCGCCTAACGAATCGTGAATCATCCTCTCGTCCAAGCTCCTGAAATCAAGCCAAGGCTCTCCGTCGTAATTTATGCGCGCGATTTTTATAAAGAAACCTAGTCATCCGATGCCGGCCGCGCCGGGCCTCCATCGTCATGCAGCTCGGGATTGCGCTGGAAAAATCGAGGAGGAAAAAAAAGAGCCTCTCCCGAGAGAGTAGAAACCCGACGTTTTCACTTTGTAAAACAGCGATCCTCCTGTCGAGATACGGAATGCTCTCTTTCGGTGCCTGCCTGCCCGCTCGATTTTTCCGAGAGCCGCGCGCGGCATGAATCATACAGCCGGCCGCTTGATCCAGTTCATTTCCGAGCTTCGTAAGCAGCTGATTTCGCGCATCGATCGCGAATCGATGGCTCGATTGCTCGCGGCTCTAAATCACGAAATTACTCGTAATTAGAAGCACGCGCGGCGCCTCGATAATATCCGCGTTTAATTAATTAGAAAGCCCGTCGGCGGAAAAGCTCGGAGGAGCCGCGGAAAAGTTCCGTTTGCTTTATAACAACGGACGCCTGGAAGTTTTTTCGCTTTGCGCCACGGCGGTAATTATTTAATCGTTAATTAAGAAAAAGCTCCCTCGTCTCGCGTAACGTCATAATCCAGCTGACACGGAAGGTTCGCTAACCCGCATTTACGATAATTAATCTAATCGAAAAGAAGAAAAAAAGAAAAGCAATCCTCCCGTTTACCGCGCGAACGGCGATATTAAAAACTAACCGCGTCAGCAATGCCAAGATGAATCCCTCGATAATCCTCGTATTAACCGGAGAGAAACGCACTCGCGAGAATCCAGCCTGTTAATACGCAAAGCGACCGCGAGCTCGCCGAGCACTCGTGTACACACTTCTTGTCCAACGAGATCGCGAGAGCACGAAACGAACCGAGGAAAGAAAGCCGATGTCGGCTGCTCTCGGATGTATGCACGTACGCGTCCGCTATGCAAATTGGCCGCGGCGCGTGGCGCGCTCTCCGAATTCTCGCGTTTGCGGAGTATGCGCGCGCGCCTCGTTTTTCGTCGCTTTTGTCGACGGGCAAACGGGCTGTTTAGGACGAATGGGCGGATCGTGTCCGCGCTCCGCTTCGAGAGCGTATGAATAATGGAGAGCTCTTCGTTTTGAATAATAATCGGATTTCGAGGCCGAGCTCCTTGTTTTTTTTTTCGTGTTTACGAGAAGAGTCTCTTGTAAATTAAGGTGCTTTCCGTTTTATTTTCTAAGCGGCTGGACTGCATAGCTACGAGGCACGCGTTTTTCTTCGAAGATCGCCGTAAATTTGGTGGAAAGGAACAGGGGGAATATTCGCGCTCGCTTCCGGAAATGATTTATTTCACAATTTAATTCCGTGATAGAAACAATTTCGAACCTGTAATCTTCGTGCCTCGGAATACAAGGCTCGCACGTGACAATATTTTACTTTTACTTGCCAACTCATAATTCACTTCCCCAAAAGATAAACCCATTACAACAGGCCTCGTGCATCGAGCTCTCTCTCTTAGCTTAGCGCCTCGCGCGTTTCCCTCGGCACCCGAGGCAGTCGCTGGTTTCGCAAGGCCGCAGAGAAAAATCCCAATTACCGCACGAAGCTATTATCGGTACGGCATCAGTGCAGTGCGGGCGCGCAAATTCGAAAGAGGAAACCCGCCGCCGCCGCGGCCGACGCTGCTTACGGACGCGTGCGACGTTTAGAAAAATGGTCTAGAGCGCGCAGCGCGGCGGGTCGAGCTTGCCAATTGTTTTTCGAAAGCGGGAGTTTGCTCTGCGGGCTGGTGCGAGAATACGCCGATTTTCGATTTGCAATTCGAGGGTGCGCTCGGAAAAATCACCGCGGCGGCGAGGGAGATTAACGCGTTTTCCTGCACGTGTTCTTGTTTGCGTGGGGGCTAATATTTGGATTACAACATTTTCGGGAATCATTCAAGTTAAAGCAGCCTCTGGCATCTGATAAATTGAGCGTCTAATCGTTTTGATCGGAGTTTTAACGAGTATTAAAAGCTGTTTAAGCATAAGTTTCAAAATGCATAAAATCGCTTTTCGCAACATTTTCAAAATCGCAAACCATACGTTGCGCGAGGAGAAACAATGATTCCAAGCAGGTCCTACGCGCAATTAAAATCTACATTACGAAGCTCACAATACCAATATAAAATTAATCGAAAAGAAAAATCGAACCCCGCGCACAATACACCTTATGCGCGGCGCACAATACCTAATGCTCCTCTCGGGGCCCCGTTGATATGTAAATAAGGAATCGTTGCATTACCCCGTGATTCACGATAATTGGCATAAGTACTCGGCCGAGGTATAAAAAAGGAAGAGTGAGAGAGAGAAAAAAGGCGAAGCCGCGCGAAAAAATTCCCGTACACGTATCGCTCTCCCGAGTCTTTATAATGCGCCGCCTCCCACTTGACATCTCTCTGTTCTCTCGCCGCCCACGCGACTATATCGTTCGTTTTCTTCGCTGACACGCGAGCCTCGATGAAAAGAGAAAGAGCGAAGAAAAAAACAGCCGAGTCGCATTGTGCGCCGGGAGAAAAGGAGGAATATAATAATAGACCCCGCGGGGGGAGCGGAGGGGGACGAAGACACTTTCGATTCTTGGATTCATTCTTTTTTTCAAGGGTCGAAGGACTTGGATGTTGAGGTGGTCGTATTTTTTTTTTTTTTTTTTTTTTTTTTTTTTTTTTTTTTTTTTTTTTTTTCGAAGAGCTGATCTGGCAGCGGGTCGTCGTCGAGAAGTTCGGCGCGAGAACTTTACTGGGATGATTATCGTTTTACGGGTTGGGATAATTGATTGCGGAGCTTTCAGTCGCGGATGGCTTGGAGTCGCTGAGGCTTTTTGCGGAAATTAGAATTAATGGGGGTGGTTTGAGAGGTTTAATTGTAAGTTTAGTGAGAAAAACGCGTGTAAAACTTTATGTATACTTGGAGTTTATGCTTCTTGAAATTGTAGAAACGAAGTGCACATAGTTTACTTTCTCTTACTTTCCAGTTTTTTATTTTGGCAAAATCAAACGATTTTTTCGCATTTTCTAGATAACTAAAGAATTTCAAGAACAACGTTCTTGTATATGAATTTTAGAAAGTAATAATTAATAGCGTTGGGGGATTCGAATGCAGGCAATCAAATGTAGATGGCTTAATCATTATTTTTATATAATATATGAAAATATTGGGATTAATTGCGCATATTTATTACGTTAATAGTATATAACTATACAGAATTTTCTTTCTCTACTTACTTTAAATACCTTTGAAGTATCATTAATTTGATGCTTTTTTCTCCGTGGAAAATACGCTTTTTTACGTGCCTTTATAAGGAAAAATCTCATATAAAATTTTATAGCTACGTAATTAAACGTATCGGCGTATCTGTATTTGAAAACAAATTTACCGTAACCAAATATGACACAGGCTGAAATTGTGGCCTACATAAAAAATAAGTCTATGTTAAAACCATATACATATTGTACACACCTTTTAATGAAGCATACAAACCCCGCAACGTGCATGCAGACGTCCTACTTTCATTGTTTATTTAAGTGTTACGCGTACATTTAAAAGTATTATATTTTTATAAATCTGTATCTCTAAAACAGTTTCGCGTTACTGATAACAAGTAACGCGTGAAAGTAGAATTTTCTAATTAATCGAGTGAGATATACAACTGCGTTGAGTGTCTTGCTTGCCTACTTACGAATATAACAATTCACTCGGATAAAAGCAGCATAAAACCACTTAGTTACGTTCTATTATTCTAATCCTCGATAACTGCAGAAGCAAACAATCGTTTCCGTCAGTTCGATCGGCGAACGAACATTGTCTTATTTATTCATTTTATCCGCACTCGATACCGTCCCTCCTCCAATTTAACGACGCCGATAATAAACAACAGCAAAATGCCCACCTCGATCCCATTAACGAGCGAAATTTATCTCCGACCCAAAAGGGAAGCTAAGCAGCGCCCGTCGGAGCCCGCGAATCGCTACCTCTGACAACAACCTGTGCCCGTTGACGATCTTTCCAGAAGCAGCCCGGGCGCCGCGGAGGGCAGCGACGACAACAGCGGCAGCAGCGGCGTCATCGAGCTGCTCGCCTCGACGCTCGGCGAGGCCGGACGCCGCTTCGACGCGGACTACGCGCGGCCGTACTACGATCACACCGTTCGCCCGAGAATCCGCAAGCAAGTGCGACGCCTCGACGAGGATCCGCCGATTTTCTGAGGCGCGGTGCCTTGGGAGCGCCCCCCCGCGAGCTTCTGTATTTGTTTTCTAGACTGTTTTGTTTCGGAGTTTTGCATAAAGGCTTTGATTTGGGAACTCTGGATGTTTTCGTTTTTGGTTAGTTTTGGTGTTGTTAAAAGTCGTGGGGAAGCTATGGGAAAATGTCTTATTTTTAGGTCGTTATGCACAAAAGATATATGCACTACGACCTCAACTTAGCTTTGAAGTACTAATATTTTTTATTGATGCTAAAAAAAGACTTTTTGCCATTACTGCTTTAAAAATGTACTCGATTTCCCGCAGACTTTTGATAAGCGAATTCCCAGTCATGAAGGTATATATAGTTACATCATAACGTTTAACTACCTTGTTTTGCTAAAACCAGATTTAGTAGCGCTATCCGAGCTTGAAATACGGTTTTAATAAGTCTCAATGCAGTTTCCTTATAAACTTATAGCTACCCGACTGAACAAATGCAAAAAAACAGTGATAACCAAATGTTTTTGAAACTTAATCAGCACAATAACGACTGGATTAATCAGAATTCCTATCTCGAATTTTCGTAAATGCATAACAACCGGGCGATATTGCGCAAGCGCATGATGCACGAGGTGGCTCTAATTGATTTCGCGGAGGTAATCTCGAAGCGCGCATATTTCTTCATTCAGGCATTTTTTTTTCTCTCTCTCTCTCTCTCTCTCTTATCGTTTTCAGAAGCGGCGCGCGAATCGCCGCAATTTCCACGGCTGTGCTTTTTACGCCGTCTTTCCGAGCGAGGCTTCCGCGGATAACCGTATTCCGAACTGTTCTTCTCTAATTTTCCGTCCGTAAAACGAAAAATCACCTTTTAATCGAGGCTGTAATAACGCGTAATGCGGCTGGGGGCTTTTAATTGTCAAAAATTATGTTGCGCCCTATCGTCTTCTCAACTCGTCAAAGCTTAACGGTGCATAATTGCAGACTCGGTGACTCAGCTGTATAAAGTCTAAGGCTTAATTTCACACAAAGGGTTTTCCAGAAAAATCTGTATAATTTCGGAGGCCGAGACGCTTCGAAATCAAACAGCCACTTTGCGGCGCTTTTCTTGCCGCTGAAAATCTCGAGGCCGCGTCCGACTTTGCATATATCCACGCGCTATTTACCCTCTAATCCGGCGGCGCTAACGCCGCCTTTAATTGAAAGTCAAGCGCGCGACGCTTTCAAATCAATTTCTCGGACTGGGGGGACCCATAACTCAGCCGGGCGAAAGCCACGAAGCAACCTCTAAAATCCAGAGAGCCGCGGCGGCTCCCCATAAATCGCGCGGCGACGCCACCCGAGCGCACGACTAACCCCGTTCCCCGCGGACGTTTTTCTCCGCGACAATCCACGCGGCTCCCGAGCCGCGTCAATTAAAGCGCGTTCGAGCACCACCTGACGCCGAGAGAGAGAGAGAGAGAGAGAGAGAGAGGGGATCTCCTCCGTTATAATCGCGCGGCGAGCCAGTCATCGTGCAATGTATATATATACGTATGTCGAAGGAGCTGCGGAATATTACACGCGACTGCCGTTCGCTCGAGCAGGTATCAGTAGGTGTCTATAAATATTAGGCCTTGGCCAAGTGTCGATCCGGCCGGATAACTGTACACGCGCGACGCTGCGATTATTCAGGCACACATCCGGGTTTTCTTTTTCGCACGCGGCGAAATAATCGAGCCGCTCGAGTTTTGAGGGAAGGCGTGGGTTCTCACTGTCTTGTAATTAAAACAATTTCTTTCTTTCTATTTTACTCGATTTAAATTGATTTTTAAGTAAAAAAACGAGGAAACAGCAGCACAGCAGAAAAGCCACATGTCCCGTCTCCTCGACGCGCGAGCGTTCCGCACGCCGAGCGAAAGCTAAAACAAGCCGAACGGCGAGTAAGTCAGCCTCGGCCGAACGAAAAATCAGGCGGAATCCGAGTCGATGCATATTCATTCGGCGCGCGAAGCTTATCAAGTGTCTCTCGCGCGCTCCTCCGCTTACGCCGCTCCCGCCTCCTCGCGATCTCTCGCGCGATGTTTCAGCGACGCTGCCGCTGCCGCTGCCCGCCGCGCGACACTCGCGCTTATCGGGGATGTAAGTTACACCTACGAGCGGCGAGACGCCTATTGCTTCTGCTCGGGCGCCGACGCCGACATTGAAATCGGTAATGCTTTTTTAACGGAGAGCGTCGTCTTTTTACGACTGGAGGGGGAATGGGGGACTTCTGATTCTCGGAACGACTTCTTTGGAGAACGGTCGGACGTGCGTTTCCGCGCTGCACTTTTCTGTGTTTTCTTATATATACAGGCTGCGATCGGCACGCGAGGACGATCGGAAAATCGTTGATTTTTGCCGAATGCGAATCGGTAATTATTTTTACGTTTGACCGTTTTTAGCGCGGCGGAAAATGCAGCTCGGATATTATTGTTGCACAACCGGTGAGTAGTAAACTTACACAATAGAATTAAGTCGTTTTATAGCTTCTGTCTCGATAAAAAAAAAAAGAACGGTACCTAATGAGACAGCACTCGCGATTCTGTACACAATAGAGAACTTTTCCATCCATCTCCACACTCGGCTACTCCCCGCGAACAACTATCGAACCTCTACGCGATTTTTCACCGGGCAATTAGCGGCGCGCTTGTTCTACATGAGATTGCTTAGCCATAAATAAGTGTAAAAGCGATGATTGATATGCGCCGCGGAGAAAACACGCGCCGTGCTCCCCGAGTCAAATTTAACGCGCTTCGAGAGTTCGAGAAATCAACAAATTGGCCTGCCGTCGGATTTCACTTTCGCAACGGAATCCGCGCTCCGCGACTGAAAGTCCGCGCGCTTATTATCTTGCGCGGAGACGACGCCGCGCGCTCGTTCGTACTCGCCGCGCGGGATGAATCATCGGAGGAAAAGCCTGCGAGAAAAGGCCCCTAATAACTTTCTGCGTCGGGCGACGCCTCTGCAGAGACGACTCTTCGTTACGGACGAGCCTACGCGCGACCTAATAAACGTGCCGGCTATTACAGAGCCGCATTAGGGAATCGAATTTGAGCGGAGGATCGCCGTCCAGAGCATTTCCCTTTCGGGGCCGTAGCTAAAAGGCGGTAATTAATCTTGCTCCTCGGCGGATAAAAGTGAGTTTGATGCCGATTTAAAGTGGCTGTTTATCTTATTCACTCGGTTTTATACGCTTTAATTGAGCTTGTTTAATTTGAGAAGGTACTTGGAGTTTATACGGGGTCCATATAAAAACACTTTTGATCAATTTTTTATTAGGCCTCGCAAGCGAAAGTAACGCCGCCTTTAAATTATTCTTAAATCGGTATAAATTCTGAACGAATAAATAAAGATTTTTTCCTCGAGCTTGTAAAACTGCAGACCTTTTATCTCGGACTGCCTCTTTTATCCGCGCGAAGTGACGCACGAAGAAAATATTAAACGCGCCCGACGCAATATTTATTTATTTCTTCACGCGCGAAAATAGCTTCCTCCTCGCGAAACGGCACGCGCATCGTCGCGGCACAATTGTTCCCCGCAAAAATGATCGGGGCTCGGGCTTACGGTACCGATTTTCCGTCCGGGCTTCTCGAAAAAAAATTTACTCTCCACCACCGTAAACGTCAATGGCGGCGCGCAAACGAGCTCCGATTTGCATCGGCGCAATTTTCAATGCGCCGAGGCTCGCGCGCGGAGAAGCAGGAAGAAGCTGCGCGTGATTTTCGCCGGAGGGCATAAATACGCGTATTTACGAGGCGAGGAAGCCGCCCGCCGCTCTCCGCTCGAGCAGCGAAATTTTCCAACCTCCGCGCAACAATGGTTTGCATTTCGCCGAGGAGCGGCGAGGAGAAACTCGCAGCCGGCGGAGTTTATATGCTTACTTTTCTCGGCGCGATATGTGGATTGACGGCGCGCGCCTCGTTGTCCTAGGCGCGAAGCGTTGCTCGAGAGCGTACGGAGGCGACGAAGGAATTTACGGCAGGTGATTTATTTTTGTATTGGCTTCTTTTCGGACGCGGATCTCTCTGGAAGTTTCTGCTGAGTTAACTTTCTTGATGATAAAGAAGGCTTTGTCGGCTGCTTTTTCATATGGAGTAAAAGGAGGTTTTTTAAGGATGATGGATTTTGGGTATTTTTAGGAAAGGTTTCTGTTTGCTCGAAGCGTAAAAATATTAGTGTAAACAAGTATAAATTATTGGCTATAAATTTTATTGGCAAAGTGAGTTTGCATTAGAAATTTTATACGGTACATATAAATATGATAGATAATAAAATTAAACTTATCTTTAGAAAGTTTAACTGTACATTTAGTCATTTATGCTTCGCCATTAATGTCTTAATAAAGCTGCTCTTCCAATCACATATATACACAGAGAGAATTCCGAGTACACTGGCAATTAAAAAAAATATTTATCAAGACTGATTTCTACTCCGCTATGCTTTTATTTCCATCCGTACAAAATGTTTCCCCAACGAAAAAGAATTGTCAATCTCATTTTTAATACAACCCTTCTTACATCCCGCAGTCCAGACGATCCCCGGTATGTATACGATCTTATATCGGTATGCAAATTAACAACGCTCACGCGTCGATTACTCTCGGAGGAGCGATTGCAGGAAAAATCCACGAGCAAACCTGTTACACTTAGCCGTACACACTCCCCGCGCAAATCTCACTTTCATCGCTCTGAATTACGAGGCGGCTTACCTTACCTAATCACACACTCGTCGCGGCTCTCCTTTTACAATCGACGTCGCGGCATGCAAATATACACCGATAAGGATTTTCCCCGCGTCGCGGGCAGGGAAAATCGCCGCGAATTAATAACCCGCCCCGAGTGGAAAATTATATAAATCTACTTGGCACGCGATCGACGCGCTTTCCATCGCTGCGCGCTTTTCTCGCTCGGAATTCAATTTCGCTGCTCCGCGGAATACATATACGCGTCCCGCCGCGCCGCGGGGGAAGAACAGCGAAGGCTTCCTTTTTCCCGAAGATAGCACGTATCGGGTGCGTCAAATCTGGGACGCGTTAATCGCTCGCGGCCGTCGCGCGCGCCGAGCCTTTCGTCGATAAAGCGCCGCGCGCGGGGATTTAGAGTAGAGTCGCGCTGTTATATCGGGCACGGCGCGTATATGTAAATTCTGCGCGCGTGCTCTTGAAAATTGCGCCGAGTTGTTTATGAATGGCGCGCGCGAGCGGGGGGCTTTGCTCGCGATCTTTTTTACGGAGAAAGCTCTCGGCGGGAGAGACGAATTAACGGGCAATGCGGCGGAAAGGTGGATTTGCATGTTAGAAAGTTTATTTTATTATATTAATAAATATTGATATATATTTGCCGGTGAAAAATCTATGGTGTAATAAGAATGTTATTTTCTCGAAATTTTAGAAAGCAAATGAATTCGAAATTTATAGTTATGTTATTGTTGCTTGAATTTTTAAAGCTATGAATTTATATTGGAAATTTTATATAATGGTAAACGTTCCCATAAAAAGTCCTGGAACTATCGTCAATCGTTTGAAAAAAATGTTATTGACGGCGTCTGCAATCGTATAACGTTTAAGCATTCATTTTTAAATAAACGTGAAGAAACGTCGCTTTTTGAACCAACCAACAGTTGATCTTTTTTCTTCTCTATACAATGAAACCATTTCGACGTGAACTCGAGGAGAGTTTTGCTCGATAAAGGTATAAAAAAAAAAGCTCGAAAGCGGAAAGCTCTCGTATTCCCTCTCAATTTCCGTCGCAGACACTTATCTCGAAATCGGCCGCCGCTCGGCTTGGCAATTTTCGCCACGCCGATAGAGTCGTCAGGCAGAAACTCCAACAAAGAAAAGTCCTTATCTCCCGCGCATCTAGACAATCAATGGGCCTCGACTCGACTCGGCGCAGACGACGGACGAAGGGTGTAGTGTCCCCCCCCCCCCCCATCATATATAAACCCGAGCCGCTCCCATTGCGGCTTCGCGCTTCGTACACTTTCACGTTTCTTCCCGGGGAAAAAAATCCGCCCGGCTTGAATTCACCTGCTCCACTTGGTCGCGAGAACGCGACGCGCATAAATTTTTGCCGCGACGAGCAAATGGACCGATTAGATAGCGGCGCGAAAGCCGTCGTCGTGGTCGTACCGCCCGATCGTTATTTCGTCGCCTCGTTAGGCCTCCCTGTATTACACGCCGAGAGTCGATCGGCTCGTTAGCGATTATTCCAGTTTCAGGCTGGCCGCGCGCGTCCTCGAGAGCATACAAAGAGCGTTTTTAAACGGTCTCCCGGGTAATAATCGACAAGCTCTCGAGCGGCGGAGTGCTTTCGAATATAGGCTGGCTTTTTTGCGCGCGCGCGCGGATGTAGAAAGGAGTGCAGGAGCGCGCTCTCGATTGACCCTGATTATATGCGCGAGAGATCCTGATTTGACTCGATAGCATATAATAATCCCTGCGTCTGTATGCGGGTCGGCGGGGGTTCCGCGATGTGGAAAAGTGTAGCGGGAGATATTGGAATATAGATTCTATTGTATTGGGCAACGCTATGAACTGTGAAATTATATGCCATCTCGCGGGGTAATTACACTAATCATCGCAAAGCGGGGCGGTGCGCGATTTATTAATTTATGAATTGATGGGGATCGATTTTTATAATGGGTCTATTATCCACCGTGTTGGTGCATAAAATTACGACGAGCCGTGCCGTTTGTTCGAGCGAGCGGGAAAAACCTGAGAAATGTATTCGGTGCTTAAAATTAATTTTTGATTGTGCAAATTGAAAGAGCTAAAATATATTCCTAACTCCTACACGGTGGCACGATTCGCAAATTGAATCTTACGAGGCTTTACCCTCGAGAAATTATTGTACGGTGTAAAGGGTTTCTGAAATCACCATTGCCGGGAGCAAAAATGGGCTACCGATATACGCATAGATCCACATTTGAAATTTCTTAGCGGACGCGCAAAAGATCTTTAATTTACAATAACGCTCGAGCATCTGCTGGCCTTGGATATTTTTAACGACCGGCGTCGACAGTAGCTCACAATACTTCATTCTTCTGCGCCGCGGAGGAAAGTGTTCAAACATTCGCCAGCGAGTCCATTAAAATTCTATTGTTTGCCTCTTGCTCCAGTCCCG
>JAWWEM010000027.1:11721218-11767831 GCA_035582935.1 Ormyrus thymus
GTCCGGGATTAACATCGTAGGTGTAATTTTTACCCGAATTTTATTTGTAATTTTTAACCAAAATTTTTCTCCGTGTACAAAAGCGTCAAAAGGCCAAGGAGGAAGTCGGGCTCGCCGAGCGCTTCGAAGATCAAAGACAAAGATACTGCCGGCGCCGATCGGGAGATCGGCGGTGCATCAATTAGGCAGATCGTCGGCTCTCGAAAACGGCTGTTCGCGTTTTGCGAGAGATGTTTGACGAGCTGCTGAAGTTTCGAGGAGCGTGAAAGTCAGTGCCGAGGATCGCGTGCTTCTCCGCCTGAGTTTCTAATTACGCGATTTTGTAATTGCGCAGGCGCGTTTGTTTGGGATCGGCGTGGGCAATTTTCAGATAAATAAACGAAATATCATTGTGCCCGCGGCTTAATTGGATACACTACGAGTAATTGCTTTGTATTTCGCCCGGTTTTCGATTTTGCCGGCTGCGCTTTCAATCTTCTAATTGACGCGATTTATTGTTACTTCCACCGGCAATTATCGGAGCGTTTGACGAATTATGCCGAGGGATCGCTCTCCGCTTTATTAAATGAAATAAAGGTCTCGAGGCTCTCGCGCTGGCCAGCGCGCGTTCGGAATGGATTCGACATTCGACGGTGTTGAATTGAAATTAAGCTGCACGAAAGCCGGAAGCCGGAGGCATTGAACTTGCGCGCCGCGTGTATTTCTGCGCGTGTATGCTTGAATGTTTAGTGATCCGAGAAAGCAATGAAAGCAGACGCGGCTAGATTTTTTCGACGTCTTTTATTGAGCGATTCCGGTCCGACGATCATCAACAGATGGATCCTCGGACCTTTTATTTATAATCCAGGGATCGGAATATTAGCATATAATTGAAAACGGTGCATATATTTAAATGCGCTCCGATAAAAGTACCGTTACTCGACTGGGCATTCCGATATCGAAAAAAGGCTAATTTCCATTGCCGTTCAGGGGCGACATTATTAATTAAAAAGCCTGATTTCCCTCGGCATTACGTCTGTAGTGGATCAGTCGGAAGTGACCCACGCGACAAATGTGACATAACGCTTTTGCGTGCCTTCTCGCGTCTAATTGCGCGGAGATTCTTCCTCCTTCGTCCGCGCACACCGCCGTCCTTTCTCTCCCTTTTATAGCGCGTCGTACTTGGAACAATAAAAAGAAGCCAACTTATTCGGCAGTGACACAATGCGAACTCCGCCGCTTCCGGTACGTTCGCGCGCGGCTCTCCTTCGCACGGAGAAATCGCTGAAGATTTTTAAACGGAACGCTTCTGCGGCACGAGGTATTCTTTAAATTTCAATTAGCCTCCCAGACGACGATCTTGAACGTTGAGACCGATTCCGAGAAGCGTTCTATAAACGGAAAATCATCGGTGCGCGGAATTCTAGTTATTCTCGGTCTACCGTGAATCAAAATGGCTTGTACAGTAATCCGGTAAGAGGTTAAGCATGAAAAAATAGACTCGAATTACTCGAGTTGCGAGTCGGCGGTGCGCTGCCTTAGCAGTATGTATGTTCGAGAAAATGGTCTTGTGAAGTAACGAGTAAATTAGAATATAATGGCGCGTAATATTATTAATCGATGAATAAAGAATTTGCTGTTCTTGTTATGCGCTTACATAAAACTTAAAGGTTACTGAACTACAACATATATAAAAAATTGAAATAAGAATTGAAGTAGGCTAAAATGAAAATATAAACGTCAATCCAATTATCGAGAATTCAATTTCAACTTGAGAAAAAAAGCCTTTTTTTTGTCAAAAGCAATAAATCGGCGTCAAAGTCATAAAACTTTCCGTTAATAAAGTCACAAAACTCAGAAGACTTCCCAGAAAAGCCTTAATATTACATTTTTAGTACCGCCGGAAAGCATCGCTACGACTCGGTGCACGAATTCTCGCTCCCAATCCCGTTCGAACCCATAATAAGACACCGAGTCAGAAATTTCAAAAAAAAAAAGAAAAAAATCCAGAGCCGCCTCCCGCCGTCCGTCAGACGCGCGGCACTCCAGAAACCCGCTTCGCAGACAATCCCCTCGCCTAATCGTCCGTCGAGACGCTGACCCGCTTCGCCGCGCGGTGGTAGGACGGCGCGGCGGCGCTTCCGTGAAAAATTTTCCTCGTGCGCGCGCGCGCGCGAGCGACTGCACGTACGTAATGAAGACGCTCGGCTAATGATACAAAAGCGGCTCGCGCGGCACACTGGCTTACATTACGAACTGGGTAGCCGTTCCTCGTTTTTTCCGAACCCCCCCCCCTCCCTCCCTTGCCAAAGGAGAGCTTTGCGTTAAGGAATGCAGATGGAATCTTGGACGTCGGAGGTTGGGAGAGCGGATTGGGAGAAAAATAAGTGACCCGTGAAAGTTGTTGGTTCGTTATTGTGATTAAGGCGGTAGCGTCCGTCTTTTATGGAGACAATTACGGCGCTGGTCTTATCTGCGGTCGCGTTAAATTTTGTTGAAAGCAACGTAATGTCTGTATACGGGCGTATTAGATGTTGAATTGAAATTGGTTAAAGGCGTCGCGTTACGAATGGAATGTACACCTTGACATTTTATTCTCGAAACATAATTCACTTACGTAACGGGTTTAGAAAGCCGCCGACTGCTGAAAAACCGTAAGACCGATAGTTTAACCCCTCTAATTAGGATGACTGCAAAAACTGTATAATGAGGCTTAATTTGATTTAATTGCACATTTGACATGATTCTTTGACAATCTCAATAATTTACGATTATAATTTTCTGTTCCAGGTGAGTAATTTCTTCATCCGTCTGGTTACGTTTGAACTGCGATTAGCGAGTAAGAAAACTACATTTTTCATGACAATTTTCCCAAGTCGGCAATCAATACTCATCAAAGTAATTAAAATCCGAACTTTCACATTCCAGCTAAAGCGAGCTCCGCTCGATTGCACGTTTAAGGCGCCGTGAGATCTACTCCGATTCTGTTTAATATCCGAGCGAATTTAGAAATTTGAATCCGTCGGTACATACACAGAAACGTCGGGGCAAAAAAGGCCGAGGATCGCAATTCAGGCGGCGCTGCTTCAGAAGCGAGAGCACAAAAAAGGCGGAGCGCGCAGAGACAGAAAGAGAAACGCGCTTCGTGACGCGCGACTCGGCGCATTTTAATTTCCGCCCCCCCTTCCTTCCTTCCCCCGACGTCTGCCTCGGGAGACTCTTTATCTCTCTCTCTCTCTGTCTTTTGAACCTTTATCTCTTCCTTTACGCGCAGCTTCTTTTCAGCGTCGCCTTCAGATTCAGCTTCGCTCTCTCACGCTTCTGCTCTCGTCGAGCGTGCAAGAGGTTCGCACGCTCTTTTCTCCCTCCGGTGGACGTCTCGAATTGAGCGTGTCGCGCGTGCGACTTCGGGCTCGCGCGGATACTGAATTTGTTCTTAAACAAAACCCACAATCGATCGCCTCGGTACGCGGAGACTTGTAATTTCCTTACGTAAGCAGCGGCGGCGGCGTCGTCGTGCTTTACATAATTGCGCAGTCGTTACCTCGTTAGACAAATATATGTAAACAGTTTAGCCTGCTGCTCTCCAACGCGGAAAGCTTTTGTCTCTCCTTCGAAAAAGAGATTTCCGCGAGAGAACGCGCGGCGCTCGAGAATCGTACGTAAATCGCGGCCGTGACGAGTAATTATAATTAATTGATAAGCTGAATTTATATGCACCGTACTGTATATGCGCGAGGCGGACCGGTCGCTCGATCTCGCATACAGTATGCACTCGTGCACGTCGTCCGCGGTGCTTCATTTATCTCGTACACGCCTCGTTATTTTGTATCATTTTCATCCGCAATCACGCGGCGGCGGCCCGCCACGATTAATGGAGCCGATATAGACCTCCGAACATAGCATCGAGGAAGTTGCTTTTAAAATATCGTACGCTCGATATAATAAATTTATCTGCGCCCGGGCCCCGCGCGCTCGCGGAAAAAGGCCCTCTCCCCGTTTGTTGCGCTCGAGTGTGGAATAAAATTATCCCGCTGCGAGTTATCGCGGCCGCGCGGGAAAAGCGAGAGCACTTCCCTAATCGCCGCGGTGCGCACACTTTTTCCGCGGCTTTCTCGCGGGGGGGGGGGGGATGATTTACTCCGCTTTACGAATCCAGCGCTCGCAACTGCCGGCGAGCGAGTCCATATACCGAGCTGTGGGAGGTCGCGAGAGTCAATTTTCGACCCACGCAAGCCGATTTACAAGCAGTTGGCACCTTGAGCGAGCGGCAACCTCCTCGATTGCATGAATTTACGGCGGGCTTTGAGGCCGATGCTCACGGGCCGTGCCGTTCCTTTTGCTCGCGCTTAGAAGTTTGTCCGAGCGGCGGGGCGCGCGATTCTTCAGTTTTTGCGGACGATTTATCGCGGCTGGAGAGGCTGTTTTGGGTTTCGTAAGTGGCGCGTTGGGAAACAGTAGTCGGTGCTTAGCAACGATGCATCAGTCGTTTTTGGTTTTGCTTGAACAATGGATACAAATATTTTCGATATGTAAAAATACACGATCTTTTTTTAGCAATTTAGCGAATAATGAGAAAATTTTCAGTATTACCTATGATTACGAGCACTCCGAGCTATTTCTATTTTTAATTTTTGCGCCGAGCGCTGCTACATTTTCCCATGATCTAACAATTCTTTATGTCTGATTTCTTGCTTTACTGCGATTACGTACTTTTGACTAATCGCTTTGTAGCGTGAGTAGCATCTTTTACATAATAATCCTTTCCGGATCGCGACAGCCAAGATTCTAAAAATCACGAGCAGCCTGATTACAATCATTCTGTCGCAATTAAAATAACATATTCCAACCCGTAACCGGGCAGTATATTTACCCGGCGAATTTCACTTAAAGCAAACAACATCTCAATCTCCTCGGCTAATTCGCGCTCTCGCATGCATATATTTACCCACTTCCCCCGTGGTCGCTGAACGGAGACGTCGCTCGCATGCTAATCCAACCGCGGCGCCAATCCCAGACGCACACAAGTCGAACGGCGCGCATTATCGGGAGAAAACAGCCCGAGGCTCTCGGCCTGTGGGTACGCTTTTCGCCAGTTGCGAAAAAGGTGAAAACGCGCCGTTTCGAAATAAAAGTGCAGGCGAATACCCAGCAGCCTGCCGGCTGCGGAACGACGGTCAGCAGAAACGGTATGTATATCCGGCATTCTCCGCGGAGGAAAATCGCCGGGCGAGGAAAGTCGCTTATGCAAACACAGCCGGACGGATGGATGGATCCGACGACGGGATCGTCAAACGGAACGGCCGCGGTAATCGGCGTCTTTCTCGCGGCGGTGGGTATAATATTTCGAGCTGCTGCTGCCACGCGACCGTTACTATCCTCCTCTCTCTCTCTCTCTCTCTCGCGGTCATTGTTCACGGGAAGAGGGACGACGTAATTCGTATCGTTCTAATTTACCCGGAAGTGCAGACTGTGGAATTTGCATTTCTAATGGATCTGCGAGCTTTGCGAGGCTAAGTTCAGGTTTCTAAACGTGGCTGTTTAGCCGCTTTTCCCTTGCGATCTCTTTGATTAAGCCGATTGTCGCGTGGAAAGTGAGATTTTTTGTTTCGAGAGGGAAATTTGAAAAATTATAAATATCAAAGCTTGTACAAAGTTCGTTTAAATAACGCGATTAAATTACTTTTGCAACGTCCCATTTGCGAACTTGTTCGAATGTTGAAACTTGACCGTTTTATAAGCGATGTCCATTTACAGCTGAAAACTAGCAGCGCTGCAACATCAGAGACGTACAATAACCCACCAGGATGTTTACTTTAACCTCGTCTACGCACATTAACTTGAAGAACTTATGATTATTAAAAGTTGGCGGAGCTGGTTAAAGCGCCCCTCGAGATCGCCGATATATAAACGCAAATGTACTTGTTGCCACTGCAATTACAAGTAACCGATCGTAGTCCCCCAGAAAAAGAACGACCCCCGCGCGAAAGTCTTATATCGACTGCCGATACTCCCCTCGTAATTAGATTATGCACATAAACCGAATGCGTCGAGGAAGTTCATCCGCGAGGCTCCGTCGATGGGAAATAATGGAAAGTCAGACTCGGCGATCCGGTTTCATAAGGCTTAGACCCGTAGATTACTACACCGTATATACCTACGGCGATTCTGATCTAATCGGACACGAAGCCAGGGCACCTCGCTGCTCCTTCGATCGCCGATGTAACTCATTATTACAATGCAGCTGGGACCCATAGGTGATACGGAACGAATTAGCCGGGCCTTAATCGACTGGTAAATTGAGGTTTAACAAATTTTCATGATCGCCGTGTTACGTAAAAGCTGCCCTTTGCTTAATCACTCTCGCTGTCGCGTTCTTCGTTACGGACAGCAAAATTAATCGACCATCCGCGCGACTTTCTATACGTATATCGTTCTCGATGCATTCGATATTATTTCGCCTCGAAATTGCGATGTTTCATGTAATTTTCGACACGTTGTTCCGCTGTGGGTTACGGTGTAATAAATAGATTGCGTGGGCTTGAATAACGAGAGAGACAAATTAACGAGCGTTCATGTACTTTTTTTACGTGTAGAAATTGTGGCCGCGGCTCGGGGATTAGAAACCATACGTACGCTTATCTGATACTAACTTGTCGGCCGACTGAGTTACAAACATTATCTCAAATTCTGTTGTTATCTAAGGACAGTGCACGAGATCCGCGTATTCTCGGACAATGGGCGTGAATTAAGATATCAATTCACCTAGAATGGTTGGCATTTTTTTTAGTAGGGGCTTTTACGACTTTCACAACTGAGCTCGCTGAAATTTGGCACGATTTTATTAAATTTTAGTCCTTATCGCTTTAATAGGATCCTGCTTCCAGAGAACTTGGGCAATCGAAAAATTAGTCAAATTACGAAAGCCGAAAGAATTGCGGCATAGGAACACAACCACGTCGCCCTAATTAACGTCTTTCGATCCGTAATACATACTTAATCATCATCATAAGCTCCCAATTTCTCAACCGATGTCACCCATGTCTCATAAATACCCGCGTCCATTTCGACAGCCAGAAAACAGGAGCAAAAGAGTAGCCGTGTATCACCTTGGAGCCTCTTAATCTACATCGTCTAACCGAAATTCCACTCTCCGCAAAAGAAAACGAGAGACGCGGCGGCAGCTCGTGCTCATTTGCAATTTGCGTGTCTCGCGCGGCCAAGTGGAGTCGGTCTCCGCCGACTCGGCTAATGTCGCCCGTTCGCTCGAAGAGAATGCAGATGCGATTTCGCGCCGCGGCTAATACTTGCGCCGGAGTTGAGGTAAACGCGCGCTTTTCAATGCGATTACGCTCGTTTTTTGCTTTTTTTCTTTGCATGCTTAGCGGGAGGTTTTTATTGTTAACTGGGGGCTTAAAGGAGAGCCGTTTGTCAAAGTTTCGGATTGATTAATTTTATATGGTTAAAAGCGGTTATGGGAAATCAAGTTTGGAGTAAAGCGAAATTTTTAAACCATTTTATAAGGTTCTTTTTGCAGATTTTTAAGTAATTTAAATCGATGTAGATGCGGGTATTATTGGGACAGTCATGCGGGCTGTGAGATTTATTAATTTATTTGAAATCAAAGAACATAAATTGTAAAATAATTTTGCACTCCAATTTCAGCATAATAGAAACAACATTTAACAACGCATAAATAATTTTGTTAAACAAAGTATCCTACAATGTGCTTTGTCTTCATTTGCGAACAGCTCTCTAAAACCAGCGTCAATTTCAGCCCAGCGCGCAATGTAAAAATCCCCGTATTAAAAAATAACGCATCGCATTCTTCAGCCACTGAACTCGAGCGTCGCAGGAAAGCAGCTTAACAATTCCACTACCCCTCTCTCCTTTCAAGAGCGAGCATTCAATTCCTCCTCGGTTACGAGCATTTCCCAGATTTCGCGCATAGCCGAACTACGCGCGCATTCCTCTTCCAGATTTCGCTTTCCGGGAAAAGCATTCCCGATTGCAAAGCCGAGGAGGCGGCTCGATTCCGAGTTTGTATAACAAGCCGCGGCGGAGAGCGGAGGCGAGCTCGAACTTTCGATGCCTCGGCGACGAAACCGAATACATCCGTCGATAAGAATCAGTCAATTGCGATAAGGTCGTACGGGGCGCGTAATTGCGTTTCATAAATATGGCATTCCTTGGGTCTCTCGTCGTTGGCCGGGCTTATGCGCGTTTTTTCACGTGAATCAATTATTAGGGACAAGAATGGCGCTTGTTGTTCGGGATTAGAAAGTGATTTTACATGTGATTGTGCATACTTTAGTGAATGCCGCTTCTAATTTCCGTGGCTGCTCACTTTCTCGGACTGACAATAGAAGCTTTATCAGATTAATAAGCTTGAGAGGCTTTTAGAAAAAATATGTTCAGTTTTGATCGGGAAATAAAAGGTTAAGAAAACAATTATGAAAATAGGCGATGCGAATGATGTGCACTTTCATAATTTACCTGGGTCAAGATAAGACTGAACAAAATATTTACTCAAAAAATTTATTTATTTATTTGATATCTTTAAATTCAGACTTTTTATTCGCTAAAACGGAAATTTCATTACTTTAGAGCCACTTTCACACCTCGGTGAATTTTGAAGCTCCCGCGTCGTTTAAGAACACTTTTTCAGTCGATCTCCACTCCCATTCTCCGCTTTCCATCGCCGAGCATCGTTAAGGCCGCACTAAAAAAAGTCGCAATCTACCCCAGAAACGCTCTTACCCACTTTCACCCGACGCATCCATCCATCCATCCATCCCGCGCATTCCCACGGAAGCCCCGCTTACGACCATCGCTCTTTCCGCCGCCAGTCTACATAATCGATCGCACGCAAAATCCAGCTCCGCGTTGCCCAATCGAATAGCGCTCTTCCTGGCGCACGCGATACCTTACGCCACGATAGATTCCCAGTCGCGCGGGCGGAGTCCATAATCGACTCGGGTTTCGGAATAAAAACAGGTTTCGGGCGGCGATGCGACTTGTCGCGCCCGTAACCGTATAACCCAGAGCCCCAGACTGCGGCGTGTCGCGTTTCCAGCACGCGTCGCTCGTCCCGTGCCGTTTCAAAGCTGGGGAGAGACGCGCGAGATATCCCCTGGATTATCGATCGATCGCCGCGCTTCCCGACGCGCGCGATTGCGCAATTCGGCCGACGGGTGCACCGGTGTGCACGCGGGGAGAGGAGGAATCGAGCGCGGATGATGATCGGTAGATGATCGGGAATGAGTTTTTCTTTACGGCCGAGAGTCGAGTCGGTTGTGCAATCGGCGGTCGAAGACGGGGCTATTAATAGACGGGACGATGAAGACGAGGCTTCCTGCCGGTGGGTCTTCGGCGGTCGAAAATTAATCATCCATACGATCAGAGGATTAGGGAGCGACGATCGGCGGGGGCTTTTCGGTTGGCGAATGATGCAATTAAGGAAGTTCGGAGCTTATTAGAAACTGAAGTAGATTTAATGATGGAGAATACTGTTTCATGCAAATCGTTTGAAGGAAATGTACACTTAATATTATAGGCTTAAACGTACTTTAAGACGCTTATAAGCTTCTTAATGATAGTAATAACTTTCTAATGTTAAATCATTGTTTCTTTCTTAGATTCGGTGTTTGTAATGTGATTAAATACTTTTTAAAATTCTTAAATACATAGCATTTGTCACGGTTTAATGAACATTATTTCACCGGTGTATCATTCTAATGCATATTATTCTTGTTGCTGCAACAATTTTCAGCGAGAATCCAGAGTTGAATTTGATATCATGAATTTTTTGAACTGCGAATGTAAAATTATAAAACAATAAAAACGAGTTTTAAGTTTACTAATTTTCTTTTCTTTGTTATATTCTTGCTCGCATCAAGTCCCTTTATTTTACCGGGACAAATCACTTCGGCGCTCTCCCGCGACCTATAATCGAACCGACTCGGCAGTGCCCCCACATAGTATTCTAAAAAAACCCCAATCGAAAAGCCGCGGCAAGCTCCAATTTCGCCTCTCCTCGCGGCGACGGCGGCGACTGCGCGGCTCAAAAAGTCGAATTGACATCGGTCACGGATTCATTGGCAATCGGTCGACGAGAGAGAGAGAGAGAGAGAGAGAGAGAGAACCCATTGAAAAGTCGTAGCACACTTTAAACGCTCGAGCAAACAATTAAGCAGTCCGGATGCGGGACATTTAGGCTCCATGCAAATGCCCGCAGCGGCCGATTATCTGGGATTGGCAGTCGCGCTCAGCTCATGGGATCGATCGATTTCGCGTTGGCGCGCCAGTCTACGGGTGTACGTGTGCGCGCGTGTGTGTGTGCGTTTGCGAGTGGTGCATCCTGCCGGAAACGGATGCGAGGCGCCACGCTTCGCTAAAGCTCACCCCGCGACTCGCCATTGTCGATGCCGCTGCTTCTGAATTATGTAATTATTCGCGCTGGTGTGTGTGGGTGTGATTTTAGTTTCGTCGGGAAGATAGGTTGTTGTTTTTTTTTTTTTTTTTTGTTTTGTTGGTAGGAAGTTTTGAGCGATGTGGACGGCAAGCTTATTGCAGGGACGTTGGGACACGGGTGGAGCGTGACAATGTTTTACGAATGGACGTTATTATTATGGCTGCTGGGGTTATGATGAAACTTTTTACGGCGCAATGTATTTTTGAAACGCGGGTGACTTTCGGACGTTCTAATTCGGTTGGCTCTTTAATCGAGTCAGCTTGCTTTTAAAAAGGGACTTCTGAACGTACAAAATTTTTTTCTCGTCTGTATAATAAAGACGCGGATAAAACAATAATGTAAGAATTAAAATGAAAAGAATCATTTTAAAATTATGCTTTTCATAATCCGAGCACACTAACAAGGTGGTCCGCAAATTCCAAGAAAATAAATTGATTTAGCAGAAGCATAGGTGTAAAACACATCCGTCATCGGTAACTACACTTTCCTGCTCGCGCGTACACTCGACTAGCGCCGCAATAAAAATAGCTTCTGCGCATTCTCTTATGAAACGAATATACTCGTGCACGAATCCAATTACAGCATCGAATTCTAAAGCTCGAAGGCGCAGAAGGAAAAAAAAGACTGCCTGGAAACAATCGTTGCGCAACGCCGACAGTCATTAGCTTGTCATCTCACACAGTTTTTCGCTATAATTCGTTATCGGTCACTCGGATCTCCGACCCCCCCCCCGGCCTCGTAAACATCCAGCCGGCGGATCTCCATCGCGGGCTCCGAATTCGACGCACGCCTCCGCATAAACCTTCCGGAGGTGCGCGATAAAAATCGCGACGAAACAGAAGGAGGCGCGCTTTCGAGGCAGCTCTCGGCACGTGCTGCACGCGCGAGGTGTACCTCGACTGCGGCCGAAGCGCCGCCGCGCCGGTTCCTGAAAAATTTATGTAGGATTCTGCGCAGAAACGACCGCTGCAATTATGGCTGCTTCACGAGAGAGAGAGAGAGAGAGAGAGAGAGAGAGAGAGAGAGAGAGAGAGAGAGGGATTTGCATTGGGAGGTTTGCAGTGTGAGTTAGAGGCCTTTCTATTGTTTATCGGAGAGGCGGTTGTTTATTGATGAATAAGTGAAACTGACTGCATTAGCATTTAGAATATTTTTAACATTCGGTTAGCCGCACGAAGTTTTTCGATGTACAAGGCTGGAGAGCGGTGTTACGGAGAAGTCGTTGCATAAATATGTGCGGGCAATTGACTTGTAAATCGACGCTTTAAAACTTTTCGAGCTGGACCCGTGTTATTGTTGGGCTGGAATCTCTTATTGGAAGTTAATTATTTACCGATCCAGACGTTCGATTGCTCAAGGAAAGTGAAAAGATATATATTCCGAGCTCCGGTGTCTTCTTGTTTTCGTCCTTCGCTCGGCTCGAATTGTTTCTTGAAAAAGGAAGAGCGTTTTACCTCCTTTTATTGCTTATCCCGAGAAGCGAAAAATTTATTTTAAATTCTTGAAAAAATCTGCGAGAAAGCGTATATCACCATATATTTAAAGCAGATGTATGTAAAGCGTGGACAAACTGTTTCGTGCACGCAGAAACTGAAGTCCGACACGTACGCTCTCATTGTTCCCTCGCCTTTAAACTACTTTACTCGAAAAATTTAGCCGCGGATCACCGACACTCGTCCAGTCGATTGTACGTCACGGCGACACTTTTTCCCATTGTCAACAGCTGCACAAGATGAACTCCCAGCGAAATCCAGCGAGCCGGTCTAACAAGAAAACGACAAGAGCTCGGGCAGCAAAAATCTTATCTCTCTCTCTCTCTCTCTCTCTCTCCCATTTGAATGAATAAAAGCGGCCTATACTGTTACTTTTTAAGGGGAGACGCGCGCGGCGAGCCCGGGCGACAGTTACAGCAATTACTTGCAGCCAACTGTCCCTGCACTTAAAAAGCCCGTAACTTTCACTAAGCAGCGGCCGCGGCGGCTCTCGCGCGCGTATATAACAGTAAACCGGATAAAAACTCGCTCGAAAAACTCCTCTCCCTCTCTCTCTCTTTCGGACACCTCTCGGAACCCGATGAATTCGTCAATTAAAAGCGAAGAAACAAAAGAAGGCCCTCGTCATTATCGCTGCACGCTGCTCAGGTTGAACGGCCTCTCGCAGCACCCCGAGAGAGAATGGCTCTCGGACGCACTTGGCGAGGCAACCTCAGAGCTGCCTGAGTTTTAACCGGATTAGGAAGCCAATCGAAGAAACAGGCCCAAGAGCAAGCGAACCCTTTCTCGTGGCGTCGAACTCGCCGCGAGGATAACCGCGAGCTAGCAGCGCCGCTTATCGCCCACAGCTCGACTCGAGGCGATTCCTGAAAATTTAGCGAGAGCCGGGGCTCGTTCGTTTCGAACGCCGAGAGAGCTTTTACGAGCTTCGCCCCGGGTATCTTTACGGCCTTCCGTCGGAGACCCGCGGTCGACTGCGAAATATTAATAAGGCGGATAATTTGGAAAATTCGATTTTATGCCCGTTTATTCGCTATTCTCGTATACTGCGCTTGTGCTTTAAGTATACTCTGCGTATGATATAATTTACGAAAATTTCCTACCGACAGAAGTATCGGTTTTTATTTTTATACAAAGTCTGAATTGACAAAAATTAATTTTAAAATCGACCTTGTCACTGACACTTATATATTTGAAGGCTTAGTTTTTTATAAATACACAGTTTCTCAAATATTACCCAATAGTTTATATTTCGCAATATCTTAATCTGTAATCTCTTTCTGTTTCAGGTAAGTTATGGTGTTCGATCCTTTACACGCATCAAACGGCTTAGTGAGTATAATTTATGCCGCGGAGAAAATCATAATACAAACTAACGATTTCGTTATTTTAAGTGACCGTGATAAAAGCAAAGGTTGAGTCACTTATCGGATTACTCTGTTTTACAAGAGGTGCGTTTCTCTAATTAGCGTCTAGAATCAATCTATTCTCTTTTTACTTTCGTTTTCCGATTATCACCGGGTTTATCTTAACGTTGTAATTAACGCCAAGTAAACTTATTATCACTGCTTTCACGCCTCCTCTCTTTGCTTAGAATTTTCGTTGGCTATCGCTAATAAACTTTATTAGCAATACTTTCTTTCTTCTCCGATAATTAAATTAATTATTCGCTATAATAAATTAAAATCGTTACACAATTGCGTTTCAATTAGGTCATATATGTATAAAATAAATCAGCTCGGCAACTGCGCGAGTCAATTTTCAACGAGAATATAATTGAAGTAGCTAACATTATGCGCTGATCGGCCGAGAGGGAGAGAGAGAGAGAGAGAAAAAGGAACGTCGGCGGCGAAGAACATTTCACGCGGCTTATATGCGCATTCATAAAAGCATGCGTGTTGATACAAAAAGCCGATAAGGCCTTCTATTATACCTAAATAACCGCTCGGAGCAGAAACAGCAGTCTCCGTAGCTTGACCGCGGATAAAACCGTGCACTTTGCAACGCTCTACAAATCATCGGAGGGGAGAGAGAGAGCGAGAGAGAGGCAGCGAATAATAAAGTCGAATTCGGATAGGAAGCCACGCGAACCGTTACCGGATTCTCCGTAGCCGAAGGCCGGTTCACCTCGCAATTGGGCTTTGTCGAAACTTCGGAGCGAACGGAGGCTTAAGAAGGTGTTGCGGCTTCGGAAAAGACGCGGGGGGGGGGGCTGTAAAAGGTCGCGTCGGTGGCTCGGGTTGCACGCGAGGGATGCCGATGCGAGCTGTTTACCCGGCATGGAAATAATCTGTTAAGTGGGCTTTTTCTGCTGGAGAATGCTGAAAAATAGCGGCTGCATTTAGGAGCTGTGTTTGAGGAGTAAATAGGTGCTTAAAACTTCCGTTTACTGATAGTTTCACATCGGTACGGACGTGCGCATTGTGGTCTGAAACTCGCGAATTTTAGTATTCCGTCTATTCAGGTGTAAATAATGAGCCTTACGGGAATGTTAAATAAT
This sequence comes from Ormyrus thymus, assembly GCA_035582935.1. NCBI lineage: Eukaryota > Metazoa > Arthropoda > Insecta > Hymenoptera > Ormyridae > Ormyrus > Ormyrus thymus. The sequence continues at coordinate 11,735,665 of JAWWEM010000027.1, forward strand.
TTTAGAAATTTTAATTTTTTAAATGGTGCCTACTTTCTTGAAGTTATCGTTGCAGTCCCTTAAAAGTCACTTTTAAAAGGAAAATGCACATTATTGCACATTTGCGATAAGTAACATCGGCTGACGCATCGTATTTAAATAAATTAAAAGCCAACAAATAGGCAGTAAAAATGTTGCAAACTAAAACGCGAACTCAGCAATGCAAATCAATATCCATCCTCGCGCGATCGTTCATTATCTTCCCGAAGAAACGGTTTTTCCTCGCTTATTAAAAAAAAGAAAAAAAAAACACGCGTCGACGTCTGCTCACGTGACGTCTGCACGCGACCACACACAGAAGCTCGGCGCTTCGCTTCGAGAGCCGCGAATCGCCCGAAGCGCGCGGCGGCAGCCACGCTTTTCGCCCCGCACGCAAGTAACCCGACTGGCTGCCGCTTCGGTATTCCGGCGTGCACGGCGCGGCTCGACTGTCCTCGATTCCCATACAATAATTATGAGCGATCGGCAGCCGAACGTAGCCATCGGTGAAATTCCTGGCCGAGCCACTTCGGCTTCTTTATTCCGAAGCCGCTCTCGGCGCAGGCTTCCTTTGTCTTCTCCTGGGAGGAGGAAATCAATTCGCCTCTTCTCGCGGAGGTTCGCGTTCTCGCTTCGGGTGCGCGGGAATCGCCGCGCCGGAGATCGGTATCGCCTCTCTTTGCTTTTTTAGCGCGTGACGTCTCGACGGAGGGAGGGGAGACTCTCGAGCGCTCTCATTACCGCCGTAAAACGGTGGATGTTTTACATATAAAAAGAGACGAGCATTAAAATTTATTAGCTTCTGCGGAGCGCCGACTGGGGATAGCTTTATTTTTCTGCACTAAATGTGTAAGGAGTCTCTCGGTCTCGCGTGAAATCCGTATTATGTTACGGTGTACAAGGTTTCGCGAATGCTGCTGCCGCGGGTTCGAGATCTTCCCACAAGTAAGCCAGCTGCCACCTTCCGGAACATCTGTTCTTAAGGAATTTACTCGGTCGATCCTTTTGGATTTCATTTTTACTATTTTGTGTGTATTAAAATGGTTTTGAACGATTATTCATTTTACAAATTAAATTTTAATATATAATAAAGTTCCGAGCTTTTTCAGATTTAGAAATTCAATTTTAACTGTAAAAGTCTAGAAGAATTTATTGCTCTTTATTTGAAATCTTGCATTAAAAATGAGAATTAAATACATTAAATCTTGTCTGGAGAAGCCGGAGGTAGGATTCAGTTTGCAGAAATTTTCGTTAACGGTATAGGATCTTAAAAATATTCGCATTAAGGAAAGATGTAAGAAATGCATTACCTTGATGCGAGCAGAATTTCTCAAAAAGAAATGAAGAAACAATGTTTCCCAAGTCATGAAACAAGTTTCTTAAAAAGTCGATTACGTGATTTTTACACACCGAATACGTATATACATTCACTTCGAGGTATCGGTTTATAAAAATTACAATGATTCTTCATAAAATATGATTGAGTCGAAAAAGGCGGATTGCGTCATAAAACCGTAATTTATTATAACTGAGTCACCGCCGAAACATTAATAAAAGGGCAGCTCCCGCTAAAAAAAAAAGAATCCGCAAACCCGTTTTTTACTCAGAAAACGAAAGTCTAGGTCATTTTCGCGCCGATCGATCATCGAGTATCTCGCAGCCGCGGTTCGCGATTTCTCCGCTCCCCCCGCCGGTCAAAAATCGTTCCTCAAGGCCGCGCGGGATCCCAATTAAAGCAGGGCGCTTTTCTCTCTCTCTCTCTCTCTCACTCGCGCGCGCGCGAAGGAAGTAATTAAGGCGCAGCTCGCGCCTGCATTTCCAGCTTGATGCATAAGTAGGCGGGTGCGTAAACGCGGCTTCGTTACGTCGATGATGATGATGATGATGATGATAATGATGATGAGGGGAATCCTTGAGCAGCGCGCCGTTCTCAAGCAGTCGAATTTATACATGCTCGGACAGGGAGCACCCGGGAAAAGTCTCTTAATTAACGCGCTTTTGTTCGGCGCGCCTGCCGAAGGAGAGTTTCGTAGCTCCAGTTTTATTTTTTCACGAATCCGCGCCCGCTGATCATCCCGAAAACGCAGCTGCGAACTCGAGCATCGTTAAGGATCCAAAGGACAAGCCGCTCTCCTAGTAATTGAACACACGCGCGTGCACGGATTGCGCGGACGAATTAGCAGCTGGTTGCATTACCCACGGATCGCGGGGGCTATGTACGCGACGGCGGTCTCGCACCTGCTCGCCGCGGAAAGAATTCCCGATATAATCCGCATTCTAAAATTTCTCAACCGGCCGGCCGGGCCGCCGGGAATGGAAAGGAGCCGGTCCGCGCACTTTCGTGCGTGTGTATAATGTAAGTACCTGCACGCGTGTATGCGAGCGCGAACGAGACCGGCCTTGAAACACCTGCACCGAATGAATCAGGCGATTGACGGAAAACGAGGGGGGGGAGAGAGAGAGAGAGAGAGAGAGAGAGCCGATGTGTTTGCGTAACGAGCGAGACAATTAGCGCGTCGTCTTCATTGTTCGGGGGCAGCGGGAATTGCCGGCGTGAGGTGGCCCTTTTTTCAACCGAGGCGAAGGAGGTACAGTTATACTGTTAGAATCGAACGTCTCTGATTGCAGCTGGGAGGAAATATTCGGAATTGAATTATCAGACTTGTTTTTTTTTTTCGGAGGTGGAACGGGGAGGATGAGAATCGTTTTAACGCGCTTTGGGAGGAGACGAGGAATTATATACGAGCGGGCGATGCGCGAGATAAGGTCGGGATAGTTAAACAAGGTTTATCGAAATTTTGAAGGTCAGTTTTAAGCGAGCACAGATAAGCAAGACTAATCTTTTTAATCTTTCAGGGTCGACCCAAGGATCCTTGGGTTTTCATCGTTCGCTTAAGAAATACTACAATTCAATCAACCGCATTGAGTATTTTCTAAATTTCTGTATATCGACTAAAAAAAAGTCAGGCTTGCTGTGTGCAAGCTTATAAAAACTAACACTCACTTCGAAAGGATCTTATCAAAAAGAAATTAAACGAAACTTTTTCAGAACTACCTCCCGGAGCTGATTAAATCTCAGCTTAACCGACGCAAACTCGCATGTCCCAGCCCCATCAGTTCCCCAAAAACTTTGCCGAACGCGACCGCTATCACCCTCCCATCCTTAATCACACGAACATCACCTGCTCGCATACATTCTACTCGTCACCTCCTCGACCTCGTAAATCCCATCAGCTATTCTAGGATGCTTTGACGTGATCAGCCGCCGTACGCGAAAACCCTAATCCCATTTGCCTGTATACACGAAAAAGGCTAAAAGAATATATCTCCGCGGCGGAGCTCGGCGCTCATGACTGACGCCAATTTGCCCGCTGGATCCCCGAAAAAGAAAGAAATGACTCGCGCTTCGTCGAACTCCGCCGCCGCCGCCGCGTGTCGCGAATCATCATCGGAGCGGAACCGGGTCGGGTCGACGTCGACGACGGCACCGACTGGCACCTGAAACGCGCTCTACACAGATGCACGTGCCGAAACTGATGTTTGTAATATTTAATAGATTACCGGCCGCGGCGGAGAGAACAGTTCGCCTCCGCGGAAGCGTTGTAGTATCCTTCTGCGTCGGATGTCGGTGTTTAAGTCGGTTCCGGTTTGCTTTTCCTTCGCTGACATGTGTGATCTTGTTCGCCTGAGTGCGGCTTTTCAGTTCTTTGTTTCTTCCCTTTGTGCTCGCTGCGGAATCGGCACAGAGAAGGAATGGATTTTCCCGTTTTGTGCGAAATGATAGTGCGGTGCACGGTGATCGCCGCGCGTCAAGTTTTATTAGCATACACGATCTGTTGATAGAGCGATTACGGGAATTACTGGACTGAGTAGATTTATTTAACGAACGGACTTGTTAACGACGAGCTTTCGAGTTTTAGTGGATGATTTTCTGAGTAGGTAGATTAAAGCATCTTTAACCTGTTTAAAATTAAATTAATTAATTTGAAAAAAAATAATTTACAAATATTTTCGAAAAACAATAGATTAGTACCTTTCGAATACAACGGCAAGGCTGCTTCATATATCAATCTTTGAAACAATCTCAGATCGAAAACTCACAATGAAGAACTGCTAGAACAATGATCCCGTTATCTTTTGGACACTTTAAGTGTTCGTTTTCAAATGCCGTTCGAAGATAATTATTTCATTCCAAAGGTTATTAAATCAAAGATTGAGGTCGCCTCTAAATGCACTTGCCTAATTTATAATAATACCTGCAACTGCAAATAAAAATTTTGGTGTTGCGTAATCTTCTGTGTACGGTTCTTTCTCGTATTTGAAGTTTGTAATATAATTACTTGCTAAGTTCTCAGCCATTATATAAAAAATAAGATTTTAGGACGTTTTAAGTGAATCAATGTAGATTTGTATAATTGCTAACATGTGAAACTATCTTAGGATGATAGTTGGTTATTTTTTTCTTGCCGTATTACTCATTCGATGTTGCAATTTCAGAAGTTTACGGAAGATTAAGGTAAGATTAAGTAAATTTAGACTTTTTTTCAAAGTAATTATGTTCAATGCATTTTGTAGATGTTGAAAATGGCAGCTTTTTCATTTTTAAACTTGCGATGTGTCTTTCTGTAGAAGAGGCTAATTTTCGTTAACATTTTAAGATATTTCAGAACAGTTTATTTTTGGCACAATGAAAGTTACTTGGCAAGTGGCTTCTTCGGTAAATTAGAAAACTTTATTCATACTTCAAAATAAACCAACAAAGTTTTTATATGCATACCGGCATGTTACTCGCGTATAATATAGATTCTAATGTAACTCTAAGGACTCTTTTGCGGCCTCAAATAATGAAACTCACCATGCATAACTCATTTGAATAAGCTATGGTTACAGATAAGCCTTATTTCACTAAATTTATGCGAAATAACGCAGTGATGAAACTTGGCATAATTCAGAAGACGTGAAAGTGTATGAGCGTAAACTTAAACTTGCTTGAATTCAGTTTTTCAATGTTTTAACAACTTCTTTGTCTTTTACCCCAGAATTAAGCAGGTCGAGTCAGAAAGTGGATTTTATATATTTTTAAAAATGCTACACCTAACTTATCGACGAAATGTCAGAATGAAAAAAAAGAAAACATCAACTCCGAAACACGCAGCTCCTAAAATTGAGCAAGAACACTCAGAATCCAGCCTTACCTTCCAGCCGCGTTGAGCAATCAATCTCAAATTCAAATCGATCGTCGCCTCGTTATTCCTGTCTGCTCTCCAAATGCGATCGCCGTCAAATAAAAGTCCTTGCAAAGTATAAAAACGTCGATCCTAGCCGCCCCCCCCTCGATTCTGTCATCGCCGCGATACTCGCCTCTTTCTCCATCCGCGCGATATATAATCCCCCAAGGGCCGGCAAAAATTCGCCGCGGTCTCTTCTTGCGCCTCTCCTCGGGTTTGATTCATTCGACCGCTCCGCAAAGGAGAGCGAGCTGCGACTCTCAAGTACGCGTGTATATATATATATATATATATATAAGTACACGTACGCGAAGACGTCTGGTCTGAATCGAAATCACCTAGCGTCCGATCGAGCGTTAAAGCCAAGGTTCGCGCATTCCTCTCCGTGCCATTGCCAAGTGAAATCTACTTAGCATTCACGGACCTTTTTGCCGCGTTCGCAAAGGAGACCCTTTTCCTCTCGCATTTGTCGCGAGGCAAGCTATAAGACTTTATCGCGCTCTCGTGAGAATCTTCTGTGTCTTGTAGATACGGAGAGCAACGTTTTTTTTTCTCGCATTACATTTCCGGTAACGCCGATATCGGTAAAAACCAGAGCCCGAGTCGAGACAGATATAATTCCAAAGTGGATCGAGTCTTAATCTTTTTCGGTCGCTCGTACATCGAAACAAGCCCCTGAATCACTGTCAATAACGCACTTCCCGGCAGCGCTTATATAAAAAAAAAAGAAAAAAAAAACGCAGCGAACGAATTCCTCCCGCTCGCCTTAAAAGCGCGCGGCTCGACTCGTCCCCGCAATACATAAAGTCCCCTCTTGCACGGCCATTAGAAGAGCGGCTCGGCGCGTGCCTGCATAAAAAATCAGGCGCGCCGATCTCCCGGGGAGCCTTGCCGAGTGCCAAGGCCGGCGAGCTTAGAGCTGGAATATCTCTCTCCGCGTTGACCGCGCGTCTTTAAAAGCCTATCGGGCGCCAACGCTCGAGACCCGCGTCCTTACGTAACCCGCCGGCGGACGCATATTCCGCTTCGTTACGGGAGCAGTGATCGGGCTTTATTAGCCGCTGCAAGGAGTTGGTCACGAGAGAGAGAGAGAGAGGGAGGAAGCGGTGAAAAATTTTTGCGTTGGCTCGATCCGTCGCCGCTAGGCAAATTAGGCTCTGGAGAGGTTGAGACACACGCAAGCGGCTATGACGAATTCGCGAAAAGGAGATATTGTATTACACGCCGCTTGCGCGCGCATAGATTGCGCTTTTTTCACTCGAGGGTCGAGACGCGAGCCGTTTTCGGATGGCAGCAATGGAACTAGAAAATGACGCGCAATAATCCTTGAAAACGCGGCGTAAGAACGCCCTTATAACCTTGATACGGATCGATAGACGGGGGCTGTCTGTTTGATCGATATAAACTTTTCAGCCTCTTCGAGCGGCTTCGTTCCGCCGCGGCGTTTCGTGTATCACGAAACCGAGACTTCGTGCCGCCCCGAAGTCGCTGTGCTTCGCCAGACCGTGGCGAAGGTAAAATCTTTTTTTTACTCGGAAATCTGCAATTTTAATTATTATACGCTTGCGTTTCCATAAACATATTAATTAGCAGAATTCCCCTACTAAGTTTTATTGAAGCAAATAAAGAAGCTCGAAACGACTCGTTGTACGTTTCAAAGGAGTTTATCGCCAGTATAAAGCTAAACGCTAAAATAAAAACAACACCTCCGACTCATGCGGCTCCAAATGAAATTAGGATTTTCTCCGGGCATCGTATCACTCCCGAGTCATCTATCACTTTCTACTTTTCCTCGGCGGCTCCCTGCTTCCGCGTACAATCTCCGCGGAATCGATCGGGCCAGCCCGGAAAGGGGATTGCGAGGCAGTTTAATACACCGTCCGTCGCCGAAATCGGAGAATTCCGCCTCGGGGGCCGACCATCACGCGAGCGGCGTGCCGCGCCCCCCGCCGGCCGGAAAATCCTGCCCTCCGCGGCGATTCGTTTTGAATCCCAGAGCCGGGCATTAATTATATGAAGGCGCAGGCGTTGCCTCGCGTGTGCGCAGGCGCGCGCGCGCGCTCTCCTTTTACGAGCATCATCCGCGAGAGGCAGCTCGGAAGAGAGCCGTGCATCCGGATCGACGTGCGTGCGCATTTTTTTTGTTACGCGCGGCTCGCGGTCGTGGCTCCGAGCGTCCGTGTGGGATCGACACGCTGGCAGGAAGTTGGCTGGGTGGTGGTTGCTTTTAAGTTGGAGGAGGCGGTTTATTCTTTGGAGGGGAACGGGGAGTTTTTGTGATTCGAAGTAGAAGCTTGTTGGGTGGGTAATTTATGGAGGGCGATTGCCTTATTTTTTGAATCCGACTCTATTCTTTGTCGATAGATTTTGAAATGACGTTCAAAACTGGACGTTTTTAGAATTAATTTTAAAACGGCTCTCGTCGTTGGATGAATTTTTTTCCATCGTATTTAGAGCCAATTTGAAAATTGAATTCATTCATCTCATTCTTATAAATACTCACACGAGGCGACTTTTTGCAGGCAATTAACTTCAAATTGAAGTGTAAAAGTAGCACTAGAGCAGTAACTCTAACAGATTAACTGCGGACGGAAATTTTTTCAAAACGTCAGCCGAGCGACCGACGCGCAATGTAAATCAAAGCGCGTACGGTAAACCTCCGTTAAAAAAAACTCAGCCGTAAATAAAATCCATGCATAAAGAACGCCACTGCCAGTCGACCAGGTCTGCATCCCCGCAGCAACAATGACAAGATGATGAATTAACCATCAGCGGCGTCGTTAACCGAAGCTAACCTACTTGACTACCGTCGGCAGTCGCGCGGCGCATTACGCGCTTCCACCCTTCCCGCGATATGATCCTTGCGCGCGCTGCGCCTTCTGTAAAAGAAATATCGCACCACCTAACTGTACCTCGCGGTTAACTCTCCGCTGCTGTTTTACGGTTCTTTTCTCTCGCTCGCTCCGAGAAAGAGAAAGAGAGAGAGAGAGAGAGAGAGAGATGAATGAAGCGTTATATCTCGGGCCGCGCTTGAAAGAGCGAAAAAAAAATTCGAGAACGCGGATTCCACGGAAATATATCCGCTAAACGCCTCTCTCGCGTGCGCAATTATGAAAATTAGAGGATCCAGCCGGCGCGCGTTTCCTATTATTTATGACGCCGAGGTGAGCTTGATACACATCGGGCCCCGGCAAAAAGAGATTTGCACTTTGTCTGCACATCACCACGGACGAGGAAAGGCACTTATCGTCCAGGTTTTCTGTTAAAAAAAAGAGAGAGAGAAGCGTAATTGGGAGTTTACGTAAGACGAGGAAGCGCGCGGGGAATTCAGGCGCAATTAGATTTGTTTTAATTAAACGGGCTGAGAGAGAGAGAGGATTTATCGACGCTAATTACATCCAGCCATCGGTATGATTTATATCCGCTAATCGGGTCGGAGTTTGCTTGGAAGTAACTTTTCGAGAGTCACCGCTGGCTGTTCAGTCGACGCCGAGGCAAACAATGCGTGACTGCTCGAATGGGAGAAACATCGAAAGGATAATGTGCCGAGGTGCGGTTCGTAAGGCCCGACTGCGCCTCAAGTCCTTGGTAATGTCACGAATCTTCGCTCGAAACAGTCCGCGTTAATTAGCCTCGGAACACGCGACCGTTTTACCGCTGCGCCCGTAGGAATTATTACTCATAACTTTGCAATTTCAGTGCACTTTTATCGAGAGGCTGCGATAAAACTCAGTCTAATCGACACACCGTAGGCCGTTTGTGGCACAAATTATTAAAGAGTCCCATTAAAGAGGCATTAGCCGCGGGCGTCTGTGTTTTAATCAACTTGGCAATGACGTCTTTCGCGCTTTCTTAGAAAATTTTTGTGATTTCTTCGAGTTCAGCAGAAATTAGCATGCATCGCGCCATGAATAATTAATGAGATACGTCGTTTTAATTGCAGTGAAAAATTCTTAGACGCATATACACCTCGAAACACTTCAGGAATTCAACGTAATGATTTTATTTTGTTTGCGTGATTCATCTACATCAAGTATTATAGTTTCCTCCTGTGCTTTTACCGTATTATACTCGCGATATGAACCGCGCACGTAATACTGTTGGATAAATATTTTCCATACTAATATTTGAATTAAAAATTGTACCGTACATCGAGTAAGAAGAAAAGTAAGAGCGTCCAATACTTGCGGGCACGACTCGTTATACATTCAAGGTCTGCGCAAAAAGACAAAACAATAACATTTCAGCTCGTTTCAATATTCCTTTGTTCGGCCTCCATCGATTTATCGTTACGTTTCTCTCTGTTACAGGTGAGTTATCAAAACGGCTGCTTTCTTAAATCTTCCGCTGACGTAAGTCTAATTGCACATTTTTACGACCGCCAATAACACAGTGCACACAACAAAGCTCCTCCTCCTCCTCCTCCTCCTCTTTTTTTCAAAATAACAGTATCCTAATTAGCCTCGGGACCCAGCCTTCGTTACCCAACCCCCCAGTCCCATTCGATCGCCGAATCGTGGGCAATAACCAGGGCTAACTAATTAGCCTCGACGATCCCCCCTCCCCCCCCCCCCCCGCAAAAACGCTCAAGAAACGTAGCTCGCGAATCCCGCCGGCGACGATGACTGGGCCGCTTTGGGGTGGAGGGGAATATCGGGATCACGGTTGCGTAACGGGTCCATGGCCAAAGCGTCGACGGCGCGGAGACTCGTCGACGAGAGATTCTCCTTATACATCGGGTATCGGGCCGATCGATAAATTCCATAACGGGGGAACGCGAGCAGGGATTATGTAAAGACGAGCCGCGGGCGGGGACTTTCGATTCCAGATTGTTCGCTCGTAAAGAGAATTCACCTGCGAGTGGCGGATTTGGGAGGGAGTTTATTGGGAGACGAGGAGCTGACAGGTTTCGAGGTTTGACGATCGTGTTTTTCGGTAGGAGGAGCTGGCCTTTTTTTGCGTTCCTTAGTTTTTGTTAGGCGCGTACTTATAATGTAGTGTATTGTATTGATGTTTGACAGGACCATTTATTACATCATTTGTACTATGTACATAAAAATTTTCGTGTGCAAAGTGGAGCGCTTGAATTCGTTAATAATAGTGTCATCGCACAGAGGCTAACCGAGTTACCCGGCGCAGTTTCATTTCGTTCCACCTCCTCGGCGCGAAATTCTGCAATTTCATTGAAAACGAATTTGCGAGATATACCATACGACGTCCCTCGTGACAAATTGGATTTCTCACTGGCCGAGGAGGTTTTTGTAATCCGATTGCCACGCGGATCGATAGGCGAATGAACGTCTTGTCTGGGGTCAAGGTCCTGCACCTCGATCAGCTCCCGCCTCTCCCGGTCTGTCGTCTCTCCCTCCAGTGACGTTAAGTCGATCCAGCACTGCTAACCTAACCTCCTTCATTAACTAAGTAAAGCGTCTTGAAGGTAACGTCCAACCATAAAACTCCCTCCGCGCAATGCCTTCCTCGAAATTTCCGAGTTTATCACAACTCCGTTGCTTCATTCGCTGGGAAAAGACTCATGAATTATTGAACAGCAATTTCCCGCCTCCTCGTACACCCCCCCCCCCCCCCCGACAGCACGTTCCGAGAGACATAACAAATAATCTCCGGGAAAACAGCGAGAACTCTCCGAGAAAAATCGCGGCGAGCACCGTAGCAAAACCCTACAACCCCTCATTGGCGCGACGAGGTGAACAAAAAGGCGACATCCGCCTCTGCTTATACACGTCGCCCAGAGCGCGTCAGCTTGCGTGAGTACACGCGGGGATAAAGAGAGCAGCCAAGCCCCGACGGCGAGCGGCCGCTGCGACGCTGCGACCGGCTGCTGCCCTTCGCAGCCTCGAGGCTGGCCTGGCGCTCTTCGCGAGCGCGCGCCGCTCGCACTCGGAGATCGCTCCTTTGCCGATCCGGCTTCCTGTTACGGCGCTACCGGAAAGAGCCGAGTCTCGGCGGTTTGTAAATTGTCTGGCGTTTAATAGCTCTCTAGTTGTGGACGCTTGGTTTTTTTTTTTTTCTTTTTTTAGATGGAAATTACGCTGAAATCGAGTAAATCTACGGGCTTATTCAAGTTGCGTTTTTAGAAAAAGCGGTCTTTGGGGTCGCGGAAGCGTAAACCACAAACAGCAGCAATAGAATAGTAAAGGAAAAGTGAAATATTCTCGGGGCTCTATAGTGGTCTCTTGTAATTCTACTAATTTTATAATTCAGTCTACAATCAGAAATCCTTATTATATAGTGTGATCTCCGTAATTTTCAGCATAATACTTTCTTTCCGTACCAAAAAAGTAAGTAAAAGTGTTATTTTATGCCGGAACTTTATTATATCATAAATGCCAACTGGCTATATATTATCAAAGTAACAAAATAAATTAGAAAATGAACTCTGTCAATTTGTAAAAATTGGGTTTAGAATAGATCACAGACTCTTCCTTTTAGTGAAAGTAATTTAAGTATATTATTAAAAGTATTTTCATAACGAAGGACTAAGCTGAAAGAAAAATCTGAATAAAGTGCCGGTGTTTGGGGAAAAAAAAACTTTTCAAAAAACGAACTCGATCTCTCACTTTCATTGTACAGCTCATTTCCACTTTCTTCTGCGGTGATTGGATACTTTAATTCGGTTTGTAAATAAAAATGAAAATCAATCGATTAGACTTTATTTTCACTTTCGCTTTTTCCATCCAATCGGCCTACTTTGGATTCTTCACATGAAAGTCTCCTTCATTTTCACTTGTCCAACAGGCTCCCGCCGTAAATTATCGATTTAACGAAATCGAATTCATTACTTTCGGAATAAAAATAATGTTCTCGTGTACCAATAAACTCACCGGCTAGAGTTCACCCACCTCACAAATTTTCCCTTCTCCATTTATTATAATTTTCCAGCCCACGCGATAACGTAAATTCAATCAATTACCCTCGCCTCGACCGACAAACTTCCACGGACGCGCGCGAAACCTTAAAAGTCCCTCGAATCCCGGCTCGTCGCGCAACAAAGCAGCGGCGAGTTCCCGCACATCCAGGCGCACAGGATTCGCGCTCACAGCGGAGGCGGACGAGGTCCTCTCTCTCTCTCGCTCGCGCTCCTTATACATCGCCCTCGACACCCGCGCACGCGCGATCAAGCGTGGATGATCCGGCCCGTCTGGTCTGCCCCCCCCCCCCCCGGGGGACGGGGCCTGCTTTGTTTCCTTTTTCCCGCGAGGCTTTTCAGCTGAGAGCTTTTTTATACCTGCTTCTCTTTTACGTGCACGCTATCGCTGCCGGCGAGGCTAAGAGACGTATAGTTCTGCTGTTTGCGAGTCTTCTAAGGGCGGTTTAGGCATTCACCCCGAGGGGAAGATGGAGGTCGCGGGTGTATTTTTTATACTGGCCGTTGTGCGCCCGATTTTTAGGAGGCTTGGATTACGAGGTTTCTGGTGTTGAAATGCGGGACTTTTTTCCGAAATATAAGCGAGCTGCGTTTTTTTTTTCTTTTTTTTTTTAACTTTAAAGTAAATACACCTATAAGCTTGTTTTCTTACGTACTTTTAGTGAAATTCTGAAAGCCATTGAATGTGAAAAGCCATGTCACGCGAGAGTCGCCTCTTTGGTTGCCAAATATCACAAAAAAACTATCGAGCAAGACTACCTTATATAATATTCAATTGCATTTCACGTACTGATTCAACGTGTCTGATTTACGTCAGCTATTCAAGCAACTTTCCTCATCCCGTTCTCTTAAGTACATCGAAAAACCTTCCCGCCACAATCAATCCCAAGCTTCCAAAAACGCGCCTCTATTGCGATTTATTAAAATTAAAAGCGTAAATCCTGGCGCGGGAAAAGTACGCGATTTTAGTTAATAAACGAACGATCGTTATAAGCTTTGCGCGCCGGAGCGATTTGGAGCGATAATCGCTCGTAGTCCGCGAATCGAAAGAAAGGCAGAGTCTAAAATTTTCAACTTTCTAGTTAATGATCGGCTCGTCGGCGGCCAATTTGGCAGCCGCGGCGGCGGCGGCGGCGCTAATCGAAAGGGACGCGCAAAAAGGAGTCGTGAAAGAAAGCTGCGGACTCGTGCAGTCGCGGGACCGCAGGCCGTTGCTGCTTCATTGGCAATTAGGCCCAATCCGACTTGACGATTGGAGCGAGCCGCTGAATCTCTCTTGGCAGAAGCGGCTGCCGCGGACGGCTGCGGTTCTTGCGTGTGTGCGCGCGCGCGCGCGGCTCCGAATTGGCGAGAGAGAGGAAAGTTGGGGCTTTGTTTTCGACGATGCCGATGAACTTCTAATTCGGTTCGGACTGTTTGACGTGCTGCTTCAGGATAGACAGTATCGTTCGGTTAGGGGCTTGCGGATACTTTTTTTAGTATTTGGTTTACACAATCTATCACGGAGTTAATTAAAAACCAAAAATTCCGCGTTAGTAATTATCTTTTAAAAATTAGTTATACTATCCATGGAGTACCAAAACAACTGTAGCTGTCAGCGCAACAAAAGCTTCAGCGACAAACGCTGAGAAAAGTAAAACAGATCGTTACAAACCGCATCGGCTCGCCAAGCTTCTTCCCGATAAAGCTCGAGCCCGCGTCATAAATATATCTCTAATCCCCGACTTAATTTCTCGTATTTCTCATTCGAGCGCAGCCTCGAGCCGCCAAAGGTCTCCTCGGGCCGCGGAGGTGTGAATCCAACGGGGGAGTAGGGGGGGGGGTCGGTCGAGCACGACAATAAATCGCTCTTGGGGAGCGGTTCATCGCATGCGCAAACAGCTCGCGGATAAACCTGATAAATCGCGCGGCCTCTTGCATTCGTAGCCGGCGCCCCGCTCGCTTTCTTGCAGGGGCGTCGCGCCGGGGGGATGGGGGGTGGAAGGAGGTCGGGAGCGTCCTTGCGAAGTCGCTCTCTCGGTTTCGACGCGAGGCGCGTGAGAATTTTTCCGACGACGAATTCCGCGCGCGCGCCGCGGCCGTGGGATATTATCTTGCGCGCGGGGCCGTGCATGAATTTTCGACGCCGACGGGATGTGGGTTAGCCGCGAGGTTGCAGGCGAATTTTAATGGCTCTTTCGGTGAGGCGAACTGGCGGGGAAGCGTGATTTTCTTTATTTTTTTATGTGGAAGCAGCTTTTTAAGGCTGGGAAGTGGGCCAGGTTTTTTTTCGCGAAGTTAGCATACTTTTTCTGTGATGGCTGTCGCTTTGATTTCACTGATAAAGCTTACTGTTTAGAAGTTTGAAGAAATATTTATTTCTTTACTTATTTAATGAAAGAAGTTTCAAATAGTGTACTTGGGTATTGCTTCTTTCGGTACTGCTTCTTGATTTTTCAACTTTACTATATGACTGACTCATGCGTTTCAAATTGTTAATATTTGTATTTGTACCATTAAACATGCAATATTTGCATTCATTAAATAAGCAATGAATAACTCACATGAATGGCTACTTATCAAGAGCGATTTAACATTCCTACAATTATGTCACTTTAAGATAAGAATACACTAAATTACTTGGCGATACCATTGAAAGACGCTTATTGTACAACCAATGCAACAGATTTACGGCCTGATACATTACGCGCTTAATTAACCTCTCGAGCGACAGTCCCCAAGAGCCGTCCATTTCTCCGGGTTACTCAACGCCGAAACCGCTCGAAAAGCGCAGGCTCGCACCTCGTCTTGAGTTACACCTACATCTCAATCCGTTTCGTTCGCGCGCTCTTTAAACCAAATGGAAAAAGTGCCTGATATTTTTAGCATCGAGTACCGCGCGATGGAAAACTTCCGATTCGACGTCTCGTTTCTTACGCAACTGCCGGACGCAGAGGAAAGTCGGCGTGTCGGTAATAGGCCGGTGCCGCTTTTTTCTCGCTCGCTCTCCTCTCTCTCTCTCTCTCTCTCTCTCTCTCTCTCTCTCTCTCGATGTCGTATCGATTTTAACGGTATCCGATCGCGGGGCTCTCCTTTTTTTCCCGCTGTTTTCGCTCGGCGACGACGCCGCGCTTTCTTGTATATACAGGAGAGTGCTTAGGAGTGGGTGCGAAAAAGGAATATAATCGCGAGGGCCGCTCTTCTTGTTACCGCGGAATGCTTTTTTCTTTCTTTTTTTTATTTTCGGACTGAAAAGGCAATCTGCGACGGACTCCGGAACGTGTAAACTCGTTTTGGAGCCGAGCGAACAGTTTCTTGTTTAGGAGGAATGGGTTGTTATTAACGTTTGCGTTTTTTTTTTCTATTGGTGTGCTACTGTAAATACTGTGTTATGCGAGCAATTCATTGAGTCGTTTTTTTTTTTTTTTTTTTGACGGCATGGCTTAAATGTGGAGATTATTTCTTTGTTTGCTTTTTTCTGCTTGATCGCTAATCGCCGCTTGAAATGTTTGGTGGATATGCAATCGATCGCTTATTTGATTCATTGTAATAGATTTATTTATATAATGGGTTAATAGATTTTTTACTGATCTCAAAGATTATCGGAGCTATCTTAATTATATCTTGCTGATGTAAAAACAAAATGCTGTTTCAGAATTATTATATAAACAAGTTTTCGAATAATTGGAATGCTATTTAATCTATATAAATGTGTCATAGAGCGAAAAAACGATAGAGTAAAATGAACGATGGATCATTAAGCGAAGGAAAAAAAATTAATATAAAGAATAGATTATTAACTGAAGTAAAAAGTTAGCTTAATTGATTTTTCAACCATAAACAACCGAGAAGTATATAAGAAAGTAATAGGCCAAAAGAATTTCATATAAAATGTACGAAAAAGCTCGTAAAATAAATTCTGTAAGCCTTAAAATGCAAGATATTTTATAATCGTCCCCTCGGAAAATAAAGCCCGCGCCGCTCGACTGCAGTTTTACAGCAAAACGCAATAAACCCGAAGGTGTTGAAAAATCTCCACTCTTAAACTCGCCGATATCAAAAGTTAATACCAGTAGGCCAATTAACCGTAATTCATGCACGAAGCGCTTCGCCGCGAATGAAGAAGGAATAAAAGCCCCGGCCGTACATTATATTCCAAAAGCGTTTTCCCCGCCGATAAACTGGCGCCCGTCGCCGGATTTGTCATTAAGGCAAAACTTCATTCCAGAATCCGCCGCGTCGCCCACCGGCGGCGGCGGCGGCGGCGAAGCCCGGCAGCGAGAAAAATCATCCGCCGGCTGCATTAATCGGCAAAAAGCTGCCGCGTCGAATTTTTGCCGTCGCGTTCGGCCGTTCGCGCTCTCGGCGAAGGTCGCAGTCACACTGCCGCGCGTCGAAATAATTGCAGAGTCCCCGCGGCAGGCTAAAAACAAAAGTCGATCACTTTCTCGCTGTAATTATCCGGGAGCGGCGCGCGGCTTCGTGGCAGAAACCTGCGCTCGCGCGGCCTTCGTAAGACCTACGCATCGGAAATGCTGCTGCTTGCTCTTTTTTCGATCCCCATGCTGGTGGTTGAGGTAATTTTTATTTGGCTATAAATAACCGGACGACTCGAGGCGGACGACTTGATGCGTCGGACTTGTTAGCTTCGAGCGCACGGAGAGATGGGCTTTTCAGTGGCGGCGGCGCTTTTCGCGCTTTTATGGAGGTGTAACTTAGCTTTATGAATTTATCGCGAGTTCGGCTTGCGCCATTGGCTGGAACGTTTATTTTGTAAGAGCTTTTTTATCGGAGAATTATGGTTTCGGGAGGCATAATTGTATTCTACGAATCGGTTTAAAAATATAACTCGAAGGTACGCATTCGTAACGTGTATTAGCTAATAGTAAATAAACTAGCTTTTTTTTTCAAAAGCACTTTTGATCAATGAGCATTGGAAAGGTTTGCGTTACGTAGGCCAACGAATGTTTTAGCTGCTCTTTATCTATCGGTTTTTAATTTTGCATAACCAGTTTGGAGATCCTACAAGATACTCGCGCCTAAGGAATTTCGGTACGTGACATAAGTAAGTTTTTTTTTTGTCAGAAAATCGCGTCTACTCCTTTCTCTCGTTACTTTTAATTATACGTATTTCAATTCAAATCGGTACTCTCATAACCGAATGGGCTTTTAAACTTTTTGCCTTCGAAAAATTTCAATGAATGAAATTTGCATAGAATTATATTTTCTAAAAATATATTTAAGCATTTTAGCGGTAATTATCTTTTATATCGAGAAAGTACTGCTCGGTTTCGTCACTGATTTATGCGTACGTCCCGCCGACATTCTTTCCACAAGCACGAACTTAATTTGCTTTAAAGTACGTTAAATTAAAGCTGTACACCTCGAGTATAAGAAATGGCAGTGTACAAATAGCATGTAAACAAGACTATTCAATTGACCTTGGAGTTTAATTTGTTATATATTTCCCCCTAGCCTGCCTCTCGATTACCTCATACATTCGATCCAATTGACTTTTTTACACTACTAATTTCCTTTTTGTTCGCCTGTTTACTCCCAACCGTAGAACAATACTTCCCCCTTTCTCTCCTCTCAGCCTTAATAAACAAGCGAGCAGCTCATCGCTCCCCGAGCCTCGCGTACATTTTCGCGGTGAAAAAGGCCTTTGTTACCATTCCGCAGGCATATCCATCACCCCTCGGCGCCTCATAGTTCCTGAAAAAGTCACTTCTCTCCCGGCGAAACACAGAAATCCGGCCGCGCGGCGACGTATCCGCAGGCCTCTCACGTCTGCTCCGCCTTGCGTGCATCTGTCTACCTTTCCCTCCTCTCTTTCTAGCCGCCTCCTGGGTCGCGATGTCAATATAGAGGGAGAAAGAGAGAGAAAAGCCGCTTCCTGAAAGAAAAGCGGAGCTCCTCGTCCGCGCGTCTTTTTGGTCGTGCGGCGCGAGCGCGCGGTGGCGGAGAGTTATTACGCGGCTCTCTCGATGACACAAAAGCCCCGTTTTCTCTTACTTTCCTGTTTTGCCGCTTGACTAATCGCCAAGGCGGTCGCACGGACTGTCGTTCGGATACGTGCCTCTGTTCGCGCGCGGGAGACGGAAGCTGAGAGAGAGAGAGAGACGCGATAATTGTGACTCGTTTCGAGGCTGGTCGAGTTCAGCGGCGGTTCGAATATATTTTGGAGGTTGCAGCTCTAATTGGAGAAGCGACTTTCTCGTTTTGGCGGAAGGATTTGACAGGGTGTCAAAAATTAGGCGGCCCTGGAAAGAAAGCAAGGTAAAAATGGACATCCGTCTAGCTAAACTTGTCTGGTGCTACTGTCGCTTGAATCGCAGGTCTGCTTTCTGGGTTAATTGTCAACTTTACCTTCTTCGCCACGACTTTCGGTCGGGATAATAGGGTCGCTTTTTACGCTTACGTTTATACTTTATGCAGAGAGCGTTGCGCTTAGCGCATTAAAAATCTCTTGTCCACTGACCTCTCGTCGAAACACCTGCGACTCCTTTCAAATCTATTTTAACCCTCGCAATATTAGTTCTCAACCTTTTTTAAGAACGCCTTTGGAAGCCAAAATAGACCGAACTCTATTCTCGCCCACTAAACAAATCTGTACGTACTCTACACCTACCGAAAGAATCTATCACTCGGTGCATCGAAATTGAAAATAAATTGCTTCCTCCTGAAAAAATCAATACTCGCTTAAAAGCACTCGTGACGTAGGCTCATCGCCTCGCGCGCAACGATGTTACCCTTCGCGCTCGTAGATTTGCATCGCAGGAATGCGAATGAAGTAATGTGGGCATCGCGGATCTCTCGAGGTGGACTTTCTCCATACTGTACGCGTGCGTGGATGATGTTACTTGTTTAATAATTTATTAGTACTGTATCGAAGAATCTAACACGTGTTTTTGCATGATTTCACGTACACGCGGGGAGTTGTGCATTACCATAAGTTGCTGCCTTCTTACTGTGAACTAGAGAAATCGTGTTGGGTTCTAATAGCTTATTGATTTTGACTTTGAGCATCAGAAGCTAGTCAGATATATTGTTCTGTAATAAAATTTACGCATCAAGGGACAATGTTAATAATTTAATAAAATTCAGCAGAGCCTCGAAGCAAGTTATTTTATATTTTACATTATAATATGGATTTTGTGCTTTTTCAAGCTAAGCGTGTAAATTGTATAGATAATGGTATAAAAATAGATACTAAGTAAATATAATTACTTGCTTAAGTTTTTAATGCAGGACATTAATAAACTTTCATCTAACTAGTTGCAGATCAATTATGCACAATTTTTCTTGTCTCGTAAAATCCGAATTGAAAACTACATCAAGCCGCGTGCATCGTGATATAACGTATTTCCCAGCGTCAATTAAATAAATGTTCAATCATTACAGTGTGCTATTTGCAGTAAAAGTAATTACGCGTTAATTATTATTATTACTAAAACTAATTAAAAAGTTTCCTCGCGATATTACTTTCAATTCGAGCTAATGAAACGAAAAGTGAAAAATGATATTCCGTGGAAAATGCTATTGCTCGAGGAGTCTACTTAGAAGCTTTTTTTTCTGGAAAGAGATTACTCGCGGATTTTTCTCGCGCAAATCATCGGGGAGAAAGTTTCGTCAGCTCGGAAGTGGTCCCATATAAAGTACTTAATCACACGAATGAATTGACATTTACTATTAACAAATTGACAATGATAGGAGTAATTACGATTCGCGCGCCACAAATTACACCTCGACTTTAAAGTGATTGAGGATCATGATTCCCCTGCAACTGTCTGAAGCAGCTCTGCATGCAGTACTAATTACTGGACTCGTATTAACCTAGAATACCAAGTAGAGTATTGGAAAAGGAAAAAGTATTATTAAAATAATGACTGAATTCGATCAGCAAATGAACTTCATGGTCTAATTTTACTTTAATGAAAAGAAAGCTTCTTCTGATTTTCCCTTTTACTACATTTCTCATTCATAAAATAAGCTCAGAATGTTTCACAGGTCATTTTTCAAAAATTCATCAACTTTATTGACAGGCATTCAAATTTACCATCGCTTAATGCATATCTTATTACATAAAAAATGGGTGTACCTTAAAATCATCATTCCAGAGTTTCGAAATTTAAAATACCACCGAGCCAGTAGTATAAATTTACCGGCATTAGCGATTCTTCTCTTAGAAGATGTGGGAGTAAAGAGAAATTCTTGAAAAAAAAGTAAAATAGCATCTGGAAAGGAGTAGTGTCAAGTTTCCATAGCTATCTGTCGCTTCCCAATATGGGAGCTTTGGTAATTTATCGTCGATTCGTTTCCAGTCATTCCTTGTATAATAAGTAAGTCACAAGAAAGACCTGTAGGCGTTGTCCTACTAATTGCGGCTCTATTCTCTTTGAAAATGGAGAAATATACTTTATAATGGGATGTTTGATTGGCCGTAAATCAGTGGTTTTACGACTTATATTTTACCTCTGTTAAAGAAAACAAATACGCAATTCTTTTATCACTTCTAAAATGATTAAAAACTCATTAAATTTTTTCTGAAAAATAATAGCCTCTATTATATATAATACATAAAATAAATCAAATTTAATTCAACATCAATTTTTTAAACCATATTAGTTCAATTTTCAACCGCTGGATATAGAAGAACTTTTAGAGTCACGACATACTTTGAAAAAATTTTCCTGTCAATCTCGGACTACCAAGCTACTTTCAGAAAGCGTACGAAATACCTTACCACGCAGAAACCCTTTCCAGCAGCACTTAAACATTATCTCGGACGCGAAGTGTCCGCCATCGAAAAAGTCAACTTAATTCCACACTTCGAGAGGTTAATTGGGCCCCAATCCGCCCACTCTGCCGTGCGAAGGGTCGCGATAACCCGGCTTTTCTCTCCCGAATCGAGAAACCGCCTCGTGGCAGAGGTCACGACTGGGCAATTATAAAGTTCACTCGACCGATTACCGATCGAATCGATACCCCCACACGCGTGTGTGTATATATATATATATATATATATATATATATATATAGTCGTTTCGCGCGGTGAAAACACAAAGAGCACCGCAAATCGGGTCAATGGGACTTTTTCCGATCTGCGACGTTTCCTTCGATATCTCCTCTCCTGTTTAAGGTGAGGCGGTCGCTTTTCATTGATACCGCCGTGAGGCGATCTTTCTTCCTCCGCTTCCTCGGGCCTCTCCGGTTGACGCTGGATTTCTTGCGGCTTTCATAATGGCCGCGAGAAATCGCGCGTGGAGCTCATTTTCAAAGCCCGGACTTTCCTTTTTGAGACTTTTTGCGTTCGCGCGGCGTGATAGTTTTTCGTCGCTATTTTTTTTTTTTTTTTTTTTATCGAGTCCGAAGACGGAAATTTACAGTTTTAAATTATATGCTTATTTTCCAGGGAAAAGATGTCAAATAGAGATTTCATGGCGTTGGGCTCTTTCTAAGTTATTGTTTTAATTACATTTTATAACTAACATTTAATTCGGTAATAATGCAGTTACTTAATCTTGTTAATGGCAGCTTATAAAATTTAACATTTTTTTGCATCGTTAATTATTTTTAATCTTGCCACACCATTTTCATATAATTAGATTGCTACATAAAGAAAATTATTCCTTGAGAAAAATTGTAATTGTCAGCAGGCCAAGGATAAGCTTTTCATGGAACAACGAAATTTTTCCTCGCTTTATGAATATGAGTAAACCGCTTGAGCCATTTTGCCCCGAGTTTTGCCCAAAATTTAAGCTAAAAAGTACTTTCGCATAAGCATCTAAAAGCAGCTGCAAAAAGAAAATTGTTAGCCCAAAAGCGCCAAATAATTTTTTGTTTGTTCGCAAATTTCATTCTCATAATTTGCACAGCACAAGTTTTATTAACCGAGCAAATTGTGCTATCATTATGAACGTTTTAAAATTATTTTAATTTTTTACTACGCAGTTGACCTCTACTTTAAATATTTTAAGCATATTTTCTTATGACGTCTTTAAAGCCAATAAAAAACACAAGTTTAATTTACCGAGACCAGTTTGATAATTAAGTGAAATTAATTATTCATCAAATCTCAAATATTCCATGTTTTCCATAATGCATCATTTTCACACTTAATCTCCGTTTTTGCGTCAGCGCTTAAAAAAATTCTAAACCTACTTTATTATACCTATCTCCAAAAAAAAAGAACTAGGCGCACCAAATGCACATTCAGGTAAAGAAAGAGCAGAGCGGCGAGTCCATTGCGAAAAGGAGACGTGTTTTGTTGCGAAATACTTTTCGCCTCTCGGAGCGTTAGTTTGCAATTGGCGAGCGCGCCGTTGGCCGGGTGCACAGAGAGGCCAGGACCAATTAAGGCGCGCGGCAAGTACATCTGGGGCCCCGCGCGAGCGCGTATCGCAAGCCGAAAAGGTCGTTAAGCGATGACTGGCCGGCGCGAGCGCGGAATCTCGCGAAATTCGATGATTCGACGAAAAAGCGCGCCGCTGCTTTCCTAAACGACGGTTGCGCAATCCTGGCCGGAAGCCGAGCTTTTTGGTATATTGAAAGGAGTGCACAGCCCGAGGCGGAAGGATTTTAGGTTTCGTCCGAGGCTTCGTCGGCCTGCTCTTTCTCATACACTTTCTAAGGCAGTTAAGTATCGAGGGGGTAAGAAGTTGCTAATGAAAGTTAGAAAATGAGCCACTTTCGCAGTTTAGTTACATTAGTTTTACGTAAAAGGGCACAATAAATATGCACTTTATTGAAAAAAAAAGAAAAAAAAAAAACAGGCCTCGTTAAATTTCGAACAGTTAGTTTATACGACTATTATTACGAGTCGAATTTACGATTATTATTCTTTCGCCGACGTTGCACAAGGTTAATGTAGTTCAATAAAGCAGCGAATGAATGACTCCTAAAACCGAGCACAACACTCGCGCGCATAAAATAATCAGTCAAACCTTACAAAACGTAGCCGAGCCCGAAGCCCCATAATTATTATTCTCGCTTCTCGCAATCGAGCTTTTCGATAAACCGCCGATTCGAATTCAATATAGCTTAGCGAAGCGCTACCGAATACGCGGAGAACGATCGCTTTCTGCCGTTCCTTCGAATTTACGTTGCGGCGCGATCTCCAATTGTTTCTCCCAACGAGGAAGGACATTGCGCAGTAGTTTTTTCTCTTTAATTTTCCATTGTCTCTGCGTATTGGTCAAGATGAACTTTTCAGCCTAATTAAACGGACTCTATTGGCAGATCTGTATTATTGCGACTTGCGAAAGTAGCAGGGCGAAAATATTCTAGTGGCATATTGCCATGATTAGTTGTTACAGAAGGGGTTAAGACACTTTGTATTATCACTGCATTGTTGCGCAAGTTTCTTAGAAGATTTTTACCTCCGCAACTATTAATTTCAGAACCAATTAGTGCTGGCGCGTATTATTATATAAGATGTTTAATATTTATAGGTAATTAGCTATAATATCTTCGTAAGCATGGAAATCTCGTACAAATTGCAAAAAAGGATCGCTTGCTAGACGCTCACATTATTCATTAAAAACCGATATGACTAAAACAGATAAAGATCTCATTATTTGAGTTCATGCTCCGCAACTTTCTTATTTGGAAAAAAACTTGTTATGCTTTCTTAATCGAATTGGAATAATCTCAAACGATACGATTCTTCACATAAAAATCCTTAATTATGCCTGTGCTCAGAGAATTTTCTCCTCTGTCGACACGTCGATCGCTCTCCTTCGATTTTCTCGTACGAGAAAAAGCGAACTCGCTGAAAAAAAAACACAAAGCCCCGCACAAAAACGTACACTTTCTATCGAAAATCATAACTGGAGCACCGAGAACGAAAGTCTGTCAACTATATCGGCGATCGGATTTTTCCCGATATTAAGCGTCGATTATCCGGCTGCGGTTTTTCAAATATATATAGAGATATAAATCGCGCCGGAGCGCCGAGTCGACCCATTTAAATCCGAGGAAGGTCGCGTTCTATGAAGGTCCAATCGACCGGAACTTCAAGATTCCCAACAAAAACGTCTTGACCTGGAAGTAGTAAAACTCCTCCGAGCATAAATTTGAAACTGAAACAATTCCATCTAATGGGCGATCGCCGAGAGTTTTTCTCTTTGGTTTATGCGTGACGCGAAGGAGACACTTAACTTTTATTAGTTTTCTTGCATAAACCATTTTCTATTCATTTTAACGTTAAAAATGAATCTTAATTGATGGTACTAATGGAACTATAAACATAAAGAATCAATTTGTTTCGTACCGAAATTGAATTCTCCGAGTTCTTCCCCAGACGTTAAATAATTAGGTAAATTAGTTAAGCTGATGTAATTAACTCTTTAATTAATTGCAATAAACTCATATTTTGCAACAAAATATAATATTTATAAAATTATTGATGCATTAATTAACATAAATTATAACGCGCAGTAAGCAATCCTAATTATTATAAAACCTACAAAGAATAGAGATTCGCTGAGAGCAAAGAAACCACCGTTTGAACGTTCTCAATTACCTTCGAAACATATTCATAAGAACGACTCGCAGCCGTAAACGTAGACATTGTTTAATTTATTTCTCGAGCATTAATTATCGCAAAAGCGCAAAATTGCTCCGGGAGAAAGTGAAATTTACTCTGTGCGTGTTTGTTTAAGCGTTTTCACTTCAATAAGGAAGAGCCCCATAATGGAATGCCTCGCTAATCCAATCGTCTGGGGAAGTAAAAAGGTACATAATACCCGCGTTTGCGCTTCCCGCAAAAATTGATATAGATGTCCTTTGAAGTGGCGAGCTCGGCGCTCATAAGCAATTTGGATTCTATATATACCGGCACGGAATAAGCCGCATTTGGAAAAGTGAAATTATCGGTTCGAGTGTCTCTAATGCTTAAACGATTCCGACAAATGAACGATGCTTATTGATTAATGGGCAAATCGGACTTTAAAAGAGCCAGAATGGAAGTAATCTGGAGTTGAGAAAGTTTAAACACAACTGATTTTTCCCTCTCGGCGTACAGCCGGCCAGAGAAGAAATAATATCTTTTTAAAAGCAGCGTCTGATTTCTCTTTTGTCCTTCATTAGCCAGGAAAATGCAGTATCTTTGTGTACGTAGCTAAATTTTTTGAAATGCAAGAGTTTCACATTGCCCATGTGCAATTTTGCGTATACGCGGTCTTCCTATAGCGGCTTAATTAAGTTGATAAGCTTAATGAGCTGACTTGTTCCGCGGCTAAAATTTCCTCCGACATTTATAATTTTTCATATTAAAATCACTCGCACGGACAGTTTTATTTAATGCAGAACGCGTAACATTACACAAGGAGCAAATAGGATGCCTGAATAAACACGCAGCTTCCCCTCCAAGTTCCAGATAACGCTTACTCGCTATTTAATTAAGGTCTTTAATTAATTACATATTTTCAAAAATGAGATTAATCTGAAACGAAATTTTAACGTATTCTTTAAGAAATGGAGAACTTTCTACTATATTTTCTTTAATATAAGTGTAAATAAAAACTACACCAAGATAATGGTATAGGAAATAATAAAATTTTATACTTTAAAAGTTTAGGGATCTTATATCAAGAAAATATAAGAAACCGTTGAAAGATGAATTTTTACTCTTTCTTGTGAGTCTAAAATATATACATCAAGCCGTCCAAAATTATTATTTATTTATTTATTTATTGAAACCAGTTTACATCAGTATTAATTCTATTATTAAAAATAGACTACAATGTAAAATAATCCTATAGAGGTAAAATATATTTACCTGTACATAGGTCTGGTACAGAAAAAAAAGGAAAAGAAAAAAACTTACTTTCTGGTAAAGGAAAAAGCTTACTTACTACTTATCTAAATATCGAGAGAATTCTCAACGTTCCTCTCGTAAGAAGAGGATCATTTTCTCAGTGTACCTTAAACATCTAGTAAACATGAAATCTGCCCAACGAAACAACGAGATTAAACAACGTCCTCTGCTTATCTTTTCAGTGCGGCAGTGGGGCTTCGGAGGGCGTGGTGAGCGTGAACGGGGTGGTCGGTGGCATGGACTGCATGCCCCTGCGTCCCGGTCCGTTCCACTACCTGATAAGCGAGCAGGCCAAGTCGCTGGTCGCCCTACAGGAGCTGCAGAATGAGGTCGGCGCCCTCCTCGAGTTCCGGGACCTCGTCATCGAGACGTTCCCGAACCTCAGGCACAAGATGGCGGTCACGGCGGGGCAGACCGCCCCCTCGCCCGCCGGCAACGGCCAACCATCCGTCCTGATGTCCTCCAGCCAGGGATCCCACATACCCCTGCCGCTGTCCAGTCAAAGGTGCGATGATTCTCTTAGTTCTTTCATTTCTGCATCCGTAGTTAGTTGACTCGTTGTCGGTTACGAAACGCGCTGGCAAGTGGAAACTTTCCTGATTATTTGCACAAATGCAAATCTCTCGAATCTAATGATCTCTTTGTATTTAGCTTTTTAATTAAAAGAGCTTCTGTGCATCGGAAATGTTTTAATTAACGCCGAGAGAGGCTCGTTTCGCTGAAAGAAGTTATTAAATTTCAGATCATACCGAGAGATTCAGAATTACGCACAGTAATCAATGCATTCTTATCACAGACTCCAGTTAAAATGTAAATTACCGTTGTATCATCGAACTAGATTTCCACCTTACCATTACCGCGCGAACGATTCCCCCCATGAGATCTAAGCCCAAAACTCATCCGCCGCATGGATTCCAGTCCATCGTCTCGACGGATCGGCGAATGGGAGCCGGGCAAGGTGCGCCGTCGCGTCGCCCAGAGCCGTGAGAACGAGTCGTCGTCGTCGTCGCTGCCCAGGAGCCGCAGCAACTCGCACAGCGGCGGCAACAAGCACAGCGCCACGGTCCAGGACTCGGGCTTCAGCACCGAGACCTCGTCGAAGGACAGCGCCTCGACGGCGATACCGAGGCCGCAGAGCCCGAGCAGCCGGCCGGTGCTCGACGAGGCCGAGGACGAGCTCTGGAACCTACTTGACGTCATTCACAGGAAGGGCGTGAGGCTCAGAGAGGAGGTCGAGAGTCTGCAAGGTACTGCGAGGATTATCGGGCTCCGCTCGCCGCCGCGGGTCTTTCGGTCCGTGTGGGAAAGTGCACGCGCACTCGCGGCGCGGATGGCGTGCGGGTCTCGCGTTCTTATTATCGAGTGAAATTTCGAATTGGAAATCGTCGGGTGTTTTGCTTTGGGAGCGCGATGAGTTAGCCGGGAAAAATGATCGAGCGCTGGAAAAACGCAGCCGAAACCGGCAGGCGGTATTGGTTTATCCGCGAACGGGGGATAACGTGACTTTCTAAGTTTGGCTTAGGATCTTAAGGTGTTGGAGGTTTATTTTGAAGATGATTTTTAAAAATGTAAAATTACACACTTCGGTATTTTCTATGGAAATAAAAAAGTTGTCGGATTAGCGTTAAGAAACTTTCACGTCTCAGTCAGACATCGTGAAAGCGTATTGTTATCCGCGAGATGAAAATTTCGAAAAATCGATTCCTCTATTATTATTCAGCCCATCATACTAATTTCCAATGATTACGCCTTCCATTCTTTCGTAGCTATTTGACTTGCAAAGTATCAATTGAGATCCGTAATTATTAAAATTATGCAAAGTTTCTATGCTCGTTTACTGGTAATTTCGTGCATTCTTGCGATAAGCGCGTCGTCTGCTTGATTACTTTGACGCTTTTTTATTGCAAATAATGATTTAATCCGCATTAGAAGAACTAGACTTATTAATTAAATAAGTTATTCTTTAAATTAATTTGTTAATAAACTATATTTTTGAACTTGTAAGTAATATTTTTCTTACGTCTTTTACAATATTTCTGATAATTATTCATTATCAATTTGTGACGAAGGCACTTCCATTAAGAGCGAAGCAAGTTATCTAAACATTATTTTAAAAACTTCGATAAAGCGTCGCTAATTTTTTCTTTTAACACTCTCGATAGATATAAAAAAAAATGAATTTTTATTTATTTTTATTTTCCTCTTCTAACCCTCTCTTTAAAGCTTGCAGCCAATCCGATGGCTCAAAAGCCCCTTGTGCCTGTTCCCCAGGTCGCCTAGAGAGCGTAGCGCCGGAGGAGCTCGACGTGCCGAGCGACATCCTCGACGCGGTGCGCAAGGTGACTCGTCGGCGACGTCGCCGCGACCCCCAGCGCCACCTCGACGACCCGGACGCCGAGGGCGAGGAGGAGGAGGAAGAAGAGGAGGAGGAGAACTCGTCCCACGAGCACCACCACCGCCTGCTGCTGGCCGACGACGATGAGGACGACGACTCCCGGC
Source organism: Ormyrus thymus (assembly GCA_035582935.1). Taxonomy (NCBI): domain Eukaryota; kingdom Metazoa; phylum Arthropoda; class Insecta; order Hymenoptera; family Ormyridae; genus Ormyrus; species Ormyrus thymus. Next base: position 11,764,097 of record JAWWEM010000027.1, read on the forward strand.
TGGCGCTGCTGCAGCGCGAGAAGCTCCAGCTGCTGGGCAAGGTCGCGGAGCTCGAGGCGGAGACGATCTCGAGCAGGGCGCGCGCCCAGGAGCTGCAGTCCGAGCTGGCGACCCTGTCGGCGCTTAGGTCCGGCCTGGAGGACAGGCTCAGAGCGGGACTCGAGGCGGGCGAGGGCATATTGGCGCCGGGCGCTCAGAGGATACAGCCGATCGAGCCCACGCCCACGGCCAAGGTGCTCCAGTCGCCCAGAGGTGCCAATGCCGCGCTCAACATCAGGAGCAAGGACTCGGCGTTCGCGAGCGTTAGCAGTAAGTCTCCTTTTCTGGTGATTATTTGCCCGTTTGACGTTTGAAAGGGCGCGCGAGTCGATAAGGTAGGGATCTGCGGCTCAATCTTCCATCTGTTTTTGAAAAAAAATTTAAATAGCTTTTTAATCTTGAACGTAGATTAAATTATTATTAAGAAAGAGAAGAATTAATACATTTATATTTCTTATCCTGCCTTTGAAAGTTGCAATTCCTCACAAATGATTAAAAGATGTAGATTGGAGATACCGGCCCCTCTTCGCAAGAATTTAAAAAGAAAAAAAAAACGTGCAATATCGACATAAAAATGAATTTCCCAACGGCCAAGCCCTTTGAAACCCATCCTCCGAAGAAGAGCGCATCGCCACTTATCAGCCTCCACTAATCTCTCGTTTCTCAATGTTCCAGGTAAGGCACACAAGAATAGGTTTAGGACGAGGACGATCGAGAAGAACGTCCTGGCGAGCGTGGCGGCGTGCCGCTCGATCGAGGACGTCCGCGGAGCGGCTGGCGACGGAGGGGCCGCCAGCAGCGTCGACGAGAGGCGGGCGAAGCTGGGCGCCCTCGACTCCGTGCTCATCTCGCCGGCCCGCGTCGCCAAGCCGCTGCGGCGCAGCGACGTCGATGCGAAGAAGATCGCCGCGATTCTGCGGGAAAGGTCGCCCCTCGAGCTCCAGAGACACCTCATCACCACTACCGTCCATAATCAGGTGGGTGTAAGGAGAGGGGAGAGCTGCTTTGTTTACGGGATTGAGCAAGGGGTTATCGGAGTTGTTTTAAGAGTCGTGAGGCGATGATAGATTTAAGAGACTTTTCCGAGAGCTAATGTTAATTATTTGTAATAAAGCCGATTATCCGATTAAGCGTTTTGTGAAAGCATTCAATGGAATATTTTAATTTCGCTTTTAATATTAAATTGTATACTGATTTGGTTTTAATTTTTAGGTTCTTCAAAAGCGATTAGATGAAGTAGAAAAAAGTACTGAAACTCTTTCCGAGCGATTAGGAAAAGCACACGAAGAAAACGAAGATCTGAGATTCCAAGTACGTATTGTGATCCAATGGTTTGCCTTGAATCTGATTATTCAACTTTCCCTTTTATAAATACTAAATGTCGTACTAAATCTGCACCTGAATTCTGTTTTAAATGTACAAGAAAACTCTTTGTGCTAAAGTAACTAAAACTTTTAAAAGAGAATCGATTCACTTGCAGATTCAAAAATACGTGAAAGATAATAACTAATAGCGTACACTTAAAAACTAGCTGGCCGAGCGAAACATCGAGCTGGAGGGAACACGAGCTCGAGTGCGGGTGCTCGAGCGACTCCAGCAGCGGCCGGCGACGGAGAACGACGCGGACGACGAGTCCGAGCCTCAGCACACCCTCCACAACGGACACCTGCACCAGAACGGCCTGGAGACGCTCGGCAGCAGCAGCGCCGAGTCCTCGCGGGAGATGATGCAGCCCAATAACCCCCCGAGCCAGCAGAACGGCACCTTGAGCGTCGAGGCGCAGACCAACGGACAGCTGAAACCGTCGCCCCGACGGCGTCCTAGTCGAATCCCTCTGCTCGGCGCCACGAAGGCCACAGCTCCGAAACCACCGAGCAGCGCCAGCGGCCACCGGCGCAACGACAGCAAGGAGTCGCTCAAGTCCCTGACGCAGCGCAGCAACCCCTCGATAGCCAGCTCCTCCAGGCTGGGCTCGGCCTCGAAAACCGGCCGCGACTCCAGCCGAGAGTCCCTGAGCAAGAGCAGCCTGTCGAAGAGCTCGGGTCGCGAGCCGCCGACGAGTCGCTCGCTGCCGCGCAACAGCTCCAGCGGCAGCTCCAGGGACTCGCTGGGCAAGCAGGGGAAGCCGCGCGACTCCCTCGAGGCTCCGGGCACGCCGCCGAGGAGGCCTCCCGCCCCGGCCCGCCGCTCCCAGCAGCAGGGCAGCGTCTCCGCGACGAGAGCCGGCTCCGCTAATGTGGGGGTGGGCGATCAGGTGGCCGACAGCAGCGGCAAGGTACGCACCGTAAAGCAATTCTTTTGGACCACCTGGCTCAAGTGAGAACGCTGCGGGAGAGATTCAAAGGGGATATGAACGAATTCTCTCTCTCTCTCTCTCTCTGTCTCTCCCTCGTAGGGATGTAGCCGCTTCTAACGACCACGATCTGGTTCTCCTCTTTTTGTTTTCCGGAGGATTAAACGTCTCTACACGTCACTCATGATATGGTACACACCCGTATACGATATACGTACCGATGCGCGAACGAACATTCCTTCTTTGTTTTTTTTAACTAGTTCTTTTCTTTCTAAGCTCTGTTCTAAGTCTGTAATTATTTACTGTAGCTACTTTCATTCTCGGTTTGTGAATATACGTGCGCGTAGGAGACTGTTTTATTTTATTATTATTCTTTTGTTAGTCACTTTTCGTTTGAGAGTTTTCAACCGTCGTTGTGCGCTGTTTCTTGTTATAACTACGAACGCAGTGAACGATTTTTTTTTTTTTTGATTATGTAAATTTAGCCGTTTGGAGCTTTAACTTTCGCAACACAGCTCATCCATGTAAGAGACGAGAGCATTTGTCATGTAACTTTGAAAATCATTCGAACCGTTCTGTTGTACATCGCGCTTAAGATCATTGCATTGCCTTAAGACAATCTGTAATCGAAGAATGACACGAGGACTATCTACCACCTAGATTCCATAACGGTCACACATCGACACACAACGCTAAAAAAAGACCAAAAACTAAAGATAATCGAAACAAACAAAAAAAAAATATACGTCCACCTATCTCTCTGCGACATCTCTTCCTGCGAGGCGAACCGAGGCCGCCGTCGTCTCCCCCCAACTGGCCGTCCGCAATACTTTCGAGTAAAAGGGTTTTACCGAAAAACAGGCCCCAGAGCTGTCGCTCGTTCGCGCGTTCTTCGTCGGTCTCTCGTAAGTTATGCTTCTTATATTTATCATTTGCTTCAAGACGCTTCTCTTTTTGGATGCCCGGTGGAGAGTTGCTGATATCCTGTTTTTTTATGGTGCCTGTTCACCTCCAGTAGTTGCATCCGGACCTCTGCACCAAAGTAGCTTCTGGTAGTTGGTAGTAAAATGATTTGTTTTGATTCTTTATCCTTTTCTGCTTTGCGTTCACGAGACTGGCAAGGCAGAGTTTGGAATGCATTCATTTTTTAATTTGTGGCATTGTTTCGCATGTGCACGCACGCATTTTGCAGCTGATGTTTGATGAGTGAGTTTTTGACTATTGATTTGGTAATTTTTAGTTTTGACGGTTTTGCTTGGTTCTGGCTTAGCAATATTATAAATCTGCGAAGTTTACATTGAACGTAAACTGGATTTAAATGCAATAACTACACTGAGAAAAATATCTCATTAAAAATTAGTATACTCTATCGTAATCGAAGGACAAACTTGCACTATCCTGAA
>JAWWEM010000027.1:11777006-11799847 GCA_035582935.1 Ormyrus thymus
CGCAATGGATTACCAATAATTTTATCTTAATCAATCAATAGTCGGTGTGTAATGATATTTTATTTCGCAATAATTCACGTATATGACCGATAAAATTAAATTAAGGATAACGTTATGAGAAATATTTTACGTTTATCTTAAAAAGGAGGGCATGCGCATAAAAGTATCTGATATTTGTTCATTTGTCAAGATGTTTCTTGCATATGAAACTTTTGAAAATTTCAAAAAATATTGATAATCACCTTTAATTCCCCACATTAATTAGAAATCTGGTCACCATTAACGACTATTTCCCGCGAGCAGCCATTCATTCCTCGACTTCAGCAAAAGCAAACCCCTACATCTCGAAGCAGGAGGAAAAATAGAAATTTATTTCGCGCCGGGATGCGAGTCTCGTGTAGCGCGCAAAATACGAGGAAGCGTCGTCGCGCGAAATGCACTTTCCTCGGCGGTTTTTATCTCCTCCTCGCGTCTTCCAGCCTCAACCTCGTCGTCGGTTTGTTTATTGGTCGGCGATAGGAATCGACTAGTGGGGTACTTGGGAAACCCCGGTGTAGAAAGTATCCCGCGCGAGTTCCGACTTGGCAAATTTATGAAAATTTTCCGAATACCTCGCTGAGAATTGTTTACCCCCGAGTGACGCGGATGTGTGTACGTGTGCGTTTACCAAGCGCGTAAATTTCAATTTGCCTAATGGGAAATCGATCCCAATATAAAACTATTAACTTTCTTCTCTCCCGGTGTAATGTCGGCGATTTATCGCGACGAACAAAATAACGGGCCCTTAATTAGAAAAACAAATTTATCTTCTTAATTAATTGCGCGGCTTCGTGGATTTTTGCTATTTTTTGCGAGAAGGATTTTTGTTGTTTCTTCTGCCACGGGTTTCGATGTTGCAGTAATTGATTACATGCGCTTTTTTTGGCTTATCAAAAACCTCGATAGTTTTCTGATTCGAAACGAGGAGTAAGGTAAACGATTGACGGAACGTTCAACTTATCGCAAAATTAAGAGTTAAATTTAAAGCTTTTATTATTTTACTAAAACTAAACGCCAGATAATTGATCGTTTCTACGTTCCGTTGCGAGTAAGGGTTCAGAAACAGAAAAATTTTAAGTGTTTCGACAGCTTGAACTAAAACAATTTTTAAACTGATCCAATCACGTGATAGAATAATTACGGTATTCTCGTTTCGACGAAGGTTGTCGGCACTCGCTGCTATACATATACAAATGGCTTCATCTTTTGTCCGCTTGTCCTCGGATTTAACATTTTTTAAGGACTACGTAGTTTGGCGGTGGTTATTCTATCCAAGGTGTGAATACTAATATCATAATTTACGTACATTGGAAGCTATACATTTTTTTAAAAACTTTTCTGTTTTTTACTTAGAAATACCTTTCTCTTTTATGAAAAAAATGTAAGTAACAAATAATATTTAATATGTGTAATAATAATTTTATGGTCGTCGTTGGACATTTCTCACGCTGTCCTCTGACCATAACGTCTTTATTGTTTCCACAGGAAATTCAAAAAAGAACTTATTGTATCCTTACATAAAATCAAGATAAATATATTTACGTGCTCGATAATAATATAATTATAGTATAATTAAAAGAATTAAAATTTTTAAGTAACGACATCATTCGTTTAAATTACGTTCTTCGTTCTCACGAAAATATATAATTGACACTATCTTAATTTTACTATTTTATCGTTACGCACTTTTGCGCGGTAGAAATTTAGTAATTGCTAACAGTATTAAAATTTTGAGAAAGTAAAATTGACGTTTATTAAAAATTGATCCTTTCAATTTTCGGTAAAGTAAGATGACTGTTTCTCAAATCTCAATGACTGATTTTTGTTGTTATAAGAAAATGAAGATATCACAGAAATAAAGCAACTTCTGAACCTGCATATTAATTAACTGTTAGAAAAAATAAAGTGCTTAAAGTTTGAAATAATACATAGCAGATTTGAAATGGCCAAGTGGCAGAAAGTAAGTGCTCTTTGCAATTAAAAATCATGTAATATTAGATAATCGAGTACTTCGGCGGGTTTCACGCCAGTCCGCGAATCTACGTCGCAGCTCTCCTCCCGATTCTCTTGCTGTTCTCGCTTACCCCGGACATGAAGATGATCCTGCCGATGACGCTAATCGGCAGTCTCTTCCTCTTCTTCGGGATCTTCTGCACGTTTTATTACCTTCTGGAGGACATGCCGGACCCCGGCCGCTTGTCCAAGTACACGAACTTCCACGAGCTCGGCATTTACAGCGCCATCTTCCTGTTCTCGATGCACAACATGGGCATCGTCCTGCCGATGGAGAACTCGATGAAGAAGCCGGAGTACGCGGCCCTCGTGCTCGGCTCCTCGATGGTCCTCAACATCGTCATCCTAGTGATATTCGGCTTCTTCGGCTACAACAAGTACATGCACGTCTGCGACACCGTCATCAAGAATCTGCCGCTCGACGATCCGTAAGTTGACCGGCCTCTTGCGTCAGACATCCCTTATTTTGATTATGAGTTGTTTTCGATTACGGAGTGATAAGGTGTGCGGGCTAACAGGAGGAAAAAACTTTAGCGAGCACGTTAATTCAGCCAGCCAGACGGCTGTTTGCCAAGAGTATATTGCAACGCGCGCGGAGAAGACGCGTGGATAATAATGTCGTTTTTTGGAATCAGTCCTGGAGCCTTGTGCCAATTTATTGGGGTGTTTTGTAGGTGCGGCTTAACATTCGATTCGCGTATAGTTTACCTCTGGGAGATTATAATTAATTAAACACTGAGTGTAAAAGTTAAAAATAGATTGTTTTGTATTATACGAAAAAATCGCGGGTTCGATTTACAAATAATGTTTTTCTCTAGATAGTAAGGGCACTTTAAAATGGGCTCCGATTACCAGATAATTTTGAATTATTTATGAACTTAAACATCGTTGTGCTTGCTGCAAACTCTAGAGTCTTTGTATTAGATTTATGAGATTGATGTAACGAACAGATACTTTTCTTGTTTGCATTGCGGAAAACGGTACGAAAAGTTATGTTCTGCCGTCATAGACACAATTTGTCTCAAATTAGTTTGTGAAATTTTAGATGATAATTATAAAATTCGTCTTTTTTGGAACAAATTTGGTAAATACACATTTTAGTAATCGCGATTCATTCGTAATTCTTTACGTTGGAACATTAATAAACCTCAATTAGAGTCAAGATTAAGTTTTACAAACATACAATAAAGTATATCAAATTACGCCGAATGATGAGATATAGTTTTACTTTGCATCATATAGAAATAATAAGAGTACATTAATGTAAGAAACAAATTAGTGACGGTTATATAAACAGAAATTTTATCAAAAAGCAAATTTTTTCTGAAAAATAGGTAAGTAAAGTAGAATACTTACACAGCAAAGAATAGAAGTTAAGAAACAGACAATTAATAAACTGTAAATTCATTAATTTTTTTTCTTAATAATAATTTTTTATAATTGTAAATAACACGATTCTCAGAATAAATAAAAATAAGAATTTTGTTTTCGAAATCGACTGTTTTATTATAATTCGATGATTCACATCAAGGAAGCGTACGGTAATCGACCTTAGCATTGATAGTTCATTCGCTTTAATGCACCGAGATTTTCTATTGCTGATTCGCGTCTCGTTTTGGCTCACCTCGCGAACGCTTAGCCGGCACGTTTAATCAAGGAAAGTCGTCAAAGGCTTCCGTGTTTTCGCCGGTGTAAAACTTTTAAACATACCTCAACCGCAAACTGACAAAAGTTACGAATAAAGTTGGACTAAATTTTATTTAGATTTATTGCAGGGACAACGCAGCGTCGAATGAAAGTCGCTGACAAATACTTATGATTCTAGATTGTCCCAATCTGTGAAGATTTGCGTTACATTGTCAGTGCTGTTCTCTTACCCACTTCAAATCATTGTGCCTGTAAAACTACTTTGGCCGGCCATTAGCAAAAAAATTAACTCTGACAGTTACTTGTATGAGGCGATCTTTCGTATCAGCGGGTGTATTTTATGCAGTAAGTTATTTTTTCTAAAGTAAAACATATAGTTGCCTAAAGATTTAGCGATCACGAGATTTGAAAAATAGATATATATTATATCGTACATATTAATTAATAAAATTATACATTTTCAATGATTTATCAAACAAAATAGATAAAGTATTTTTTTTTAAATTTTTACAAGATTTTGAGCTTCTTTGTAAAGAGCCTCTGAACTCATTACGAAATCTTTGAAAAATTAAAAAAAAGAAAGCGATACTTTTCATAACGAAATTAATCGTCAAGAAAAATCGCCGAAAAAAGGTTCGACTCGCCTCTCTCGAAGCCGGTAATCCAGCAAAGACGACTCGAAAAATCTCTCGGCAAAAAAGTCCCACGAATTTCGGCGCGGTTACGTGCGAGGCCGGTGAAACTGGCCAATTTTCTGGGCCAGGAGCGAAATTGCGCGATAAAATTCTATGCGACAATCAATTCACACTTATGCCTTCAGCGCTCGTCGGCGTGGCAGTGCCGATGCTGGCGCCGGTCCTGGGTCTACTTGCCGCCATAAGCATGACGACTAACATGCTGCTTCTTCCCACTTTGATCGAGACGGTCGCCAGATGGGGCGAGCCTGGGGCGTTCGGACATAACGTGATGGTTCTTAAGAATTTAATCATCTTAGTCCTGTACATCTTTTTATTGGTGATTTGGTTTTTAATTTCATCTCTATGTCAGAAAGTAATTCGCGGTTTTTTTTGTTGTATGAAAGTTCATTTTGTATTTTAAATTTATAACGTTAAGAATAATTTGTAGATAGAAAAGTTTTGAAAATCACATTTAGTTTACTTGATAGCTAGTTGAGACAGAGAATACCAAAGTTTTTATGGTTTATAGTATTTATCGGAGAATTGAAAGCCTTAAATTTATAATTCAAATAAATGCATTTTAGAAATTCAGTTCAATTCTTAGAATCATATCCTCGAGATATTTTAACAGGAACACTACACAATTTCAAATGCTCATTCTTATGCGCTTGTTACCCAGTATATGATGCCTTCATTGAATATGCTTGATTTGTAGTTGTCCTTGATTTGCAACATCATAAAGTAAATAGAAATAACAAGATATTTGTACGCAATTCTTTGAAGTGTTAATGAGTAAATTTTTAGCTGCAAAACATAAATTTGATTAATTGAATTTTTTCAAATTAAATTCTTCCTTTAACAACAAACTTTTCGATGAAAAAGGTAAATATTTAGAGACACCTTGCAAGAGTCGCGATTTCTAGCGCGGAACAATTAAGTTTTTTCATCAAAGGTGAAACCGACTCGTGTGATTATCGAAGCGATTCTTTGTGCCTTTCGCGCACCGCAAAGAGCCGTAATGCCCTTATCTCAAAATGCGAAGTAAGATAACGGAACGAGAGTCGGTGTCATTCGGTGAAGCATAATCGCTTAGATCTCGTTATCTGAAAAAATTGAGTAAATTAAATAGAGCTAGTAATTAAAATAACAATTTACTTTTTTGGTTTCGCCTTGTATGATTCTTATCTGTGTCCGTAATGATTTTAAATTAATCTCTATTTTCTATCGGAGAATTTTGATCGGTCATAGTGTCTATAAAGTGACTTTGAAGATTATTCATAAAGTTATTCATATTATTTATAAAGTGATGACAAAGATTATTCACACAATCAATTTTAAGATGAATGAAAATGTCGGAAATTCCTTTAAAACCTTTTACAAATTCTTGTTCTGCGGTTTAAAACGCTTCAGTTGTTTGAAAGCTTCCTAAATTTTTTCGATCGACGTTCAATAAATTGGATTATCATATTTTTTTAATAATTAAATTGTAATAATGATTCTTTTAAGTTTTCGTTTGATACTATATTATCTAAAAAGAAATATTTTAAATGATGTAATAAGTACATTTCAATTTAATGAATCACTAATTTATCTGACGAGGAAGCTCGTTTAATTAGCAGTATAAATTTATTGATTATGCGCGACTCAATATGTCCAACATGATGTTGTGCATGAATGCTTTGCACAAACGATTATTTCTTTCTTCGCCTCGAGAAATTCTCTTTCAAAAGGATCAAACTCAAAACGCTTAATTGCAGCACAAAAATTTGTAAAAAAAAGGAAATCGTATTTTACTAATCCAGAAAAAAACGTTATTTCGCAGGTTTTCGGAGTGATCGAAAACGTAAAGAGCATAATAGAGGGCCTCAAAGGCGAACAGCAAGAACCCGACATATGTAATGGAAGAGGATAATTACACGAGTATTAGATAATCTTTTACCACCCGAGGCTGACCAATTCTTCCTGAAACTTTCTCTCCCTCCTTCCGTTTGACTTCTGCTACCGCGCCAAGTGTCGACCGAACGAAGGGCTCCTGGATGACGCAGTTGCCCGGCAAGACGACACGCTGCAGGCGCCGTTACGCAAGAGGGAAACGCAGGAAGCTCAGCTGAGAGATCGGCCAATTGCTCGATCCAAGTCCTTGTCCGGCGAATGCAATCAGTTTCTCATTACTTCGACGGGAAGATTCTGGCGGACTTGTTGAGGATTAATATTATAGGAATTGTCTGTTTCTTCGGAACGTGCACTTTTGTACGTGAATGGTGGCTTTTGGTCTGGGGGTTTTCTTAGAAATTTAGCGCGTGATTCTTTACGATCGTTCGCGGTGCACGAAGAAAGTTATTGATTACTGGTTCAGTTTTGTTTTAAAATGTTATATTTAAAAACGTTAAACTATTATAACTCATCTGCAGTGCTGTAAAATAAAGAGTCTGCATCAGTTGATATTTTTTATTTGCAACGAACAATTGGTTTCATAAACAATGGATTCTCTGTACACAAACATTTCTGTGCGATTGCTAAATTATACGAGCTTTTGATAATTATTAAAAATGAAAACTAGCATTTTTCATATACAAATGAATAAATGTTGCAGCAAAGGAAACGAGTATAATAAAAAGTCGTCATTTTAAAACAGTGAAAGGTATCTATAGGTACGGAACACTTACACGAATGCATAATCAGACCTTTCCATTGTTCAAGTTTACCTTTTTGTTGCATAAAAGATTTATTCAATGTTGTAGGAAGAAAGGCTGCATCTGACACGTGCTTTGGTAAGGCTATACCGAGACATTCATTAATTATCATATCAAATTGCTGCAACTAATGTAAGTGAGCGTAATATCATTTCGTAAATCTTTTCTGTGCACATTTTCAAAGGAGCCAATTCAGCGGCTCCGTAGTAATACAAAACGAATGCTCAAATAAAAATGTTTATGTTTCTACAGCAGACGCTGGAACCCTTTAACGGGCCATTGAAATTTCATCGAAAAATCGCGATTTTGAAAAAAAAAAAAAAAAATGCCCAAAGCGTTCCAATAATGTATTATGTTCCAGTCGTAACCAGTTTATCGGCGCGGGCAAGATTTTTCGAAACCGGATTAAAACTTGACGTAAGCGGTGTAAAAAAATTTCAATCTCAATTTTTGCCATTTTATCAAGATTAGAGATTTGAAATTCCTGATTTACGATGAATCTGGAGAGATTATGATTTTATTGCAGTCGTGATGCGAAGTCAAAGTTATTGCACTGGTTTTATGAAGCAGAGCTATGATTGCAGGTGAATCGTCCGTCGAAAAGATTCTAAACTTCATTTCATGAATTTTAATCAACTTTAAACGCTCGTTGGCTATTTTATATACGTATTTCAAATTTAATCAAAATTCTTCTAATAAATCAAAATAAGTGCGTTAAAAGACCCAACCTTCTATCATTACATAAAAAATTAATTTTCTTATGCAAACAGAAAAATAAAGCCATAAAAATTACGACCGTTCGATGTAAACAAGACTGAACTTGACTTGTTGAAAAAGAAAGCTCCATTACACGATCAATTTCAATGAAGAAACTGCACTATTCACAGTGGCAACATATGCAAAAGTCGCTTTACAAAATCAGCTCGATCGACCGAGAATCATCGCGAGCGGCGGCGGATCGAGGTTGCCCCGGGCGCAAAAGAACGAGTCCCGCTCGAGTGCCCGTTCGCGGAACAAGCTGATAAGTGCGCGCGAGCGTACGCAAAAGAGTGCGCATCGATGAAAAAACATTATAAAATCCTTGAAGCGGCACCTCATTTTCTCCCGCGACGCGTCTACGCCGAGTCCGCGAGCGTAAACAAAATCTCGATTGTTTGCTCGAAAAACAATTGCTCAGCCTCGCTCGGCTCGTGTACTGCCCCCGATCGAGCGGCCGGCAAAATCGGCGAAAGGTCAAGCCCGCGAGCTCTCGTCGAGAGTTCAATCAACCGCGCGCGCGGGAGAGCCGGGCACAAAGGAAAAGCGCGCGTGCTGTCCGCGGCGCGGAGTCCCCTGACAAAGGGGCTCCGGCCGCGGCTGCACTCGATACATACTTTCACGCTTCTCGACTCCCCGAGATCCGGCGAATCGTCCTTCCAGCTGCTCTCTCGGCAGTTTATAAAGATACTTTTATAAAGAATGCCGGCCGCCGCCGCACTCGGGCAGCCTCGCGAAACGAGAGAGAAAGGCGAGGATATACGATCTGCCGCTGCTGCGCGGCGACGGCGAGAGTGAAAGGGAGAAGAGAGGGACACGCGCGCATGCAGCGCTCTCGTGCACGTGTGCTGTGCGCGCGCGCCGCCTTTTTCTCTCTCGCTCTCGCGACAGGAAAGAGACGAGTGTGATTATGCACGCGCCGACGGGGGGGATACCATAAACGTTATGTAAATAATTTTCGCGGGGAGCGATATATGGGTCGCGCGAGGTGGCGGCGCGAGAGAGAACTGGTCGCGCGGGGAGCACAGGCGTTATCGAGCGCCGCCTCCGGGGTCATTGCAGTTTTTAGCGGCCGGAATCGGTAGGAGACGGCGGAAAGTTTTTAGGAGTTCCGGCGGGCGTTTGAGAATGCCGGGGTCGGGTGCTGAGGCTGACTAATTTATATATGTATTTTATATCGCTAGTTGGCTTTGATAAGCTTCTGCTGATTAATTTATCGGCTCTTGTGAGTCTTCCTGAGACTCATTTTTGACGAGTAGTGACTCAAAATTGATTACGAATTCGCTAAACAAGGTCTACCTTAGTGCGGTTTTGAAGTGTAAGCAGAAAGAAGACGAGTTAGGTAGGAATTTTCGAGATTGCCGATAGTTAGTTGCTTAGGAGCCTTTAGAAGCTGTAAAAGAATGCTATTTAGCGAAGAATATATGATCGGAGAAAAGCAGGAATTATGCACTTGCCGACTTCGATAATATTAAGCTTCAAATTGGGGGGTTCCAAAGGAAAAACTCGAAAAGGAATTCCAGGTGTATTTGAGACGCCGTTAATAGTCGATAAAAAGCAAAGTGTAATTAAACCGAATTAGTTGTAAAGTGTGAATTTCTGTTTTCACGTGCTGTACAGTCAGTCTTTTGAACTATTAATTTTTTGCTGAATAGTCGGTGGATTTTTCGAGCCGACCTGTTACTCGGGATAGGACCGGTTGTTCGCCACCGTTCAGCCGCACCAACTGCAGATTATAATTAGTATTGAAATGGAACGTTTGCTCTACGTATACACATATCGATTGATAGTTGTATAAACGTGAAGTTTTCTTTTACGGTTACAATATTAATAAATTCGAGGGTTTGACACGGCTCGCGGGTAATTTGAGTTATGGAGGAATTATGAAATTCGCGGGCACTATTACACGCTGCTTGTTTGAATATGATAATTCTTGCGAAAGCGCGTGTAAGCGCCGATTCCCAGTATTTTTGTCTATGAATTATTATTTCGCCGTTGACAGTCGATTATTGCAGAATTACTGGGGCTTGTAGAAATGATTTCTACGAAAAGTCAATCTTACGGTCACATTGATCTGAAGTTTTTTTATTTTGATTCAAATTAATACGATTATGATCAAGGAAGCTGTACATTAAGCTATTTTTGTCTTCGTGTTATTTTCAAATCGCAGCGGTGCGCCTCGCACACTATATTTCAAGTTACTTAAAAATGATCTAAAGCCAGCTATAAAATGGCAATGTTACGATATTTATTAATTTTGAGCGCCACAACAATTTGGGATATTGTCTCGTTCCACTACTTTAGAGTGTATACCTCCATAAAGATGGGTAAACAAGCCTGACGTACGAAGAGTAGCCTTAAATTCAGCGGGTATTATTGAGCAACGCTTAACGACGTACAAATAAATCAATCTTACGATTTTGACGAGTATATACTTGCCGCTGGCGTATATTTTAAAAACCACTTCTGCGCGCAAAACCTTGAGCATTTATATTCGGATCCTCCGAACAAGCCAATAATATTTAGACGTGCGGGCAATTCCAATTTTTCCAAGGGTCCCCGCAATGGCGCTTTACTTGCCTGGCGTTGCCGATTATCTTCGTAAAATTGATTGATTTAAGCCCTTCGAGGATGATGTGTGCCTTTCAAAGCCATTGAGAAAATCGCTCCGCGGCAGTCTCGACATTTTTGCGCGGGACTTTGCTCGTTCCTTTTGCACTCGAGTACTCTGGCGAATGAAGGGAGATTTTTAAAATCGAAGCGTCGGCGAATTTTTACTGCTGCGAATGGTGAATCGGATATTTTGAATTGGAAATGAGAAAAGTATTGTTTTTCAGCCGATTGTAAATCTTATGAACTCATGCGTTACACAGAATATACAAGTGAAGTATCTTCACTTCAATGAATTACGACACGATTGCTCGTTTGCATTGCTTTGACATTATTTATATCGTAGAATTCTCGCGGAGAATTTCCAGATTAGAGCGGAGAAAAAAGAAAGCGATTTAAAAAGTTTCGCGAATCAGAAATTCCTGCATTTCATGTATTATCGTGGCCGTGCTTTACGACGACGTAATAATACAGTGAGCTGCCTGCATTAGTCGTATGTTGATTTTGTACATCCATCAATGATAATTGTTAGAAATTTAGAATTCGTATTATAAATATTACTCCCCTTGAATTCTTCTAGAAGGAAATCTGTAAAAAAAAAGATGTTTTCAGAATTTACGGCATATTGCGCTGTTTTGAGTGTTAACTAAACTGCGCCGGGTAAATTTAAACATTCCTTGTATGCTTGAAAATACAATCATAAGAAGAGGAAAAAATAAATTATAAACTGGGTTATAAAGTGTCGAGGTTATGTGCACACGAGATAGGCATGTGCCATTTAAAAGCCACGTCGAAAACGGAAGTGTGAAATAAACACAATATTTAATTTCAAACGCGCTTATTGCTTAAAGAATGTCATTAATAATGGTTTTACTACGTTGAATATATTTACGAATGCCAGTTAAACGTTTTATTATTCTATAAAAGATCAATTTGCAAAACTAATTTACTAATTAAACGTCTTTACGTTTTATAATTCTTTTATATTTGACTATAAATAATGTAGAACAATGCGGCTCTGCACCAATTACTGACGCATTACATACGGCTAAATCAGCGTATTTGCAATATAGAAATTTCTTAGTGACGCGGGTAAAAAAGCGTTCTAGGAAGCAACAAAAATTAAAATTTTATGACTTAACAGAGTTCCTGTTAAAGTGTGTAGAAAAGATAGTCTGTTAAAGGAAATGTGCTTTTGAACTTGAAAATGTGCATGCAACAAATTTTTATAACGTCAAGGCATTATTATCTCGGCTTTATCTTCGGTTAATTAAATTTTGCAGCAATAATCGATTATAAAGTGACTTTTTAAATTTTAGATTTGCCGTTCAGTTTGCAGCTTTCTTAATGACATTCTTCGAAGTTTATATTTGCATTTTATTAGCATCGGAATAAGTATATGTAATGTATGAATAGCATAAATGAAGTAATACGTTTACGATGCTTCATTCCTAATATGTAAGAAGATTGTAAATTCGAGTATGCAAACGCTTTAAGGAAGAAGTACTGAAAGAAGTGTTATTATCGAAATTTGAAATCTAAGAAATTGACGCGTGGAATGAAAACAATTTCTAGCCCTCGTAAAGATTATCACAGTCGGTGAACGAACTTTTAATCGGCGTTTTTTATTTTGGAGCTGTTTTTCACGTATCGGATAATGCTTAAAACATCGCAGAGACTTGGAACTTACCTCGGCATTACACGAGTATCCTTCCCGTTAAGTTGCTTCCGCTCGGTGAGCATAGACTCCCATAAGCTCGAAAACAAAAACTTCGTGAGGAGAATGGGGGAATCCCAAAAAAATCAGTTTCCGTAACAAAAACACGCTCAAAATGTTTTATACATTCAGAGCACGAGCCTAAATATCCTGTAAATTCCCAGTTCGTGGAGTTGTTGGAGTTGGAGAATTTTTCATTATTTTTTTTTGTAAATAAGTACTAATTAAAAAAATAATGGGTTATTCTGAGAAATTGTTTAAATAAAAAATAGTGCCCCTGACAACGATCGCCAAACAAACTCAGTAATCGAAAAAAAAAATCGGTAAAAAAGGAAAGAACTGCCTTTATCGCAACCTTACGCAAAGCGCTCGGTTACGCATTGAAAACTCCCGAGACTCTCTAAATCCAAAATTTTCCATCCCATTTCCTTTTCAAACGAACTTTCATAACCCATTTCTCCTCCGTCCGAATTTCCTTCCGCCCCCACCAGTCCACCTCTCTCCTCCGCCGACAGCATCACATCCCGAGCTCCTCGGTTATACCCGGCGCGCGAAAGAAATGGAGCAGAGAGATAGGCGAAAGAGTCTCCTTCGGGACAGGGAGCGAAAGAAGCGCGATAAGGCAGCTCGCACAGGTGCGCTCGTATACGCGCGGGCTCCCGCGAGAGTACATCTGCCCCCCACCAGCTGGCGCCTGGGCACGTGGTGGCCCCCGCCGGCTCCGCTGGCCGAGCTATCCCCCGGCGGTATATATAATCCCGCCACCACCGGGCGGGGGCCCGTGTCTGGTGTCTAGTGTTGTGGAGCGAGCGGACGGGGCCCGAAGCAGCGAGACACTCGCGCGCGCGACTAACGAACCGTCAACTCCGACGTACAGCCGAACGACTGAGGATACTTTTGGCCAGTGCCTTTTACGCGGAAACGCACGCTTCTACTTTCTTTTGTATCAGCGCAGCCGAGAGAGCTCTTGCCGCACGTGGATTCGCCGAGGAGTGAGTGAGAATTTTCGGAGGGCCGAGAACTCCGGGACCGAGAGGACCTTCGGGAGAGCAGCCGCCTTGAGAATCGAGGATTGACCGGTGAGTAGCTGGACCGAGGATCGATTTGAAAATTCAGAATTTCCTCGCTCGACTGCTCCGCGGGTGTCAAGATCGCCGCCGTACTTTTTTGAGGAAGCGTCGCGGCGACGGAATCGCGGAAAAACGACAGTCGAAACGAGAGTAAAAAAAGGGCAGAACCGACCGCAGAACGCGCCGCGCGCTTCAGCGAATTTCACCGAAGCGAGAGAGACCTTGGACGATTATATCGCCGCCTTCGTGACCCGCGATCGAGCCATTCTTACTCGCGTCTTAATCCTTTCTTTAATTCGAAAGTGTAATGACGTTTCCTCGGCGGCGCGTTACGGACCTTACGCAAGGGGTAATGCGCCGCGGCCGTAATAGCGTTAAAACATTATGTAATTATATCGCTGTTGATTATTGCTCCCCCCCCCCCCCGAAGCATGGAGCACCCAAGTTTCATTTACCATGGCGCGTGCAACGGCGGACGATGGGGTTCGCGCGCAATTTCGCTCGAAAAGCGGCGCGTAAATGCGCGAATGATCGAGGAGCGCGGAGAACGCGAGCATCGAGAGCTCGGTTTCGTAATGCGGGTCATTATGAGGAGAAAGAGGAGAGACGCGAGAGCAATTCGCTCAAAGTCAACGACATTGCCGCGGCTGCGAGAGAGGAAGGAAAGTGTAACGCACTCGTAACCTTTATTTCTTTCCCTCTCGCGTGAATATATATCCGCGCGGATGCATAATCCAGTCGACATCTCTCCCCCCTCCCTCCCTCTCTCTCTCTCTCTTCACTCTTTCTTCGTCGCGCGGCGTGAATCACTTTCGAACTATTATCGCATCGTCGTCAATGCTGCTGAGTTTGGAGAAAGAAAATAAATATAACCGATCAATGGAGGCGTGTATGCGACGGGGTCGGCAGGATGCGTGGTTTTTTTTCGGAGGATGACATAAAGGTATACAGGGGAGTTTAAATATGCAGGATTACATCATTTGAAAAAAGCTGGAAGGTTAACAGGCCTGAAGGAGGATTCAGCGGCGCTTGACGCTTGAATTTTGTAGCTCTTTTGAACGGTATAACTTTAATACTTATGAACGTAAATATAACGTATGGCATGGCTTACGGTGTCATCAATTACGAACAAGTGGAATGTTATTGAGAGACCTTGAATATCGAAATTCATTTGCTTTGAAACGGTGATTTTATACGGAAAGTGTTAAAAAACGAGCGAAATTAATAACAATGTTTTTGCCAAGTAAAGTATCTTTAAAATTTAATTTATATACGTTTGAAAAAAAATTAACTTCGATAATTGACTTTATCAGTTAAAAATCAATGTGACGCACTTCATTTTGCACATACTTCTCAAACAATTTATTAATAAATTCAGCTTTTCGAATTCGAACTTCAAGATTAACAAGCCATCCGATAAAAGTTGAGCATTCCTGCACTTAGCAGGAGATTCCAATGAAAGCAACCGGGGATATCTTCCGACACGAAAAATTCCTCTCAAATTTGTTGGTCAAAAAGGTGCCTCCGGTGCGTGTCCTTTTCGCGATACGTGCAAACAAACACGACGTCCGCGGGGGGAAAATCAGAGTAGCCAACAAATTCCTCGCGGCGCAGGAATTTTCACCTCCGCGATCTCGCCATGTTCGGGCGACCCATTGATCGACCGGTCGGTCGGTATCAATATCGGAATAAGGCGATCGGTGAAACACACCGAGGCGATCTGGGTTGCGCTCGCCGAGATCTAGGAATCCTCGGGCAGGCCGATCTCCGTCGCTCTTCCGTCCCGGCCTTTTTGCGCGCCGCTCGCGATTTCAATTCGAATCGTTTTCTTCCGATAAATAATGCAGGAGCTCGCGCTCGCGGAAAAAAAGAGGTGCGGTTATATTTTCAGTTTTTTCCGATCCCGTGTTATTGGGCGACAGGCTCTGAGTAATGATCTCTTTTCAAAGTGCGAAGCGACGAAGAAACGATATATTTCTTGAATTTTTATGTCGAGCGTACAGCGACAACAATTTGTAAGAACGATTGCCGATGCGACACGACTAATTAACGTTCGAGTAATTTTCCTCATAGTTTTAACTATGTCGAACGGTTTTGCAAACAGATAAACGTGCAATTTGCGAGGTGGAAGTTGGCATTAACATTTTCGTAAAAATTCCGCATGCAAAAGCGTAGGTTTCCGTTTGCCAGTGGCAAATAAACAAAAGGCACACACCTTGAACACAGTGGAATTTGCTGCAGCTGGGCGAATAAAATAAAATTAACACCTCTCCGTCTCGCGCGGCGACACTTTCGATGTTCAAAAAATTTCTGATGTGTTTGTTTTCTCGCTCGCTCACTCATGCGATTTCTAACGTTGTATACACTCGCCCGATGATAACGCCTTGCATTACAGTTGCGGAGTCAAACAAGGTTTTCACTTTCATTCATAATTAATGAAGCCCGTGACATTGTATGTTAAAATCTTTGCATAAGCATTTATTAATAGAAGCGTCTCTCACTGTAATAGAAATGTCGAAACAATTATTGGCCTCTTTGCGCTCGCGACCGTCTAACCAAAGATCCGATTGCGCAACGAGAAACCTATATTAGAACCGACAAGGCGCTCCGAAACTTTTTTCATCGACAAGAAAACGTATACTCAGGAACCTTTCCAAACCCCAACAATGCCTCGCTTTAGAAAGCGATATCAGTACATAAACTTTTTCAACAAAGCTTCGCTCTAATCATCTACGTACCCGCGTTGATTCAACCTCGTCATCGTTTCCCCCCGTCAAATCAAAGCCCGCCCCTCGTTTCGTCACGGCGAGCATAAAGGATCGAGAGCTCGAAATTCAGCGACTTGTATACTTCGAGGAGGCCCGTTTCCGCGTCGCTCGCTCCGTCCTTTTCCCCGCGCGTGTGTGCGCGCTCCTCTTGCTTTTGTTGCGCCTCTCGGCTTGGCGCACCGCTGGCTGGCTCTTATACCGGAGAAAGCCGCGCGCTACTTGTTAAAACAATCAAAGGCCCCCGGCCGCATTCGATGACGCGTCGACGCGCGAATGCTAATGTACACGCACATCTCGGCGACGGTGTACGAATTAGTGGCCGAATCGGCGTCGGGATCTGGATTAGCGTATTGTTCTTTTTTTACGCGGCCGAAGTAAATATAGCGATTACTGGGCGACTGTCGCGCGCAAATGAGAATGCAAATTGCTTCCTTTTCTTTTGCCGCTCGTTTAACTTGTTGACGACTCGCAGGCGGCGAACTGTTATTCGCTTACAGATATTGCCCACCTCGCGACATTGAAAACAATCGATGCTTCCCCCGAGGGACACGAGAACGTGACGACTGCCGCGTTATCGGCCCGAAATTCTTTCCCTCGCAACGCATCCGCGGGTGAACGGAGGAGGAGGAGGAACGCATCTGCGTATACACGCACAAAACATCCGCGCGCGAAACCTTTCCACCGCGAACCCGTTTCAGCGCGGCGCAAAATGGAATAAATAGCGAAAGAGCGAGCGCAGGCATCCGCCTGCCTTCCCTTTTTTCGGCGCATTCCGAGGGGCTAACAAAGCGAGGCTACAACAAAAATGTATAATGCGAGCGCGCTACGCGTCGCCTTTGTCGAGGCGGACCCGCGGCGCTCTGTTCGCTTCACATTTAGGCGGACTTGCGTAACGGACTCGGCCTTTGACGGAGGACGAGCGGCGCATAAATTAGAGATTTCGCCAAAGCTACTGTTATGATGCTGAGGTTCTTTATTAGAGACTAACTAACTGACTAGGTCTGCTCCCGTCGCCGGTCGCCGGAGATCTGAGTGTTCGCCCGCCGTCCCACGCTCAAAAGTGCACGTCTTGCACTGACCTTTCCGGAAACCGAAAGGTCAGTGCAAGCCTCTTAAGACGAAGCGCGTAGCGGCCGATCGCGGGTCCTCGGATAGCCAAGCGGCGCATCCGCGACACTACCGGCAATAATTTTCTACGGAGATCCCTCCGTTTGAGATCGGCGCGTTCCACGCGCTTTCGAGAGATTTTCCGCGCGTGGAAATTTCGCGCGGGGGATCTGCGGATACGCGCGGCTAACGGTATAGAGGCAGAGGAAATTTATTGGACGCCGCGCGGTTCGAGAGTTTTTCGCCGGAATGATTTGCGAAAAAGTTTCTTCGTGTTTAATTTATATATTGCTGGGATAAATATATATTTCATTTGGAGTATGTGTGCCTTGTTAAAAGTCTTAATTAATTTATTTAATAATGTAGATAAGAGAGGCTTTAGAAGTATTAAAGATCAAGAATTTTTGCAACACTTTTTTTTTTTTATCAATTTGTCTTTGGAAGACGTCGACAGATTAATCGATTTGTTTAATAATTGAAATTAAATTTCAGCGTTAATATAAAGCGCTAAGAATTCATAAGATAAGACGATTGAAAGTGCTCAATATTTGTTGTTCATCGATAAATAAATATTTGGTTCAGCCGTCGCCGTGTGTCGAAAGTCAAACCCACAAGAATCAGAATGAGATCTGCGTTCAATTATCGATCAATATTCGAATGTCCGCCGTTCAAAAAATCTCTCGACAGAGATGTTATCGCCTCCGCGGTCGTAAATTCAACGCGGTCATGCGATCGACATCGGCTTCACGGATTCCGCAATATTGGAACAACTTCGTTGAAGGGGTACTCTGAGTCATGCGGTGTACTTCTCAATTAGATTAAGACTCGATGCCAGAGAGATTACCAAACTCGTGCTCTCATTCCATTCGTTTCTTCTCAGATAGAAAGTATACAAGAGTGCTTATAAGGAAATTTGGTAGTAAAAATATAAATTCGGTGTCAATGCTTTATTACTGCATTACGTAATTTGTCATCGGCCACCGTTCAATTATCTGTTGTAAACAAGGATAGAAGTGTATATAAAAAGATTCTATTATCTTTCATCGCAAAGATTTTTCAATAGCGGAGGCCGCCGCGCGTTTACCGATCATCAATTATATCAATGCATCTCCTTTCGGAACTCTCGCTTAATTACTCGTGGAGCAATAAAATTTTGTTTCTATAAATAATTTCGTATTAATTAACACGCTTCGCGCAACCCGCGGCAGTTTCGATCGAGAAATTCGGATTCGCCGCCCGTTTCCGTATCGTGATCGAATCGATTGGAGGCGGCCGTGGAGATAATCCGTTAATCATTTTTACCCGCCGCGCGTTACGTTCCGTGCGCAAATCGCCTCTTTTTCTTCGCCACCGATCGCCGATATATCGAGAGGCCTCTCCGATGACGCTTATCGCCGAGGCATCGGCAGCCCGCGTGTTTCCAATAAATTCCACTGAATAAATCGGGGTCATGACGCGCGGTGAGCGAATTTTTCTCGCGGCGCCCTTCTCGAAGCGGATCAATGACTTTTCTGAGATTATTCTCCTGCGGGAGCTCTTGAGCTTCTTTTTTTTTTTTGTTATACCGATGGCGACAATAGTGCACACTTTTTTCCCGTCGTTCTGCTTGCTTCGCTGAAAATTTTCTAGTCGTTCGAGTTGGCTGTTTATTGGCGCGAAGTGAAACTGTCGACGCGCATTTTAAGAGCAATAGGTAGTTTGGACGATTATAGCTAAACATTTCGAGAGCGATTTTTTCCAGCTACGATGTAGACATCGATCGATTCGCGCTGTCCAAAATTTCTTGATTCATGCATATTGATTGAGGAAAACTGTTTGTTTTCCAGATTTGCACAATGGGCAAGAAGGAGGAAGCGAACGAGGTGCCGGGAGAACAAATGAGGGACTTCAGCAGCACGTGAGTAATTTTCCAATAAATTGCACTCAATTGCATACCGATCGTTAAAGAGCAAATATTTTCCATTGAAACAATATACAATTAAACACTCCGCAGATAAAAAATATCAGAAATACCTTACACCATTTATCAACACGGCGCGATTTATAATATTTATATTCAGCCTCCACCTCGTTGACGCGCGATACACCTGGAACACAATAATCAGCCGCGAACAAATAATAAAGACCGGGCGCAAAAAAGAAAAGAAAAATGTGCCCCGATAATAAAAGAATCCACTCTTGAGAGCAAAGACCTCGGCCTTACAATGCCGAGCTTTTTCCAGCGGATATATACATCTGGCGCGCGGGCGATAAAACAATCCACCAGCCGATAATAGATCGATAAAGTCCGCTGCGCAAAACGGACTTATCGGCTGCAGTCTAACGTCACCTAAATCTCGCTTATCTCGCGATTAGCTCCGATTACTATCCTAACCCCCCCCCTCCCCCCATAAGCTTTCGTGCCGCGACGCAAAGTTAACGCGTGTCGCGATCCTCTTGCTACAGCGCCGCTTACGAAATGCTAAGTCGGTGTCCGAAGTGGAAATTATTCATGAATTTTTTGTTTTAACCCCGACGATGATTGGCTACGATTTTCTGTTTACAGGACGAAAATAGCTCCCGTCATTGGACAGTATCACGAGAAGGATGAACTGTACGACCCGTTCGATCACCGAGATAAGAGGCACGCAACGTCGTAAGTGCACGTGACTTTTTAATTTAGCGCCGGAATTCCTCCGAGTTCGTTGCATAAATCCTATTGTTACCGTTAAAGAGCGCAACGATTTCTTTTTGATCTGCCGATTAAAGCTCTGCTGTTAATATCGAGTTTCGAAAGTTATTCTCGTTGCTTGGGTTATTTTTTACGCGACTCTGGTGGTAATTTAATGACTGAAGCTGAAAGGCATCTTTAATAAACTTTAAGGAATTCTGCGGCTGCAGCTTAAACGAATCGTCAGGCGAGACCTTCATCTGTATATTTGCATGCATCAATCTTATTGAATTATAATAGGCTCTTAATTATGAATAATTATGAATAATTGGAGATGCAACTTAATCTGATCAAGTTCTAATAAAAATACCGCGTATACGATGATTAGATTCTAAATTAAACAAATTTGCTTAAAACGATAACTACCAGGGTATTTTTAGCTGAGAAGTCCCCAAGAATTTGCAAACAATAAAAAGACATCGGCAGCGAAAAGAAAAAGTGAATCACAAAGTGCAGCATCAAAATATTTCAATGACAGCTGCATCGTACTCTTTTGTTTTTCTCGCTTGCATCCTTTATATTCACGCCAAGTCGCCCGATAAATTCCGAGTTAGAAAGCGAGAAGACCTCCAAAAGCGTCGCTCGCGAAGGCCGCGCATTTTTCGGAAAATTCATGAATATTCAGCGAGAAAACCTGACTGCATCGGTTTATTGGCGAAGGTCGCGCCTCTCTCCCTCTCTCTCTCTCACCTCTCCACGAAGCTAATAAGATAATCGGACGTACACACAATTACTTCCACACCGTGCGCGACCTCAATACCTCTCGCACGCGCGCATTTCCGTCGAGCGGCCGGTCGTCGTCGGCCACTGAGAAAGGAAAACCGCAGTGATAAAAATCGGCCGGACAAAAAGACGAAGGTAAAATATACGGATCGAACTAATCAATGTCCGTGAAGTCGTTGCTGTTATCGTCCGCTTTTTGTCGCGGCTCCGAGAGGCGTTCTGCTGTAATACGGAAATGAGACGAGTTTTTTTGCGTCCCGCTTCCAGCAGGCGACGACTGGATTGTAATTGGTTCAAGAAGGCGGCCGATAATAACAAAGAGAAACGCTCGAAAGCGTGAATTATTGTATAAGCGCACTTGGGATAGAAATGACAATTCGCTTCGGACTTTGAAATCCTTTGTGCTCCGCGAGAGCGGTTTTTGCTCCCGGTGCAGGAGCTTAGACTTTTTCGGCAACTTTCCTTCGCGTTTCCGAAACGTGCAGGAGGGGGGGGGGGCACTTTTAACCGGACTCGGAGTGTAATAAAGGAAGGATTTTTTTTTTCGTCGAGAGCTACTTTCCCTTGAAATAATTAATATTATGAAACGAATCTCATTTGGAAGCAGAATGCTAAGGAAAATTAGAGCAAATAGATGGAAAATGAATTGCGTAATTTGATAATCAAATTGTGAAAACGAAGTATGAATCATTTTGACAAATAAATTGGAAGTCTGCTCTGTACGTGAAACTTTCTAACGCGTAGTAATTAAATACGAAATCTAACGAGATTAAAGTTCATTTTTACCAATAATAATTGAATTCTCGCCGTTTGTGGAGCATTAAAAATCTTTTTGTACAACGTTTTATTTAATTTTCGTAACATTCAATAACATCATTACCTCTTTCGACGAAGCAAAAAGGACCTAAAACTTTTCATAAACAATGAACAATATTAGGGAAGAAAAACTACAGTCGTTAAAGACCGAACGAGCGGCGGCGAGCAACGACCACAGCTTCTGCTCCCGAGCCCCATCCGAGACAAGCGCGAGCCGCGCTGCAATCAGCGCGTCGCTTCTCTCGTTTCTCAAATGAAAAGCCTACTTTTCGCCTCGTTCGCCGTGAGATTTATGCGCGTAGCGGCGCGCATAACCGTCGCGCGCGCGGAGGGCACAGAGCGGCGACGAAACCGAGTGGAATTCCGTCACGTGCATATATATATATACACGTATACAGAACCGAAAGAGAGGAGGCCTATCCCGAGTAGGAATCTCCTTTCTCGCCGCGGAGGCCTTCGAGCGTCAGGTGAAGCGTCGATTAATTTCGGATTTTTTTTTCTTCTTCTTCCACCTCCGAACGCGGAGCTGCGTCATGCGGCTGCCGCGAAACAAGTAGCGGATGGATTAACGAGCGTTACGTCAAACTATGTATATGTATATTATTTTTAACCGTTTTCGGAGCCTCCCGGATCGAGACAACGGTTAAAAAAGAAAGAAAAAAAAAGCAACTCTCGCCGCCGGCGTATAAATAATTCATACGGCGCGAGAGGCGATCGCGCAACTCGGCGCTTTTTTTGTTTATTCGCGACGAAAATTTCAATTGGACTGCGAAAAAGCGAGAACGAGGAGCGCGGAGAACTAGCAGGCCGGGGACCTTTCACCCGCGTCCTGCATCGGGATCAAGGTCGCCCCTTTGAGACGCGGCTCGGCGCGAGAAGCGTTTCCCTTTGTGGAATGAACCGTTGATGGTCGCTTCGCGTGGAATTAAATGCTTGCGTACCTGTGGAGTAAGCGCTAAGTGCAGCTCGAACGGCTGCAGTTAGCGCAATCGCTGGGGAAACAATGGGGTTTTAAGTGGGAAATGTAGGTTTCGCGGCTTCGCTTGACCTTAAGCGTTCTGGTTTAGGTAATTTTGCGTTATGTAAATAATTTGAAAGGTTCGCGAGGCGTTTTACGCTCTTTTTAGGGTGATTCCGCGTGAAATATGGTATCTCGAGAGAAAGAAATTTCGACTGGATAGCGTTAAAGCAATGGGTTTATTGAAAGAATAGACGCGGTTAAAATGAACAGTCGAATAAATTAAACAGAATATTTATGCAGAATGCTAGATTATCGTACTTATTGAGAAAAGAAATATTTGTTTTTCTTTTGATCAGCTTGAACAATTGTTGATTCTTTGTCGTCAAACAGGTGTATTCTGAATGAAGGAATGACAAACTCAAACGAAACTAAAGCAGTTATTAATAATCACTTGTTTACTACACAGAGAGAAAGGATTACTAATATTTAATACACGTTGACTTAAAATACGACTTAATGAATACTCACTACTCT
>JAWWEM010000027.1:11799947-11854051 GCA_035582935.1 Ormyrus thymus
TAAGAGTAGCAAGTTTTCATTTGATCGTATTTTAAATCCAGCGTGGATTAAATATTAATAATCTTTTCTCTCTGTGTACGTGCTCGCCCAATGTGTTATAATAAGTGTGTGATCTTTAAATTTTTATAGGAAAATGAAAAATAACAATTTACTCGTGGAATCGCTCGGTAATGTTTATATATTTTAGAAATATCAATTTTATTTAATGATGCCTGCGATATGTCGGTATAATAATATAATGTTGATACACGTGTCGTCTCGATGTACATTCGATCGCTGAACATTGAAAATTTGATAAATGAGTCAGAGCGCGAGTTAATTTTTTGATAAATATTGAACAATATTTGGAAATATTGACTGTGAAAAGTTACTCGTATCAGACTGAACATTCCGTTACTATTTTAATAATTGGTCAAAAAAAAATTTTTAAGTAGTAACGGCATTTATAGTCAGACAATATCTATAAAATAAGAATTTTACTAATAAGTTTACTGTTTCATCAAAAAACTTGTATACAGGTTTATTTCAAGTATCTTTCAAAAGTTTAAATATTTAATTTATGTCGTCTCGTTTTTTTTTTTGTGTATATTATTGGGAGACGATCGCTAAAAAGATTTCCGATGATGTCACTTTCGTCCAATTTATAGCTGAAGAGTTAAAATTTTTCCATCCTAAATTTCTGCCTATTAGAAATAGATGCTTCCACCGATTCTCAGAACTCTTAAATAAGCACGCAGTCTCTTACTCGACATTACATCGAACGTTATCGGATCAGATCCTCGCCGTTTCGATTCTCGCCTAAAAAACAAACGCCTACAGGAACAACCGTGAAAATATTCCATCCCAAAAGCACTCTAAACCAAATTCCCCCCTCTTCTCCACCTCTGCAGGGACGCGGGCTCGGCGACGCATCTGATAAAGTCCTCCCTGGGCACCGGCATCCTCGCCATGCCGAGCGCCATCAAGAACGGCGGCCTGATCGTCGGCGGCGTCGGCACCATCCTCATCGGCATCCTCTGCTCGCACTGCGTGCACATCCTGGTGAGGTCGTCGCATGTCCTCTGCCGCAGGACGAAGACGCCCCAGATGACGTACGCCGAGACGGCGGGCGCGGCCTTCGAGAGCGGACCCCTGCCCGTGAGGAAGTACGCCGGCTTCGCGAAGAATCTCGTCAACTGGGCCCTCTGCGCGACGTACGTCGGCGGCTCCTGTGTCTACATCGTTTTCATATCGAACGGCATTAAGCAGGTGAGTGTGTTTTAGAAAGGTGCTGATGTGGAGGCAGAGCACAATTTTCAGGATTTCAGATGTTTACGAGGCATTAAATTAAATAATAAGCGTTACTTAATACTTTGAGATATTTGCATAAGTTGTGTGGAAACTGCGGTTTTTTTTTTTTGTATTTTCGTCTGCAGAAAGGTATGACTATTATATTTTTCCGCTATTATTTTTAATTATCTCCTCTCGGTTATGCAGAAAATAAGAGTAGCGTACGCAAGGTTAGGCGATAACTTTTGTGTTTTTAAGATTTATTACCAGCTTTTTTTTATAAGATTGAGCATCTAAAACGTTAATATGACATTTTCAGTTCTTAAAAGATATAATTTATCTTAACGCACGTTCATTTTTAATAAAAAGCATCAATCGTCTTTTTCTCGAGCGAATTCCACATAAAAAGAATGCCCGCAGAAATAGAATTTTCTGAATTACGTTTATTTTTAGCCCAGTCACCTCGGCATCCTTCAAAACACCCCGATAAATAAACTCGAAAAAAAAATAAAGGTATACAAGTGTTGCATTTATTTTCAGCTGGGCGACTACTACAGCGGCACGGAGATCCCGATAAGAACGTACATGCTGTGCCTGATCCCGGCGGTGGTGCTCCTCGGCCAGATCCGACATCTCAAGATCCTCGTGCCTTTCTCGGTGATCGCCAACGGCTGCCTGACGGTCGGCTTCGCTATCACCCTGTATTACATATTCAGCGACATCCAGCCGCTGGATCAGATCCACTTCGTCTCCACTTGGGGCCAGCTGCCCAAGTTCTTCGCGACCGTCATCTTCGCCATAGAGGGAATCGGCACTGTGAGTTATGCACACCCCGCTTCCTCTTCCTTTTTGCTATATAAGCGTATTTGAGACGAATACGTTACGCTTGACCGACCTTCGACCGAACGGAAACAATTAAAGATTCCTCGATTAAACGCATTATTCCGCGATTCGTTTGAATCAGGTGATGCCCATTGAGAACAGCATGGCCAACCCAAACCACTTCATCGGCTGTCCCAGTGTCCTTAATATCTCAATGACCGTGGTGGTCTCGCTGTACACTATGATGGGAGTGTTCGGATACTTGAGCTTCGGTGACAAAGCCAAAGGCAGCATCACGTTCAATCTGCCTACGGAACAGATGTAAGCGGCTAATGAATAAAAGCCATTTTGCTCTCGTTAAGATCTCGGGCTTAATTGTCCGAGGGTATGACGAACGGCTTCTTTCTGTGCAAATGCCGCGAATAATAATCGCGTACGCACTTTGCTAATTTCAGCCTTGGACAGATCGTGCAGATCCTGATCGCGCTCGCGATTCTCCTGACTTACGGACTCCAGTATTTCGTGCCCTTGGAGATCATCTGGAACTCCATCAAGCACAAGTTTAGTCATAAGTACGAAGTTTTCGGTGAGACTGTGATGAGAATCCTCATGGTACTTCTGACAGGTAAAGATTTGTTTTTTTCTGCATTAACCTTGGTGGTTTTTTTTTTAAAATTTATACTAAGCTGACTCATTCGCCAACAATAAAAAGTCTGAAAAGATGAAAATTATTTTAAGAGTTTTTACCGTATCGTTGCTGTCATTCGCAGTCTCAACATCAATTACGATTAAAGCAATATATTCGTTTCCAGTGAGCGTTGCCATGCTGGTCCCAGACCTGGAGCCCTTCATCTCCCTCGTCG
This sequence comes from Ormyrus thymus, assembly GCA_035582935.1. Taxonomy (NCBI): domain Eukaryota; kingdom Metazoa; phylum Arthropoda; class Insecta; order Hymenoptera; family Ormyridae; genus Ormyrus; species Ormyrus thymus. Next base: position 11,802,902 of record JAWWEM010000027.1, read on the forward strand.
GCGCGGTATTCTTCTCCTTCCTGGGCATCTGCATCCCGGCCGTGGTGGAGACCGTCTCCTGCTGGGAGTCCCACCTGGGCGCCGGCTACTGGAGGCTCTGGAAGAACGGCTTCCTGGTCTTCATCGCCGGGTGCGCCCTCGTCTCCGGCACCTGGGTATCGGTATTAGACATCATGGAGCTTTACGCGCCCAAGGACTCGCTCGGTCCCGGCTCGAACAGCACGCTGAACAGTACGACCCAGTCGATCCTGTCGTCGACTCTGGGCGTAATCGTCGACAGCACGACGGCGCCGAGCGTCGTCAATGCCACGGCGACTCTGCTGCTTTAGATCGTGTGCTTTCTCTCTCCGACACATTGCCAGTGTACATTTTAGACGAAGGGTATGTGTAAACCTTCTCGGAAGGCTCGCTGCATTTTTGGCTTTGTAAATACGTTCGTTTGGTACACGATTTGTGGACGACTCGTTGGGGGTTTACGAATAAACGCAAAGCAACTCCACTGCGAGATATGCTTTAAGAGGGTGAGAAATAACAGATCTCGACATCATTATTTATATAAGTACGACGCGGTCATCGAGTACGAGACAATAGTGCACAGTTGGGCGAAGATTTTTTAATGTCGGACATTTTTTTTTTATATTGTGTAAGCGAGCCGATGTAATTTGGAGAAGATGAATCTTAATTTGTTCGTTTAGTATGAAATTTAAACGTCTTTTGTTTTTCATGACTTTGTGCACTATTCGTTCGTAACGGCGTAATGGCAACGTGCCATTTCCTTTCATGCGCATCTTATCAAGTGTGGATAAGTTATCTGTAATTTATTGAATAATTTTAGATTTATTTACGAGTAAGAAAATTATTTATTTTTTGCTCGGATTCGTATTCCAGCGAGAATAATTAAAATTGAATGATAGTTTTTTTTTTTTGAAAATCTAAAAATATTCAAAATTAATTTTTACAAATCATATTTTACGATTTACAAATAAATTATTGTAATTTATTGTGATTTTAGAATGTATCAAAATAGTTCGATATCAATGTGATTTTCATTTAAAACTTTAAGCGCGATTGTAATTTACGTAATTGAAAGAATACTAATAGTACATAAATAAGAAAAAGTAATGCGTATCGACAATAAAAAATTCAATAAATTTGTATACTTAGCAAAAAATTAACACTTTCAAAAGCAAAACTATTCATTTTAGAATAGTTTTGCAAATTCAAAGTCGACCGAAGCAGCGGAAATTTTTCATGAATGTAACAGTATTGCAACGTCTAATTATTATTTATTCACAAGTACAGTAATTGAAAGTGTTATAAAAATTGATTTTGTGGTTTATTTAATTGTATAAATTGCATTTAAATAGCAAGTGTATTAAACCGTTGAGTTCCAGAGTTGAATCATCAAGTTCGAATGACTACGAAATCGTGACTTCCGGTTCCTCAATGAATGCGCGTGGACAAAGACTCGCGGTCTGAAAGTCTTGGGGACGATCGGAAGTTGAATAATGTTAGAAGATGACGTATAAGGTGCGCTGAGCCCGAAAAAAACGCCCACTACAATAGTATTTCATCACGCGTCTTTTGTCTGCGGACAAAAATTACGTTTTGTTATTTATTGCCAGCTTATGTGTACAGACTTTAGATTAGAAACTCGTCATTCATCATTTGTATTTGTCGAAATCGTTTTTTATGCGGAATGTAGCTTAAGATACGGTTAAAATTTAAGAGATTACGAGATTTGCCGTACGATGTAAGAAGGTTCTTATCTGATACGCGTTAATCCATCAAAGCGTGCGTCTCAGCGAATGATGTTGTAAATAAATAATTAGCTCATAGCTTTTGTCAGTTAAATTAATACAGTAATTATTTTTGTATAGTCTTAGATTTAGTAAGATTTTTTGTATAGATGTGACTAATCGTTTAATGACTTGTTACTCAATATTTTTAATTACAAATAGCGTATGTACAGGTTATACGACGATGTTATACCGATAAAAAGTAATTAATATATATATGAAAATCAACAATTTAATCTTTAGAATATATTTTTTGTTGTTTTTTAATCCTGATCTTATAACACGTTTTTAATAAAAAAAAAGTTGAAGTTTCGCAATATTTTGTTATGAAGTCTTAAAAAATTATACGATCTTGTTAATCAACAATACCGCGGATCGTATAATTAATATCGTTTTATCAAACATCAAAAGTATAATATCTATAAATGATCTTTTTCCAAGTATTAATCAATTTATACATTGCAAGTAATTGAAAGGTTCATTTTTCAAATAAGCACTTTTCCATGATTGGGTTTTTATATAAAACACTATTAATAGACTACATTTTTATGAAAAAATGTTTGGTTTATCATATTTAAAATTGTACAGGTTTATAGTACTTTTCTTATATATATATATATATATATTATAATATAAAGTTATATTTATGTACTTTTATGAAATATTTAATAAATTTTCAATAATCCTAAAAATTAAAAAAAAATTAAAATAAATAAGTGTTTAAAATCTTGAAAATTCGAACTGTAACTATATAAAAGCCACCTAACGCTTCGCAATGGAACTACTCATCTAAACCATCAATAGTCAGCCGATAAAAGGCCCACCTACATAACTGTCGGAAGAACACCGTAGCTTAGTTGTGCCAACTTACGGCAGATGTCTCTCTTTTGAAGTTGCAGGGACACGCAAGTCCACGATGTTTGGTGTGATTGACGAAGGACGGCAACCGCAAGCCAGTAATGGCTGCGTTACAGTCGCTTGCTCGTGTAACCCCAACACTTGACAACTTTCTTCTCAATGGCCATCGATATTGCCTACTTTCGAACATGTACACTTGATTCCAAAGTCAAAAGCCAGCAGGCTTTTCGGTCGGTCGAGAGTCTGGCCTCAGGGTGAAACCTAGTAGCTTTTTAAAGCCAAAAGACACTGGGAAAAATCGTGCCTCATAACCTCAAATAAACAAGAGGACAGCCAGGGATTGTTGTCTCGATCCAGAAGGGAGACGATGGCAATGAACGAGGACTTTAACTTTGCCGAGCTGTGTCGGCTTTGTTCGCTCAAGAGTAATCACCAGATGCAGATATTCGATAAAGAGGGCGAGCAGAGGCAGTTGCTCTTCAAAATAAGGTCTTGCATACCGGCGGTGGTGAGTTGAATTCGGTGCTCGAGCCGGATGTTTTGATTCGATTCACATGATACGTAATGCATAAGTAAAAGACTAAACAATACTCTGGTTTTAAAAATGATTGCTAAAGTACGTAGCTTCCTGACTGAATGATTTGATGAGTTTTTTTTTTTAAGTTAAAGTTCGAATTTTTGGAAGGAAAAAGTTACAATTATGTTTGTTATTATTGTTATTTCAGATAACAAAAGAGGATGCGCTACCCAAAAATATATGTCAGAGATGTGTATATAAGTTAGATATGTTTTATGAATTTCGAGTGAGCTGTATGACGACGGACACGGTTTTAAAAAACTACGCGGATAGCTTAAAGCAGCTTGCGACTACAGTAAATCATCAGGTAAATAATTAATTTTCACTAGAAAATTCTAGAAATTTCTTTAAAATTGTGATTAAAAGGTTTGTTTCATTTGTAGAAATACGAAATTTATACTTAAAATTATATACTAAATATTTAGATAATGTAAATTCGTGAATGTAACCAAAGTAAATTGACTTGGAAAAATTAAACAATTTTTAAGTTTTCTTAATTTTAGTATTCTACCTAACTATTATATATGCATATACAATAATGACTGCATAATACAGTACTGCACAGTATTTAAGAAAGTTAAAAAATAATACTGCGAAAATTACTCCAAACACGAAGTTCAACATTATTAAGTTCATATCAAAACACTTTTAAAATATGCATAAAATTGTACAAAAGAAAAGCTCGTGTGTAAACGCAATTATTAAAATCATTCACTATTTCTGAAGTAGTAAATATTACTTTAATATTTGAAAAATTAAAAAGATTAAAAAAGCATCAAATCTACACATCGTAGAAAAGTCAACACCCGCGACCGAGATCGAACAAACCCCTCCGAAAAAAATTCAGCCCCGCTCCCAATTCATTACGGCCATGAAACAATCGTCTCGATATCGGCGTCCTTCAAGCGCAAAATAACCGTCGTCCGTCAGACTCGAAAAAAAAATCCGGGCGCCTGAAAAAAGCGAAGGGAGGTGGGTGAGCAAAGTCCATCCCTCGGGCGTCCGAGTCGCTCGGGTGGCTCAGGGGGGAGGGGGGCACGAACACACCTGCCCCCCTCGGAGGGGTTCGCGCGCTCGTGTGGGTGTGTGTGCTGCAATCGCATCTCCACGCGTCTCGTCGTCGACGCGACGCTATATTGATCGGGGCTCGGGGTGGCCGGTCTATCCCCCCTCCCCTCCCCCTTCCCTCCACGCGACTTACGCCTCGTCGTCTACTCTGCTATTGTTTATTTTGCTATGTTTAGAGGACACTGGTGAATAACATTACACTTCTAGTTAAGAATATATATTTATTATATAATAGGAAGGTTATATTGAAAATTACATTGTTGTACAAACTACGTGTTGTCGTGCGAAGCGATCAGCGGAGAGTGAGAGATCGCCAGGACAAGGTTAACCGAAAAGCCCGTTCAGCAGAGGGCGCTAATAAATAAAATTGTTAGTGCAGTTTTCTACTGCTATCAACACTCACACTTAGAAAATATGCAAGATGCCTAAGTCATTACGCAATCGCTCGAAGCTTTCCTTTGGAAAAGCTTGTGTCAGGATGTCAGCTTGCTGTCCTTTCGAACATATGTACTTTATTTTATAAAACTTGTCATAGTATTTCCCTCTTACAAAATTATACTTGACATCGATATACTTGGTACGACAGTGAAACTGCGGATTTCTGATTATTTTAATCGCGCTTTGGTTGTCGATGTAAAGTATTGGTGTTTCGAATTTACAGGTAATTAACTCGCGAAATAATCTATCTAGCCAAACCATTTCTTGGGCAGTACTATGAATTCCGACTCTGTCGTTGAGAGTACGACTGTTTGTTGCCTTCGAGAACTCCATGAGACTAAATCACGACCTAGCTTAATCACATACCCTGATGTAGATTTTCTCGTTTTACAATTACCCGCGAAGTTAGCATCGGTATAAGATACCATTTGAATATTTTCTCTTGGGTCATTTTTTCCATAAGTTAAACCGTAATTCAGCGTCCCTTTTACATATTTTATTACGCGTTTGACATTATTCCAACGTCTCCCGTCACAATTTCATACACTTCGAAGATTATTCGAAACTGGAACTTCCGCACTCCTCAGTTTTCGTTGCCTCTCAGTGGGGTTATTTTAATTGTTTCACTTTCCATTTTATTTTTTCTTTCCTTTTTCTTAACTAGCACTTTTTTATTTTTTATATTTTATTTTATTCACCGTGAGCCTGAGCCCATAACCTATTGTTTATTTTGTTATATTGGACAATGATGGACAAGGTTAGCCGAAAAACCCGTTCAGCAGAGGGCGCCAATAAATAAAATTGTTAGTGCAGTTTTCTACTGCTATCAACATCTACTTTATTGTGCATACACGCGGCCGCCGTCGCCGCCACCGGAGAAAGCGAAAGTCAAGCTACTCTCTAAGCTACTCGTTTCCGTCTAGGCTAGCCGCTCTTTTATTCGGGCTTCTACGCGATGCTTCACTTTGCGTCCACTGTTCACCTGACCAGCCGCATGCGGGGGAACTTAATCCGCGTGCGCTTGCTTTGTCTCTCGGCGAGAGCCAGCTTTTCGAGGTAGTCTGTTTATTTTATTAATGGCTGCATTGCAGGTTGCGAGAGCTTGTTTGCTCTTGCTTTCTTAATTGTTCGATTATAGTCGGATTAATTGGGGTTTTAATTTCAGGGCTGCTTATAAAGCTAGCGAATCAAATTTTATTTATGATCGGAAGAGCGGAGATTGGGAATGTGATTAAAGGTTCTTGCTTCTTTTTCAGATAAAAAATGAATCTCCGCAAATTGGCTTGAAGGACTACAAGTCCGTTACAATTAAAAAAAATTACTCTTTTTTATATAGCATTAAAAATCAAGCCCCTCGCATACGATTTTATCACGTTACTCAGCCAATCTCTGCCAGAAATTAGATCAAGAAATATTTCCCTCCCCTTCCACCGCATTCGAACGGGAAACATATATTCAATCGCCGCGTCACCTAATAATTCCCCGTCAGCGGCGACGAGAGCCTGCCTCCCTCGACACGGCGTTTTTCAGAATTCCCACCGCGGCGCGCGGACTCTTTTTATCCGGCTGCTCTCGCTGCTGCAGCTGCAGGTGCGCGCGGGACTCCCTCCTCTCTCCTACATATAACGTCGTTTTTTCCGCGGCGCGCATCGCCGGGGCTCTTTTTTAACGATCCGGTCGCGCGTGGCATAGCTTCGTCTGGCCACTGCAGGCAGCGCGACACTGTCGGGCTGCGCGCGCGAGGTAAAACCTGTTCTAAAGGCTCGCTCCTCTCTCTCTCTCTCGCTCTCGCGGTGGCTCGCAATGAAAAAAGGGGGAATCTCCCTCGCAAGTCCAGCCCGACGTCGTCGTCTTACTTTTCGCGGTGCGGGAGATAGATATGCTTTGTCATCCTTTTCGAGACTTTGCGTCCGTAATAAACTGTCTGTGGGTATTTTTTAGTTGGATTGTTGTTGATAGGTAGATGGGTTATTTTTTTTTTATTTTAAGTTTATAATAGTATAAGTAAAATCTTTGAGGATTCGATAGATTTTTTCAATATATTCATGACTGAGTTAAAAAAAGTAATAAAAATCGTAATTTTTAAAAACCCTTTATGAAAGGAAAGTTTTGAAATTGCTGCTCCGTAAGTAACCTAAATGTCTCTAAAATTATAAACTTATCAAAGTTAATTGACTATTTAAACAAAAATGTAAGCCAATCCGTATTTGATATTCCCATTAAACGTTAACAAGACGAGCTCCTTAATTGGAGAAATCCGACGGGATAATTGAGAAGATCTCTACTTCATATCCCTTTATCCAGCCATACTTCAATTTTACCGGCAAACTCCTCTTTTTCGTCGTTTATTCTTCCTTTGCTACTTCATCCGTTTTTGTCCTTTAATCAGACGGACTTCATCTCTTCTGGGCTACACTTATCTCTTTGTTGCTTTTTTAATAAGTACTTTTCTTTCGATTTTCGAGTCTTTGTCTTCTTTTCTCCCGCGTTTCACAACGACATTAAACCCATCGAATGGGTTAAGCCTTAAATGAAATTCACTTAAATTACTGTTATTTACAAAAGAGATTAAAAAGACTACCTTCGATGTCTACGTCGATTAATCCAGTATTTTAATGAATGCAAATGATGATAGAACTTTTATTACTAGTTTTATAAAACGTCAAGTATGCTGGTACTAGAATAAAATGGTTTTCAGTTTTTCTATCACTACGGGTACATTTTACCACTAATAAATAATTAGTACTTTGACATAAGAACTTTGCAGTAATTAATTAATAACAAATAATCAATGTGCAGAAAACAGTATATTCTTCGAAAAAATCGTTCCTGTAAGTATTAAAGTATAATTTGTTATCTTGATTCAAAGTAATACCAATTTTTTTCTTTAGACATAATGTCAACGTAAAAAACTCCAAGAAAACTCGTAAAGAAGTTTTGCAGCGATGAAATTTCATCTAAAATTGCTTACTTTTCTCGTTCCTTTTTTCAAATCATATAGATTATTCTGAGAAAGAAATTAGTTCGGTCAAGTTTGCTTAATAAAACCTCAACCACTTTTTCATTGTTTTCCAATGTCCTCAAACTAGTTTTCCGAATTACTAATTTTATTAAAAAAAAAAAAATCTTCCAACGAACCTCCCACCTTCCTCGTCCTTATCTTCCCTCGGCTACTTTCCCTCAGCCATCAAAACCGAAATTCCCAGCAATCTGCATCCAGCAGTTCTCTTCCTGCAGCATCAGCGCAAGCTCTCTCCACCTCCTCGAGCTTCTCCGGGGCAGAAGCTCCCGCTCGCCAAAAAAAGCCAACGCACCATCAGGTATCCATCCATCTCCGGGCCTCCGCCGTGTGTTTGGCCAATGTCAGTGTCAAGGTCAGCCGGGCGACGCACCGCGGTGTCTGTGCGCGCGAGCGACGGTGGCGGCGCGACCGGGGAAAAGAGCGCAAAAGGGTGGCCAGCCGACGGGGCGCGGAGGGTGGGAGGGACCGAGAGAGCGAGCGAGCGCGCGCGCGCGAGAGAGGCCCTGCGCAACTGTATGCAGCCGGTAGTAACGTCAGTTTTACGCCGGGAGCTAAGCGACTCGCGCTGCCCGAGTCAGTCGCCGGTGTGTGCTGCGCCGGAACCAATACTGTGCGTTACGGTGTGCTGTGCAGCTGAGATCGAGGGTGGGGAGGTGTGCTTTCGGTAGTTCTTTTTTTTCGGAGTGAGGTTAAGGGTTGTCGAGGGGCCGGGAGAAGAAGAGTTCTTTGCTTTATTTATATGGGTAAAATTGATCATTTGTTTGAATTGTTATTTTGAACCCTTTTTTTAGGCCTTCTCGATTCGAATCTGATTAGGATTTTTATTTGTTTGAGAATCTTTGGTTCTTATGGTGTTGCGGATCCGCTGCTATTTGTTGGTAACATTAAATGATTTTATTCTTCTATAGTACTAGAAAAATTATTGTTTATCCGCAAGTTTTTTGGTTGGTGCGTCTTCTTCTTTTCGAATCCTCCTTTTAAAAGTGCTTAACGATAATCATATGCAAGTATTCATTATTTTAAAAGAATATTTAATCTTCAAATATTTTCAGTGCCCATATAAAGGCTTCGGACTGTCTGGTGTTAATTTACATAGTGTGGAATAAAGGCTTTTGTAAGGATTGGCTTGAAAAAAAGTCTCCGGCGATGTCGGCTCACAATAAAAACCGGCTTCTGTGTAACATTTTCTTGCTCGGTAACGACGCACACACGGGCAGGCCCTTTGCTATTCGCGTTTTGTGGTTGTTCGGCAAATTCAACATGCTCTTATCCCTAGCTTTTGTCACTCGCGGCTCACGTTCGTTTGCAATTTAAATTTTCGAGTGTGTGCAGTCACGAATTAAGACAGTTATATAATTCATGTCTAAGCGTAAAACAGTTCTGGCCGGACTTTATGACCTGCTCAGCTATAAAATTATTGTACTCCGAGCTCAACTAATTTAATTCCCCACATCGAGAGATTTATAGCGATACATTTGTAGCGGAGAAAGCGTTGTTAATTAACTTTGGATGGAAAATATTGGCGATTGAATGGCGAAGAATGGCAATTTAAAAATCGGTATTCCAACATTCCCGGAATGTGGTTAATGATAAGTTCGACGTGATCAAGGGTTAAGCACAAAAATTCATGCAATTTCGAGGCTGCATTCTTAAGGTTCGCAGATAGTCATCTGTAAATTGAAAAATATTTGTTATCGCAGTCCAATTTATATTTAGAATTCTTCACTATGTTAATTCTTTTACCAGGAACATTCCCATCGTCTACTTTGTCCCATAATTTAATTCATAACGACATTTTTCCAAAAATTGCCGAATCTTAATCGAAAAATAACAGTCTCAACCGAAAGCATCTCGAACTTGAAACAAATAAGCAGCGAAAGAGCGAGTTCGAGGCATCGAAAAAAAAAAATGAGGCCCAGAGCAAGCCTCGTATCCCGAGAAAGATCGAAAAACTCTCTCGGTGTATATCCCCGCGTCCTCGAGCGGCTTCGCTCTCTCGGACCCATAATATCCGCTCTCTCTCTCTCTCTCGGAGCTGCATAGTATCGCTCGGCGCTTGGGACATATATCGGTGCATAAGGTCGTTGCCGGAGGATCGATACTCCTCTCTCGTCGACCTTCGTCTCGCACGCGCGGCAGCAGCCGGCCGGGCGCTCTCGAGCAGCGCGTTTTCAACTCGACGACGTCGCCCGCCGCCGCCGCCGCCGCGCGCGCGCGCGCACACACACACGTACCCGCGAGCCCCCTGCACGCCTCTCCGTCTCTCTCTCTCTCTCTCGGGCAAGGAGGGAGAGGAGAGGTAGAGCGCGGAAAAAAACGAGCAGAGAGAGGAGAAAGAGAGGAGTCCTGCCGAATGCTGCGGGTGTGCTCTTTGCTCCGCTAGCCAGGACTTTTTCTTGCTGCTCGCTCCGACTACGTTTTTCAGGAGCTTTGAAGGTTCCCCGTTTGTTTTGCGGAAAATCTTTTTTCTCGAGAGTATTTGCTCTCGGGACAAAAGTCCTTTCGAACGCTTGGAAGGTCGTAGAATGGAGGGCTATTTTACATACAAGATATAGATTACATTCGCTCGGAAATTAGATTTGTATGATCTTCATTCCGCGAGTTTAGAAACAATTACTCTTAATTGCCGTTCTACGTGTACGTAATTCGACAAAAACTCGTATCGTCCCAAATAATCTCCGGAACCCCTCCCATCGGCGATCAGTCGTCCCGAACGAGAGCATTTCCTCTACTTTTTCAATCCCGCAACACCGTGGCCCCTGGCTCTCCTTCCCCGCACATCGCGGCGGCGCACACGTACGTACGTCCCGCGCGCCGTCCTTCTCGCTCTCGCCGTCTGCTCCTCTTTCTTTCTCAGCGCTCGGCGCGCGTCTTTCCCTCTTTCGTGAGAACGATCGGGGCTCGCTCGGCTGCTCTCGCCGCGGCGAGGCCTTGTTTCGCTCTCGCGCTCGCTCGTTATTGCAGCGGCGGCGGCGGCAGCCCCGCGGCGGCGCATCGACGACGGAGATCGCCGCCGAGCACGATGCCGCGGGCAGCAGCTGCCGCTCTGTGTGCGTGTCTGTGTGGAAGTACGGTCGCTCGCGAGGAGCTCGAGGACCGCTGCGCGCTCTCTCTCGCGCGTTCTCTTTCCCGCGAGCTCCTTGTTTAGGGGGCTTTTCGCGGATGCTTCGAGGATTTTTTTTTCGACGATGAGCTCGGGGATCATTGGGACGGTTTCTAAGGGGAAAGTTTACGCGTGCTTTGGGTGTTTTGAATAAACAAGTTTTACTTTCGAATTTTTTAGGGAGATCCTACTTGAAGGGTAATAAAGGACGCGCGAAGAGCTTGAGAACGCCGATAACAATGTTCGATACTAAACAAACTGTTTTGTGAAGTGAATTTTAATGAACCTTTCGAACTCGCGAATAGCGTTTAACAATGCAGTATTTAAACTACAGCAACACTCCTGGAAATTTCGATTTTGAGAAAAATTTTAAGGTTTTCTGTGTGAGTAAATTGAGATTTTTCATGATTACATTAATTTAATTAATATTTACTGTAAATAAAATATATTTTTATCCATCTTTTAAGAATCATATTGTTTTAGAATAATGTACATCTGAAAAGTATGTATTTTTTTATGTAAGTAGGTAAAGATTTGCTATTAGACAGATAAGTGAAACAAACACAATATACATTTACGTTTATCTAGTTATCTATAATATTTTAAAATTGTACAATATCGTATAATAATTAACTACTGTTGACTAAAATTACGAAAAAATCTACAGCAGATTCTCAGTGCGAACGCACCATCATTCCTCTACATAAACTTCACAATCAAATGAATCTTTCACCTTTAAAAACGAAAACCTTGAACCAACCAATTAGCCGAATAAACATTCAAAAACCAAATCTGAACGAAAGAAACAAACCAGCGCCCGTAATCCGAAGCCCTGCCCACGATTCAGCACTCCTTCCGCTCTGCTTGCAGCACAACGAGAAGGATAAGATGTCGAACGGCCAGCACCATCAGCGCTCGGCGTACGTGGAGGCGCACGCGGTGGCCCACGCGGCCGTCCAGCAGCACATGGCCCAGCAGGCGGCCCAGGCCAGGCTGCTTTCGGGCCCGGTGCCGAGCACCGCGCCTCAGCCCCCCAATCCCACCTTCACCCTGCCCGACGACGGACTCGGATACGACGACGGCGTCCGCGTCCTCCGCTCCATCGGCACATGGTAGGCACTCCCGCGGATAGGATTAGTTATTATTTAATGAATGATTTTCGATGTGTGAATGGGATTAATTGTGTGCAAGTGTCGGTAGTTTGTCTTCGCATAATCACGTCCACTGAGGGGTATTCTATAATTGTTTTACAAGCTATTATTTGTGGCATTATTAATTGTAACTATTATTATATTATTAGTCTTGAGATGACTGAGATATCAAACCGTCATACTTGTTCAGAGTTCGTGTTTATTTTTGAATTTTACTTTTTGTACACTTCGGTCACAAAAAAATGAATATTTATCTGTCAGAATCCAATGCTCGCTCATTGAACAATCGTCTCTCCCTGTCCCAGGTCTCCAGACTACTCGTCGGCAATGCGACCGGGAGCAGTAATGCCCGCATTTCCCGGTGCGCCGGAGCCGCAATTCGGCGCCAGCCGAGCGGCCCAGACGGCGGCGACGACGGTGTTGAGCCAGCAGCAACCACTGCGCAACGGTAACGCCGCGAGCAACTCCAGGCCGGGCTCCGTCTCGAAAGCGACCAACACCGGCGAGCCCAGCACGAAGGCCTTCGCCTGCACCGTCTGCGGGAAGGGCCTCGCGCGCAAGGACAAGCTCGTCATCCACATGCGCATCCACACCGGGGAGAAGCCCTACTCCTGCGAGGTCTGCGGTGAGTGCGAGCGGATCGGGTGGCCGCTTTTTTTTTCTTCTTTCTTTTTAATAAAGTTCCAATTAACAAATTACGCGAGGGCGACGAAGCTGGCGAATTAATAGTTGCGTTTTCGATGCAGGTAAAGCATTCGCAAGGAGGGACAAGCTGGTAATTCACATGAATAAGCTTCGACATCGGCCAGGAGTTGCCTCCCTTTCGACGCCTTCGGTCAATAATTTGCATAACGACCAGCAGCAACAGCAGCAGCAGCAATCCCAACAGCAGCAGCAGCAACGTCCTGACAGTACTCAAAAGCCTAAAGAAGAACCAGTCAGCTGGTCTTGTGAATTGTGCGGTCGAATATTGGCCACCAGGGAAGAATGGTCTCAGCATGCTCGGTAAATTCCAAATTTTACAAAATAAGCATTCTTACGAAGGAATAAAGAAAGAATTTGTGAGCAGCAAGGCTGTACAATCAAAATGTAAAAGTTTGTAAATTAATGTGGCACTATTGCCTAACCAGTATATTTATTACTTACTGTTTTCCAATGCGAATTTTCAAATAGATATCAGGATCAAAAATACATTGCAAAGCGCTCGTCCTCAGGCGTTGTTGCAACTTCGAACAATATTGCAGAAAGACTATCTTTCCCGAAACAATAAGACAAACTCCTTTCCACAGATCTCACCTCGAGTCCTCGGGGCCGCCGCAGCACGCAGCAGCCTACTTCCCAGGCTCGGTAGCGCCTCCGCAGGCCTACTCCGCCGAGAGGCACCACTGCATGATGTGCCGCACGGACTTCACGGACAAGACCGAGTTCATTCTGCACGTCCGCTCGCACTTCGAGCCCCACGCCCAGCAAGCGGCGGTGGCCGCGGCCGCGGCGGCAGCGGCTGCCTCCGGCAAGCCGGACCCCGCCACCGCCGAACTCATCGCCCGAGGCTTGGTGGATCCCAGCGGACTATGCAGCTAGAACCTCCTCGAGCTCCGCCGCCGGCACTTTCTCGCGCCCTCGGTTCGCGTGCTGCCGTAGCGGTGAGCTAAGCGACTAGGTTCGGCTGCACCGTTCAAGAGGCTTTAAATTGGGGAGGCTTCCGATGGAGATTTTCGGGTTTAAGGCTTATTTAGAGGGATGGAATCGAAGTAAGATTGTTAAGAATTTGCAAAAATATTAGGTTGGATGAAAATATTCATTGAACTTTTCATGTATTTAGACCGTAGATTCGTTTTTCTTTCATTACTTTCTTAACTTTGATCAGAGTAAAAAAATCATGTCAGAATATCAACAAGTACAAAAGTTATATATCTAAAGATGAATAAAAAATATAAAGCTAAATGAAAAATATATTTCTCGTTACAGTTCCTTTTAATGCTTCTTTGACTGTGCGAAGTTTACTCGTCGTAACGAAAAAAAGCCCTGTAAAAATGCAAATGTGCAAATGAATCATTCAGAAATGCGAACTTGATTTGTTACAAAGAGATTCTGAAAGGAAATAAGGGGCAATTAGTTTATACAAAAGTATATCATAATTTTTTAATAAATCAAATATCCTGGTTCTCATTAGCTTATTGTGATTGTAATGTTATTTTGCCACCGATTTTCTTAGTATTAAGTAGTCTTTGTCAAGTTGCAATACCTTTTGCATGTTACGTTACAATTTTAGACTTCAGTTAGGGTCGTTTTCTATTTGTAAAGATAATTACGATTACTAAGACTGTGAAATTAGCTTTTAATACTTTGTTTTTGTAATGAGACTTCATTGTTGTCTTTCACAAAACTGTTCATTAATTGGGATAAGAGTTTATGTATATTTTAAAGTTTAAAAATATCTTTCATTTTTTGGTTATTGAGACAACATGAAGTTAGAGTGTTAATCGATGAATGATTTACGTTTATTTTTTGAATTTTTGAAATTGAATGTGGCTTGAGTTCAATAATTGAAATAAATTTACAAGCATATTACTTATTAGTTGCACGTAAAGATATACTGTAGAAAAATACATCATGTAAGTTTTATTAATACTCGTAAGTATTCTTTTTCCCATTTCTTGTGTAAAAATACTTCAATCTATTAGTTATGTACACAGAACTGATAGTTTGGTTTCATCTTCCACAAATGCAGTTAATCAGTTGCAATAATTACTTTGAGGCATTTGTTTAAGAATAAAAGGTTTTTAGGAAGAATTTAATAATTTCATTTAATTTTCATTTTTTGAATTTTAAATGAAAATTTTGTATGTTAAAATCATTATGAGAGGTTTTGTGAATGAAATAGTGATAATAGATTTTTATTGTGAAAGTGTTATCTTTTTGTTACTTCCGTTAGTCATAAGTTAGGTTTAAGAGCGCAAATGGATTTATAAAAAGTGCGAAAGAAGTTGTGCCTCCTCCCTTGCATTACAAAATTTACTGCATTTTAATTCACTATCATGAAATTGTAATAATTTTGTTTTTTTATTATTCTGTCTGTATCTATAATTAAAGACTTTGAAAGTCCGAATATACATTTTTTTATAGAATTGATATTAAATTATAAAATTGTAATGCTGATGAAAAGAAAAAAGAACTCAAGTCTTAAGGTAAATGCACTGCAACGAAACAACATTACTAATGTGCAATCACTATTGTAAAAAGGAAGAAATTTGCGTTTTAAAGAGATGTACATATGTTTCAAAGTACATATGGTGCCTTCTGCTTGACTTTATCTTCTACAGTATGTGCTTGGGAGGCACATTGTCAATTGCGCTAAAAAAATGCGGAATACTCGTATAAGTTTCTAGAAGTACAATCTGATTTTTAGGGAATTATTGTAATTTTTTTATACTGCCGTAAGTGATTTACTTGCTGAGTATGAACAATTCGATAACTGACTTTTATACTGAAAAAGTCTTGCAACAGAAGTCAGTAAAATACTGCCATAATCATTAAATACAATGTATACTCATTACACCTTTATAAATAAATAATACGAAATAATTCTTAATTTTAGAGTTTTTATTCACGACTGAAGATCTACATTGCTTCCAAATATTAATTTAACAGCATTACATTTTGAAGAACACTTGAAAATAAAGACATTCATTTTTATTACTCATTGTTACAATTTTTTAATGCTTACAAAACTTTTTAAAAAGTATCTCAGCAAATAATATAATACTTGATAAAAGTGCAACGTATTGTACGTTATTATTATCATCATCAATTACGTATAAATCGTATATTAATGCCAGTTTACTAGCTACAAATGGATCTACCGTTGCAATATTATTCTCAGAATCTACAGAATCCAAAAATGAGGTAGTCGAATTTACGATTTTTAAATGATTTTTTAGTTCGGTATTATCAAAATTTAAAAATCTAAATTCTATATCTTTGATGATAAACGTTTGTCCGGGAAACGATGGAGCTGACAAATCGATATTATAATTTTTCTTTTTTTTTGCGAATTTAATTACATTTTCTGAATCGAGTAATTCAATTACAATGATTGCATAAGTTTCCCACCACAATTGGTACTTTGATTTACTATTGTTCGTAGGGGCAACAATTAATTATTTCTTTTCGAAAATGCAATTTTTATAAATCTTTTTCTAAAAGATGAATAATAATAGTGATCTAACATATTTATATATTATAACGATTTAAGCAATTTAAATTTAAAACACTTACTGCAAATACTAGATTGGTAGTAATATTTCTTGAGGATACTTGAAAATGATTCTTCTTAGCCAATATAGCATAAATGAAAAAGCTACCGATGATTAAAACAATAGTTTTCATTCTCACAATTATTTTTTTATCTTTAAATTTACGTGAAATATTTCATTTTAGTTCAAATACTTTTATCCTTGTGCGAAAAGGAGCAGCAGGAAATATTTTTTGTCCAAATATTAATTTGAAATAAGCTTCGATTTTTGCAAATTGCTTTGAAAAACTTTGACAAAACTATTCGTTTAAAAACCAAAGACCTTTCCTATTTTTTCCCAATAATTCTAAAAACAAAACACTTTCACTACCCGAACAAAAAGATAAGACGCAAAGCTAAACCCAAACGATCTACTTTCCTACATACCCGCTTCATTGTCGAGCGCATTCCTCGATCAAACTGCCGATACGCAAAAAAAAACAGTTAACTAGTCGTCGGCGACAAAGGTGCGGCTCGTCGGCCGATCGAAGGCGAACCTGGCTCGATGTGCGGGGCCCAGGAACTCGAGAAATGCTGCTCCTATTGCTTTACGATCCAGAAGAGATAAATTAAGCCGGGCATTATGAATTCCGAATATGTACCTGATATCGTGCGCTTTCACCTACTTTATGCGTGTGCTCGCAAGTCACTTGTTAATACTATTATGCGATCGGTGAGTCTTCTGGAGCTCCGAGGGGAGGGGGGGGGGGAGATATGCATCATGGGAATTTAGCGGCTCGTCGGCTATCGGGGATCGAGGATCCGAGGAACATGCAGGCGGGCCAAGTGGATTTTCGTTGCAGTCGTAATGCGTTATGTAAAGCGTTGGATTTATGCAGCTGGGTTCATTGGGTGTCCGCACGTTTTGTAGCTGTTACATTTATGATAGGAAGATCAATTTTGGGCTTTGGGTGTTATTGCGTCCGGCGGGTATATCAGTATTTTCAATAAATACAATTTTTCCGAAAATTTGCTAATTTTATAAGGTGGGTCTTAAAAACAATGAGTTGCAAATGAATTAGAAATCGAAGCACTTGTTTCGTATCAGAAGAAAATGGCTTTGACGAAGATTATCTATTCCAATGCAAGAACCTTTTGAATCTCCGCGAAGGTTCACAAATTTCCTGCGAACGAGGTGAAAATTTGAATATAAATCTGTTCTTGCACAAGTCGTTTCTGGCTCCGCAGTCTTCCATTCTTCCAATTAAGGAGATTATAAGATGATCGATCAGCTTGGGGCCATTTTTTAGTGACGCTCGACTTTCCCACAAACTTATCCGCGCTTGCAGAAGATCGCAAAACACTTCGCAGGCTTTGCTCGTCGGGAAGAAAGAGAGAGAGAGAGAGAAAAAAATAATACTACAGACTTGAGCGCGAGTTCAGGGCGTGATTGCGGCGGGAATGGAGAGTTGTTGCGCCACAGTACCAAGGGGGATTCAAAGGTTAGCAGATGAAAGTAAATCGGTTCATTGGAAAGGAGAGAATGTGAACTTTATAAGGAGCAGATGTTCTCTGCTTTTTCATTAGGCTTTTTGCTCGCCTTTTGCAGTCTGTTTAACATTCCTAACGTGCAAAACCTTCTCTTTTATATAACGATCGCCTTTGTTTTACATAATTGGCGATGGCAAAACGTATGGATTCTTTTGCTTTTTGTACATATTAATTAGAGGATTATATCATTAGATAAGCGAATAGTGCACAAGTAATTAGGAAATGAATGGTGACGTATTATTTTGCTCCTCTATTGACAAATTTTTAGTAGCTAAAAGGTACAGATTTAATCGAAGGTTTTTGGTACATTTCAATTTCAATTGAAAGTGCAACATAATTGAACTATTTTTAATAGTCATATACATTTGGAAAACAAGTAAAAAATTATCTCTTCCAAATGCAATTATATTTTTTAAAAATTCAAAAAATAGCACTGAAAAACTCTTTGTAACTGTAAATAAATTACTCGATTGCAACTTTCAATTAATTCCATTGTCTAATGTTTGATGACATAAGTTTCGTAACGTAAGATAGAACAAATACGGTTGACAAAAATGTAAAAATGCAGCTCTAACCGGGAGCAGAGCTCACGAACGAATCTCAGCGAACGTAACGAATCGAAGAGCGAAAAAAGAAACTTTGAAAGTCATTGTCGATAAAGATAAATTTATACAGGCCACCCGCAATTCTGTCGCTAATCGATACTTTGGATCTTCCACGTGAACGCGAGGCTCTTCCTTCAGCGGTGATACAAAAATTCCAAGGTCGCGAAGTAAATGGCCCAATTAAAAAGGCTTAAAGGCTAACGATCTTCTTGCATGGAAATCGGGATTTTAATATTAAAAAAATGTTAAAATGTATAATTTCTTGCTTTTGGGAACTCAGTCGTGTTTACTATATTTTAAAATATAACAAAAGTAAAAGCATGTAAAGATAGTAGCATTGTTTAAATCTTGGCCTTTAAAATTATAAATTTTCTAAAAGTAATCGTTTAAAAAAAAAATAAATTCAAATTTTGAAAATAACAATTTTTATTGAGTATAAAATTTTTTACACATTTAAAAAAAAAAACTATAGTATACTATACTCGACGTTTTTGATTTTCAGTTTCATTATCACAGATACGAAACTCGGTTCGGTAACAAAATAGATTTTTCTCCATCAATAAAGAATAAAATAATTCACTGGATTACGATATACGAACAAACTGAAATCGCTCGATACACAAACACGTCGTTACTACACGCGGGTATCAATTACGCTAAAAGATCGAGAATACGAGATATCGCTTATTACGGAAAGCTCGAGAAAAGAAATACGGAGAAGAAATAAAAGAACGGAGAACATCGGGGATCCTCTCACCCAGCTGCCAAGCGTCGTTAGGCAGTCGGTGCAGTCCTGGTCCCCTTCACCGGGTCGCTCGCCTCAACTCTTGCTGAAGGTGTACGAGAAGCCGTCGGGCGTCCTGTTGAAATCCAGTTTGCCGGGCGGGTAGAACCTCCGGGGTGACGGGGTCGTGATGTCGTTGTAGTAGCGGATCGGCGCCGGGGGAGCCGGAGGCGGCGGGGTCGGTCTTGGCAGGGGCTGGTACTGGGAGGCGATCGACCCGACTGGACCGTAAGCCGGTGGATTGCTGTACTTGGACTCGTAGCGGACCGAGCCTGCTGGGTACTCGACGTACGGGGAGTGGTACTGTAACTGAGCGTTTCGTCGAGGATTCGTAATGAAATTTTAGTTAATAGTGCCTTGGGTGGATCATTTATTTTGTTCATTTTTTTTTTTTTTTTGTGAATTCTCGCTGGGACATTTGCTGTGATGGAGTTTTGTAAGTGGGTTAAGAACTTGACGCAGGCTGTTTATGTAAAAATCGTTTGAAGCCAACGGTAAATGACGGTCTAAAGTTTACAAAAAGAGTTTCCGGCCTCCGGGTCACATATTTCAATCAGGCTTTTAGTAGGGGACGTTTTTGGATCTCGAAAAACGAAACCTGTCAGCCAGGGCTCGATATTCAACGCAATCGAAGGCACACGTCAACAGGGTCATTATTATCCAACCATTTACCAACTCAAACAGTTCGCCTCGGCAACGTTCGAAGATATTCCCGCTCTCCCCGAGAACGATAACTCACCAGATCGGGGTGCGGCGGCGGCGGCCGGTTGTACCTCGGGGCGGCGGCGGCAGGCCTCGGGGGCGGCGCGTACCTCGGCTGCTCGTACGACGGCTCCTGGGTCTCGTACTGGGGCTCGTAGGGACGTCGGACCAGCTGGTACCTCGGCGGGCTCGGCGGGGCCGCTCGGGGCGCCGGCGGCTGGTAGTCCGGCGGGTTGTACTGCGCGAGGGGCACGTACTCGGGCTGCGGCGGCGTGGGCGGCGGCTGGGCGGGTATGTGGTCGCCGCTCGCCTGCGTGGGTCGAGCCGAGAAAAAGAGTTTGAGACACGGGGTGTCGAAGGCGTTGTTGTATTGTTGGGCGTACGGGGATAAGGATCGGAGTGCCAGTTTTGGCTTCGCTTTATTTGGCCTTTTTTCGCTTAATGAGGAGGTGATTGGCTGATGATTGGTCGATGAGGTGCTGGATTCGTTTGGATCGTCG
The DNA here is from genome assembly GCA_035582935.1 of Ormyrus thymus. Lineage (NCBI taxonomy): Eukaryota > Metazoa > Arthropoda > Insecta > Hymenoptera > Ormyridae > Ormyrus > Ormyrus thymus. The sequence goes on from JAWWEM010000027.1 coordinate 11,823,294, forward strand.
TTGCATAAAGGGGGTATGGCGGTGATAAGATCGTTTAATCTTCAAGTGCAATAAAGGAAATATCGGCGTAAATTAGTTGATTGAGGATTGTGTTGTTTAATTAAGATTTTATCTGTTTTTATAAGCGCGGTTTGAGTAGCATTATTGGAAAAGGTATGTTTGTTGCAAAGTTTCTTTTATAACCAAGAAAATTCTCAACTCGTTGTACAAACGTTTTTGTACACGGAGAAAAATTACTGTATTGTTTAGCAATGGGAGGATATACTTGTATTGTGAGGAAAATTACTATTCCGTATTCTAAAATTTAATATACGAATAGCAAAAATTAATAAAAAATTTTTGTAAATTTTACTATAATAAATTTATATTAAATTTTATGATACAGTAATTTTCGTCACAATACAGGTATGTCCTCTCATTGCTAAACAATATAGTAATTTTTAGTAGGTAATTTTTCTCCAAGTACGTTGATTGAGAAGTTACGCGTGCATTTAATTGTATTGATTGCCAATACTGAAAATTACTATAATGAAGGTAAAAATCATTAATATACTAATAGTCTAATAATCGCATAACAAAGTAATTAGACGATAATTTGTAAACTTTATTAACCTAATAAATTGCTCCATTCAACTTCTTACACCGTATCCTACCAATTTACCAAATTTAATCTAATAAGAAAAATAATCCCTCGTTGTGCAACCACTGCAGCGTGGTACTAAAAAGCCACGTAAACCACTTGCTATCTCAAGGGTACTTTTGTGAAATTCTACCTCCATCTACCATCCAATCTGAGAAAACTGCAACCCGCTCTTTAACTTATCAGTTCTCATCAAACACAATCCAGCGTAGAAATCAATAACCCATCCAGCCAACGCTCCCATGGCGCAACGATCCTGACAATCCCAATAATTTCGCTCTTCCCCCCTTGACGATTACACGCTTCGCAATCGGGCTCCGAAGAAGGTGTTATCGCTGCGGGCTGGGGGGGGGGGGGAGATAAAGTATCGCTCACCTGAAAGCCGTTCACGCCGGCGGTGTAGGTGACGGTGCGCCTCTGTCCCGTGGGATCGACGTAGGAGTAGGAGCCGCGCCGATTGCCGTATTCGTCGCTCTCCTCCTTGAACTCGACGCCGTCCTCCTGCGAGTACGAGGCGCCGAAGGTCCCGTCGCCGGACAGGTAGCGCGAGTCCTTGAGAATCGCCGCGTTTTGGGAGTCCACCTGGCACGTCGCTACCGCGAACGCGCAGGAGAGTATTATCTGGCGGGAAGGGAAAGATTTTAAGTTGCCGATCGAGGGTGTTCCGAAGTGGCGAGGGGAATGATAGTTTTTTGTACGTCGTTGAAGGGGGATGATTTTTTGCTGCTTCGCCGGTAAATCTATTTTATGGATTGTTTTCTTTGCAATGTCTTTTGCATATTCAGATGAGGAAAATTTATCACTTTTCTGTGCTGCAACGCGACAATGCAGACTTCGTCGTAAGATTTGAACTGCATCCGCATTCGTACATAACCGGTTTTGTGCTTTTCTTTATTGTAAATGAAAGAAGGCTTGCAGAAACGTTTGCATTATTTCACCAGCAAAAAAGAAAACGAACTTGTAATAAATTATAAATTAAAATGCCTTTCTTATCAATCTAAATCACCACAAAAATGCCAAGGATATAAAATGCGTATCATATCAACCCTTTCTTTTTGATTTCATTAAAAATTTTTATTGTATAAATTTATTATATAATATAGTATATGCTGATGTATTCTGTCAGTGAAATAATGAATTCAAAATATTTCGATTATCAGATTTTTGAATTTTATCAATAGTGAAAGCAGTGCATACATATTCATTAATTTCTCGATAGATTTACTTAAGGTGTATTTGCATTAATATACTAAATTAACTATTAAATCAAAATCAATAACTATAAATAATTATTTAAATAAAATTTTTCAACTTAGATTGTTAAATCCACGTACTCTTTAAATTGAAGAAAACATTTTTAAAAAGTTGATTTAAAGACACTATTAAAAAGTAAACTTTGTGCTCGAAATCTAAATGAAAAAAGTCAGGACCCGTCCACAAGAAGTACTATTAATATATAACCGCGGTAGCAAAAATAACGAGGGGGGTGGGTCAACAGGTCAACAGAAGGGGGTTAAAACAAAGAAGCTAATTAGTCAGCTTAGCAAGAAGGCAGATAAAGGAGGCAAAACTTACGAGCGAAGCACTCATCGCACTCGTGGATGAAGGAAACAGTGCGCGGCCGCGGGCCCGAGAGGGGCGTTTTATACGGAGGTTGCGAAGGTTCAAGCCCACCTTGCACCGGCGCGCGCTCGACCCGGCAGCGGCTCTCCTCCTGCTCTATTGCTGCATCGCGCCCATTCATGCACACTCACACATAACCACGCCCTAACGGAGAGCCCAGACAGCCATAAATACGCGTCGAACTCTCTTTCTCTCTCTCACTCGCTCTCTTAATTCCAATCGCTCGAATATATACTAATGCAATTAGACGGACGTTTTGTTTCGGCCCTTAAGACGCGTGAGAAAGTATATAAGCGAAATCGTACAGGATGGTTATTTATTATTTCCCCGTCGCGGGATTTTACACGGCCGAGCATTGTGGGAGCCAGGGAGTGTCGGCCTTTTTTGCAGCCCGGTCTGGCTAATTTCGTAGGTAATGCCGGGATTTAGAGGGATTCCGAGGAAACTGCCGTGTAATTGATAAGTTGCCGCTGGAATGTAATCGAATTTAATTCAAGCGAGCTTGATGGGTTGTAATTGCCTCCAAGTATTTTAGAATTGGATGATTGGAGGTAAATCAATGTTTAGTGCCTGCTATAATGCTTATATTTTTATATTAATTAGCTTTGACGTTGTTATGCTGAGTTTGTAAGATCGTATAGATTGATTGAAATGGATAGTTTCTGTCAGAATAGATTGAAAAAAGCTTCTGTTTGTTTCAGTAACTTTTGAAATAATATATTTAAGCATTTTTACACGACTTTTTTAGATACAAATCTGAATAAACGTATAGATAAAGTCTTTGTAAGTTTTGTTTGTATACGCGCAAGATAAATTTCTTTTTACTTCAAAGTCCACCTTTCCGGAATAAATAAGCAGCATTTTGCATCAGCTATCAGCCAAACCAGTCGGTTATCTGCTTTTCGTCACCTGATGTGCCCTTCGTCACTCAAGGACGTCTCCAAACCGAAGATCTCTTTCTTCTTCGCGTTTGTGAAACGGTATCTTGCACAAAAATCCACTTCGTCCGGTGACGTTCGTAAACTGAATTAGATCACAGCAAGCTCATTAACAATCCTAATTCAATATGTAAATATTCATCAAAATCCGACGGCCTCACAAGATCACGAAATCTTAATAAACGCATCTGAAGAAAGAGCTGCTGCCCTCAAGGTAAGGATCGCTCCGGAATGCTGCTCACCTTTAAAAGTGAGCCTTTTTCGCGCGCGAACCTTTTCGCTTCCTCGTTACACGTATCTCACTTACTTGCAGGAGTTGCTTCGCCCCGCGTCGATACGTCGGACTTTTCTGTCATTATCGGGAACCGCGAGGCGGCCGAGCTCAAAGGGAAATTCCTTATGCATGAGATGCAAAGTTCCTCCCAATGGTAAAGCGAGCCTCTGATTTTCGTCCAGATGCTCTCCATGAGAAGCGGATTCTCGATTCTGGGGACTTTGTGCAAGCAGCCCCGCGGTGTGTCTTGCGGTGTTGCAACGAATTGCCTTATTGTTTCGGTAACTTTGGCGCCGCGTTTTTTGTATGCTAATCTACGGCTTCGCGGGAAAATGACAGGAAAAGATAGCCATTCTCGTATTGGCACGAATGTCGATGTTTCTCATTGTCCTCTCGCTTTTAGATCTTTGAGTCACTTTTTTAATGTAGGTGTGAAGAAAGGAAAACTCAGAATTAAATTGCTTATATATGGTGCCTTTATCGCCAAAATTCGAATAAAGAAGGTCAACTCGATGAGGGTGTGTTTGTATAATGTATTAAGTCTTAAAGATTAAAATAAAAATTCTTGCTCTATTTAGACGTGGACACGCATAAAAACGCATTCATTGAAAAAGCTAATCGCAAATGTTTAATTTTTGTGTGTATGCAGAACTTGAAAATGAAATCCTCGTCTACCGTTACAGAGGGTTTCCTGTCCGTAAATTTTAATTATCTATAACTTCGTCGCATTAATAATTATGTATCCTGTATTTAACGATGAGATTTAAAATTAACGTTTTAAACGCCACCTTTTAGAATTTGCCTAAATGTCGTAACTGTAACATCGACGGTGAGTAGAGAAGATTGTATTTGTGCTGCCGGCTGCTGCGGCCAAACCAATACCGATCGACCTTTAGCGTAAAAGTTCGGTTGGATCTTGGCAGGCGGCGCGCGATAGTCCTTGCCAATGACGTCACTCTCCTTCACTGGTTAGAAAGGATGTGTCGTTTAAAATTGAAACCAGTAATTATGAAGCACTGTCAAAGGCAATGCGCATTTCGGATTTTATAAAAATTTTAGATAAAGATGTGAAACAAAACTCTTGTATAAAAGTCCTCTCGTAAAATTATTATCATTTATTATTATGGAGAAATTTATGTAATGATATTTAATTCTAGATTTAATAATATATGTAGATTTATTATTATTAGTAACGGATGCTGGAAGTTATTTTGAGAAAACTTTGCTTTGAAGAGAACGATTGCGTTAGGAAAGCCGAAAAATCTGCAGTGAAAAGCGTCGTTATCCATTTTAATAATCAGCGAAATTTCCCCGCATACCAGGAAGGTGAAAATTGATTTTTCACTAATTTACTTTAAAGTACAATTTATCGCGCGCGCGCGCGATATTTCGCAATATCGTTTATCAGCCTGGTCCACACTTCCCGAAACAATTTTTTTTTTTTTTTCACTTCGGCGGGGCGATTTTGTAACCCGAGAGCGAGCTCGGGCGCGGAGCCCGACAGCGTAATTTCGAAAATCGTCCTTAATTTATCTGCTCGCGTCTAAAAAATAAGAAGAACGAGTAATTATCCTCCGTAGCCTTTATTATCGTTTTCACGGGATCGTTCGTTCCGTTTATGCCGCATTTTCGCAGCCGCGCGGCTTGCCCCGCACTAATACGCTAATTTTTTTTGCGCGGCTGGAAACGGCGAGTGTACGCCGCCAGAAATGTTTATTATGCCACGGCAAATAAATTGCACTCCGTTTTGCGTTATTCCGCGGAATTCGGGGGGATTCCGCGAACGGTGTACAATTACATTATTCTTTAATTCGGAGTTTCGGAGTCAAAATTTTTCCGATATAGCATTGGTCTCTTCGAGAGTTGACCGCTTTTACGATCTTTATATATAATAAAGTCTTGGTCAACGGCGACACGCACTCGGTCTTAAATTCGCGCGCGGATAATTATTTTAACTGCAAACAAACCGTACGCCCTCGACGTTTAGCCGCGGCTTTGTGGAAAACAAGTGTTCTATTTTTAAGATCACCTTGTGCGACCACATTTTTTTTAAATTACAGCGGGTCCGCTTGGAAAAGGGAGCGTTATTATATTCGAAAAATTGTACCGAAGAATTTCAATGCTGCGGCGATTCTAAACTACGAGGCGAGAACTTTAGAATTTGCGGGAGACTGGTAAGTGTAGAGGGGCAAAAAATGAAAATGTCCATTATCATAGCTATGTATAGGTATTGAAACTCCGATGCTTAATGCACCGGGCACAAAAAAATACTGGTAAATAAGACGATTTGCGCGGAGGTATAAGTAGCTCTTGCAGTTATGCGTATTTGTAACCAATTACTTAACACCGCGTATACGGTATTGCTTTTTAAAGATACGCGAAAAATACTTCTGTTCCCATTTGAGAAATACGATTGAGTATTCTAAGATTATTTGAATATTGACTGGTCGAATTTTTATGGATGATAGAGGTTTTACTGGCAGGATTAAAGAGCCTAATAAAATATGACTTCATATTTCAAGTAGTTTTATTGCTGCAGAATAAAACTCGAATATTTTGCTGACCTTTTTAATTGTAATCATAAAATAGCCTATTTCTTAGAGCTTCCAATAATTGATTTCTGTTTAGTTTATAATACTTTTTACAATTACATCCTAGAAAGTTGTTAAGTAGATGCTTAAATATTAATTATTTTCCCACGCGTTTAAAGCGTTTAACATTATTATGAGAGGCTCTAATGTAAATAATTAAATTTAATGGTGTAAAAATTGCAAAAAGTATCTGTAGTATTAGGTAGAACTTTTGACCACTTTTAAAATCTTGTCTTATAAAATTGATAATAAAAAGCGAACAACGACGACATTGAAAGTAAACTACTGCATGATGTAGCAAATTAACATTTTTAAAATCAATTTTCATATTGCTTCGAAAGATTGATCAATAACTGAAATACTCATTTCGACTGTATTTTATAAGAGCCATAGACTTTTTGAAAGTTAGATAACACTTCCTAGAAAGCAATTAACTGTCTTCTAAAGTAAAATTTATAGTTTAAAATAATAAATTTTAAACTGCGGTATTCATTAACTAATATTATGTACGACGTTCAAAACAAAATTGTAGGGAGTGCAATAAAACGGGGTAATTTATTTTGCTAATTCTTACGTACTGGTCATTCGTCGGACCGCTTCACTGGAAGCAAAAAATAATCTTGATCATATGGAGCAGGCGATGAAAAAATTATCGCAACGGTCTATTCTCATTGTCCTTGAATTTCCTGATTTTTTCCGATGCTGCATAGTAGATATTATAAAATATAATTTACTTCTTTATCGCCGATTGATATTAAAAGATACTGGTATCAATACGCAATAACAGATTTCACTATGTTTTTTACGATAGAATTACATTCAATTCGAGGGAGTTACAGATTCTAAGAAAAAATTTTTTTTTTAATTTCTCTCTTATGTATAAAACGAGTATAAATTAATATCGCACCTAAAAATGAAAGTCTTTTTCAAAACACGACCTGAATTTTTCATTTAAAAAAAGTTTTGCATTCAACTGCGTGCATTTGTTATTTAAATTGTGCATTCAGAAATAAATTACTTACGAAAGTTCAATTTATCCCGAGGTTCCTTGCCTCTCTCGTTGCACAATTAGTTTACTTAATTTAAGTTTAAGAATAATTTAACTAAATTATGGTAATTGTTCTTATTTTCGTTTGTTGGATTACTGACCGAGCCTCAGAATAACCGATTACTATACCCCATTTGGAATTGTTATTTTGCAATGATGGTGTATTTTACTCTCGGTGCGCCAGTCAAAAATTTTTATTGCATTTGAATTTAGCAAAAAGAAAATCGCATTTTAATGATGATAGCTTACAGGGAACATTTGAATATCCGACCAAAAAATCAGATAAATGGTGTTACAAAAGTGTTTAAAAAGTTTCTTAATACACGAAATCAAATGATTGTCAAGACTTGTATAAAAGTCCTAAAGTCTTTTAGAATTTTTAAAATCATTGCAATTAACGAATCGCAACGTCAAATAAATCAAACTTACGTTCTTTAACGAATCCGAATTTTTATTTACTCTAAAGCGACTGAAATAAGCTAGGAAATTGATAATAGTTGACACACCGCGAGTACATCGATGACAAGCTAAATACCTGAAATAAATCACGCCAAAAACGCCGCGGCAATTTCCAAAAGCAATAAACTCCTGGCAACACGAAATTGATAGAAACTTTTTAAAAGCCTAATTTCCATTCTCCCTACCTCGAATGTCATCATAACCTGCGTTGTATCTATATTCCGCCTGATAATCAATGCCGCTAAAAGTAAAAGCCCTATTAAATCGCGGCCCGTCAATTTTTCCCCCAAACAAAAACAAAACGCTACCCATTACGCCCTAAACCGATCGGCGCGCAATATACAAGCCCCGAACGCGCACACGCTGCGCGCGCATTTCGTCAATGATCCGCAAAAACTTAATTGCCTTTTAATGCCGCTCGTAAATAATGAAAATCAATCGTAATCGAACGAGTGCGGCCGGGGCTGTAAAACCCCCGCCGATGTGTAATCGTTCGAGGCAAATCGACAATGGAAAACGGAGATTCTCACGGGAGCCAATTCGGGACCGGATAAAAAAAGGCTTTCCTCGCCTGATTCCACCCTCCCCCCCCCCCTTCCCCATCTCTCAATCATGAGAATCACGAGTCGAGAGTTTCACGACGAGCTCCGCGATGCAGGCCTCACGAGGCCTCAAAATCTCGGTAATTAAGTCTAATGAGTCCTGATGGCTGGACCGCAATCGTTCGGAATTTGGATCGAAATTTTTACGATGCCCCGGGCGATTATACGATCGAATCGCGAAATCCGGGTGAGCTTTATATATACGGAAGACGATAAATTGGAGTAGCGTAACTATTCGATTTAACGGGGCGCTATAGTTTCTAAAAAATAATTACTTCGTTAGATAATTTGGCGAGCGACGCATCTCCTCGCTGCTCTCCGGTGAAGAAAGTTTTCACTTTAGTGGCTTTTTTTATGAAGCGTTTTCATTTAAAAGTATACACCGGGGTCTGCCGAGCGCTTTAAGTACTGACTGCAAGGATTATACGATCGATAAAGTTACGAGCAACATCAAAGAGCAGGTGTTATTATGTATTTCATGCACGAGAAGTAATAATGGAATTTTTATACACTTCAAATGATTGAAACGGAGGCAAAACATTTAACTTTTGAGGGTATATATAACGTTCAATATTATATTGACCAATAAAAGGCAATCTTTAGGATCAGCCTGAATTCTTTGATAATGACTAATTACAGATGTTAATGGTACCGAAGCAGCTGTAATGCTCAGTTTGTTTTACTTCTTGGCTTTTTGTTTGCGAAAAATAATTCAATTTAACTGGAGATAATAACGTTGAGCACTCAATGGAGAATTTTTACTTTTTGATTTATGTCGCATAAACGTTGCAGTTTTAAAAAGGTTTAATGACCTTAAATTTATTTGATCCCACGATTTATGTTTTACATGTCTGGTTGCGTAATTTAATACGATTAATTGCAGTATGATCTAGATTTCAGTTAACATCAAGATCAGATTTTCAACGTGGAACATTTATTTGTAATTCAAAATAATGAAGTATTTTTTTTATCAAATATCATGCACCTTTTTTTTAATGTAAAAAGTTATGAAACTGTTCTCTTGTTTTAATGAATTTACGTGCCCGAATTTGGGTGAATTCTTCCGAGAACGTCGAAAACAGCTTTTCGAAAATCCCAATTTTCCCGTTAAAAGGTCCGAAATGAAAAATAAAACTCCGATGAAAATGTTTTAAATTACACTTCTCGCGGCAGGCGTGCATTTCCCGAAAAAACGATTAAAATAAATTTTTAAAAGCGCCTAATCGCCGCTCGAAAAAAGCACCGCGCCGCAAATGTCACACTCCGCCCGAGACGGCTTGGAAAAAGGTTTCAAAACGCCCGGGAGCTAATTTGCATAGTTCAATAAAAACGGAGAAACACAGATGCATTGTGCTGGGGAGAGCAACGGCGGCGCTGGGCCGTTTCCTCTCTCTCTCCGTCGGCGGGGAGAGAAAAAAAAAAGGAAAAAAAAAGGAATTGCCACCCATTCCTTATCCTAAAATGCGCCTTTCCAGGTCGGCCTGAAAAAACGCGGGGGTTCCCCTACCCCCCTTCGGCCATTGAGCCAAAGTCGGCCTCGTCTAATTTTTTCCTCCGCTTTGTCGGGGCCAGCTTCCTAGGATTTTCTAAAGGAGCCGTGGTTACGCCACACGGCAGCGCGGCGGCGGCGGCGCGTGGTATGCGCTTGCGCCTCCCTCCTTCGCTCATTCGGCGGCGGATAATGTACCCCGGAGAGGCCCCGGGCGGAGACGCGCGCCGCGAGCGCTATGCGCATATTGCCCGGCCCCGCGGGCGAATGACTTTAAAAAGCCTATGGGTCCGACGGGGGAGAGCGCGAGAGAGCCCCAATTACGAAGCGGCCGTCTCTCTCTCTCGCTCGGCCGGTGCCTATATAGAAAAGTCCGCGACGGGCCGACGGACAGATTTCTTCAAACTTGACTCGCGGTGGCATCTCATACACACGCGCGGACCGCACGACCGACCCCCTGCTGCCGCCGCCGCCACTGACGCTTCGATCCGACGAGGGAGAGAATTGAGATTGTAGTGCGAGAGGAGGTGCCTTTGCTGCGAATCGACGATGAATATGAAGTTGCCCGTGAGTGTGACTGACATTGATCTTCTTTCTTTCGCGCGATTCGCGGTTCAGTGGTCGGGTATCGGCTTTTGAGTAGTGCTTTTGGGCTGAGATGAACTTTTCCGTCTTCTCGATTGAGGATTCAAAACCATGAACGATGTTGGCTAGTTTTTTTTTTTTTTTTTTCAAATTTTCCAATCGCTACATTTTTAATTGATAAATTTGCTTGCTTTTTTCTTAATTTTTATTGCGTTTATTTCAAAATTTTAGTTAGCAGACTTCCTTAAATTTTTATATTTTCGAAATATCTGTTAGGCACACTAGTAACAAAGTATTTGATCGCTCCGATTAGTTATGTCTCCTTCATATTTTTGCTTGATATTTTGTCACTAAGAAACAGAAAAATTAGTTCACGACTTGTCTTTAAAAATTAAATCAATTCATTTTCTTTTTTATCATAAGTGACAATTCAACTTTTATTTTTCATTCCAATTTGTTTTAAATGTTGAATAAAAAATTGATATTTAATTGTTTTGCTAACATAGATTGTGTACAATAAAGTTCTAGAAATTACTAAAATAAGGACGCCGCTAACCCATTACATCACATCATTTACATCTGAATGTTGAATACAATGGCATTAAACCTGTTTTATAAAGGATAAACAGATCATTAATTTAAGGATGATTGCAGTAATTATTCTTTGCTGAGAATACTTACTCTTAGAAAAACAAATGTACGAACATAGAAATTAAGAAATTTTTTTAGTTAATTTAATATTGTCCGTGTTTATTTTCCATATCGAATTATTTTAATAATTCACAAGCTTTATTTTTGCATGTAAAATTTTTTATTATTTTATGACCATTTTCAGTTTTATGTACGATTAGACGAAATTGAAAATAATTTTATTTATGTCCAAGAATATATATTTACGAAGACAAGAGCAGGTTGTTAAGAAATTCAATTAAAATTTTTAAGATTTTTTGTAAGTCAGGTAACCGTTTTTCTAAAAAAAAATAGGCATATAATTTTAAATGAAATATTTTTAGATAGAGGTTTAAAAATATTTGGTTATTGATTAATGTCTACAGGAAAAATTTTTTAATTTACAAAATTGCTAAACCTAAAGAATTAGTGTTTAAAAAAAATGGTTATGCTAGAGTTTTACGAAAAGCGACTCAATTTCAGAATGCAATGTATCTTTTGATTGAATTTCTCATAACGCGGAAGGCCTAATACTCATGAAAGTTATAATAAGACCAGACTTTTATGTTAAATGGATTTTTATAAAATTTTACTGTCGGATTGCTAGACTCAATTACTAAAGAAACACGAATAAAGAATTCAAAAAGCAACGTTTCATAAAAAAATTCAGTGAAAGTTTCGATCTCAGTGGCATAAGTGTGAATTACGATGATCCGTTTGAAAAAAAGTATTTGCATAACGTAAAATGTAAATACGTTTTTAAAGTTAAAACAAAAAAAAAACCTCTCCAATTAGAGGTAGAACCATAAGTACGGTATACACCCAGCTACGCGAATTTGTAATTATGTAGCTTGCGTGCTGAATTGATTACCGCATTGTAAAAATGTTTGCAAAAAAAAAAGAAAAAAAAAACGTAAAATGCAGGTGACGTTTAACGAAGGCTATTTTGGGAAGAATATTGCACCTTACACTTTCATTTTTATTAACGAAAAAAGCGTAATGCGGCACATAGTATGCAAAAATATTACAAAACGCCCGTACGTGGGGCTCTTTTTTGGCGCGTTCGAGATGTTTAATACCGAGCGATGTTGGGAAATTAAAACGCGAGCCGTATTTCTCGCGAAACATTGCGCGCAACGCCGATATTTGCATTAATAAGAATGTCATTTTGTTTTCGATTCGTTTCCGGCAATGAAATTGCATTTTCTCTTTCCTTCGAGAATATTTCACAGCAATTTTGTGCCACTCCTTTGTAGACAAAGAAACTTTCTTACTCTATTGTAATTACGAGAAATTATTCGGCAAGATATTAATGAATCATTTTTTCTCTTCCAAAATTTAAAAGTTTTATTTTTTCAGGAAAAAAAAAAAATTAAACAGGAATGGAATCATAATTTTCTCTCTCTATCTCCCAAACAAATGAAATCAACGAAACACATCTCAGATTCCTGAAACGAAACGAACTTAATTTACTTCCAGGTGTTTTTCGCTCTCTTAATCTCCGCCTGTGGGGCGCAGCCAGAAGAGAGCGCAGTGCAGAGACCGTCGCGGGCGCCGCAAGGACACATCCAGTACAGCGATCCCGACGGTAATAAAGCTCATTACTCCTATATCCCGCGTGCACACACGGTTCAATTAAGCGTCCAATAAGGAAACGGCATTCTGCCCGCCGCAAGAAGCCCCTCTAAAAACGATAGCACCTGCCCGGCGGTGATTAATTAAGAGCAAACATATGTAATGTAATTAAAGGCCATTAAAGGCGATCTATCGGGCACTTTCCATCTGGGGAACGCGCGCTTTCTACTCTATCGGGGCCCCCGATCTATTTCCCTACTTGATTCTGCAACGTAATAATCGCCCTATACAATACGCCTTGCTTCCGCGCGGCCACCGAACAACCGGCCAATTCCTCATTTCCTTCTGCTTACCGGAAGGCCTGAAAGTCAACTGGAAGCTGTACGCGCCGTACTCCCAGTGGAAGAGCCACCTGGAGAATCCGCAGCGCAGCGAGAGGGCCGAGAGCGGAACTGGCCAGCCTCAGCTCAGAGCCGACGCCGAGCTCATTCAGCCCGCGGCCGCTTCCCCGGCGCCGGCGGTCGCCGCCGCCCCGGAGGATAAGAATGCCGCGCAGGACCGACAGTTTCAGGTAGAGCTGCTTCGGCGGGAACTTGGAGAAGCGAAACGAGTAGCGAGCGCTTTTGTTTCCGAAAGGCTTTTGTCTGCGCGGTTTTAGAACGGAAGCGTAACTGTCTCGGAGTTTCTAAAAATAAATCTAATGCTTTTGAAGACATATAGGCTAGCTGAAAATTAAAGATGATTATAGTCTGCGCGGTGTTCAATTTCAATTACAATGACTAGTAAAGTACAAACCACAAGCTTACTATTTCCATTTTTATCGGAAACGAACCGGTTTGCCGGATTAATTATGGTTAGGATGTGTGGTATCACACTTCATTGAACTTTTACGCGTGTTTTGCGCGCGTGCAAACATACCCGCAATCATAATCATTATCGACTGCGAATGGAATCAATACGTTTCTAAATCGTTTACATATGAGATTCATATAATTTTACGAGGTCTACAATTATATCTTCCAGTAAAAAAATTTTTTTTTATATTCCTTTACTGCAAATAAATTTCACTGTTTATTCGAATGAAATAGAATTAGTTTATTTTTAAATTTTAATGAAAAAAAAATGATAGATTTGTTAGAAATTAAGAAATACCTCCAATTATCATATTGTTCTTATATTTAAATACTTCCTCATCAGACACAACAAGCCTTTTATAAATAATTACAGTTGTAAACCCAAGCATTATAAGTAACGAGCATTTCTCATTGTCAGTAATAATGAAAATTCTAACTATCCTTACAGACTTGATTCTTTTGAACACCAAGCATTTATCTCCTTCCAGGTTCAATACCAACCCTACCACATGGTCCCCACCCACATCAAGCAGCTCATGTCCGAGATGTACGAGCCGCAGGGTGTCTACGTCGACCCGGCCGTCTACATCTACCGGGCCACCCCCGACGAAGACGAGCCGAAGCAAGCCGACGTCGCCGCCGAGCAAGAGCAGGAGTCCGCTCAAGCCAGCTCCCATCTCGCCCCTCTGAGAAGCGACCAGGTCCGCTACGAGCACATCCCCAAGTACGCCACGAAGTACCCCCTGAACAAGGCCAAGCTCGGCTACATCCAGTACAAGGAGGAGCAGCAGCAGCAGCCGTCCGCCGGGGAGTCCGCCGCCGCTCAATACGGCTCCGTGCCCGAGAGGCAGGAGTTCGCTCAATACGGCGCCGCGCCCGAGAGGAAGGAGTCGACCGGCGAGGAGCAGCAGCGGCAGCCCCAGAACGACGCCGACGACAGCATGCCCAAGGAGCTCCACCAGCTGCTGAGCCTCCAGGCCCAGACGCCCTACCACGTGATCGCCAACAGGATCTACTACAAGCCCAAGACCCTTTTCGTGCCCAAGCCCTTCTCCGACGAGGTCAAGGGCCCGTACAAGTACCGCAGCAAGGTCTACTACGTGAAGAACGACGAGGAGCAGCCCAAGGAGAGGAGCGAGCGCGAGGAGCCGCAACAGAGCGAGCAGCAGCAGCAGGAGTAGATGGACGTCTGCATCTGATCGGCGGGTGGAATTACTTCTCTAATTGAACGAACTGCGTCGCTTCCTGGATTCGAAGGCGGGGCAGGAATGAGGATTGGACGAGTCGATCGTCCGATCGACGGGGAAAACGTCTGCGGCCGGAATCTTTGATCGCGGTTCATCGATCTTATGTTATTTTTTTTTTTTTTTTTTTATACTCTTGCGGTGCCAAAAATTTTGTACGACGCGTAGCGTTTTCGTAGTATTTAGATCGATTTAAATGTACGACGAATCAGTGGATTTTTCCGTCGAAATTGTAACTGTAAAATTCGCGACACACGATATTGTTCGCGCGATAGATTTTAAAGCGCATATGCATGTAAGCAATTTATGTACTTGGAAGCTTGAAATCCTGCGCCGAGAGACAATATTACGATCGTGTAAGATTCATTGATACGCTCTAGTATTTTATACAAATAAAAACTTCTTATTCCCTACAAACATCTCTTGTAAATGACAAACACCATCTGAAAAGTGAAAACCCCGTGGCGGTAAACCTCCAGTACGTCACGTCGGCAAAACAAGCGGACGTAAGAAGTCACTCTCCGATAGGGAAAAAAAGGAGGCACCGTTCCCAAACAAAAGCAGCGCCGCCGCGGCGCGATTAAGGAACGATTTCACCTTCTCACGCTTAAGCGCGCGTCCGAATCGTGGAAATGAAAATAAGAGGCATTTCTCCGGATCAGGAAGAGAGGAAGGAAGGAAGGATCGACCGATCCACTTTCGTGGCCTTCACGCTCGGCTGCCGACGGCGCTGCTGCTGCTGCTGCTGCACTTTCGTTTTTGCTCAGGGGTTTTTTTTTTTTTTACTTTTTTTCGTTCGCTCGATGCGCGCGTGATAAAGCAAAACGTCGGGCTGCCGCTGCTGCGTTTCACGGGGGAATGTCCACGGCGATTCCGGAAATTCGTTAGGAGCGAATACGCTCTCGAGTTGAACGAGATGAATTGGAGTCGCTGACCGAGAAATGTCTGTTATGGGGAGAATTATATCGGCGAGGCCGTTTTTATCCACGGCAATCCTTTTTGACGTATGCGAGAGAAGTCCGCTGCCGCTGCTGGACTGTCGCACTTAATTCGCTTTCCTGACAAGGCTATTTTTGCTTGTTTATT
Organism: Ormyrus thymus; assembly: GCA_035582935.1. Classification (NCBI taxonomy): domain Eukaryota; kingdom Metazoa; phylum Arthropoda; class Insecta; order Hymenoptera; family Ormyridae; genus Ormyrus; species Ormyrus thymus. The sequence continues at coordinate 11,838,971 of JAWWEM010000027.1, forward strand.
GTTGGCGCGGTGCACTTTGTTTTCAGAAGGTTTTACTTTCGAACTAGATATTGATTGGTGGTAACCGATTTCGCTGCGAAATGCTGACTCTGCTTTAGATACTTTAATCGAGCGCCTTGGCTTTTGATAGTTTTAAAATGTAAGGCGTTTGAAAATGGGAAGTATGGAAATGATTTCGATTTTAAGTGTAATTTAAATTATCTGTTGAATATTCAAAGTAAAAAGTTAATTTAAAACTATATTTTAAAAGTGTATGATTGACGAAAGAAAATTACCGAGAGCATATATATATAAATTTTCACAATAGATATTAAATAATCTTAATATCTTAGATTTTACCTAGCAAATTACCATACAATCTGATCTTACTAATCTAATCTCTCACGTAGGCTAGAAAGCCATGACAAATCGTAAAATTCTGCAAAAATAAAATAAATTTAACATTTATCGCGCAAAATAATTATTGAAGGGTGCAATTTAAAAATGGACTCGATAAGTAATTATAGAAGGTCTAATTTTTATTGAACGATTTGATTATTTCTATTTTCTTGTACTAAAAACTTATACACAACTTGGGAAAGTGTAAAAACTTTCTAATTTCGTGAAATGTTGATCGACATTTTAAAATAACATAAAAGACGTTGTTTATTTACTCGTAAATCAATGCAAAGTATAAGAAAGAAAATAGGAAGAATGTTCTACCGGTAGGAGTGCAATGAATACAAAACGTTTGATTTAGATATCATACAGATTGCTTAAAATTAAATAAACATTTATTTAAATTTTTATTTAATTGTATGAGTGAGAATAGATTAACAGTAAATTTTATTTGGTAAGATTTTTAGATGTCTATTTCAAGTACATACGATAAGCGATAAGAATGCTGGTTAGACATTTTAATTTATTTTTAAAAATTTTGAAAGAAATATTTCCTAATTAATATCACTGTTCAGAAATGACAATGCTCGGATTATTATTCTGTAATATTTAAAATGCCTTTTCTAATTACTTTGATTAACTTAACTTCATTTCTTATTTGATCCTTTTTTCTGTTTATAATACGTGTAACTAACCAGAAGAAATTACTTTCTAAATTCCTCGAAAGGAACTGTTACTTTGGAGGCAAAAAAAATTGATTCAAAGTTAATTAAAAGAAAAATTTCCATTTACGAAATTTTCTCCCGGTGTTTATTACATCCTTAGTGTACGATTCATAACACGTTATATTAACGCCAAGGAAACTTCATTCTAAATAAACAGAATTATTTTATTATCTGCATTACATAGTGTCATTCGCTTACATAAATTCGGCAAATGCGTAAGCAGCACACATTAGAATCTAATAAAGTCAGAAAAAAAAAACCATAACGACCAATTTCGTCAACTAACTCGCAAAAAAAAGAACGTGCAACAATATCTCCCGGCGATACGCACGCCGCTTAAAACTCCAGGAAGTCTTAAACCCGGGCAGATAATATTAGCCGTCGTCGAAAATTAATACCCTCCTAAATTCCCCGTAACATTAACAAGCCGCGCTCGGAGCAAGCGCCGAGAGGAGCCGCGCGTCGCGAGAAGTGTCGCAACATCGGGCCGCGGGCGAGCGATCGCTCGCGAAAATCGGGATCCCCGATGGGCGCGAGAGAGCGCCGCGCATGCAATCGAATCGCGATTCCGCGAAGCGCGGGCGCGCGACAGAGGAGAGGTGGGCATTCGAGCGCGCTCGCCGCTCGCCGCTCTCGCGCCGTGCCGACACATCCCCTCGCTCTCGCACGCACCAGACGGAGAGCCGAGCCTGCCTATAAAGTTGTTCCGTGCGACGCGCGCCCGCTTCAGATACGCTCCACCCTCCCGTCGACGACACTCGACTCTCTCTCTCTCTCCGCTCCACTGACATGGCGAAAATACAGGTAACGTATCAGATCGTACATATGTATATGTATATATATAGAGGGCCTTTACGCGAGTGTGCCAGCTTTTTGACGCGACGCGGTTCCGTTTAACATCTACTGTACGCGCAAATAGCTAGACGGACCTCCTTGGGAAATGCATTGGTGAGGAGACGCCGGGAGCGTTGATTTTTTTCTTTTACGAAAATTCGCCGCCGCTGGTTAACGGAATTTCAACGATTGTTTTTAGCAATTAAGAAAGGGGATCGTTCGCGGGGAGAAGCCGGGCGTCGTTTGGATTTTAGAGACTCGTCGCTGACGGTTTGCGGTCGCGGTGCGAGAAAGTTATGCAGTTTATTTTTGTGAAATGGCACTTTCCAGCTCGGGAAGTGGTTTTAGTGCGTAGTTTTTCGAGGACTTTCTTTAATAAACAATTTTTTTTCGGGAGGAATTTTATTGCGGGAATCTTCGCCGGCTGCTTTTTAACGCTCAAATAACTATTATTCTAGCCGCATACTTTTGAAACAAGAAATTTTTTGCGAAAAGAAATCTTTAAATCACATCTTTAACCACTCCGAGTATTTTTAGAACTGTTTTACAAATTTCAAGCTATTAGGTGCAAGTGCTATTAATAATATACGCAGAGTGGGTAAGGGTATTAAATTAATGTCAAAGATACCGAACTCGTTTGAATCCGATCTAGTTTCGCTCGGCTTTTGTTATATAATAATTATTTAACAACCCCAACCGAAACGAAATTTCCTAAGATAACCAAAGCGCCAAATCATTTAATGACCTAACTTTGTCGCGCGACGAGTTTTTTTTTTAACAAAAAAGGAATCTAGCGCAAATGTCCACCTTCCGAATTAACATAATCCGTAGCTGTGCGAAAGTCGATATTGCGCAAGTCTTCGGGTGAAAAATGCCTTTTCACCTCGTGTGCCGACACCCTTAAAAAAAAAAAAAAAAACGACCGGTAATCCATAAAACTTTTCTCTCGAGCACGGAGTCGACCTGTTAAGCTCGATGGGCTTTAGCGGGTAATAAGGAAGCGGTAAAAAATGGGCGGCTAACTTGGTTAAAATTTTTACGCGTCATCTATAAGTACGTACCAGGCGACTTTCACGACTTCTCTCTCGCGGGATGAACCGAAGGACAGGCATAAGTGCGAATGGAGATTTATTAGGTATTGCAAAGAAATTAAAATGGAAAATGTTCTTTAATCGCGGAGATTGTTTGATACGCAGTTGATTGGTTTAAGTACTATTTATAAAAAGTTTAAATAAAAGTTTAAATAAAAGTTAAATAAAAGTTTGTGCCGTCGGCAGAAGTGAAAAGTAATAATTATAAATTTTTTTCAAATAATTGAAAAAGTTTTTGTATATGCAAATTAAAATCATGGATAATTAAAACAAATTTTTATTATTAGTTATGCATGCAGAGTTCATTTCCTTGAAACTAATTAACGTGCAAATATTAACAATGTAAAAACTTTTACTTTTCGTTAGAAAGAAATTTCTCATGATTTTAATCATGTTAGAATGGATTAATAAAACTTCATTGATTTCATTTTATTCTTAACGAGTAAAATAGCATTTACACGTGTATTATGAAATCTGCGGCAATTAAAATTTTATTGACGGGCACAATGCGTAGAGACGAACTTTTCAGGAATCCGTGGAAAATATTACGTTATTTTATTAGTATTCGATATTTACGTAATTATCGAAAAAAGTACAGTTTCTAAAAATAACCTAAACATAACGTGGTTTATGAACCTGTAATAATGGATAATATGGGCTACGTATTACCTGGAATTTTAAGCTACCCATAAAACATTGTGTTTTGCAACTTTAATCATTATTTGCGAAGGAAGAATATCTGGTATTATATTTCTTTAATGAAAAAGATTATATTAATCATTTTTATAATTAAACGTACTTTAATTGAGAAATAAATTTTAATTATTTATATTCTTGAGATTTTCAGGCATCTATACTTCAATTTGATACAAGAATTAAATCACATTTGCGGTTGCAAGAAATAATCGGTTACATGTTTGCGTGTTTAGCTCATATTTCCTACAATTTCGTTAGTCATATTTAAGAAATTGTGTAAATAATTAATAATATTACTTAATAAACTATAATTATAAAATGTATATTTGTTCCTATTTCGAAGAAAAAGTATTGGATTTGTATTCTTAATAATTATTGCATTGAATCAAGTAAAATGTAAATTAAATGCAAATAATATTCAGCTTTTGTGTAAATCTTTATTGATAATTTTTTCTTTTTTCAACGTCTTTAATTTACGGCCAATATCATTGCACGAAATAAACAATTCAAACATTAAAATTTGAAATTCACGACTTACAAAAATAAAATCTATTGAAATAGAACCACTTGAATGCTGCAAAGATTAGAAATCCCATATTTATGCTGCATTTCATTACGCATAAAATACGACGACATCAAATAAAGCGCAACATTATCACACATTGATGTATAAATTGATGTATAAATTAGACTTTCATCTCCAATCATTCCCTATCAGCGAATTTATTGATACTTCAAAGCAAACTGTCGTTCTCCACCAAAAGAGAAAAGCCCGATTTCTCTTATCAATCCTCCAATTGAACGAAAAAAAGAAAGGGAAAAATCATCCTCGAACATTCGCACTTCTCTCGGCTGCACAACCAAGACCGCAAAAATAAGACAGCTTCCGAAGCGGTCGGAATCGCACGCGTGAACCGGTCCTATAGCATCCAGTGCTCTGGGGCGTCTTACGCGTTACTCCGTTCGAGCTCCATATGCAGCCGCCGCGTCTAGCCGACTTTCTATTTCGCCTCTCCTCTCTCGGCTAATCGGCGCTGCGCAGCGAATTAAGCTCGAGCGCCGCACGGAGAGAGAGAGAGAGCATTCGATATTTATGCCGATGCTCGCGGATAATGAAAGTCCGCTGTCGAAACAGCGCGCGCCTCCGTGCGAAACAATGATAAATCGCGGCTAGGGTATCATCGCCGCGGCGAGGATAAACATCGCGCGCAAAACGAGGGGGGAATGTACGTCTTCGTCTGTAACGGCTTCGCAGACACCGTAAAGGTTTTGCCGAGGCGGTTTATTCTGGCTTAAGTGGCAACGATGATCGCTGTAGCCGCGCGGCGAGGGAATAACGTACGATTTTATAGGAGTCCGAGTACTCATGGGGATATAAATATCGGGGAACTTTCACCTGCCTCTAGTTACTCTGTAAAATATGGAGAGGAGAGCTGTAAAATTCGTGGGATTTTCGTTTTAGTTTTTCGAGACTGCTATTTAATTGTTGGACGTTGAATTTACTTTTATAACCTTATTCGAGATTGCATAATATTGCATTTAATTGCAATGTGATTAGTGAAATCTGAATGGCATTTTGACTAATTAAGCTCGGAATTAACCGAGCTCCTTTAAATTGTTATAGAAATGATTGTGGCGTATTTTTATCTAGTTGTGGAGCCTTCAATTATTCTAATTTGATAAACTTGGCTATAAATTGTTACTAACTGGGAGAGATCCATACGAGGTAGTCAAACAATAATAGGCCCATAAAACATGATTTACGTTACCTAAAAGAAAGTAAAATGTTAAAATTTTGTTATGGTAGCTTATTACATTACTGGTTTTACATTTGTTAAAAATCATTACAATCAATATGTAGTTACATGTTTTAAGATGCATTTTACTTGAAATATCCTTCGTAGTCTTCAACTAGCTATAGATTGTAGGGTTGAAATTAAATTTTTTTTAACACATTGGAACACATTTATTTATCGCTTAAAAAATGATATTATAATAATAATTTGTTCCTTTTCACATTTAGAAAATCGTAAAATCTAAGAAACTTGTAAGCTTGTATACCACTTGCAAATTTGACAGATAGCAAGTATGAAAATCGTACGCAGGTGAAAGTTTTAGATAGTGAAATCTTTTCAATTTTTCAATATACATATTTCATTTCAAATAGTATACTTTCTACACTCCATCTTACATTAGAAAAATTAAAACAATCTCAATTTTTCCATTTACAAGTCGTAAAAAAAAGTGTTCACGTCGAACCTCACTTCCAAAAGCATTCCCAGAACGGCGGCCGGAATGCAATGATTACATTTTGATATTTATTTCCACGGTAATAACGGGCGGCCAGCCAGATTCCATAAAAAGCTATAAGGCAAGCCCAGAAAATAATTGCAACCTTGCCTATTCGAGTTCCTAACGCCGGCGGGCAATTCTTTTTTTTTTTCTTCCAGATAATTATCCTATCGCTGCTACCCCTCTGCTTCGGCCAGTTCTCCATCCAAGGGCCGACAGACGGGAACAGACGGGCCCAGGGCCTCAAGTACAGCTCGGACAAGGGGATCGAGTACACCGATCAAGCAGGTAATTGGGCCTGCCAAATGCCGATTGATTACGCTTTTCCTATACCGCGCCTCTCGCCGAAAGTGGAGGGAATAATTCACGCCGCTGTCCAATTAGAATATTTACGATACGGCCTTTAACGAGGGAAATTTCGAAACGGCTTTACGAGCCTCGCACATTGAATGCGACGTCCGGCGGATACTCGCCTTTAAGAATAGTCAATAATAATCTTTAAATTCAATGCGTAAGTAAACGGCGCGGAGCTCGTATAATTTAAATCGCGCGCCAAGGTACGAGGCACTTGTGAAATCACGGAGGAAAATTATTGTCAACTCGCCGGTAATTTTACGGCTCTTGCGCCGCACGCATTATTTCGCGACGAATTTTTCGGAACCCCCTTCCTCGCGCGGTTTAATAAGCACTTTCGGCAGCGGAAATTTCTGCCGCTCTCGCAATCACTTCCTAATTTTGGTTTTAAATTTATTTTTTGAATATTTTAAAGTTAAACGTCGCGCTTTCTCAAAACGAAATGTCGAGCTGTTCTAATACAGTCTTGTTTGCCACCTTTCAGCGACGACGTTGAACAACGGCGGCTTTTCCATTACCGGAGCAAGCGATGGTAACAGTGATTTCGTGATCCAAGGCGCCTCCGACGGTAACTCGGAGTTCCGCATTCAAGGCGCCACCGATGGAAACGCCAATTTCCAGATTCAGGGGCCGACCGACGGAGGAAGTCAAGCTTACATTCAAAACTACGAGGAGCAGGTTCAACCTCAGCAAACTGCTGCTCAAGGTCGTTCGATAGAATATAAAGATCCGAGTGGTTAGATAGTATTTTTGTGTAGTTTACTAACTTTTCGAATTTCAACTAACAAATTAGAAAGTACGAAAGTGTTGAATTTCTTGGGAGAACCTTTTGTTGTCTAGCGAGACTTATTGTAATTCTTGTAGATTAGTGTAGTTATTTTGGAATTCTTGTAGATGTCCTTTAGCTTATTAAATTAGTAATTAGCGTTAAAACTATCAGGGATTTTATTTAAGAGATGAGAAACCCTTCACACCTTCGAGTACTTGAATAGGTAAACTTGGTTTCTTCCAGATTATTGAAGGGCCACGTAGGCAGAGCAACGTCAAGAAGAAGTACGAAGGAGAATTTTACCACCTGAATTATATGGCGTGATAAGCCAACGATTTAATAAACAATTTCAATTGTTAAAATTGTGTTATTATTTCACAAAAAACCCAAGTGGCCCTCCAAGAATCTGAAAGAAACCATGTTTACCTATCAGACATTTTTTCCCTCGGAACACGTACATACAGCTAATAAAAATCTTACAATTTTCAATATATTCGGCTCAATTTAACCTTTGTTCGCTTGATATTTTTTGAAATTACTTTAAAAAATTTTTAATTTTCATTTCCATATCTTTCCTTGCTGAGAATTATTTAAAAATTCGGTCCCAAAATCTTGCACTCATTACTTCACTCGCCATGAATTGCGCTTTCATTAAGACTTCCCTATCCTCCAAAGAACCCCCAACGAAAGCAAAAGCCTCCAATTAACCTCGCCAATATTCCCAGGTCAAAGAGTCAACTGGCGCTCGTACAACCGCGCGACCGAGAAAGCTCAGCCCCAATACCAGGAGCCGGCGCCGCAGCCGCGACAGCAGCGACGCCGTCCCGCGCAGAGGCAGCATCAGGCGCAAGCTCAGCAGGTAGCGCAGCAGCAGCCCCGCTACCAGCAGGCTCCGGTGGCCAACATCAATTACAACCCCATCGACAAGGCACCGCCGTCCATTCAGGAATTGCTTCAGTTCCAGGCCCAGATACCATATGTCGAAGTCATTCCAGAGCACCTCAGGTAGGCCTTCGAGGGCCGGAATTTTCGAGATTGTTTTATAGGGGGTTCGACGAAATTATAATTACACGAGTGAGACGAATCAAGGATTTGTTTAATGTTACGGGGGAAAGTTAGATTGTAGCTCGGACCATTTTTTCAAACAGTACTATTTAAAGATAAAAATAGAAAAAAATTTTAATTTATTTTTAAACTGTATCAATGATGATATTGGTTTGTTTATGTAGCGTAAAATTAAAACTTTTCGTGAAAAAGTTAAGAAAACAAGAAGAGAGTAAAGTAGAAAATAGCTTGAAAAAAGATTCTTTTAAAGAAGCATACATATTTATCGTTCAGGTTTACGTATTCTGATTTACATAAAAAGTAAGAAATTAGAAAATTTTTGAAAAAAAAACCAAAAATTTTTCCAATGAATTTAAACGATGTCTTAATTGCAACTTAATAATTCCCAATGAATGAAATTTCAGACTCGGAGCTGCCCAAGAGCAAGCCAAGAAGTTTGCTGAAGAATACCCAAAACAAGTCTTAGCCCAGCAGCCCCAGCAGCTCATCATCGAAGAGGCTCCTCGCAGTCAGTACCGCTCCAGACCGCGTCAGCACCAACAGCAGCAACAGCAGCAGCAGCAACGAAGACAGCAGGAACGTGAGCGTCGCCAAGCTCCTCAGTACAGCCCGTACGAGTTCCAGGAATCTTCTCAGCCGACCTTTTCCGCCCAGGACATCGACGCCTTCCAGCAAGCTTACGACCGTCAACTGCAGCAGAAGCGTCGCCAGGCGTCCCAATACAATGCATACGCCGCCCAGCAATCCCAGCCGGCCTACTCCTCCGAAGATAGCCAGCAATACGAACTGCAGCAGCAGTACCGTCGCCAGGCGCCTCAGTACAGCGCCTACGCCGCCCAGCAATCCCAGCAATCCCAGCCAGCCTACTCTGCCGACGAGGTCTACGCCCGGCAGCGCGCCTACTCCCAGCAACAGCAGCGCCGCCAGGCTCCCCAGTACGACTCCTACCAACGTCAGATCCAGCAGCAGCAGGCTTACCACCAGCAGGAGCCCCAGCAGGCCCAGCAGCAGTACGCGGCCGCTCCCTCCCCCAAAGCGTACCGCCGCGTCAACCAGCCCCCGGCCGAGCCCATCCCCCAGTACCAGAACAGTGTTCCCCAGCAGATCCAGGCCATCCTCAAGTACCAGGCGCAGATCCCCTACGACATCATCGCCAACCACATTAACGTCCGTCTCGACAAGCCCTACGTCCCCCAACCCGTCCAGCCGCAGCAGCACCCCGAGCAGCCCCAGCAAGCCCAGCACTACGACCAGGGCCGCGCCGCCTACGCCCAGCAGCAGCAGCAGCAGCAGCAGCAGCAGCAAGCCGGCAGCAACCAGGCTGCCTACGCGCAGCAGCAGGGCCTCGGCTACTACGGGCAGCAGCAGCAGCAGCAACTCGCGCCCCGTCCCACCTCCGAGCCGCAGTACTGAGCTCCGGGGCCGCGGTTCTTGGCGATAGGGTAGTAACGCGTTCGTCTCGAGAGCAAGGCTTCCTTTTTAGAAAGTATTCTTCGAGTGTTGCTGGTTCTCGAATTTTCAGCCGGTAAAATCCCCGATTTCACTCGATTATCAATGGCAAACAGAAATAATAAAGTACCCTCTCGCACAGTTAGGAAACTTTCGTCGGGCGCTTCGGGGGGAAAAAAAATTCTCGACTCGCACACGCCTCGCCGGGTGCGTATTCTATTTGCAAGGATATGAATGAAAGCTAAATTTTCAGTGAAAGTTCTCTCTCTCTCTCTCTCTCTCTCTCTCTCCCCCCGCTTTATCTTGCGAGCCCGCGCCGCCCGAGTGATATAATTAATCGAACTAATTGAGCCGCGCGGAGATAGTATCGTTTCTCTTTTCGTCCCGCACCAGTAACACTCCTATATCCCATATCGATTTCATCGAGAAAGTTGCCGCCGCCGCTGCACTTCGTTCGGCGGTAGTAATTCAGTATAACGGAAAACGTCGGCGAACCGCCGCAAGTGCGTTTGTCACGTTGCGCGCGTATTTTATGCGCCAGGACGTTATAAATTATAACGGTAGTAGCTTCTTTTTTCTCCAAAATTCGCGGCCGGTAGTATTGGGAGAGCCAACCATTGTAGTAGATTTCCTTGTGCTGTTTATGATAACGAGTTCTGTAGGTGTTCTTGGCTGCCGAGGGATCCGTTAGAAGCAATAACGGAATTAATCGTTGCGATTAAGCTAGGGCAGTAGTATGAGAATCATCTTTCTAAATTTTCTTCTTAAACGATTCACTGTGCTAGACTCGTATATCGATATTGCATTCCGCTTAAGCGACACTTTATACATTGTAACGGTAGAGAATTAGAGTATTACAAGTTCACAGTGATATAAGTTTAAAGCGTGTAAATGGCGAGATTTGTGTGATGCGCGAGTCTTCCGGACTCGCGTCCGTAATGTACCTATATAAAATGCATTATTACTAATTTAAGGAATTTCACGAATAAATGCGCTACATATATGTGTTCTTTGTATGCCGAGAATAAAATAAAGAATTTTGTACACATAGAAACGTTCGCATGAATTTCTTATTTCACCCGAAGTTTCCCCCCGTGTATAAAATTATGACATCATTGGCGAAATGTAACCTCGGAATTGCATCACCATTAGGTCACCACATTCCAGGTAAAGTAACGTTACCCATTTTTCGGACGTTTATTGCCTCGGAATTAGCGGCGGCCGCAGCTTATATATATATTTCGAGACTAATCTCCTTTTTATCCAGCTGTCCGAATTTAACGGGTGGCAATTTAGCGAAAATTTCGCTCCGCCGCGCCGCGGAGAAAATTGCTCGCGTTCCCGGGGCCTCGTATACATAACTTTCACGGCGTGCGAACGCGGAAGGAGTCTCTTCCTTTCCCATTCTTCTCTCTCCGTAAAAGCGATCGGCGCGTTACGTCATCCCGAGTCGATACGTACTCGTGCACATTCTCGCGGAGGCCCGAGTTATCGGGCGAAGCTGCGGGGTGGCTCGAGATCGAGCTCACCAGATGTCGCGTAGCCTTGCAAACGACTCCTCACAATGGGAGTACGAAAAGGTTATCAACCTTTGAACGGCCTAATTACTGGCCCACTCGAAGAGCGGAGAGGAGAGCCGGGAATTACTTTGGCGCTGTACCCTCGAGCCACTGACCACTGGATGGATAATAATAATTATATCGGGGGCTTTCGAGTCGCCGCGCCGAGCAGCGCGGAATGTTAATTTTGGCCATTATTGAGCGGCATTGTCTTGATGGGAATTTAATAAAAGAAAGCGCGGCACAATGAAGCAGAAGTAACAAAGTGTATATTATAGGCGGGCCGAAAGTTCGGCTCGCTTCGCCGGCTTGCGCATGCATTTTGAGATCGCTCGATATACAATGTACGGCGTTGCTAATGATCTGGCATAATGTTCGCGGCTTCGGTTTCTTTGTAGCGCTTCTACATTGTACGTAAATTCAATGTAGTCCTTCTTGGACTGCCGTATTGGCATTATCTATTATATTTATAAAAAAAAAGAGCTGAGTCTATGTTGCACTAGGAGCAGGTGTTTGAAAAAAAGAAAGTTCATGTAAATTATGGTAAACAATCGACATTTTAAGCTGTTCTTAAAAGAGAATTCTTAGCTTTATCATCGATTGATTAAAAAATCAATCTAAAATAATATCCTCCGACTCGCGAATGTCACGTAATAACTCGCCAACTAATTTCAAAATAAGATTTTCCATTAAATTTAGTACTTACAGAAACTTAAAGCTGACATATAAATAAATATAGATATAAATAAATTTCTATTTTCGCATTATCAATTATCTATTTATATCGTAGTTCAAATCAATTTTAAAAACACTATGACTTTTATTTTTTTACCAGGAAAATGTAGGAAATGTAGAAATTTAATTCTTATGAAATAAGTTATTGCATAAAAGTATAAAATAATGTAAATTTATGTTTGCATAGAAAGCGTTTTTACCCTCGGTGTAATTCTATTGATTAAATACTTATAATGGAATTTTATGTGAGCGTAATGACCGAGCATTACATTAAAGTTTACCGAGCTCAAAAACAACAAATAATTTTAAGTATCCCATAAATCCCAGATGTAATGATTAATTATATTTATAAGTGTAGCGAATTTTCATTAAACACGTTTATCACAACTTTTAATAGAAATGCAGCTCGGCGAGTTAAAAAGTTTCTTCGAGAAAGTAGGATGATGAAATATGTAACTTCTTATTACACTATAAAGGTGTTTACGCAGTTTGAAGATACTGTCAGGTGCTTAGCCGGTAACGAGGCGCATTAAAAATAGCAGTCAGCTTTTAAGGATCCTAAAACGGGACGTAAAAATAATTTCTTTGGAAAGTCTCCTGAAATCTGCGAGCAAACAATTATCCCCAAATAAAAGGCTCTCCGACACTTCCTCCTCGAGCTTTTCGTACATTTTCCAGGCAGGCATACACCACCGTCGAAAAAGATCGTCCCAATCGTCACCCGGCAGCGCGGCGAAATCGATGCAAACTCGTCCCATTAAAGAGTCAGAAATAAAAGCCGCGCATAACGCGAATAAAACGCGGCCTCGCGGGCTTTTCTGCACGCCAGAACCCGATCACTTCCTGGGCTGGACGCCCCAGACTCGCGCATCGTTACGTGATCCGCGACGGCGCGGCGGGTCCGTGGGGTGGGCGGCGTAAAAAACGGCCGCGCGCGGCCTGGCCGAGCGTGAAAGCGCAAAGGTGGTGGCGCGGCGCACCGGGGCATCGAGAGAGTGAGAGAGCCCATATAGAAGTGCCGCGCGACAAGACCGCCAGTTTCTTCGGGTTCCTTCCGAAATCCTCATCGCTTTGCTTTAACGGCACGCGAGGCTTCAGGCATTATGTGGTACTTAGTAAGTGTCGATCGTGCGCTGCTCGGGGCTCTCGAGGGCTCGCTTGGGACGGATATTTTTAAAGGGAGTTCGGAGACGATTGGAGAAAGTCGTGCGCGATCAGTTTCTAGATTATTGTTGCTCCGTTCGGTATATTTAATGCGTTTTCCTCGATTGCTTGCATCAATTCAAAATTCGACTATAGCTGTCAGATTTTTGTACACAATTTTGAATAAATATTAACGGCTTGTGACTGTGTGTTTTAATGTTAGTTTCAAAATTTCACTAATAATTATTTCTAGTCTTTAAATCGTTGATTTCTGCTTGAAATTTAAATACAATTTCTTCTGCTTGTGCAGCTTTCTTGAAAGTTATAATTAGTTGCCGTATTTAAAGTATGATGCTAACAAATATATTAACTGTAATTAATAATTGCAGTTTAATAATAATATTATATAAACAATGATTTTGTAACAATATCTGTTCATCGAAAATAACTTCCTCGTTTCACAGATTGTGGGATGTTTTTTAGTCGCCGCATGTTCGGGCGAAAGCTTGTATGCGGATGTAATCGGTAAGTTCCTGTTATTAGTGGTTTGTTTTACTATTTGTTACTCCTAAGATTTTTACGCTTAAATGTTCGCGGTAACTAATAGACCGTTAATTTTCATTTTAGTACGAGTGTTCTTATTCAAAATTCTAATTATTTAAAGTTTTTGAAAATTTTTCGTTTCGCGAGATTTTGTACTCGTCAATTGTTATTGTTTATAAAGTTTAATTTAATTTTTTTGATCCCTTTTTTTATAAAGATGCACCAAAATTATTAAATGTACTTGAAAATTTATTTTCCTTGTCCTGTCCTTGGAAGATCGTATCTTTTAGAAAAAATATTAAATTGAATTTTAAAGCTATGATCCATAAAAGTCTATACATTTTGGTATCAATTTATATCGCAATAGAAATTGAAAAGAAACTTTAGTATACCATAAAATATATCGATATATTAAATTCAGACAAAACTTTCATACAGTAAATTATCCATATAAATTTTGATAATTTATAGAAAGTGTTAAATAAAACCATAGAAATACTTGATATACGAATACGAATTTTTATTAATGAACGGATAATATACTATACTAGCTAATAACTTAATAATATCTATCTACATTCTTCGCGGCCGATTAAAAAAGTTGTCCCCAAGCTTTAAGAATATCTAAAAGAGACTCTCATCCTTGCCTTCAGATCACGCCAGGATAAAGAGGCAGCACCAGCAGGGGCCTGCCGCGCAGCCAATCAATTACCAACCGTATAATCAGGCCCCCCAGCGAATCAAGCATCTTCTTCAACAACAGCAGTACAGGGATCCCCTGGTTCACTTACCTGCCCAAGCTCCCCCACAACTGCAGCCTCAACCTTCTCCCGAGTACAGGGGCGCCGCTCAACCGCAACAGTTGCCCCAGGCGCAGCCCGTTCAGTACACCCCCAAGGTAAGACATTTATTTTACTCTTAATTGCAGCCTCTAATTCACTTGGCAATATTAATCTTAGACGCCTGGCAAATTTGAAAGCTCATAGAACTTTTTACGTGTAATTTAGCGCTGCATAAGACTAGGCGCGTGTAATTATTTCAGGCATCGTAAATTTCAACAAGATCTTGCTCGCGCCCGGTTGAAACTTTATTGGAAATCGGGGATTAAGTTAAGATTAGAGATTGCCAGTACGATATATTATGCGCTCCATCTGAAATGGCAGTGTGTTGCAGCAACCTCGTGTAGTTAGATTTTCAAAAACGCAAGTGAAAGTGAGTGAACTGAATTGAAGAAACGTTAAACAAGAAAATCTAGAGATATTTGAAAGTTACAAAGCGCTTGAATGTACCACGTGTCGACTTGTAAGAACAAAACTAACTGCACTGAGAAAAATTTTTTTGAAAAATTACTATTTTAATAGCACTCGTGGTACACACGCATCTTCTAATAATTTTTACTATATATTTCGTAAATTTTACTATTTTATTTGTAAATTTTACTATATTAT
>JAWWEM010000027.1:11854151-11933826 GCA_035582935.1 Ormyrus thymus
AAATATATAGTAAAAATTATTAAAATATAAGTGTGTCCCACGAGTACCATTAAAATAGTAATTTTTAAAAAAAAAATCTTAATTTTTAAAAAAAAATTTTCTCAGTGTGGTTACGAAAGTTTTATTTATTTACTTCTTTTTTTTTATCACTATCATTTTAAATATTAATGGAAATAAAAGTAAAACTCTGATTAA
The DNA here is from genome assembly GCA_035582935.1 of Ormyrus thymus. Taxonomy (NCBI): domain Eukaryota; kingdom Metazoa; phylum Arthropoda; class Insecta; order Hymenoptera; family Ormyridae; genus Ormyrus; species Ormyrus thymus. The sequence goes on from JAWWEM010000027.1 coordinate 11,854,347, forward strand.
AGTATAAAATAAATATAACTGTAAAGCAAATGAAATAAGTTCACAAACATGTATTTAAATTCAAAAACAAATCTCAAAAACTCCCGATAAATTCGAAAACTCCGATCGCCACGATCACAGTCGCAAAATCTCCACTCACACTGCTCTCAATTGAAGGTCCAATACGGCCAAGCCCCGGCCCAGCCCACGTACAAGGGCATCCAAGCCCAGCCGGCTCCGGTCCACCAGCAGCAGGGCCCGCAGCTCCAGGGTGGCTACACGCCCCAGTACAAGCAGCAGTACGGCCCGCAGCAGCCCAGCCCCAACGCCCTGTACAGACCGGGCCCGGCAGCCGGCTATCAGGGCCAGCAGCAGCAGTCCCAGGGAATACAGCCCTCCAACAATTACCCCAAGAATCTGCCGCCTCACATTCAGAAGATTATAGAGTCGCAGAGGTCGTATCAAGGTGAGCTTCGATCTTTTAATAAATGCCTTTTTCCTTTGAATAATTATTTCTTTTGCATATGCTTGGTGCTTTTTTTTAAATTAAATACTTTTAAACTTGGGAAGAGTCGACAATTACGCAATACGCGCGTAACGTAATACTTGCTTTATCGAAAGATTGACGATTGACTTTCTAATACTCCGATACCACTAAAATCTATACTGCAATTATTGCAAAACTGCTAAATCTACAATTTAGTATATAAAATAACTTGCTGCTTTCAGGTTAAGAGCGAACGAGCAACCATGCAGCCCCACCGACAAAAAGAGATCACCCAGTTAGATACGTTTCCTATATCTTCACTTTCACCATAGCGAAATGAACCATCAACCAGACTCCACGCACGTCGTCGAATCATCGCCACATTGGCGTGCGACGTGATAAATTAATCTATTATAAATACATAAGATCACCCGACACTATACATGTTAACTGCGCTAGAGACCTAGATTGAACCGAATTTAGTAGAAATAAAGAAAGATTCGACCCGAAGAAAGACCGTCTCTAATCTCACCTCTCTTCCTTATTGAAAAAAAAAAAAAAAAAACACGCACATACAGCTCGCTCCGGTGAAAGGTAAATTAGCGCGGGCCCCGGGGGCAGGGCTCTCTCTCTCTCTCTGCTTTTGGCCGACGTGTCAAACAAAGTCGGATGGGTGTACGCGACTTGCCAGGCGCAGCTGCGCCTAATCTCTCTCCCTCCCCCTACTTTTCGGAGAGGGTGCTTAATATGTCACTCGAGAAATCAAGGTATCATCGCACCGGTGGTTGCACACAAGGGGCGGATCTCGACGCGACGCCGTTCGCCGATGTGGCAGCTCGCTCTCTCTCTCTCTCTCTCTCTCGATTGCTCGATGCTCCCCCGAAGCCTGAAAGGTACGGCCCCTAGGATGCGCGTTTTTGTCGCGCGTATGGACACATGCTTAACCCGGTAAATAAGTGATGCAGAGCGATTGGAGCTGCCTGCCGAAATTAGGAGCTGCTGGCGAGGCCTCGCATTGAAATTTTCAATGGGCGAAAGATAAAAGTAGTGTATGGTATCCGGGTGCGCTGGATAGGTAAGGACACGCCGAGGAGGCTGAAATAATTGAGTTGCTTTTCAGGAGGATAAAGTAGGAGGAAAAATGTGGTGGTCATAAAATTGTCTCAACGAGTTGTGCAGGTTCATTTGTAGGTAATGCTTTTTGCTCGGATCGTTATGTAACTGTAAAATTAGGTTATATTTGCAGATTTCGCTTTAAAAGTCTTTTTCCTTAACTCGATTTAAAACATATAGATTGGAATGCGCGCGAGCCTATTAAAGTTACATATTCGAAACTGGTTTAAAAGTCGTTCATTTCACGAAATTCTGCATTCCGCAATAAAATTCCGCGCGCAAATAACGCGTGAAACCGCGAATTCAATTTTAATCACAATCGCTACTCGATCTAAAAAGAAAAAGCAACTTTATTTCGGCTCGAGTTCGAATTTGAAATCGGTCGATCCAGAAAATGTTTACGACTTCATTTTCACCGTCGCTTCGCCAACAAAAAGGAAGCCCTCAAAAAGCGACAAGGGTGTAAAGGAGACAAAACGCGCTCGGAAAAAGGAGAGAAAGAGAGAGAGGCGCGTGCAGAGAGAGAGAGAGAGAGTGTGAAAGAGAAAACGTGTATCCGCACGAGGGGGAGAGAGAACGTGCAGCCGGGATTTTTCGCTCGCATTGACAGAGCGATGCGACGCGGCCTGCCCGCCGCCCCGCACTGCCGGGCGATGCCCTTACTCCCGGCGAACTGGCAAGAGGATTAGCGAGTCCATTAAAGTCGCGGACTCTATTATCCGCACTATGAACGGCCACGGTGACATCAACCGCTTGCCATTGGCGTAGGGTGACGTGGAATTCTTTTATGGCCCCGGGGCAAAGCTTTTTTTCCCCGGACGGGGGTCTCGGAGTTGCTCGGGATTCGCTCTCTTTTAACTTCGGCGCTCTCGGCGCGTCTCAATTTGTACGTTGGCAGGGCAGGTAAGATGGAGCATGGATTTTTCGGAGAAAATTGCCGATTTTTTTGCAGTTTATTCGTTTATTGTAGAGATTGAAGTTCTTGCTGAGTGGAAGCTGAGATTTCTTTTAATCTAAAAATTGACTTCTGTGCGAATTTTTAACTATTTAAAAATTCTTTGTAATTCATGGTCTATTTACGTAATCAATAATCTTTTTGATTTGAAAAGTTTTATTCAGTTACGACAGAGGCGTTGGTATAAATCTTATAGTATACATGTATTTTGAACAAAAATAAAAAAAAAAACTGTTAAAATATATTACATTGTCTACATTCAGTTGAAGAATTTTCAATATTTAAGCGCACCATCGAGCTAAAAACTGCCCCAGTTCTCTAATTTTCAGAAATAATATTTAGAAAAACCGCCCCGGTATTTAGCAGTCCTCTTTGTCACCGAACCCGGAATTAGCTGTTTCCAGTATAGTTCGCCGAAAAGTCGTTCTCCCCCGCGGCAAAGCAAAAAAGGAGAAAAAAAAGGCCCCTCGACGCAAAAGATAACAGGATCGAAATCCCCTAAAAATCCGCAAGATCCGAGGAATTAAAAAGCAGCGTCCACCGGCCGGCTCTCGTTATTTCACAAGCGGATAAAGACGTCCGCCGAGAGATAAGGATCTCGCCTTCGCTTTCACGAGATTCCCGGCGTTGTCCCTCTCTCAGCCGGATATGCGTGCGTTTGACCCCGAAAGATTCACTTTTACGAAAGCATCGAGAGCGGTAGAGAGAGAGAGAGAGAGAGAGAGACGGAGCGAGGCGAAAAAAGAGAAGAGCCCGCGCCACTGGTAGGGGGTCGTGGAGGCAAATTACAAAGGGAGGATTACCGGCAGCTGTGGCCTCTCTCTCTCGCTCTCTTTCTCTCCGGCGTATATACATGCGGAAATTATCTCTCTAAACGATGTCACTCTCGCGTCGCTCTCGGCCGTCTGCTTTTTGCTTTTTAAATCGCTGCCCAATTTGGCTTTCCTCTAGTTTTCCCCGAGCATATGTTCCGCTCCACCCTTTGATCTACCGAATTTCCCGACCTGAATGCGCCCGCCGCGGCTACTTAACCTTTTCTCTCTCTCCCGGCCCCTCGAACATCTCCGAGGGCCTCTTTGTCCCGCGACGCGGCTAGCTAACATAATTATCGGAGTTATAACAAGCCGAGCCAGGAGTCGTTCTCCCTCTCTCTCTCTCACTCCCTCATTGGCCATTGTGGGACCGAGAGGCCGGATGACGTTTCGGAAAGGATGCCCGCGCGCGCGAGCGAGATAGCGATCTGGCGCGTGCGCCGGAGTTACGAGTCGAGTACGAGGGAGATAAGGTTCGAGCCCCCCGTGTAATGAGCATAATTAGATAAGATCTCTCGCTGCAGGGCGCGAGTACGAGGCTCATCGAGTGGGGGGTGGATTTCGAGGGCTGGGAAACGCGCCGCCGGAGGTTTGATTGATTTGTGATTAGCTCAGTTGGCCGACGCTCTCGTCGTGGACGAGTATTTTATTTCGCTAATTTTCTGCGATTAAGCTGATGCGAGTAATAATTAGAGTTAATGTAATCCTGGTCAAAAGCACGAATCTTTGAACATTTTTTTTAAACCTTTCAAACGCTAATCTGTGCAGTTATAGCCTAGTTTTACAACTTCTTCATATAATGATTTTTAAAATGTTTGATTAAATTTTATTACCCAAGAAAGCTGTAAAATGTATTTCCCCCTTTTCAAGTTTTTATCTTTTAAGGCCACGTGGTGTTTATAAATATAACGCCTTTTCCTTTGAAAGTAGGTCTTAAAAATTCTTCCATATTGCATGCAGCACGAAGCATAATTTTGAATTTTCCACTTTTAAGTAATTACACATTTTGGCGCTCTGCCGACGTGAAATATTTTCAAGCGATATCAAAAGCGTTAGGCTACCAGGTAACTTTCATTTTCAGATTAAACTTTATACCGATGCCTATATAATCACACATCTCTCGATCGCTTAACATTGCAGCCAGCTCAAAAAGGTCTTATTGCAAAATTCAGCCTCACCCGACATAAAACACGTAGATTTTCGAAACACCTCGCAACCACAAGGCAAAAAGCAACTTTCGAAAATTAGAAAGATCATTCTCTTCCCTCCGCGCGCCCATCACAATTGACTCCTGCAGCAGCATTATTCGTCTTCTTCCTCTCGGCGCAAGACGCCCCGCAGCAGCCGTCAATTATTCAAATTTCCCACTTGATATAAAAAGCCTTCCCGGAGACTTAACGAGATTACTCGGCGAGCTGTGCGACTGGGGTTTTTAACTGTAGGTCAGCTCAACGACCGGCGCGCGCGCATAATAGCTCGCGCGGCGCAAGAAAACGGCCGGCCGCGAGGAGAGAAAGTAACGGGTTCTCCGTCGATGGAAATCGAACGTCGACGCGGGAAAAAGACGATCGACCCTAAAAGCGAGGCAAATGAGATACGCCGCTAACCAGCCCGACGTGTCGCGCCGACACGCGAGACGCCTCTTTCGTAATCGTGGCGGGGAGCTTGTCTCGCGTTTCGCCGCGTTTTCTCGAGACTGGATTTTCCGAGGGACATACGCAAATGTGGCTCTGGGATTAGGCCGAGCCGCGCGGCTGATTATTTTTCCGTGCGAGCTCGGGGCGCTCGTTAGCTTCATTTGGGTAAACACGTTTTTAGCCGCGGCGAAATACGTCGAGAATAAGCTGATTAAATAAATTAATTTTCGACGGCTTTTACGGAGTTATAATTAAGTGTTTGCGGGTTTTTATAATGCGATTACATGTTTGTTTTAGTGTTACAAAGTTGTTGTATTTTTTTATAAATATATTATATATATTATATTGTATCATATAAATTTTTTTGTGTTTTTCCTAAGCTTGTTTTCACGCGTGTTTATTAATATTGCATCATCAATGCTTCTATTTATTGAAAGCGTGTATGCGGAACTGAGAACGTTTCTAATTCCTTAATTACAATTTACATAATTTATAACCAATCAATAATTTATGAGAAAAGAAAACGTTTCGCGCTGCAAGAAGCAATTTATTTCTCTTCAGAAACAAACAAACAATCATTAGTATCATTACACATTACACAATTCTTAATTATAAACGAAAACATACTTTTTTCATCGAGCGAGAAATGTAATATTTCAGTCGGTCAAAACGAACCGACAAAGCCAACGCTGCGCATCGCGCCGTGCTTACGAAATCGGCCGCGGAAGAGCCAGCGACATTCTGAACAAGCACTCGACGAAAATCAGAGCGCGGAAAACTTTGCCGCGAAGACCCAGGCGACAGCAGCCGCGGCGGACGGAGGCTCAGGTCACTCGGGGGAAAAACGAGAGATACACGTATAATCGGGCCGCGAGATTGAATTTTTGCGCCTTGTTTGCCGAGACGAGCTCTCTCCGGGCACGTCGGGAAATCGATTGACTACAATCTCTCCCCGTCGTCGTCGAATAATATCGTGCGAATCGCGTATTCCCTTCTCTCTCTCTCTCTCTCCTTCGGTGCGGTCTGCCGCTGCCGATTTCGATAATTGCGCCTAATCCCTTTGGGCGGCGGCAGTCGTGCACGCGCCAACCCTTCCGCCGCAGCAGCCTTTTTCATCTCCTCTCCCCCACTCCCCCTTCCTCGCTCTCTCTCTCTCTCTCTCTCTCTCACCCCCTTTTTCGTCCGTCGGCTTTCTCGCGCCGAAGAACGCCGTGATCGCGCATTATATCGACGGCGTCGGCACCGGGATTTGTTTCGATAACACCGGGGACGTGCGAGTAAGCCCGAGAGGAGTTTTGTTTGCGAGCGGCGCTCTGCCTCTGTCCCCGGAGAGCTTTTTACAAATATAAATGGCCGGCGTTAATTTTTATTTCGATTTTTCGGCCGCACTACGGTTCTTCTTTTTTTTTTTCGAGGGGCCGAGAGAATTGGAGGCAAACACTCGAGGAGGATTGGCGCGAACGTGCGGGTTTTAAGATTCGGACGGACACGTGAGCCAGACTGGGGGATTAATTCGAGCAGAGTGGACAGAAAGTTTCTCAGGAGGATTTTTTATTCATTTTCGACTAAATTCGACGGTAGGAATTCGCGGTATTGATTTTGCGGGGCAAATTTTTTTTTTTAAAGCCCTAACACGAGAATTCGAAAGTTATTTGAAAAGTTTGAAATGAATGTAAATTTGATTTTTTATACTGATTCTGCTCCTTTTAAATAATAATTTTCTACGATTTCCAGTATAAAAATGTTTTTAAATCGATGCATTAGAAGTAAAATAAAATAAAATCAATCCCTTCGTGAGAAAGAATTTTTTCATTGCTTGCCAGCTACGCCACAAGACCATCATGCATATCTTTTCAGTCTCAAGTTTCTAATACACACATTAGCCCTCCCTTTGTAGCCTTGCAGAAGCCGTGACGTAATCCAACTTCCAAGGCGGAAGAAAAAGCGAAAGTCGGTTGAAGTTACTCTCTCCTCCAGCAAGTAGTCAAGGCAGTTCATTCCCCACAATGCACTCGCACACGGAGTCCCCTCCGCAGAGCCCAGAGGCGGCACGATGGCACACGTACGATCGTCTCTCGATTCTCTCTTTACCTTTCGGCCCCGCTCGATCCTCATTGTCCACACGGGGGAGAAGAGAGAAGAGCCGGAGAGCGGAAAAGTTCCAAAATGGCCGCCGGCCAATCGGGGGCCTGCCCTTCCGGTTGACAGCTGTGCCGCATCCCTGCTCCGCTCCGACGGGGCCCGCGTGATTCCCCGGGCGCGTATGCGCGACGTGCGCAGCCGGCCGGGGCCGCGCGAGCCCCGCGCTGCTAGCTTTCTGATTTTTGCCTTACGAAAGTCAGCCATTGTGCCGGGAGGAAAGGAAGCCGCTTTATTCCCTCGGCTCGGGAGAAGATTCCCCTCGGCTCGCGCGGGGAGATGTTTAAGCGGCCGCGAGCCGGTAATGCACCGAGCCCTCTTTATTTTCTGCCCGGGTGTATTGTGTCCGCGACGACGCGGCACAGCGGAGGATGAATATTCTTGACGAGGGAGCCGGGCCATTTTCGGGCGAGACGGTTTCTTGCTTCTGCCGCGGCTTTGCTGTAGGAGAATTTCGTTTGGGGCTTAGACCGAGAATCTAACTGGACTGGGCTCGTTACTAAATTCAAACAGCTGGTATTATAACTCGCACTGTTTAGTGGCGATTAATTGCAGTGTTAAAATAAAAAATGTCTTGCTTCATAATTAATTTGAAGCTTTATAATGAAAACATTTGCTATAACTAAAATGTGTCTATTCGCACCGTATCCACGTAATTTACGTACTCTATATAGTATGTTAATATAATACATTATTTAGTGGATAGATGTCGCTTTACTGAAAATTACTTGAAAACTAATAACCTACAAGTGAAACAGCTAATATATCAGTTAAAGTGTGATACTATGGACGGGTAGGGTGGCTTAGTGTATTTAGTATAATTTCTTTAATAACTTAATTTATATAGACAGGTAAATTACGTGGATATGGCGCGAATAAAATAAAAATAAATAAAATGATATTTTTAGTGATTAAAAGTGGCACAAAAAAAAAAAAATATTTACAAATATCAAATTAATGTACTTACAGTTATCAATATACTGACATCGTTACTTTCTCTGATTCTCTAATCGCCAGTCCCTTAAACGGAAATACCCAGAAGCAGTAAGTTAAGCTCCAGTTCGTAAAGCAGGTGCAAAACTGCAGTGTGCCAGAGCGATTTTGAAACGGAAACAATAGGAGTTGGAAGTCAGAATCCGGGTTCCAGACGGTCAGATAACGGATGCACTTGACCGTAAACGTCTTTGAGTTTAACGCTTATGCAAATGTGCTTTATCTATCATCGGGCGCATTCCCCAAATTTCTAAGATGGCTTTCAAATTCCCATTAGCTAATAAACAGTTCCTATGTAGGTAGGTAAGGAAGAAAGCTCAGCTACATCCGATTTTTCACCCTCGTCGAGGCAAGCTAACGCGGACTGTCTTCTTCATCTCGGGGACGGATAAATGACTTGTTTCAACCTGAGATTTAAGCCGAAGCGTGCCTCGGCGCCAACTCACAAAAGGTAATCATAATCTGTTTTGTGCGCGATTCGCCTCCGGAACACTCCAGAGACTTTCGGGGCCGAACGGAGGCGTGGACAAAATATTTTTCCGTTCCTTCGGGGCACGTTTCGGCAACGAGCTCGTAAATTGCTGAAACGTTTGCTTTTCGGGTTTGCGGGTCTTAAGGGCGCAAAGTTCGAGTAGGCGGAATACAGGTGCAACCTTCGAGGAAAATATAAGCTGAATTGTTTTTGAAGCTTACGTGATTTTTTAATTGTATGAGGATAACGGACCAATTTGTAAGAAAAATCATGTGGTAATCCTTAACTGCTTAAAGGGTTCAAAATAACCCTGTCGGTCGTGTTAACTTTTGAGAGTTAAGAGGCTAGTAAATATGGGATACTACAAAGATATAAAACTCGATCGTTTAAAAGAACTCGTCATTTTTATTTCCTTTAAAGTTTGATCTACTTTAATAATAATACTTTCGACCAAAAAATTAATGTAGCTCGAGTATACAGTATGGCTCGTTTCTGGCTGTCAAAAAATATTTAATCAATAGAATTTCGATATTCTACAACTTTTTCAGATGTACTTCAAAAATAGTATAGTTTAAAGCTTATAGGTGAGCAATATTGGTAGCCCTCCCTCAATTATTTCGCAGTAATACATTCTTCAAAAATTTTGCAGTAGGAAAAAACATAAATTATAAATTCTGAACGTTCACAAAGTGATTTTCTCTAGAATTAATATTGTTTTCCAAAGATGCACTTTTTTTTATATCGCTTACGCATCTAATACATTATCCAAAAAAAAATCGAGCAAAGCCAAAAGCTTCGAATGGCCCTTCATCTTCCTAAAACGATATGCGACGGCTGCCCAAAGCCAAACAAAGCCCGGCAGCGTTAGGTAACTTCGAGGCGAGCGCGCACGCAAGCCGCTCGTTCCGCCGCCAAAAGCCTTCTCTCTCCCGAGGCATCGCGTGAAGCCTCAAGCCGCGGCCGCCGCCGGAATCAGCAAGACAGGAGCTCAGAGCCGATCAGCGGCGCATCGGCCGGGGACCCGGCCGAGCTAATCCTCGGCCCAGAATACATCCAGCACACTCGGTGTCCGGGCACGAGCACCTTCTCTCGCAGGGCGCGCGCGCGCGTCGAACGCTGTCGGCACCCCCCATTGTCCGCTTCGTGCCATCCATTATGTCACCAAAGACGGTGGGAACAGATTACGTCGCTCGCCGTCACTCGAGACCGGGGCGGCGCGCGGCGCATCCCCCCACCGACTCCCCGTCCATTTTCTCGCAAAAAACTGGAGGCTGGTGGGGGGGCGGTGACGGCTTATTGTCCGAATAAATTATTATTCGGGGGCGGAGGGAGACAGAGTGGGCTGCGGAGTGCGGCGAGGCTTCGGCGCGGTTAATGGCTCGGGATGGATAATGAATTTGGATGATTCTGGGCCGACGGAACGCGCCGCGGGAGACCGGTGTAATTATCAGGGTGTTTTGAGGGGGTGCCGTTTTAAATGCGGACTTCAAGAATATCAATTAATTGCGTTACGTCGTTAAGGTGCGTAATAGATTAAGACCGGCGTATAGTTTGTAGAATTGTATATGGAATATGAAATGTATACAGTTTTTCGTAAATTTCGATTTTTTATTTAAGAAAGAATGTAAACACTTTGCGGTAGCTTAAAAAATTCTAATAATAAAGAAAAATACCTTATAACGCGTATAGTTTTGCAATATAAGAATACTCGTTTATAACCTACTCCTTCCACAGCCGAGAAGCAAATTCCGCGCGATACAGCAAGCTAACGCTCGGTGTATTAAAAGAGAGAAGGACACAAAACGTAAAAGGAGCGCACGAGATGCGATTACTCGGCAAAGAAAACCAAGAGATATATACGGGCGCAGCAGCGGAGTATCTGAAGAGGAGCGAGTAAAGAAAGGAGGCGAATGGGGTGCTGAATTACCTACGAGTTATAAGTGCTCCTGTACCTTGAGCGTGCGAAATGCGACGTTTAGCCCGCGTATCTCCGTCTCTCCCTCTCCCTCTCTCTCTCTCTACGAGCCACTTAAAATCGCTCGCGTTTTGTGCTTTATTAAATTCCTGACGCGCGAGAGAAGAGAGCGCCGCACGTGCAAATATTGCGTCTTTGCTTAGCTGCCGCCGCTCGCGAGCTTCACTTATTGTCGCGCCGCATTCTTTTTGCTCCTCGGGGTTTATCTCAATTTTCGCCCGGGTCGACACGTCAATTTACTTTAGTGGCCGGGACGAGACGCATTTTTCGGGATATATTAAGCGTCCTCTGCTATGTTTTTGCGAAATATTTCGCGTGATTTTTTTTTTATTGCTCTTATTTTTTTAAGTTTTGTTTGAACTTTATTAAGCGTACTTATAAATGCAGAATTGTCGCAAACAATGTAACGAGCGCGCTTATTTTTCACCCTGCCGAATCGAGCGAGAGAAATCGCGCGTCCATCGAATCCGCGAGCCGACTCTTCGCCGGCCTCATCGCAGTTGTTCCTAAATGAAACTAAGCGACGGCCGGGATCCGGCAATACCCTCGCGCTAATTGACTACAAAGCCTCGGCTCGCATGGCTCTTATTTTCTGTTTTGTTGCCTCGGGACAAAGCGCGACAATGCCCGAGCGGCTCCTCGACGATTCGCGTCCGCCGATGCGAGTGTAGCTGCGCGCGCGCATGCGCCGAACGGGCGACGAATCGGCGCAGTCGAGGGCGCACTCCGGGCTCTCGCGAGTCCTAGGCCCAATTACGTTCCGTTATTGTTGCTCTCGCCGTCGCGCGGATCGGGTCACAATTATCTCACTCTCGAGGCTCGGGGATCGAGCCGCGCAGAGCGACCCTCTGCAAGCATATACGGGGGCATAAAGACCGAGGGCTTTCTGCTCTTGCTGTTGTTGGGCTCGCGGGCTCGAGTGGACGATGAGAGGAGAGAGACGTTTGTTGCAAAGGCAAAAAGTGCATTCGCGAATTATGTAATTGCCGGGCGAATAATGCGGAGGTCGGCGAAGGGAACCATTTTTTTTAATGAATAGATTGCTGCATCTTGTTACTCTTAATTATGGATAATTGCTGTCATGTGAGGGGTGAGGAAGTACATGGCACATAGCTATACTTGCAAATGATTTCTCACATTCTGTTTACGTGGCATTCGTTTTAATGCCTCAACATAAAGTATAGCCAATAAATTCTGAAAAAGCTGCGTTTTTTATATGTTCCTCAGATAAAATTGATTTCCAATCTCTTTTTATTCACTTACACGAAAGAATAAGATTTATCTATTAAAATATAAACCCGTGCGACAGTAGTGCCTAATTATCTAAAGAATCTTAAACAAAATGCCTATACCGATCCGAGAATCGATCGTCACATCCTAGTCAGGTCAGCGTGTGGGAACCACTTGTCGATTCGGCCTTCTCTCCCCCTCGGCGGCAGCCTCCTCGCTCCGGAATTCCTCGGCAGCATATAAAAGCCATTCCAACAATGAGAGCTCGAGTTGTTGTTTGTCGTCCTCTCGCCCCCTCCCCCCCCTCCCCTCGCGAAATTACGCACTCGGCGATTATTATTCACTCGAGCGGAAAGGCTCCCGACGAGAGTTACGTCGTCCTCTTCAGAGGAGGCTGTGTCGCCCTCGGGGTACTTGATGCACGAGTGAACGCGCGCGCAATTTTCTAGGCCCCTGGTGGACGAGAGAGAGAGAGAGAAAGAGAGAGGGTGCAGAAGACGGCCCGGGCTGCTGCTGCTGCATCCCGTGAAGATTGTTAACATACGGCCGGCCCCGGTGGAGAGTGTTTTATTTAATCGAGATGTTAATTACCGGCGTCGCGCGCGCGCACCCGCTGCGCAATGTGTACACACACACACACACACACACACACTCGGGGACGGGGGAAAGCTTCAAAGCCACGGCGGCGGTGGTATTTTTCGAGTCTCTTTTCAGGGGCTCCCAGGAGTGGTGTTCATTTGGAAGAGATTTTCTTCATTGAGTTTGTTCGCAATTATCGATTTGTTTTTCGAATTGTTTTATTAAACGAAATGACGGTGACGCGGTGAAAAAGCGTGGAGTACAAATTTTTATTGGTATTTATTAAATCTTAATTGAAGATTATTAATGAATAAAGTAATAAAAAAAACCGGTACTATTCAACGCTACAGAAAACCCGACTAGGTTCCCTGCTATTTTCTCCTGCAAGGCAGTAAATCACCACCTCTAACGAGGATATACTTCATAAGCGAGGTGCATCAATACCAGAAGGTCAGCAAAAGTCAAAATCTACCGCAGGCAGATACTCCTTCCAGCGGTCGCTTCTCAATAATGACGACCCTAACGACGCATTCAAAAATAGCTACGATTCCGACTGCGGCGGCAGCGGGCAACAGCTCCGACGCACAATGTACACACGCGTATTATGGCCGAACTTCGGGGGCGGACTGTTTACCTGAGTAATTTGTCAGCGCATAATGTATCCCCGGCGGCAAATCCGACCCTCGGCCGGCCGCAAGAGCCGGCTTTTCGGGCCCCGGCGAGCAGCGGGCGGTGCTCTGCCGGCAGGGAGGCAGGGAAAGCGGCGCGCGCACTCATTTTCGAGGTAGGAACAAGTGAGTTTTGTCGGGGTTCCCGTTCGACGTTTGAGGTAGGTAAAGGTTCGGCCGAGAAATCGGGCGATGACGGCTGGAGCTGTGGCCTTTTGGAGCAGTTTCTCGACCTGTTTTTGTATAGTTGGCTTTTTAAGTATTATTGAGCGGTTAAAATAAATTCATTTCCTTACTGAATTTTTAAATTAATTTAGAAAATAAATTAACTCATTTTTATGTTTATGCACGAATCAGCTTTTCAATTTTCATATAAAAGAATCAATATACCGGAATCGTGTTAAGCTACGTGTCAATATTAGAAAATTCAGTCGTGCGTTAAAAAGTGACACTTCAGCACTATTTCAATCGTGTTCAAAGTCCCGTATCCAAGTCAGATTTTTGTGCATTGCTGCAATAGTTCAAGCACGTTTTGTTTGGATTTTTTGTTACTCGTTTTAGATAATGCTCATACGTAACTCTCTTTCGACTGTAAATAACCCCCACAAAAATCAATCCTTCGCGTTTCAAACCGAATTAATTCGGTTTTTTATTACGTACGTTGAACGTCGATTATAATATTTTTCGGCGAAAGACAATATTTAGGCAATTTAAACGGAAATCATTTGGACGCAAGAAAAAATACTGAAATCCAAAGTCCTTATACATTCAATAATATACCTAAATATAGATAATGACCTGCATTAGTCAAACAATGATCCCCGATCTACAAAGCCTAAACGAATCAAAAGCAAGCCCGAGACACAGGCGCCCAACAAAGGAAAATCAAAACTCCTTATGCAAATATTATTTCGCCTCACAATCAAGCTTCACTCTCGAGCCATTGAAATGCAGGCCCGAAGCTCGAAAAGTTCTCGTCGCTCGGCGTCGTGGCATTGTGTACTTGCGCCGCTAGGAAAGCCCTCGCGTTCTCGGGCACCGATTTGCCAAGTAGCCGTGACAAATGACGACAAAAGACTCTGGCCTACGTGTTGTGCGTGTCAACGACAGCGACGCGGACGAGAGAGAGAAAAAAAAGGAGAGGCGCGCGCGCCGATCTCTGCGAGGCGATTATTTTATCCCCGAAGAAAGAAACTCTCTCTCTCTCTCTCTCTCTCTCTCTTTCTCCCTTGGTTTTGGGTTATTACCGCAGGACTCGGAGCCGACTGGACGTTTTCCGCCTTTGTGCGGCGATTACCGTGCAAATCACCGTGAAATGCCCCGTGGAAATGAGCATTGTTGCCCCCGGGAAACTCCAGGTAACAGTTTTCCTTTTCCTGCGAAAGCGCGTCTTTCCTGCACTCCTTTTGCCTCAAGGCTGTCCTCTCGGAAATGCGGATTGCATCGGTTCCTCAAATCTTTATCTCGATTGCCTTTATGTACATTTAGGGCAAAGAGTGCTTTTATGGCGGGGGCTGTAAAACCGACGGTGATTTAAAGCCGCGCGTTGAGGCTTTTTTTTCAAGGGTTTGGGGTCGAATAATCATTTTTAAAGAGAACACAACAGTTTATATAGAGTTGAATAACAATTTTATTACTTTCTAGTATTAAAAATCTTATTTACAATGTATAATAGTGTGCATGTAAAATAATCTGAGCAAAGGAGTCTTCCGTAAAAATATGACAGAATCATTTAGTGAATCTTCCACAGTCATTCTACAGCCCTTTCGCATACTCGAATATCGTAGAAAGTTTCGAACTATAATTTATAATAACTAAATTTAATAACTAGACTCTGAACTTATAATCTTAAATAAATTTTTACAGGGCTTCTTATTTACATACACGTTATCGCTATTTTGCTATTTTTTATAAGAAAATCAAGTATTCATATTCTCTAACATTTCTCTATTGCAGGTGACGCACTACTTCCATTAGTGACTTACACGTAAATAGCTAAGGGTTTACGTTGTTGTTAATTTTTTTTTTAAAATATATATATATATATATATATATTCTAATTTACAGGAATGATTTATAGATACTGTGATACATGTAGACTTATTACAAATTTACAGTTTCATTGGCTGCTGTGACGCTGAAACTCTTTTATAAAGCTTTTAGATTCAAGCAGAAACATTTTATAAAAGTTTTATAAAAATAACACAAATAAAACAGATAGATAAAGGGCTTGTATGACCAATTCGAAATAATTGTTGCGCGAGAGAAGCAAAAGTCTGCAGCAATTATTTCAAATCTTGCGACACGAAATTCAGACAAAAATATAATACACAATCATTTGTTTATATTATTTTTAAAAAATCATTTATAAAACACTTCCACCGTGATAATAAATCATTTTAATAAATTTCAATTTACAATGCCAATCTACATGAGATCATTTTGCACTTAACAAAAATCATAAATCATATCGTAGCACTTGACTTTTTGTACAGCATCTCGGTATATACAAGGTCTTACACTCGAAAACTACTAAATTCTCGAGCAACCTTGGCATAGACCCCTCCTCCATTTTTCCGTGCCTCGCCAGCACAATTAAGAATACATATAAAACAAAATACACCTCCTACAGCACTCGATCCATGGAAATAAATACATCTCTCCCCGCCTTCTTGTCCTTCCACTCTCCGTCACTCGAGTACGCGCGCGTCCGTCGTCCTTATCTCGATCATGACCTCCCGTACACGTCGCACACTATCTTCTCGATGGGCGTGTCGCCGATCGTCTTCCTGAAGAACAATTCCTCGATGGCGCTGGACGACACGGTCCTGAGCATGGGCAGCAGCAGAATCAGCTTGCTGAACCTGACGGCCCCGAACGAGCTCGTCGCCGACATCCTCGCCCCGAGGGTCGTCTGAGCGCCGTCCCTCAGTCTGATCACCGTCGCGGCGTCCCTCAGTCTGGAGCCGCCGATGACCGGCGACACCGAGCCGTTGCTGCTGCGGCTGCTGGGCACGGATTCGCAGTCCAGTCCGGCCTTGTACAGGACCACCGCTTTCACGCACGAGTATTCGTGGGGATCGAGTCCCAGGGCACTGAACGCGACCAGAGTCTCCCGGAATCGGGTGACCTCGAGGGCCAGACTGAGATTCTGCGGACCGGGCGGCAGCAGCGGCGTCGGGTCGAGGTGAGGCACGCACTGGGCAGCGGCGAGCAGGAAGAGCTCCCGCCACGAGGCCTCCAAGAGCGTCAGCTGATCCTCGAGGCAGAGGCCCGAGTTGGCGTTGAAGTCTCTGGCCCAGGTGACGTTCAGGAAGAGGAGGCGAGCCGCCTGCTCGCATATGGACTCGCCGAACGGCGCTGGGTATCTTATTGGTATTGATTGCAGTGACGGTTGGCTCGTTGGAACCTGCAACAGAAATTTCGGCGTTCAGTCGTTGCGGGAAGACACTCGGGGAGGGGCTCGAGTCGAGTAGAGGGGAGACATAAGTCTCCGCCTATGTCATAAGTCAAGAGTCAAGGGAGGATCTTACCTTGAGGCTGATATTGCTGTACATGGGGTGGGGGATGCCCGGGTGCATCGGTGCCCCTGTAATTGTGATTCCCGGCTCTGGCTTAGGCAGGACCAGATTCAGGGCCGCGTTTGTCGGCTGAACCAATGCTGGCATGATGTCGTGATGGTCCTTTCCCCCGTAGTAGAGGGCCATTTGACGGCGCAGCGTTGAATTGCGAGGACCTCTTTCGTGTTGGACGGCTGTAAATATACGATACTGACGTTATAGTCATTTGTCCCTTATCAAGTAATTAGGCCGCGAGAAGAGCTTGTCGTTGTTCGAGCACCGACAAATACTTCAGGTAGCATGTCGCGTCTCGTACTTACCGTCTCTGTTCATGCCTGCTTGTATGCACTTTGCCAAGCGACAAGCTCTGCATTGATTTCTGTGCGTTTTGTCCACCATGCAGCCGCCCTCGGACTTGGCTTTGCACGCGTACTGTCTGTTGCGTCTGATCGAACGCTTGAAGAAACCGGCGCATCCATCGCACGCGTAGATGCCATAATGCTTGCCGGATGAGTGATCTCGACATACCTTGCACGGCACGTCCAGCAAGATGCGACCTGGAAAATAGAAAATAAACAAATTTCATTAATAATCTATTCGCATACTTTCTAAAATGCATCTTTACGAGTTCTAAATATATGCTTCGATTATGGTATACTAAAGGCAGCCCCGTCAAAAGTGCCGTTCGCATCAAGTTGACACCTGCTTTGTATGCAGTCGGAAAATATGCGCGGGCACGCCATCACCAAAAAAATCAAGCGATCGCCAAGATCGAGGAAGAAACGAGTCGTAAGCGTCTCGCGGAGCCGCTCCAGGCTCGTTTACAACAATAAAGCGTCGCTGGGAATCGATCGGTAGATCGCGATGCGATCAAGTGTCGAGTTTAGGCCGCTGTTCACTTCTAGCCAGGGCGAGTATACACCCGTGATATTTGAATGGGGCAGCAGCCACATCCGGTCTATTATTCCATCCCCGGGGGCTTTTTCGTCCGCGTAGGCGGAGACTCTCGAGCCTCTCTCTCTCTCTCTTTCTCTCTCTCTACTCTCCTGCGACTTGGCGACAAATCGATGCCATTCACAGGTCCTCATTCATCGGAAAGTGCGTGTTTTCCCTCCGTAAACGGGTTCCCACTCAAAATACGCTCATTCACCGGGGCGCGAGATTAACGGGCGCGCGCGCGACCATGAATGAACTCGCCGTCTCTCCCTCGCTCGCCATTCTTCGCGTGCGACGCTCCGGGACTTTTCGATTTCATTGAGCAGGCCAGATGAAGTTTTAAGAATGACGTCTGAGGAAGTATTTGACGTTTTTTCAAAACTTCCTGTCCTTAAAGACCGCGGACTGAATGGGGGGGAGAGAGAGGGAGAGAGCTCAGGTGATGTTGCACGAATACGACTAATGTGGCTTTTAGCGACCGATGAATGGGGAGTGGCTGCAAACGTTTTTCGCTCTGTAAGTATGCGAGGAATTTTCACGTCTCTCGGATGTTGTTATTCGGACGAATCGGTGCTGGGCAGGCGGGCGTGGAAGGGCAGTTTAATTGACAGCTTGACCTGAATGTAAACTATAATGTTTCCGGACTAATCTCGTATCGCCGAGAAGAGCAAATATTTGTCGCGACAATAGATTAAGGCGAAAAGTTTCCAGGAAATTTAAAACTGCCCGTAGAAAATTATGGTCAATATCTTTATAAAACGCAGCGCTGAAATCGGCGTCGTTTGCCGCTGCAAACAAAAAAAAAAAACAACCGCAAAAATCAGCCGCGAGAGGCTCGCTTTTATCCCTCCGGAACGGAAATGCAATTGCGCAACCGATGAATGATAAATTAGCAAAGTTTGCGAGAGAAAGCTTGGAGTAAGCCTGTGTTTATGCAGGTAGACTTTATTTTCAGCGTGTCATTTGCATAAGTGAATGCACTCACTGCATTCGGTCAGCGTAAGAAAAAAACAAAAAAAAAATAGTTATAGGATGCACGGAAAAGTAATCAGCCTTAGAAATAGAAGAAAGCCCGTGGAAGTAATGATACATATCAATGTACTTGCATAATCAATTTTCCCGAGACAAGTTTCTTGCAAATAATCGGCTAAGGTTTATCGCGCAAATGAATGCCGCGGAACAATGACTCAAAGCAAGAGCACAGCAGACCAGAAGATTCTTTATCAAAAGTTTAAAAACAAATCACGGAAGTTTCTCGCACAGCAGCCTGCCTTCTAACGTTCCGGCTCCGGAGAGACCCTCGGCGGATAATAAAAACTCTCTGCAACGAAAGGTTGAAAAAGAAAGGGAAGCAGACCTTGAGAAACGGAGAGAGAGAAAAGAAAGAGACAGGAAAGCACCCCCGCTGCAGTCGCTCGCGATGTTCGCGAAAGCGCGTTCGTGTGTAGCGCTAAAACGAAATTATATACTGTGACCGTTTCGAGTGGGCGTCGCGTCCGCGGGGAGGTTGGGGAGGGGGTGGGGGAGAGCAAAAGTAAGAGAGGCACGTGTGTATATAATACGCGTAGGTGGCCGGCTGAATTTTTCATTAGCCGTATCAGGGGGGTAGCCGCGACTCATCTGCTGTCGCCGTTACCCCGACTGCCCGTGAGGACTGAAAAATTCATGAGACTTTTTTACAATATTCAGCGAGTGCGCGTGTCTTCTTACCCTCCTGGACGCGCCGCGAGGATAACTTTTTCCCTTTATCTATAACTTTGTGGTTTGCCGCCGCCGAGCCGCGGGCTTGATTATAATTAACGTTCTGACTGGATGCCTGCATTTATCGCGCAGAGAGAAGCGCCTCGTCGGGGCGGCTCGTTGCGCTCGGAGGACGGAACGGTGGGAGAAAAATGTTGAGAAGGCAAGTGCAAGGGAAAAGCTCATTAATTTGACGCAGTTATAAGCAAACGTGCTTTATAAATTGAAGAATTTTTAAAAAATGCACTTCCCGCGTACATTGAAGATTGGAAAATGCGTCACATCGCGAGAATTTAACAATAGCACTTCTTTAACATACAAGTTTTAACTTCCTCTGCACATTTCCCTTTTTTATGTCACTAAAACAAGCCGTCCCGAGCTGCGGGCAGCCGACTAAAATTAATAACAAGCCCATAATAAAATAGGGGTAAAACTCGCCGTGGCAGAAGCTCACTTGACGGAGTGCACACTTACCTCCCCGCGCCATATGCATACAAGAGCGGCACGGCGGATCCTCTGCGGTTTTCCCGTTTAAGCCGTGCAGCGCGCGCGCCGCACGTGCGAGGCACTTACGTGCTTGCGCACTCGGCACCGGATGTGATTCACTCCTCCCTCACTCTCTCTTTCTCTTTTCTGAAAAAAAGGAGGAACCTCCTGCTTTTCGGTGCGCGCGGTCGAGGGGGGCGCGTGCACAAGTGTGCGACAGGTTGGACTTTTTGCTCTTTATCGTGCGCGCACCGGCTATTTTATATTGATTTTGTGCCCCGGAGAGACTTTATAATTGCTCGCTTGCGAGGAATATATAAGGGAGTCGTTAATGCTCCTCCCGCTTCAGCTCGTCCTTTTTTAAGGGTACATCGTTCGGCCGCCGTCGGGCAGCGGCCTCTTTGCATTATGAATTGAGACGTCAGTTGTTAGTGCATCAGTCAGTCTTCTGCCCGAGCGTAAACTTTCATTCCGAGAAATGATTTTCGAGCGATTCAGATTCTGGAAATCTAGTTCGCCTTTGCCGTTGAATCTTTTAGTTAAGATTGACGTTCAACGACTTCATTTGTTTTTTTTTTTATTTTCAACTTTCTAAGAAATCAATAAAGACATACGCTTATAAAATGCAGGTAAAAGTAACCTGGAACTCCCGTTCGAGCGAGCGATGAAGAATTACTTAATCGACTAAGAAATCAATGGTCACGCGGGAGCGAGCATCGGCGATCGAACGCAACCTGCCGAAAATTCTCACGAGCGCCGAAGCGCATATCGCTGTATCGGCGCATCCGTGCAGCGAACCCTAACTCCGACCGAGAGCCGTAAACGACCTAATAATTGCCACCCTCGGCCCCGCGCCGCTACGCACACTGTACACCGCGCTCTCGCCGGATTACTCGAAATCTACCCCCCGCGAACGCGCGAACTACTGGAGCATGGGAATTTCGCGACATGTGCAGCGAGCACGGGGGATGAGTCAGGCAGACGTCATCTGCCGGAACGACCCTCGTTTAAAAAATAGCGGGGCCGCCGCGTGTTGTTTTAACTGATAGACCTTTGGCTCGGCGGTCTCTCTCTCTCTCTCCCTCTCTCTCGGTTTTTAGATTGCGAAGCGCGCGAGGCGAACGATTCGCGAGGAATTAATAAAAAATAGCCCGGGGCAACTCTCGACGCTCGCATTGTGCTGAGCTGCTTGCGGGATCATTTTCTGTTTGCGGAGAGGAAGGAAATCCGCGCGTGTACTGTTGTTACTTGGCTCTTTTTTTTTTAGCTTCCTTTAATGGAGGAGAGTATTGTGCTTTTAAACGCGATCTGTTATTCCTTTATGGAAATTATGTTGTTCTAAAGCATTAATTGTTGTTTCATTAATAGTTCTATAGCAGAGTGTATTTTTTATTAACGGTCGAATGTAAGATGTTATTGTATTCTACAGAAAAATTGATAAAACAGTAAATTTTAGTATCAACTACAAAATATACCACAAGATAAGTGTATTACAAGATTGAACTGGTAGTTCTTTTATCCAAAAATTTTTCCTCGCGTCCATAAAAAGCCACAGCTACTCGAAAGAAAGTATATTTAAAAGGTCGAAGCAAAGACATTTAATCCACTTAGCGTTCAGCGAGGCCCGTCGAGTAGCCGGGATTTGCCGCCAAATGACGGTCCGACCGAAAACTTGGGCATTCCCCGCCGCTCCGACCTTAAATACGCAACCATCTGCCGGCGCTCTCTCATGCTCGAACGCGCCGCCGGCGGGGGCGGTTAACGAGGATTCCAACTTTCACGACCGATCGGCTCCTCGGCCGTTTTTTCCATTACGTCCGCGCCGCGCGTTGCGTGCTGATAAATCGCCCCGCGGACTCGTTTGTTTCACACGAGATGAGCGCGCGGGGTGCATGGGAATGCCGTGACAAGTGCCGCTGCTATAAGCACGCGAAGGGGGTAGGTTTTGGGGATGATGCGTCACGGAATTCGTGGACTCGATTTCGGGCGACGTTTCGTTTCGTTCTTACATGGAAGGCTCGCGTCGGCTCCGGAATCTGGGTGAGTCTGGGAGAAGTTTTAAGTTTCAAATGAGGGTGCTAACTAATTGCATAAATTGTTTAGTGCGTCGTGCGTATACGTTACTTCCGAGTAAATATAGAGCTTACTTTCTAGAAAATAATTATTGACTCTATATTCATATCAAATTTGACATCTGCGTTTAGGGGCAGGCATAATATAGTAATACAGATTTTAGTATAAGATAATTAAATTTATCGATTAATTGAGAACTAAAGCTTTGGAGATGATTTACGTTAGACGCTTATCATCCTGATTAAAAAGTGAAAATGGTAAGATATTTTTTTTCAATATTTTAAACAATAAAGATTAGACTGTAACAATTTAATGTAAATAAAAACGTAGTTCACCTAACGCTTTTAACCGAAAAATTTTTTCATTTTTTTTGTTTGTTGAAAGAAAGTTTTTGAAATTTTGTTCACGTTTATAACCTGCAATCAAAACTATGTTTTCTTTGAGAATGAGTAATTAAGCTAATACTGGATTTGTATAGATAAGCTCAGCACTGTCTAGTACAGCCCTAGTAAGTATCCTAATTCTTGTGGTTTTTGAAAATTCAATTTTATACCTGGAGATTTATTGAGTACGCAGTTATTGAAAATTAAAGGGTCTAATGTGTTTACACAATTTTCTGCACATATCTATGAACGATATAGGATTAACCTAATCTCTACTTTCTTAATAATCATTTTTCTTTGTCATTACGAAATGCTAATTATTATTTTGGAAAACTTCAGTTATAAACCGGCAGTTCTTTCCAATTCAAGTGCTCGACTAGGCTCGATTTTTTTTCAAAACAACCCCGTTACCATTGTTTGGCCAATTTTTCACCAATTTTTTGTAAATTGGCCAAATTTAGTCAATTATTGTTACAGTGAAATGCCTAAAAAAAACTAGTGAAATTTCCAGCAGGTAAGCAACTACCACTTGTAAGCATACTCGGAAGTAGTTAATTGTGCAAGCTTGCACGGCACTCGCGATTCTAAAAACTTGCCGCCGCACACTACAGTCGCGTTAAATAATAATAAGATCACTTACTCGACGAAGGCTGCATCTTCGGCTGGGAAATGGTGTGCGTTAAGTGACCCATTTGGGTCTCTTGCCTTTGCATCGTTTGCCCGCACGCCAGTTTGAAAGATGTCTCGTTGTTCTCTCGAACACAACCGTACGAATCACTAGAAATAGTCTCTCCCTCGTCCTCACTGACAACTCGCAAGCTCCGCCAAAACGTTCCCACTGGCAGAGCTCGAGAAGTCCTGCTTCCGAAGATCCCGGGGAGGCGAGCGGCACAATAATAAAGCTTCAACTCGTCTGACGCGCCTCTCGATCCACCGTTCTGACTGAAGAGCCCCAAGCTCGGCTCCCCGTTCTTATAGCTACTGGGCAACCCCATTGGTCGCTCCCTCTCTGGGTTGCGCGTGCTGCAGAGAGCAGAGAGCAAGGGGCGTGCCCGGGGTTGAAAAAGGCCAGACGGAGCATGCGCAGACGGAGCCTTTTATCCCTTCTGCTCTCCCACTCCGAGAGCCCCGAGTATGATCTTGCCGCCGCCGACTAACGCCGAGCTTATTGTTCGCCTCCGAGGGGGAGGAAGATTCCCCGTGGATTTGCCTAATGAATTGCTCTTCTCGCACGAGCGAGATACCATCGCGCGGAGCGATGCAGATTGACACGGTTTAGCTGGCACCCCTGAGCAGGACTGGAGAGAGAGAGAGAGAGAGAGCAGGCTGATGTGATAAGACTTGACGCCCCGCGAGTGGAAGCTCGGAGGTGACTCCGAGGGCTGTCAAGGGATTGAGACGTCGAATTTAGGTGTCGGGGCCTTGCGGCAGTCGAGGGGGGAAATTTTGCTGGCTTCTTAGATTTACGTTGAGAGTAGCTGTCGTTTCTTTGCTGGGCAGAGTAATATTTTTTAATTAACATCATTTAACGAGGAGGAAAATTATTAAAAAAAAAAAAATGAAAAAACTTCCGCTTATATATTTCTGACAGTGCAGGTAGAGGACCCTTTAGTTCAAAGTTTGGGATTTCCCATTCATTTAGAAGCACTTACAAATTAATCGAACGTTATAGATATTAATCGTACGCAGTAGGGAAAGTGTGCGTATCGCACGTTTATCTTAATATTGCGCTCGAAGTTAAGTCCAGTAATCAGAAACTACTTAAGGTGTTTACTTAACCGTAATATATTTTTAAGAGCAATATATCCAAAAATAATAAAGATTATTAAACTTTGGTAATTTGAAAAAAGTATATAAAAAAGAAAATGTTGAAAATGAGAGAACCTTATGTAATATTTCTGCGCAAATAAACCAAGATTTGCCTAACTCGACAAAATTTAAACCTTTTCAGTTACACGTTTAATAAATTTTACAAAGCCTCCAGCTCGCAAACTCATTCAACAAAGCAATTCGCCTGCAACGAAGCCAGCTGAAATCGAATTAATTAATTGAACCGCTGTTTCCAGCACCAAAGCAAACAATAGTCAAAAGCATGGTCTCTCCTGGCAAACTTAAGCTCAGCGTCAAACCGCACGAGAAGCCCATGAAAATCATCCCACTTATTCAGATTCGTACAATCCGTCTGTTCTCTCCCATCCCCCGAGTCGGCGAGTACGCACTCGAGGCTCCGCGCTCCAACGTCGTCCGATTCATCGCTCCCGAACAGCCGAGGGTCCGATGAAAAAAGCGCGCAGAGACACAGATAGACGGGTCGAAATAAAATTAGCTCGGGGGCCGCGCCTCGTTGTGATTCGCCGATGCGTGCCGGGGGACCGCCAGGTATATTATATTCATTCTAATAAAAGCGAGCGAGAGAGAGAGAGAGAGAGAGAGAGCGCCGACGGATTCCTCCGAGGGTCGGCCGCGCCATTGTGAATCCGGCCGCGCAGATGCGCGCTCCTGACTCTCTGACTCCATCTTGAATTATCTCTCCGCGCGTGCAATCCGCCCGTTTCTCCTCGACCTTTTAGCGCTTTAAGCGGAGGGTACGGGAGAACGGCCGGGGGCTTTCATGGTCGCTGCCTCGTCGGCCGGAAAATCGTTTACACAACCGAAACGCGCGCGCCTTCGGCGCGGCTTTTCCTTGATTTCTTCTTTCGGTTCTTTAAGGCTGCTTTCTGTATAAGATGCGTGTTTGCTCGGCTGTTTTGCTTCGGGGAGTTTTCGACTGACGCGATGGAGACGTTTTGTCGGAGCGCGATCTCGGAGGTCGATACGGTTGTTCGCCGGCGTTTTCTACAGTTTTTTTTTTTTCTTTTTTTCGGCGGTCTCTTGGGAAAATATTGCCCCGCATAATAGGACTTCTCTCTGGCTATTTGCCTTTGCCTTTGTTACTTTTGGCCTTTCCTACATAATGTTGTCTAATAGAGGAGATTAATGAACTCTCAATTCGATACACGTTTTTTATTATTTGTTTTTAAACAAATCTTTTGATTATTTGCCATCTTGGTCATTTTTTTTATTTAAATAACAGGTGAAATGTTTAAGTGTTGAATGTGTAATTTTTTAAATGTTACTTTTCACCGGAAAACAAAGCAATGAGAAAATGGAGAAAGTCCTTATAAAAGTTCCAGTTTATTCAAGTATGCTTCTGTGTACCTTTGCAATCGATGGAAAAGCATAGTAGATGTTTGTGTATTTTACTTCTGGGGACTTCTTTCAATCGAGATGTTTTGTACAATCCTCAATCAACGATTTTCCCGCAAGATAAAGAGATCCTTTTTGTTCGTATTGGCTTGGAAATCGTTATATCCAGCATTCAAGAACGAATGAGCGCACGAGAATTGTATTATTCTAAGACGATATCATAAAATCAGTAATAATAATTTTACAAGAAGCGAGAAATCTGTGAACAGAAGCCAATACAATCTTTTCTTTTCCCTTCTAGTAAAAGTTACAGATTATGAGAAAATAATCTGTTAAACCCCTGACTCACACCGCAAGTATTCTCCAGCATACCGCAGCGGATTCATGCCCACGCAAGTTTACAAGCGCACTTGTACCATAATTAGGGCAATCGATCCCTCGCAACTGATTTCCGCACCGCACTTCCTTCCTCCCCGAGAGCTTATTTTCCTCCACTCCACCGAGGCGGCATCCCTCAGAACAACAAAAGTCCGCCGCGTCGTAAAAATCTGCGGCGAGGAGGAAGCCCAGTCAGCTCGTAATGCGGACCGCCTCCGCCGCCGAAAGCAGATAAAAAAAAGGAAAAGCCGCGGCGGCGGCGTCGTCTCTCGTTCGGCGGAAAACAAAAGCCGGTGAGCGCGGACCGGAATTTCTCCCGGCGAAGTCGGCCCCGGCGGGGCTGCCTCGCCGCTGCACTTTCCCCCCGCGGGTGCAGCCAGCGGGAAAAGGTGAACACGATACGGCCTCGATGCTCGCCGGAGCGCGTAGCGTTTTGGCTTTGGCGCAATATGTCGGGGAGATTATCCGCGTAACTATCCCAGAAATCTGCTCGCCCGCTTTTCTTCGGCTGATGGCTTTTCGGAGCCCCGACGGCCCGACGGGAGGAAGCCAACAAAGCCGGTTTTTGACGCGCTGCGAAGGAGAGTGCTGCGGGGAGAGGCGCGCTCTCGTTTTGCAAGGAATTAGACCTTTAGTTGCGTTTAAAAAGGATTAGGCCGCGCTATTTGATTTTCGTCGGCGGCGGCTGCCAGTGAGAGCGGAAATACTTTGGTTACTGGTTTTGGTTTGGATGAATTTCTGCAGCGGATGAAGCAGGCTGCACTTAGAATAAGATGTTGAATATTTTTTACTGATCTTAATAAACTTCTTTGTAATTTTGTAAAAGAACTCAATATACTTATTTATTTTTAATATTAAATAAATAACATACTTTATAAAACTTAAAAATATATAAATTACTCTTGCTAGGCATCGAATTTTTTTAAATGTTTTGAAAAAAAAGTAAACATCGCTCGAAATTTGTGCGAACCTTTCATTTCCACATTTGTTCCGTCTTCTAGGATGATTTGATAATTATTTCATTTCTACCAAGACAGAGGCTGTGAATAAAAAGTCCAGCTTAAAAATACACGCATTAACAAACACAGGTGGGTGAATCCAATGCTGTCTATCAACGCATTGGGCAGCCAGCGGCACACCTCGGCCTGAAGTCGTCAAAGAGGAGGGGTGACAAGCGAGGCAGCATAAATGAATCCGCAAAAATAATACACGTCTCAAAGCGAGGCCAGACGATCGACAGAGAGAGATAAAGCTTCGCGCTTTAGGGGGAAAGCACGAGGCTCGAGTCGCTTTGTCAAGAAGGCAAATGCGCCTAAACGGCTGTAATGTGGGACCGGATAATCAAAATACCGAGTCTTTGGGGACCCGGGCATATAGGGAGGATCCGCGCTCGCGCACTGTTTTCCCGCTCGCGCGCCGAGGCTTATATACGGCCGACAAAAGCGATATGTTGTTTTAGGGCGAGGAAATGTCGGAGCAGTCCGTCGCGCTGCTCGCTGTTTTCTCGGGCGGCGACCTGCGAAAGTCGCTAAATCAGAGCGCAGCCGCTGCCGAGGACTTGTTTTTTCGAAGTGTCTGCGGGTTTTCGGCCGCTATTCAAAAGCTATAATCTATTTTTTTATAATTTCAGGCTGCTGTGTCGTCGCTTTGGAAGAATGATTTCTCAGTTGAATTTTTAGACTCTTCTGGATGTAAGATTTAACTTATTTATTATTTATCCTTCGTTTAAATATTGTACTATTATTACTTTTACGAATGTTTTTATTTGGAAATTATATTTGTCACAGAAAAATATTGTTTTTACTTTCAACTGTACTTATTCTACGGCTTATGTGCACGTAATCGTTAGCAATAATAAACTTATGAGAATTAAGGTACTAACTTTATTGAAACTAAGGGGTGATCACGATCAAAAACTGATGGCGTTCTAAATGTCAGATTAGAACCCTAATACATTCCAGATCCGATTTCACATTCAACTGCTCCCCGCGCTTTCAGCGAGCAGAGAAAACAGTTAAATGTTCTTCTTCAAAAACAGCTGTGCAATCCGCATTTAACAAATCACAGTTTTATCTGAAAAATATCTCGAGCCTTCACTATCAGGCATAGAATATTCGCGGATTATAAAATTAATGCTTTGATTTCAAAGAGAAAAAGTACAAGTTTATTTTTCAGCGAGACTTACTTCGCAAACCCTACAAGTATTGCATTAGCCCCAAGACTTTCGAGGCTTAGGTGATTTTCAAGTCAGGTGCCTTCGAAAGTTAAACTCATCACCGAAAATTGCAGTATACCTTTCGAGGCTTCCGCGATTACGGCTCTCGATCTGCAGTTTCACTCAAAAATCACAAAATCATCCGCAGTCAGCCTCCCCGGCCAGCCTCCAACTTTGATCATCTCCTCATTAGCCGCAGCCTCCTAAGACCATCGGTCTTTTAAAAGAGCCCTTACTTTAAAGAAGGCTCAGCTTCATCCCCGCGCCGCGTCCCTCTTTGACCTCGTGCGACAAAGGTGCGGAGCCGCAACAAAGGGCGGACTTTGCCTCGCGTTCGCGCGTTATTCAAATCTAGTCCTCCGTCGCTCGGTAATAGGGTCAACTCTTGTTTTTTTCTCTCTCTCTCTCTCTCTTTCTCGCGCTAATTCTCCGCTGCTTTCCGCCAAGGGTTGCGCGCCCGTACGGGTGGTCCGCTCATTTTTTTTTCTCTTTCTTTTTTGCGAGATCGATCGATAAGCGCGACGACGGTTTGCTTAGGATCGGGAACCTTGGGGAGCGGAAGGGAAAGCGCACAGGTAGCTTATCGGCGACCCATCGACGGACGACTTAATCCGTCGACCACTGTTTTCCTCAGTGTTTTACTGGTATTGCTTTTAATGAGCTGCCCGGGGAAATCCCGGAATTTCTCGGGTCGAATGCGGCGGAGGCGGGCGACGATTTCTTTATTACACGTCAGCGCCGAGGCTTTTGTTTCTCTCGGAGGAGGTTCGGAGCGACAAGTGTCCCCGGCCGATTTGTGCGCTTGCGAGAGAGAAGGGAGGGTTGACATTAGCTTACCTCTTGCAGATGTCTGCGCTTGATATTCGGAAGCTAGCAAGGTGCAGAGAGGAAGTTTCATTGCCGGAACGTGCTTCCTGACGTTTTCCGAGGGCACGACGTCTTAATTTTTTAAGTCTGGAAAACGATCTTGGATAAAAGGCGAAAGTGTCGTTTGGGTAATTTACGGCGGATCTGGGAGTAGATAAAACTTTAGTAGTGAGGAGTAAATAAAGAATCAATCGGCGAACTAAAACCTGATTATATATATAAGTATACTAAAAGAAAATGTTTACTCTTTGCTGCTTGTAACATTAAATAATACAGTTACAAATTTAAAAATATTTCCGTGCACAGACCCATTTTTCGAAATGCCAGATAATCCCCGAGAATTCCAAGAAAACGCAATCATTACATTCAAGCAAGCGCGCTAGTAACTTCATACGTTAGCTTAGCGATCTTCATTCTCACAATTGCTTGAAAAGGACTTTGTATCCATTTCCCACATTAGAGAAGCTCTTAGGATCCGTAAAAAATGGAGAGAGAAAAAGCCGAGTTCGACCTCGTTTCTCATTCATCCGGGGGGCAAAAGACCTTTCAACGTCGACTCCAATATCTCGCGGGATCTGCCGCTATCTCAGTTTTCCGTGCTCGCATTATGAGAAAGAACAAGATCACTTTTTTCCGAATTCCGAAATCGTACCTGAATGAATGGCTACTGACGATCCGGTCAGGGTGATGTTCCGAAACAGAGAGGGGGGGGGGGAGAAGGGAAAGAAAGGGACGAAAAGTGAGCAAGCCCGTGGACCGCTTATTGCTTTTTACGGCCGCAGAAATTTCGGTAAATGACTTTTGTAAACACAGTAAAAGTTCAAAAAAGGTAGATATTCGAGAAAGTGAAAAAGACTGTTAGAAAAAAGACTTTTATTTTACAAATGCAAATTTTGACTTTTTTATTTTTTATTTCTTCTTTATCAATATTTATATTGTTATTATTATTATTAAATAAAAACTTAATTTAGTTTTGGTAAATTTTAACGCAAAAAATAAAGGTTTCTTCAGTATCTAAACAAAAATTTAGTGGGAAAAATGTCAGTAAATCGACTCACGCTCCAAATGTTCAAGGTGCGAGCGTGCGGATTATAAGAATTTCACAGCACGTCGGTAAAAGCAGACCAACTTCCCGAGCGCGCAAAAGCCCGTGACGACTCTCTCTCTCTCTCTTTTCCCTCAGAGTCAGTGCAAAGTCTCGGGGCTTATCCTCCATTACGCCGGGGGACTTTGTGCGCGGGGCCCCCCGTACACCGAGAGAGAGAGAGAGAGAGAGGCCGCATTTTCAATTCCTGACTTGACGGGACGCGGGATCCCTCATAGACGGCGAGCAGCGGAGCGTATGATAGCCCCACGGGATTACCGCGACTCCGTCTCCGTCTCTTTCTCTCCCCCGGCCGGCATTGTTGGCCCTTAAGACCGCTCCTTCCGCCTTCAAAAGAGCCTCGGAATGTCAACCTAATTTTGCAAGATCTTACTCGCCGATCGGCCCCGGGAGAAAAGGGAGGGAAGAAGCGAGAACGAGACTTAACGATGGCCTGACTGCCTGCGCGTCGAACGGGAGCTGCAGCCTCGTCGAGCGAGCCGCTAAAAACGAGGTGAAAATTCATGCAGGTTTGCCGAGTGTAACCGATGGTTGGCAAATGAGGCCGGCTCCTTTCGGGGCTGGTATTTTTTAAAACGGAATATGTTTATCGAGGGATTACGGCGCTGGGAAAAATTCGTATTAGCGAGCCTTCGGTATAATTTTCTGTTTTAAAAGTCCGCTCTTTATGCGTACATTTAAATATGTAATAGTAGCAATTGTTAACAATGAAATTTTAACACTATTATCTTTTTTTTCTATAAGTTTATTATTTATATATATTTTTATATAAGTTTATGTTAGTTCTAAGGCGTATATTATTTCTGTGTTCGTAATAAATATTTCAAAAATGAAATTATTCAAGACTGCCCTCATACTCAACTTTTAATTTACCTAAACAATATATTATATATTAAAAAATACTCTTTTCATAAAAAGTAACATTCATATTGGTTTAGTCCTTAAAAATAAATTTACGGCTAATGATTTCGGAGAAAAATAACACTTAAAAATATATATAAGCCCGCAACGGATCCCCCCGAATCCCACTCGTTCAGAAAGGCATCAATCGCAATTAATAAAACGCTCCGGCAGACCCTCGAGCTCTTCCACCCCCTCTCGAGGCGCAATCTCCCGTAAAGCGCTCTGTAACCGGCTCGCAGCTTCATCTTTGCGCAACGAGCACACATCAAAGCCTCCTCTCCTCTCTGTCCTTACTCTCGAGCCCAAGAAAGCTCTCCTTCTCCTCGCGGGCCCTGAATAAGAAAAAAAAGCGAACTCGCAGCCGAAGAAGTTCCCACCGTCAAGGAGCTACTCCCGTTTTTTCCTCAACCTTCGCCCGTTCTCGTTTCTCCGCTCGCTCTTCTTCTTCAACAAGGTGAATACCGTAATCGGAGAGCCGGATGTCTCCGCCCAGGATGGATGTCTTCGTCGCCGCGCACCCGAGAGTTGCGGGACACTCTCTGATTTCTGATCCGAGCGCCGCGCAGAAGCTGCCTCCGCGCTTACCCGTCAACCCTCCGCCGAGGAGGGGCACCGCCTCCTCCGCCGCTCTGGAGCTCCGGAGCGGCTCCTGCCTTAACGTTCTCATAGTCGCTTTCTTATTCTGATTCTTGGGCTGGTTCTTGGCTTTTTTCTTTCTGGATCGCGGGCTTCAATAAGAGCGCGTTGTTGTGAGCGTCTTTTTAGAGAGAGAGAGAAAGAGACAAAGAATTTTTGTAATAAAATACGCGCTAGGACTTTTTTTATGTTTTTGATTTCTTTCAGTCTTTTCGAAATTGTGGTTGTTTGTTTCCAGAAATTGATCTACCATCGTTGCTTAATGGTGAGCAAATTCGTATTATTGGCATCAATAAAAGAATAAGGCTTTATGTTAATAAAAAAATTTATTAATACTATTAGAAGTGAAAATTGTTCGTTATTATTTCAATTGCAAATTATTGTTGTCAAAAAAAAACTTATTATTAAGATTAAAAAAAAAATCAAAGTTAAATCCTTCCCACTTTCTTTTGCATCATACATATTCACGTTAACATGCCTTACTCGAACCCTTCGAGCGCGAACCAGTAAACCGCGCCTTATTGTCGCCAACGTCTTGGCCGCGAGAACAGACGTCTTTGGCTTCTTCTCCTCGGGAGCAAAAGTTCGTTACTCGTTCGCGACTCGTTTTCAGATTTTTTTCTCTCTCTCTCTCACGTCGACCGGCTGATTTTAATAACATTGAACTTCCGGCCGACTAACGGACATTTAACGTGTCGCATCGCGCCGCCGCCACTGACGCATCGCGCGTCGATTCGAGCGGGGCGCAGCTGCGGCGCCTCCCCGATATCCCTTTAGCTTTTTGTCTCCCGCACGCGTAAGCGTAATCTATGCGCAATAACGATTCCTTTTTTTCCTGCGCACTCCTCGCCCGAGCCTATGCAGGCCTGCTTTTGTGCGGGGATGACTGGAGGTCTCTCGGAGGTTAGCGGAAAGAGGAAGCGGATGTGCCTCGGAGCGAGTAACGGAGAGGTCGAGCTTTTGACGGGATTCTGGGGTGCCTATGCTGCAGCCTCGCGCAAGGTAATTCGAAGCGGTTCTAGGAATTCATAACGTCCTCTTTAATCTCCTTTTCAATTTCAGGAAGTGCGAGTTCGTAGAAACGCGTTTGATCAATTTGATAGACTTTTTTTAATTAATTATTTTGAATCTAACAAAAGCCTAAATAATAAATAAATAATTTATTTAAATAATTTAATAACTATCCGAAAGATACCAATAATTTGATTAGAAAATGTCCAGAACAATCAAATGATAAAAAAGCCACTCACTATTAATATGAAAACGATCATTTTTCTATACCACAAAGCTTTGAATGCCGCACCGCCGGACCACTCGACATTGTAATATCGGATATATGGGAAATAAACGATCCTCCAAACTCGGCTCGTAGCGCACGACGGTATTCAATTATGATCTATCGAGGCCCAAACGAGATCATCATCTCGGGATCAGGAAATTCCCATGTCAAATTACTCGCACGCAGCGCCGGGGCACCATCCCCCGAGCGGCGCTTTCTCATGCGCCGCCGCAGCATATGGCGAAAAAGTAGAGCGCGCCGATCGAAAAGTCCACCCGCTCCTCTCCGTCTCCCTCCCCCCCCCCCCCCCCGGCAGGTATACAGCGGCGCGCTTTTCGGCGCGCAACAAAGCGGCCAGATCCGCCGGCGCGCCGTACATCCGATATCGACGCGCGGCCATATGCTCGCGGGTTCTCACCCTCTCCGCGCGTGCATCGATATTTTTATTCCTCTTTTTTTTTCGCCCGCTACGCGCGGGGCGCGACGAGGTGTCGCGTCGCAACAGGTTGCCGCAAACAGCGGAGCAAGCTCGATGACAGTGGGAATCGATTAGCGAGTGTTTTTTGTTGCCGGGGCTTAACTACTGGCTGGCCTCTCCAGTAAATCAATATTGCGCTTCGGGAACTACTGCCTACGGCTTCAATTTATTGCTTTTTACGAGCTCGAGCGACGCGGTAATGAAGCGTGGAGAATTGGCTTGAAATTGATTTCTGATTGGCGCTGCATTTTCGCCGTGGGAATAATGTAGGTATAGTTTTGCGAATTACTTATAAAATTTAAGTTTTCCGCATGGTAGTGACTTTAATTATAAACAAAAAGCTGAAATTAATTTACTGCCAATTATGAATTTCTTATTATAATTTAATTAATTCAAATTTAATTTTTTAATGCAAAAAAATCATTTGAGGAATGAAGCTTTATTTGAAAAATTAATAAATTAATTAATACTTTCCAACAATAATAGAGATTTCAATCATTTCTTTAAATAAAATATATTAATATTTCTTTACTCTTGATACTTATTCGACACTCGGCGTATCTCATTTCAGTTAAAATACTTTGAAAATCCAGTAAGAGTTTTGTTTTATCCGCCCCACTTGTCCCGAATTGCTTTCTGCTTAAGGATTCACCGAAGCAGAATAAAGCTCCGGGCCTGTTTATATTTTCACGGCGCATAAAGCGAAATTAATTATCTCCGTATCGGCCATTGTGTCTCACAATGGTCCTCCTCGTGGCAGAAGCGAGAGAGCAAAGAGGATCCCCCGACGGAGTGCGGGGCGTCCCGCAATCTTCCTTTCGATCGTTCACCGAAAAAATCACAAAGTGACGCTCTCCGATCGCCCGGCGCGCATTAAGCGCATAATGCCGCGCGCTCGGGGACTTTGAAGCGCGCGGCTGAATGGCCGCTTGGCAGCCAGCGAGGAGAGGAGAAAAGCGCAGCGGCCAAGGCATGACGTAACACGAGACTGCGAGCGCTGACAGCGGAGCGCGGCGCTGTCAGTCTCTTTGTGCCTTCTTTTTTTTCCAAAAGTACGATACTTAAAAAAAGGAAGAATAAAAAAAAAACAGACGAGAGGCCCGCAGCGCGCGTATTTTTCGCCTCCCACTCCCGACGGTCTCGAATTACTTGCGCGCCGCCATTTTTTCTCCCCGCAAGGTGGACGCGCTCTCTGCTCCTCGGCTTTTGACGAAGTGCTTCTTTAGTTCGAAATGGCGCGTCATTCAATACCGGCCGATCCGCCCCGCAACGGCGACGGCGACGAGTAGTCGACAAAGCGCTTCCGGAGAAAGAGAGAGGGAGAGAGATTTCTCTTTCTTCGCTTCTCGGTATACGCGCATATATACGCGTTGCTCCCTTTTTGCGTTGGGAGGAGGTAGCCGGTAAGGAGGCACCGGGGGAGGGAGGGAGTTGGGCAGGTAGAGGCTCGGAGAACGGGGGAAAGAATACGACCTGCCGACGGGCCCTTTTCATTGGGGAACAGTTGGACCTGGCGCACTTCTGCGCCTGGAGAACTAAGTGCGAACGCACTTGCAGCTCTTTTGCGCGAGTGCGACTGAGAGGTCGAGGCTGCGGCCTGGATTTTTGTTTTCGCTTCGGATGTGTTGCTTGGTATCGAACGTTCTTAGAGCTGAATGGATTCTTTCAAAAGAGCTTGATTATTTAATCAAGTCGAAAATGGAAATGGGTCAAATTTTTGCGCGCGTTCAAATCCAATTGAGCCAAATAAGTTTGCTGAATATAAATGACGATTATTTTATTTACCGTCGTGAAATAATCTTAAATAAGTATATTATTTATGAAGGTATAATTAATGATAGACTTGAATGTTTTAATTATATTAAGGCTTGACTTTAAAGTCACCTAAGGTATATATTTATTTAATTTTTTTTAATATCTATCTTCTTCTTATTCTGTCCATATACGTTTTAATAACAGAATTTTCTATATAATAATAACTATAATAATATTAAAAATAATAAAACTTGATATTTACTTTGTACTTTGACGTAAGGCTTATTATTAGTAGCTGCGATCTTAGTCGAGAAAGCATTGCTGTGCATGTTGAGTGTCGTTGCCATTTTGTGCGAAATAAATCTGCAGTATAAAAGTCAACTTTGTAAAATTTAAATAAATTGCAATGAAGATTCTCGAAGCAGTCGTTATGAGCAACAGATTTTACATTAAAAACAATTGTATTATAATCGAAGATCAAAAAATGCTTCTATATTAATTACAAAATTATCATACCTTAAGTAAATGATACGTATGATTTGAATTGCACTTCAAATGTATCGCATTAAACACACTAATTCATTAATCACCATTTATAAATCCTGAATACGAAGTAGCATTTTTTGAATTCTACGGAATTTCTATGTTGTTTTACAAAAGTAACTATACTTTTCCCGTAAGTAGAAATTTCATTTAAATTCACAAAATGTTACGTCCCTTACACTACCGATTATGAATACTACTTTTATTGTACTGCTTCATCCTGATTTTCCAATTTCGTACCTACCCAGCATTGATAATTTGATAACAAGTACATACACAATACATTTACATTACACAATGCTGTTTATGTTTACAAGTATTTTGACTAGTTGACTTCTGATCGTAAACATTCACATTCATGAATAGCACTGATGATCAATAGGCAACTTTTTTCTAAGAATTTGAATAAATTTTTGTAATTTTCGCATAAAATTTTTTTATAATACAAATAGACTTTTATTTCACGATGACTCTCAAAAGCTAATAAAACCCCACTGTTTAATCGCAGCTTTTCTTATACCTATATGTTCACAATTTAATAAATTAAAATTAAAAGTATTTAATTTTTGTTTATTTAGAAACTCCTAATAAATAGTCCGAAAAATAACCGTTAAAAACATATTAATGCATAGAATGCACCTTCACCAATTAACTAAAATGCAATCATTTGATTTTTGAGTGTTTTTCCCAGCGATCGATTTGCATCTTGCTTATTATTTCTAAATAACCCGACGGTAGGCTACAATTTGCAACAGCGTCTCTATAAATAAAACTACGCAAACTCAATTATTGGGCCTATTTACAAACGAAACGCAAGTTATATTAAACTACGAAGTCTTATTGACGGTAAAGTGGAAAGCAGCTGTCAAGAGCCGAAAGCGTCGAAACGCTAAGACCTGCCGCCAGCGAGGGCTCGTCCTAAGCAAATGACAATAATGTGCTTAGAAGCTTGTAAAGCCATAAAACAGGATGCTCGCCTCTGCCGTGACGTATCTGAAGCATCGACTTCAGAAGAAATAAAACGAGGTGGATTAAGTAATGAGCGTGTAAGATAGTATCGTTAGTGTCGGTTCTTAATGATAGTTAAGAATCAATGGGCAATTGGACGCTGGCGTGAGGGAAGCTTTTTCACGAGGATTTCCTTTGCAGATTTGCTGATTAACGACAGCAATCGGTTTTGGGAAAGACTGCGGTTGAACAACCTTGCAGCGACTAATAGTTCACAAGTTTCGATGAAATTTTTAAAATTATTACAGGTTAGTTATCAATTTAATTTATTTATTTACTATGACCTATTTTATTTTATTTATTTTATTACATTTGTATTACAACTGTGGATTTAGCAAGAATATAAAAAAAAGTAAACTTAACATTTTATTACATAATAAAACTTACGTTCAGAAAATTACAGTAAAAATGAAATCGAACGAATTAATCTGTAAAAATGTCAAAGGATGTAGTTTGGTAAAAAGTTAACTAGCTTAGCGTGTTAATTTTCAGCTTCAGATAATTTCAACAGCTGAATATTATCCGTCATCTCTGAGCTATCTGACGTGAATAAGCAGCCGTGAGAAAGAAACGTCATCTGGAGAATCAGCAGTTTTACATGCATCTATACAAGTATATTATAATAATCTATCTAACCAAGGAAAGTTGAAAAATCCATGCAATTATTTATGATTTTATTACTAAACTTTAAATTTCAGTTAAGAATTTTTACTACTGCAATTTTGAAAAAAATTACATTATTAAAAGATTAGTATTCAGAAAATAAATGTTCAATATAAAAGAAAGTAAAATTTCATTTGCTTAAAAATTGTTTAATTAAATATCAAAATTGAATGTTGCAAAGTACGTAAATTAGCACATTTAGATTAAATGTTGTCTTTCCTTAAAAAGAAATAACTTTATTCTGGTAAAAAGATACTGTTTTTTCATTTGAAATTCAATCTTACAATTTAAAAATTTTTAAAATGCAACATTTTGGTTGCCTTTGACAAGTTTCAACAAGAAAGCAAACCTTTCACACGAGGATAGATATAAAGCAAGGTCCTTTACTGCGGGACTCTTACCTTTTTTTTTTACGACTCCAAATAGCTATATTTCCTAATTCGCGATGTTAATCTTTATTTTCTCCTTCAGTTGTTTAATCAAGGATTGTTATCTTTGAGTTGCTGTAAATTTTTTTCTGGGGAATTCCGGTAGTTAGCTAACTGGAATATTCTTAGCCATTCGAAAAGTTGACGAGACGATAGTCGTTTTTTTTTTTTTCAGTGCGATCTTTTTAGTCAGCGATTTTTACTGCAACCCGAATGACCGATGCCCTAGCGGAGGAAAACATCTAAAATACAATTTTAATCCTTCCATCGGAAAGCAAAGAAATCGTTTATACACAGAACTGATCACGGAATTTCCCTGAAAAATTTTTTGCCTACCTTTCGTTACTTACCTTAGATACTAGATACAGCAGGTTCACCCCCCCCCCCCAGGTCTGGACGCCACGGCTCCCGGCGTATCTTACTCAAACAAATTAAGCGGACGCGTTCCTTTTCTGCTGCACATTAGCAGATGTCTGCTCTCCCAGATGGACCTGGCCGCGTATTATATTGTCGCCGGAGAGATAAGAAAGTGAAGCCTCGCGCATATATAAAAAAGAAAGAGTTCGTGCGCATAGTTTACAACTGTAAAGCCATGTGCTCTATATTGACGATCGGGCTTTATCGCGGTAGTCCGTGCCTTTACGCTGGCAGACGGATTTGGGCACCGAAGATTAGAAAGTTTCAAATTTATCTGAAAAATTTGACGTAAAATTTCACTTAATTCATACTTCATTATACAATTTTAAATGTCTCACGTAGGCTTCGCAGATTTTTTATCTGAAAATTAAATAAAATTAAATAAAAATTTTATCTGTAAATTATCGCGTATTATATAAAGCGAATTGAACAACATTTTTGTAACTATAAAATAAATATAGATATTTGAGAAATTTTATGGAGCTCAAAAGCGACGGATCATTTGAAAATGTTTCACTGCAGAAAACGATGCGCGTCGCGCTTTGCATGCTACAGTACAACGTAAATTCGTAAAACTACAGTCGAGGGGAGAAAGCCAGAAGCCGAGGGTCAGAAAAAGGCGTGCGATGCGGCACGGAACTGGCTCCCTTCCTCCACTAATACCAGAATTAGCGGGGGCGGAAAACGTCAGTGCATTTCGTGATTCACTCCTCTCCTCCCGCTCTCGAGCTCGCATCAGGCGTCGTCAGTCGAGTAGGAACACGTGCTCGTCGTATGGGAGAATTCACACGAGAGCGGGGCCGCCGCCATCTCCTCCCGCTAATCAAATCATTTGCCAGCGAGCCTCTCTCCGCGCGCACAAAAGCTCGCTCGCCCTCGGTGGAAATCGCGGAGATATCACATAATAGGGAAGAGAGAGAGAGAGAGAGAGAGAGAGAGCTGGCTGCTATATATTTCTCTGCGCTACACCTCGGCGACATTTCGCTGCTGAGCGTCAATGGGGACCCCCCCCCCCCCCCGTCGAGAATCCCATTATCGTCCCACGATTTATACTCCAGCCGCCATCGAGAGAGTGGAGTAAGAGAGAGTGTGAGAGCGACGGCCATTTTTGCTCGATTCTTCTCTCTGACAAACGTGACGAAATTTGATCTTCGCTTTTCTGCGCGTCTTCCTTTTTTATTTTTTTTTTTTAGGTTGTTTATGGAGGAGGAGCTTTCGTGGGTGTTGGAAAACGCGGGGTTTCAATTTTTCAGACCCCAAATGACTAATCCCGTCGGCTGGAAAATTAATCGGGGAATATGGCTTGATTTATTGCGAGATTTCAAGAAATCTCCATATTTACATAGAAATCTGAAAGTTTATTTGAAAAACGTATTTTCGTGACAATCGATTTTAGTAATATGTAAGTTGTCTCTTTGGTGTAAATTTTTATTAAAAAGTAGTGGGTACTTGTTATTTTTGTAAATTTTTATTATTTAATTAGACAAAAATTATTTTTAATAAAAATGTACGAATAAATGTGTTTTCCTATAGTTTTTAATTTGAAACCACGGCGATGCTCTACATTCAACGGTAAATTTTTTAAGCAATTTTTTTCTGCAGCAAATATGTAAAATTTTATCTAAAAAACTGTTTTCTCGCAAACTTCAAGCGAAGTATTGCCTTTTTAATTTTTCAATTGGCATTCAAGCTTATTTATCTCTTAATATCCTACAACAGTGTATTGAAACCTACTTAATTCAAATATTCAGTACAAAAACAATAGCAGCTACACATTGAATTCACAACGATTCTTCCGCCCCTCCCCATGAAATTTTCCATTAAAATTAGCGCTCTTCCACCTTCGGCGCGTAACGAAAATCGCTCGAGCAGTTACTCGAAACCAGCTCTTAACTCTCGCAATGCAGTCCGGCAACACCTGACCGCGACTCATCAGTTTGCACGCGAGCAGCGCGCCCCGGTCGAGCAGGTGATACCATACAGAGGTCTCGCGCGTGCGCCCGAGCCCCGAAATGATAGTGCCTCCTGGGCCGCTTTAGCCGCTTGACGCTCCCCTCCATCGGAGCTCGGCAAGCCAAGAGAGCAGCGCGCGGGGGTTGCGACTCTCCGGCACCACGCCCTCGCTCGGTCAACTCCGCCCCCTCCCCCCGTCGAGTGACGCGCTCGATTCTCACCTCTCGCCGCACGTGGACGCGTTATTTATCGCCGGGACAGTTTCTCTTTTGTTTTGTTTTTCCTTTTTTGCGAGAAGGCGACGATTCGTATACCGCGCCGGAGGACGTGCAATTTAGTAGGGATGAGGCGTCTTGCATTGTGAGGGGTAAGAGGTGGTTACCTGGAGAGAAGCTTTTCGGTCAGTGGATTTATTGTGTCTTTCAGTGGGAGCTCCGAGCAATTAGGGCCAGGTATGGATTGACTTTTATCTCGATGCTTGACTTGGAGAATGTCGATTGTCTTGAAAGGTGTGAAACTAACCGACAAGTACTGGGATTAAGTCGGGTAATGATGGCTTTAAAGCTATTATTATTTTAGTACCGCTGTTAATCTGAT
Organism: Ormyrus thymus; assembly: GCA_035582935.1. Taxonomy (NCBI): domain Eukaryota; kingdom Metazoa; phylum Arthropoda; class Insecta; order Hymenoptera; family Ormyridae; genus Ormyrus; species Ormyrus thymus. Next base: position 11,894,975 of record JAWWEM010000027.1, read on the forward strand.
ACGTCCGTCTAAAAGGATCCTACTCGGACTTTTTCTTTTAATGCGGATTTTCATTATTGTAATAAGTGGCCAACTTTTCAGGTAGATTTTAAGTATTGTATTATATAATAAACTTAATATTATCTTTAATATGTAAACATTTATGATGACATTATTATATAATTGCAATTTAAATTCAGTCTAGTCTACTTTGTACTTTTAGTAACAATTTCAATTTAAAACTAAACATAAACAACAAACAAAATAAACAAAATATTTCCTTATTTTGTTTCCGATACTTCTTTTGCTAAATTCTGAAAATTTTGTATAAATAATCTATTAAAATTGAGTAAAAAAAATTGTATAATTAAATCTTCGCAATAAAGACTCGTAATTAAACCATTAGCTTCAACAATCTTCGCGTGATCCTACCAGATATTAACTTGGCACTCGAAATAGATTTTATCATCGACCCAAGCAAGCAAGATTTTTCGAAAAGTCGATTAACTAACAAAGCTCTGAGTCAGCGTCGAAAACATTATACACACGTACGCCTCGCCATCAAAACGTTAGCCCGGCGAGAGCTAATCGAGAATTTCGGTCATTAGAGAGAGAGAGAGAGAGAGAGAGCTCGTGCACATTTCATGGGAACTCGGGAATCGAGCGACGTGCTCCTCTCACCGACGTCGTATCGGACTCGATCGTCAGATGGCTATCATTAGTCAACGAGCAATGACTGAGCGCCGCTCTTACCTGTTTCGCGGAGCGACGGGGGCGCGCGAGAGGCCACCCCTCGAGTGCATCATTCTGCCTCGCGTGTATTATTAAGGGGATGTAACGCGAAGCTCGTGTACACGCGCTTCCTCTCTGTCTTGGCTATATATCGAAGGTCGTTTCAGCGGAGAGCATTTTAATTCAGATGCAGCTCTCTCCGTCCGCGCTCGGGTGACGATCGATTTATCGACGAGCCTCGACCTTTGGGGAATTACTTACTCTGGCTTGTTTAAATTTTAATGGATCGCTGGTGCGGGAAAACCTTACTTCGTGATTGAGAGAAGAAATGTCATTTTGCTTTTGAGGGATCGTGGACTGGGTTCGCGAAAACTTTTCATTTTGTTATGCAAATATTATTCAGCCTGCAAAAAAGGAGCAAAAACTGAAAAATAAGTTGAATAAATATATTAGCGGCCCCATAAATCGCACCTCGACAGTTAAAAGAGAACACCCAAGCAGCGTCAATTAATAAAACCGATAAAAGAGAACAGTCCTCCAGGTACCCTTAATCGCTTTCCCCCGCCGAACAAAAAGGAAGGTGTCAACAGTCCGTCATCTCCCCCTCCTCGAACAAGAAGAGCGAAGATCGAGTGTAGTTACGAGACCCGAAATCAGCCCGAACAATAGCACAACGGGCGTCCTCTCTCTCTCTCTCTCTCTCTCTCTCTCATTCTCGCGTCGCGCGCGATATAAATATTTGTTCGTTCGCGCAAGTGTCGAGAACCGGCGCCCCCCCACGGAGGGGATGAAAATAATGCCGGGCCCCCACTCGAAGCGCCAAGGAGGAAAGCGGAGAACGGCAAGTAGGTAAGGGTACGTCGCGATGCGCCCCGAGAGAGAGAGAGAGAGAGAGAGAGAGAAAGGAGAGTGCCCCGGAGACAAAAGGAGAGTACTCGCCGAGGAGTATGACGTTTACCCGCATCTCTTCGGCTTTTGTAACTTGTGGGAAAAATTCCCCTGCTTGATTGGGTTCTTTGCCGAGCAAGACGAGGTGAAGTGGCGATCTTTTGCGAACGGTTCTGCCGTCGGAGGTCCATGCTGGCGTTTCGAATTTTTTCTCCCGACGTACACTCGCCTTTGGGGAGCAAGTAATTTTCATATTTTAGTACCCGCGTAAGCACAATATTTACCTCCGAGCCGTAGCAGCAAAATTAATGTGTTGCGACAACTATCGATTTAGGACGTCTCATTTTTGTATTTGTAAAACAAGGATCTGCTGATTCTGGTTAGTCCGTTCAAACATTTATCAAATCTCAAATAAATAATCGACAGCAAAAAAAAAAAAACTACAATCACAAGACTTTAAATCACTCATCCCCCGATACCATTTTTCACGCAAAACCTTCATCCAAAATCATCGTTTTGTCATGCCCGAATCCCCGGCGCACATATTTACTCCCGCGATCTCGCGCGGGGAGCTTTCCTCCGCGGGGGTAAAAAGTAAAAATGAAGACGCGAGCCGTGAAATATCGGGGCCGAAGCTTGGCGAGTAGAAGCTGGATTATTAAGAAGTGATAGGAGCCGCGCTTCCCCCTTTGTGAATTTAGAACGGTAATGGCGCGGATCTGTCGCGCTCGCCGGCGGGGACAAATCACTTAGCGCGCGGCGATCATTGTGCGTCCCCGCGGCGCGCGCGCCAAGGCACTCAACTCTCGCTCGACTGACAAATCATCTTCCATTAGCGCGAGCGGCGGCCGCTTTGCGCTGTCCCTTGAAAATTTTTAACGCGAAAGCGTGATAAAGTGAGCCGCCGGGCTTCCCTTTTATGAAAGCAAAAGATCAATCATCGGTTTTAGGTTTTGTAGGTTAGAAAAATCCCGTTTTATCTTATTTTATTGCTAACTTTTTCAAATTCTTTATTAAAACTTTTCTGGTAAATATTCCAATTACTGGGATTTTCTATTAACTTTTATTACTACTAGTTCACTAAGGTGATGAACCAAGACTTGAAAATTGTTATCTTCAAAAAAAAAAAAAAAAACATTTTGAATGAATCGTCGTTGAATTAAAAATTATGTCATTTGAACGATCGTAAATCTATTTATCCGCGTAAATCTCTTGAAAAATCTGGGCTAAACCTTTTTAATGAAGCCATCCTCTCCCCTCCAGAAAGTATAATAATAATCTCGTTCCAGCCGTCAATCTCCCAGCGATCCTTTGATAATTTCTCTCGGAAAAAAAGAAGCCGAGCGGCCAAAACAGTTGCAAGGCCAGCCATAAAGAGAGCTCCGGCTTAGCATACACAGTCGGTGCCAATGTAACTCCCTAACCTTTCGTCAAATCTCCTATATCCTCGGCTCGGATCGGCATTACCAGCCCCGGCTACAACGACGGCGATGACATTTTAGTCCGCTTTATTTCTCTCTCTCTCGCTAAACGTCTTCGCGGCTCTCGAAGCCCCTGAATGGGCCTGATCGCTTTTGAATGGAGCGAAGGACCGAAGGCCGGGGGCATTCAGTGTTTTATCGGAGAGATCTGCTTTGGCTGAATGCCTCCGCGAGCCTTTGTCCCGCGGGAGGAGGCGCGTTACAAGCCGAGTCGCCGCTTTCCTGCCCCCGCTTGTAAGGGTGCGTGTGGGACGAAATGGTCCCGCGAGCGAGCGACGGCCTGCCAAGTGCCAAGGGGACGGGGGGGAGGACTTTATTATGCTTTGAGGTATCGGTAAATGAAGGTCAGCTAGGAAAGCAAAGTGCGGAGGGATGCGGAGCTTGTGGAGGAGTATTTGCTTGGGATGACGGCCAATTTTTTTTTTTTTTCTACAAATATTTTCGTTTCTGAAGTTGATCCAATTTAGAATTATGGGAGATTGAAGGCGTTAATTGAATTCTTTTTATAGACGGATTGAATATTATACATTTGAAATTTATTTATTTCGAAAAAGTTTTTATACATAAAATAAATTACCATTGTAATATTATAAAAATAATTTCGTTCTAGAAAAGCTAAATTTCTTAAAACGCACGAAATTTTTTTATTTTCCATTTCAAATTAAGGTTATTAAAAAAAAAATTACGCTTCCATCAGACTGGAATTAGACGAAAGTCCATCGAGTTGAAAAAAGAAGAGTACGTATCCTTTTCGCTGCGTCCGCGCGGGGCAATTTCACACGGTGCAAAACAGGAACAAGAATCAAAAGAAGAGATTCACTTATGCAGATAAAGCAGCGCGGAATATACGCGCATGATAATAAAGAAATTAAAAGGAAGGAACCGAAGCTCGCTCACAAAGGAGGTAGGTGTGCACACGTAACACAGGTGGCCCGTCTTCGTACCTTCACGCACGACTAATTTCTTTCTCATTATCCGCACGAGGCCGCTAAACTCCCCCGCGTTTCAGCCTCGTTTACCTCTCCGTCATTGTTCTTCCCTCCGCGCTTCGCCCCCGGAGCTCTTTCTCTCTCTCTCTCTCTCTCTCTCGCGCCGATTGTTTCTCTTGTGTTTTTGTCTGCGCTGCCGCGGACGGGAGATCGCTCTGTTTCTCGACATCATGAAAATGTTGCCCACTGCTTCTTATATTCTTTTCAATAATACCTGCTCCTCGAGAGAGAGACCTGACCGCCCCTGGAAGCAGAAAGGTGGAGTGGGACAGTCTTTGCCGACGGACGATCTCGCTCTCCGATTCGAGAATGTGTTTATAAAGACGGTTTCAATCCTTGTACGAGTGGTAGGAGTTTCAAGGGGTGGCCGACGTTTTGTTTCTTCGCTGCTCTGATTATATACCGTCGACCTATTCAGCGTTTCTTCCCATGAACAAAGGAAATGTCTTCTTATTTAAAATCGATTGGTCAATATGTTAGTTTCTAATCGTATGTCTTTCGCAATATAAATAAAACGCGCAAATAATAAACAGTCGAAAGACAGTACAAAATCCCTTTGGAAATAAAAAAAAACAGCAAATCAAAGCTGGAAAAATGTAATTTTTAAACAGTTTTCACGACAGTCAACCCTTAAAGTGTAGCTGCGAGCAGTTGCCACTTTTCTCCACTGTCGTTCCGGCCGACGATCAAGCCGCTACATTATCGTACCACTCAATCCTATGTCAAGCCCTTCAGAAATCAGCGCTTCACAGAACAATAAGCGATAATACCGTCAATCAGACGCATCCCCCGATCTCATCCCTCCGAAGAAAAACACAGGCCCGCCGCCGTTCCACTTTAAACCGCGCACCGCCTCCAAGCGGAACGGCGTCGAACCTCGGGGCCCGCGCGAGGCCTCTAGCTTTACCCATGCAAAGTCACGTGTGGCCCTCGAGGGCGGCTCAGGAGCACGCGCTCATCCCGCTGCTCTCCTCGATATATTCCGGGGTAACGCGCCCACCCGGACACACACGTCCATTGTCGCTCGCTGCCGGATTAGTATTTCAATTATTTGCACAATGAGCGGCCGCGTGCCCCCTGTTTACACGCAGTCGAGCTATCGGCAGGCGAGCGCCCGGCGGTAATCCGACCGAGGATCGGCAAGGATACATCCCTGTCTTACCGGCCGGGGCACGTCGGGTTGCCCGGAACGCGGCGCGGCGAGTCCTGCGCTCCTCCGTGAGAACGAGCGAATTCGCTTTAAAACCCATTGTCTCTCGTCGTGGCTTTCTGCGGGGCGGAAGAAGAGGCTTCCGTCGAGCTTTTTGAGGACGGGGCGACGCGAGAACGGTAAGTGTACCAAATTGAGAAGTTGTTTGCTGGGGAGCTAGTTGGACTTAGCGGGATGAAGCGTCGTTTTAAAGCTTTTTAATGCCTGGAGGAGGGGGAATTTTCAGTTTTACGTGCAATGTAATTCAATTTTTTTTTTATTTTAGTTGATGGAAACTTTATTTGATATTGATAGAAAAAAGTTTTAGTCTGCTTGTTATAACTATACAATTTATTTAATCTTCCTAAAGTAAACTTTCAAAATATCAGCTTAACATCCAAATTATTTAAAAAAAAAGACTTTTTCCTAAATTATCTTGATATAAGTAAATCTTGTTAATTATATTCACATTTTTCTTTTTATTTTTGTATGGTCATTAACTTTTAGGCGGTAAAGTGATACTATTTTTTAACGTCTCTAATGTCAGAAGGTATAAAATTATGGTAAGAAATCTATCGTCGTAAATCTGATTTCACCAGAAAAGTCGTAATTGACTTCTCGTAAGTAGGCGCATGAGATAATTGTTTTTTAAGCCACCAGAAGCTAGTAATAATCAGCTCTAGATAACACTTAGAAAGTTAAAAAATAATCTGTAAAAATCACCCATATCGAATTTCAACTTCCTGTCTGCGGTAGGCAGAAAAATTTCGAACTAATACCCGAATAAGAGATTCGAATTATATAATTACTGCGGTTATGGTTTTTCGGAAATGAACATAATAACTTATTTTAAGCAGCCGATAATCAGTAAGAATATCTGACAATATTTTTAGCTGCTTTGCACCTGTTCTTGCTGTAACTTCGGCTAAAATTTTATGACGCGGAACTCACTTGCAATACGATTCGAAAGTATGACACATACCGAAGAATATTTTTTTCTCAATAAAGCCTTTCTAATGCATTGTACAGTTTAGTATTAAATAAAAAAATTCTAATTTAATTTTACGATAGTATAAATTTTCCGCATAAGTAATAGAAAAAAAATAAGTTAGATAAACGAGAAAAAAGTCCTCGGTCAAACTGTACATTTTTAACGCGGCACCGGCATTCCGCCTCCCAAAATACGAAGACCACAAAGCGCATATCATTGCCCGTTCGCACAAACAAAACGTAAATCCGAAGCGGAGAGTGTGGCGATAGCAATTTATCGAGCGCGGAGGCACAATCACGCTCCGAAAGAACAACGCCCGCGGTAAAATACTTTCCAAGGACCAAGGACGTTCAGTGCTCCTGCGCCGCCGCCTGCTGCCGCTGCCTTCCTCCTTTTTCCTTTTTTTCTATCCTGCTTTTCGACGGCGGCGCGCATTTCGCGTGCCGGGTATCGCATAGCTAGACGGTTGGGTGTGCGGTTGGCGGATCGCGTCTGGCGCCAGGTCGACGGATCGAAAGCCAGTTTTCGCCATTTTTCAGGATGACGCCGCCGCCGCCGCCGCTCTCCGCGGATCCTCCTCGGGGATCTGACGGATAATCGCGAGAAAATTGCCGCCTGTCGCAGCTTTGTTTTTTGGATTTCGCGCCGCGCGATCGTGGGATTATTTTTCGGCGGGCTTTTATATGCGCGGCGGCCTTCGTTGGATAATCGATTCGAGCTTCGAATTTTTCGAGAGATTGTAAATTTTGATGGTAGTGCTTAAGTGTAGAAATTTAAATTTAAATCAGCAGAATCTTGAAATTTATCAAATATTACTAACTAATCATCGGGTTTTAAAAATTCAATACCGACATCAAAGTTTGATAAGTATTTTTAAACAATCAATCTTCTCGTTTTGTTTTCCCAAAGAGCCTTATTTTCACTATACATTCGATGGCTTTCTTGATTAGATTCTTAAAATTTCCACTCTTCCAGACGCGTCAGTTCCAGCTCCTGCGAAAGAGCAGCCCCGCAGACACCGCTGAAAGGCGACGAGTGTTTGTTCAGGAGCGATTGAAAACGCGGGGCTTTCAATCGATCTGACTTTTATTTTTCGCCGCATGCAAATGATCGCTGAGCGCCGTGGCTTTATTTAGTGCATAATTGACTTTAGACTTTTTAAACTTTTGACAAGTATATAGCAATTTGTAATAATTGTGAGTGATTTATCGTCGACTGCTCACTATTGGATTGGAAAATTTATACACTGGTTAAAATAATGAATGTTGAACAGTTTTTTTTTTTCATTTTTCTCTTTCGTAAAATAGAACGCTAGGCAAATGCAATTTTAATGAGCGTAGTGTTATAAAATTTATATATAAAATTTGAAATTTTAGAAAATTTTAATAAAACTATTTTACGTTTAAATTTTTTCTCTGTAGTTCATTAAAGACTTTCAACATTATCTACTTTACACTTTTAGAATTAAAGAGCCTTTAATGTAATCTAAACTGCATTGTCGTCTCATACCTGCAGAATTCTACTAACCTAAATCTGCTTAGCAACAACTCGAATTAGCATAAATTCGAATATATCAATCTAATTATAAGCAAAAACTACAGTTAATAAACATTTCAATTAAAAATGCAAGCAGGCTCTTATCTATGCAAGACAAGGTAATAGACTTAACTATATAAACAGTACACCATTGGACTTCTCGATAAGTTCTCCATGACTTTGATTTCTCTCCGTGCTTAAGGCTCATTGAGACTTTTCTTTCACTATTGCAAAAGTGTAGGTAAGTACGCAAATGGAATCGAGAGAATTCAAATGTATTATCTGACCCTTATCTATGTTTTCTGTAATCCGTTACCACTGGGAGTAAAGCTGTTTATTTTCATCGTACGTAATAGAAAGTCCTGCGCTGCTCACTTGGATATAATTGCCGTGCAGACTATCTGTTCTTTTGCTTACTCTTCGCAAAGCAATACGTTTATATGCAGGTTTTTGAAAGTGAGAGAAAAATGTTTAAGCGTCATTTTATTGTGTAAATTTAAGATACATTACTTGTTGATATTCTCTTGGACAAACCAATTACGCTTCGATACTGGTATAGTATGCGTTACGCTCTGTTTAACGATTTCAGTTGAAGAGAATTAGAAGGACATTTTCTTCGCTGCAAGACTAAATTTATATTAAAATTTTTCTATGATTCTGAGTTTAACGAACTTTTATTTTAATATATTTATTTTATTATATTATACACATTAATGCAAAAAGTGTGATTTTTTACTTTACTATGTTAGAAGAATAAAACTATAAATTTGTAATTGTTATAATCAATTTAAAACAGGATATAATAAAAAAATATACGCAAAAGATATATAAAAGACTAAATTAATTGAAATACTTGCATATTTTAAACAGATTTTGATGAAAGATTATTTAATTTATAAATTCATTTTTTAAAATTGTAATGTGTATATTATTAAATTAGTTTGATTGACTATGGAGCATTAAATTTAATTACCGAGTGAAAAAAGTAAATAAATGAAGAGCCTGATAAATAATTCATGACCAATTAAATCCTCAATATTCATTGGTAAAAAATTCTTTAAGAAACCAACAAACCAATTTGCTCTTCTTTCCATGTATTAAATTGTTAAAAATACAAACACATTCTTTTACTGTTACAAAAAATATTTGAAGACCTTAAATATGCTACTACACTTAAAAATTAGCTGTAGTAAATACCAAATGCTTGCTAAATAAGCAATCGATTGTACGAAGCTCTTCATCATCAAGAATGCGCTTTTGTATAAATCAAATTTTCGCCCGAGGGGAATTTCAATATATCAAGGTCCGGAGAGGAACGATCGTCCTGAATTTCTTTCTTTTATTCACTGGCGAGCAAAAAAAAAAAACGCCGTTGTCTCCACGTCGTTGTACATCATGCAGGTAGTCCATATGATTTAATCTTTATGCTGGTCGTTCAGAATTCTGAGCGCGAAAAATGTGGAAACAAAATAATTCAATCTGCGATTGTATTATTATAAATATTAAATATTTTATATGGGAATTCCTGCCCCTCGTGTTGAATATTGAAACACTGTTTTAAATTTGCACTTAGAAAAAGTATTAAGTGTCAAAAAATCATGCTTGTATATTATTCTTATCAATCAAAATGTTATACCATGCATATATTATCTTTATGAGTTATTATGTACAAATAAAAAGTAAAATACGTAGTAAAATAAAAAATAAAATAAAACGTTAGACAGGCATTAAATAATAAAGTTTCAAAAAACTTTTAGTGGAGATTAGGGCAATAAATTAAGAGAAACAATTTCATCTCATGATAATGGATTTATTACAAAAGTGCACTGGAGAAATGACGACGGCGTATAGCGCTATATATGCGAATACATAAAACAGTAAATATTACCTACCAGCGTACGTCATTCACGTACGAGAATCTTAGAAGTAATGGCGTTTTGTAGCCTTATAGTCAATGATACATTTTTTTAACATGTTTGCATAATTACTACAATCAATATAAAATGAGCATTAGGCAAGTGATTGATGCATAAACATGATATGAGGAAACGAGATGATTGACGTACGTTTTTCAATTTCCTTTTCACGATCGCGTACAAAAGTTCGATAATTAATTCGAAGTGACAATCAAAATACTCAGACCTCATCGTAATCACATTGCATCTTTGCTTTAATCGAAACGCACAAATGAAGAAAAAACAACGAGGTAATAAGCGTATAAAATTAAAAGAAACCAATGACGTTTGTACACAAAAGATACGTAGAAAGACAAAAACTTAGATTAAAATGGAAAAAAAGTTTTCTAAATACAGTTGACTGCAACGAAAATGGTCGATTTCCACTTTTCGTCTGTTTATTCTGAATTACCTAGAAAACGAGTGTCGAGGCTGCGAAGAGGAATTGGGTTTATTTTTACAATTAAAGGAGAAAAATGCGGATTATTGGCAAACACGCAGGTAATAACATCATACGAAAGGAACTATCTCAACACTTGAGGTAATCGGAATAATAATAATAACGGTCCTACTTAAACGTCTAAATGCGCTTATATATCGAAATAACATTATTAATTATAAGCAGTAAAAATTCTCGTCAAACAAGAAGTCATGCACGTTTTTTTTAACCACGAGAGGGCGCCAAACCCTCGCATACTTCACTTAATTCAATATTATTCTTATTCATGAAAATACATGCTATTATTATAGATCGCTGCCGTGACAAGTCTGCGGTGTTTCGCAGCGGCGGAGCCTATTTTTTGCCAGATTTCATTTATTTAAGTATTTAATTAACCCATTGAAGCCCGTGTAATGCCGAAACATGACATGAGCGTAAATGATGCTTTTTAGTGAAAAAATTTAGAAATATAATTTGTAGGAAAACTTTTTGTGGTCTCTATTTCGCTTATATTATTATATGGTAATTGTAATGTTACAATAAAAGAATATTCAATAAATAATTGTCTGAATAAACAATTTGAAATAAATGTGTGAATGCACATTTTATAATATTAATAGTTTAAAAAATATCGACGCTTTCTAATAGTTTGCATTGTTAGAAATAACAATTTCACCCAGAGAATGTTAGTTAATAATTTATAGAAATCCGGAAGGCTCTGGCAGCTGCGATGTTTACGAACTTCACTTCTTCGTCACAGAAGCAAATTGCTTTTACTATTGTCCGGAAAAATTTCACGGTGCTTCATCCTGTAATAAAACCAAAGTAAAGCCTTTTATAATGATTAAAGTTGTTATTGAACTTTACTTCGAAGGCACTCGAAAGGACTTTCACTCGGACTTTAGCGATTTGCAATGACTCACCTTCGCAGTATACCAATATAAAGATCAACAAACTATACTGACTGCGAAATAATTCGAAGAAGGTACGCATCTATATATGAAGCATTCAAGAGGCGCGTAGAAAGAGTACATGTATATATGAATAGCAAACACGTAGAAAGTATTATTTACTTTTTTTTGTAGTGATTTTATCGTAATATTTAATTTAGTTCAAAATTTTACGTCGAATATCTAACGAATACAACGAACCTTAATTTTTAGAAGAAGCCAACAAACATTTAATTGTCGAGACTTCAAGTCTTTTATCAAGAAAATTCGAACGCTTTTTCAACCTTTTCACAATTTATAAAATAGTTTAAATAATTTCGATTTTATCTAGCGATCTATCATCTTACGTCCTAAAAGTCGTTCTTAAAATTAAGAATGAGGCAGATGAGTTGGCAAGGGCAAGAAATAATAAACAGGAGAGAAAGAAATCAGTCGTTCGGTCGTCATGACTCGATGGCAATAAAATCGCAAAACAATTTCACATCAAGAAAATTATAGTCATTTTTTTTATAAATGTGCCAACACACGCCTTTACAGAAAGAAAATCGTGTTCAATAAATAATGCTTGTATGCCATTTATGCAATTTCGTAATATTAGAGCCAGGCATTATTATTACGTATCGAATTTATACATTGAATTTAACGAATTTTTTAGCAACATACAAGACAAAGCCCGGAGTCGTCATGCCCTGCTAGAAAATTTTGTTTTAGTACCTACAAATTCTTCGCACCTTATCGTAAAGGATGAGTCCTACTTTAAAATATTAAAAATATACGTTTTACACTTCTTTTTTTATCTAAAACGCAACTAGACTTGTTAAAAAATCCAATTCCTCACTAAGTAATTCATAAAAAGTTAACTTAATATTACTTCTATCTGAAATAGAAGCGTACTTTTTATGAAAAAAAGTTTTCCGGACTCTTCCTTTTTATGTATTTAACGTTACATTTACACGATTTTGGCAGTTCATGATCACATCAAAATCTCGATGATTGGCATCTACATTTTCAACTATCATCCTAGCACTCGCAAGTCTCTTGAAACTACGACAAGTATTGCCCTTTTCCTTTCTTCCTTACAATTAGTAACATTCACGATCATTAGTTTCACATCACAACGCATTTCCTTCCTGTAGAGGCGCATGCGTTGACATGCGTTCGCACGTGCAATCGTAAGGCACATATTATAATTTCCCTATAAAGTCAGTCCCTATCGCTGCAATTAATGCGATAATGGCTATCGCATAATTACCGTGACATGATCAGAGCGCGAGGAACTTCATGAGAGCGTCGTAAATGAGTCGTGGGTTGATGGTTCCGTCGGCTGTGTATCTGACGCCCCTTAACGACCCATCATCGTGACTAACAACTCCGTACTCCCCAACGATAAAGCCGTCCGGCGTTCGTTCTTCTACTCGATATTTCCGGTAATTACGTCCCTCGACCACATAACCGACCTTCTGTCCGTTCTCGTCGATATTCGTAGCCTCCGTGAAGGATTGCGGTCCGTGAACGTTGCCATTGCTTCCCACGCTCACAGCTTCATCAACCTCATAGTTCTTTTCTTCGGGCTCTCCAACTGGTTGGCCATTTCTGTCGTATACTTTGGAAACATCACCGTAAACTTTAGCGGGTTCCGAGTAGACCTTAGCTGGTTCGGAATAGACTTTAGCTGGTTCAGAATAGACCTTTTCTGGCTCTCCATAGATCTTAGCTGGTTCGCCGTATACTTTGGCTGGTTCGCCGTATACTTTAGCTGGTTCACCGTATACTTTAGCTGGTTCACCGTACACCTTTTCAGGTTCTCCGTAAACTTTGGCTGGTTCACTGTAAACCTTAGACGGGTCACCAAAGATTTTGGTGTCGTAGCTTTTACCATTTTGTCGAGTGTTGTATATTTTGGCTGGTTGATTGTATGTTGAATCTTCGAAATGTCTTCCAACTTTACGACCTTGAGTACGCAAGAGAGGTTCATGAACCTCCGGCAACTCGTGGTTTATTTCCTTCATTTCATGATTAGGCACTGCGAATTCGTATCTCTGCTCTACCGGCTCTGAATTACTGCTACTGGCAGCTGAATCCCTGGTATCTTGATGATCCGGAGGAGCCGTATGATGTCTCAATGTAGGTTTTGGAGTAATAAAACTACGATCTTGTGAACTAGTCTTAGGAGCACCTTCGTCTACCGTAAATTCGCTTCTGTTCGACTCCGAAACAATATTGCTAAGCTCTTCAGTTACAAGTTTAGCAGGTGGAGACGTAACTCCAGCGGCCGACGTCGTGATCCTTGCTTGAGAGAATGTAGACGAAGAAGCAGTAGGACTCGGTGTCGTATAGATCGTTGTCGCCATAATCGGAGGCGGTCGCGTTATCATCGACACCTCGTTTGGCTCATGATGTTCAACTCGTACTTTATAGGGCGTCGCCTCTACCGTCGAGGTTACACTAACTCCTATAACTTTTTGGTTCATGGGCTTGGCTGCCTTATTAGCTACAGGCTTCACATTACCCAACTTCCTTTCTCCTGCCTTGGAGATAAACTTCGAAGATATATCTCCCGGCCTTCCAAGATCATCCACAATAGTTTCCAGACTATGATGTCTACTATCCAACTTATGACTTATCGGATAGTATCGTATGCCCTCCTCGCGCACCTGAGTAGTTCTCGGTCTCGCTGGCGTGGGTTTAATTGTTATCGGTGCTCGGGATATTCGAAATATGTTGGCCTCGTCATTCTTCGATTCAGCCGGGACGTTGTCTGGCAATGCGGTGTGTCCCCGTCTGAGGCTGATTCGTCGGCGCGTGGGACGAGGTGCCATGGCACCGTTGATGAAGACCGAGAGGAACTCCGTACCGGCAAGGATATCATTCTTTTTCGCTGGCGCAGGCGCGGGCGCTGCTGAACCGTATTCCCGCAAGAGGGTCGCTTGTAGTACCTGAAAAATTAAAAACATTACTAACGTTTGCTGCATTGACTGATATATTGTTCTTATCAACAATAATATAAAAAAAATAAGTTTATTATTTATACTAATTTAATTAAATCTTCTCTATATGTTAAGCTTTATCAAAAATACCGGATATGTTAGATCTGTGTCTTGAATAAATTATTATAAACTACATTGCATGTTCAATTATAGTATGCGTATGTTACTTTTACGTAAAAAACGAAATCTATATTATATTCTATGAATAAAAGACACGCGTTCATTATCATTAGTTTTCATATCAAATCATGTTAGCCAGTTGTTAAACACACAATGTATACTAACTATAGGTTTCGATTTCTCACATTCTTTGCGTTGCGCTCGCAATTGTCGAGTGACCGTAAAAAGGCGAAGGTCATCGAGTCTCTTATACAGCTTGACTTCTCGCTAAAGTCAGCTGCTATGCTCTCGCGCAAATATCGCATTGAATATTATATATTAAACACCAGAGTTTCTTGGGGCAATCAGAGGAATCATTGTGCGTTATTCTGGCGCAAGCTACTGAATTCGTTGATTTTTCTTGTCATGCCTCGTTATCCAGCCATTTCGGTGAGTTTTATTATTAGGGCGATCGCGTGCAAGCAGGAATATAATGTATTTTGCTTTGAGAATTTACGATTCACTGGTTGTAATTATTGGAGGACTGGCAAAAAATATCGAATGCTTTACTTTATACTTGCTTGAAGATTGTTCTGCTCTTATTGCGGAATCGTCATGGTTGTAAATTATAATGAATGAAGCTGTAGATCGGCGAAGGAATCTTAAGTTTATGTGCATTTTTTCATATTCTTGAAATATTTATAGTCTACTTTTTATATAGATGAAAATGAACGTAAAATGCATTTATTTTTTATTAAAATGTACTAGTTACCGATCTTTCTTTTATAGTGCAGTAATAAAATTCCATTTTTAAAGCATATTTTGAATAATATATTTGAATATTTTAATATTTCAACTTTTACCTGGACGATTATCACAAAATTAAATAAATTTTCTAAATTACTAATTTGAAAACTAACAGCAGCTGCTGTCTGTGTTCAAAGTATTCAAAGGTGATTCAAAGAACTATATAAGGATTTTTATAGTAAATAATAATTTGAATAATTAATTAAACTGTTAGAAGAAATATATATTAGTTTAAACAAAACAGAATAAAAACAATTATATAAATAAATTTTTATCACGAAACACCAAAATTTGTCATTTGATTATTAAATACCGGTCAGTTACCTCGCCCGGTAATAAGCATTACGTACACTGGTAATACTGAGGATCTTTCTGAAGAATTAATTTAGCTTCGTAAAATCTTGAATTTATTACTCAGGAAGTTCTGTAGGACATGCAGACATAATAAGCTGCCGGAAAGGTTCATATTTTTCCATTATAAGCGTTTCTGTAAGGCGGACCTTCTTCTGGAAATTGTCTCAGTCGTGAGATTGGCTTTATTATTAGACCATTAGCTAGTCTGTGGGTTTGTCCGCACATAATGTCGAAATATACGGATTTTCTTATTTTCAGATAAATTGCGAACATATAAGATTCAGATAAATTGCGAACGACATATACAATCAAGGTCGTTATCTGGTTTACGGAGGCGGAATCACAATCTAATGATTGGAGCGGAAATGGCGTAACCAGTGTAAGATATTTTTATTTGTTATTGTCAATTTTGACCATGTATTGAATGCTTTTTACTTTCACTTAAATATTAATCAAGTATAAAGTAAAGAAAGTTTAAAAAAATTTTTTTGTTAGATTTAAAAGTTTTAAAATAATAAATAACTCTCAATTAACTTGAAGTTTTGTAAGAATAAGGGTCATTTCCGGTACATCACTAGCACAATAAGTTAAGTGAATTAAATTGGTGGATCAACATCACGTCATCGCGGGAAGTGAAATCTTCACATGAGCTTAATTTCAATGCGTATAGCAGAAGCCGTAAAGGATACCATCTATACGTACATAAATAATTTATCAAATTAGATGCAATTCAGTAGCTATAAAGATATCGATCTGTTATATCGGTCAGTAGGAGGTCATTTTTTTTAAGTGTTGCATTGTTGTTTCAGAGTATAATTTTTCAAATTTGCATATTACATATCCGCTTTTAAATTGCATAAAGCTTGAATTTGATCGAACCATAAAAATTATTGTGATTTATTTTACAGCATTACCAACATCATTAAGTAATTATTCTCTCTGGCATTTTATTAATATCTTCGTGAATTCATTACCATAAATACTAACGAGCATAAAATTATAATTAGTTTAAATTATGAGATGAATAATTGAAAGTAATTGAAAGTGATATTCCAATTTACAAGGCCAGTTGGCCAAATAACGAGTTTAATGTACCTTACAACCTCCACCAAAGTTTCCATCCTCTCAGCTCTAAATGTACAGTAATCCGAAACCGTAAATTAAATTTAAATATTTTCCAAAGACGATTACACAACAAAAAAGGTACGCCCATTTCGCAATATTAAGCAGAGAGAACGAACTTTAGCCGCGAAGACCATAAAAACACTTCACCCCGCGCGAAAACCCACGCTTTTTCCCCTCTGCTCCCATGTTAAGCGTCTATTTATGTAATTGTTTATCGCCGCGGAGGAAAATTACATTCGGCGCCGATCACGCTGTCTGCTTATTTGCGTAGGAACCGATAGCCGATGCGTGCATAAGGCAATGCGTTAAACTAGAACGGTTTCCTGTTGAAAGGGAGAACAGCGGGGCACCGGCCGCGCTGACACCTACGCTGAATAAGGCGAGGTTCGGTCATTGGCGTTGTACGGATGTTTCGGAATCTTTTTGTCGGAGATAAGCTGCGGATGGAGTGTGATTGATTTTGACAATTTTGAAAACTGAGCGAGGCGGTTGGGCGGACTTGTTGCGTTATTAAGTCGTATTGCTTTTGAAATATTTAATTCGATTTATTAATTTGGATGTACGAAGGCTAGAAAGGACATTTATTTCAGAGAATTTTTATACTTTGTAAGAATGTACGCGGGAATATACGGAAAAATTGTGTATCCGCAATAATTCCTGCTACTCAGCATCTTCCTCGCGAAAGCAATCAATAGCCGCACCTGATCATTGTTTCTTAACGTCGGCTTGCATTCCAATTTGATTGCTTACCTACGTTAATTCTTTAGTACGTTATTGCCTATCATCTTCGAGCTTGAAACTTTGCCTCTCGCAATACCGAACGGTAAAAAATGATATAACATTTATCACTTTTTTATATAAATAAATTAATTTGATCTGTGATAAAAATTCAATCAATATTTACTTTGCCTACAGAAACTTCGATTTTAATTTATTATCATAATACAATGCTTTAAGCAAGTTTCCGAGATTTTTCATATACACAGAGAGAAAGGATTACTAATATTTAATACACGTTGACTTAAAATACGACTTAATGAATACTCACTACTCTTAAGTAAATTCGTGGATTAAATATAAACGAACGGAATGGCTTACTTCGCACAGTTATTAGTACATTTCAACACGGGTGCGGAAGCTGATTATTTACTCCGTGCCCGAGCGAAGCGAGGAAGAAAAGTCTCGCGAGGTAAATAATCAGCATAAACACTGGTATCGAACTTTATTTTATACCACGAGTGCCGAAAAATCATGTTAAAGTCGTCATTCGGAGGTTAGAGTTTCTCTCGGTGTAATTGTACGATGGAAATAATTCCATTCATTAATATTTAATCCATGAATTCTTTAAGAGTAACAAGTTTTCATTTGATCCTATTTTAAATCTAGTGTGGATTAAATATTAATAATCTTTCCTCTCTGTGTACGAAACATTCTTATACCAAAAATTTAGTTACATTTAACGAAACATTTTTTACGGACCTTTAAAGTTCCAAGAATCAATAATCTTTCGCTAAGCGCGAATACCTGTTGAATGGATCTGACTTGCCATTGTATCGCAAACGCGGATCTAATTAACGCGTTCACAAGTCAACGCAGATCGAGATTCGCTCCTCCTTCGACTGCAAAGTGTTCATCTATCTAAATTACAGATCTCGCGTGTCTGATCAATGTTCAGACAAGGCGAGATATCGCGCCAGTCAAGGCTGTGAAGCATTTTGAATTCACTCGATTTATTCTCATTCGGGCGACGAACGGGAAATTAATTATGGATTTGGAAAAAGGAGTTTTTGCGGTAGAGATAGATAAAAAACTTGGCCGGTTTGATCATTCAAATTGCTCAATGCGCAAAAGTAGTTTTTGCTTTACTTAGTGACATTTTGATGGATTGCTTCGTGTTTATTTTTGAGTCAAAACTTTATTGATTTACTTTCGTTATGCTAAATATTGAAAAAATTGGATTTATTTTTATTTCGCTTTTTTACTTACGTATTATACGCATATAAAAAAGTAAATTTTAAAAGTAATCACAATCAACAACAGGATTGGTTTTTTATTGCCTGCTTCGTATATTCTCCGATTTAATAAAGCTACTTACTTTTATACTTCAAAGGAAACAGCCGCGTCAATGTTTTCAGCCACAGGCCCGCATCAGTAAAAACGAAGTTAAATGTATATAAAATTTACATAAAGTTGTTTTCATAACGCTTAAAGTGACTGATACACGGCACCTTTAAAATTTGAGTGCATCAATCGAATAAACCTTTCGATTAAGCCATTAAAAAACATGGTCAACTTCATAATTACCACACGCTTTCACAAATTAATACGGACTCAAACAATTCCATTTGTTAAATCAACACTATTCGAAAACTACTTACTCACACCCCGGCAAGCGAGAGCCAAAACCCGCTCTCACCTTAAAACCCGCCGATAAAATCTCTCCCAATAAAGCACAAAGACATAAAACAAGCGCATAACGAGTTACACCACGCGCGCATTCGCCCGCGATCGTTCGTCAAGATCGGGCCATCCGCGCGCGGCGAGGGAGAGTCGCGCGGTAGCTCGGAACACGGCCACTTCGGGAGGAGCTTGAAAGCTCAATTCGACGCCGGGCGACGATAGCATCGCCTGCCCGCCAAGGTGGTTCCGCCACGCGCGCAGAGCCGCGCTCTTTCTTTATTGGCTGCGAGAGATGCCGAGTTCGCAGAGCCCGGGGATAAAGGAAATAAGAAGGTGTTTGCTTGACATATGCGCGCGGACGCGGATCGTGTAGGTTTTGCGGATCTTGGGTTAATTTTAGATTTTGTTTTTGAGGCATGAGATTTAGTAATGGATTCTTTTTTTGTTATAAAAGTAAGTTAATAAAAGTAGTTTACTAAAGTTACATTTAATTCTGTGAGTATTTTATTATAGATATTAAATTATTTTTTATTCTTAAATTAGGTCGGTTTTTTATAAGCCTTGTATTAATTACTTTTCTTTGTAAACGGTCCATTTCATGTAAATAATGCGTGAATTTTCGAGTTTCTTTATTGACTTTACTGATAATTTAACTTTAATTTTACTGCGTGCAATTCTCAGTACACACTACAATCAACCACACAAATAACACAACTATATCCGCAATTCAAGCCGTCAATTTACGAAACGACGTTCTAAGAAGCGCAGCGAAACCACCATAAACCAAAAAAAAATAAAACCCTCGCGCAAATTAAAAAAGCCGAATAAAATCGTCGCGAAGCCTGCCATTACGAATTTAATATCTCTCGATATTATCTGTCGAACGAAGATCTCGACTCGGCGGGGCGCGTTATCTCGAGTCCGTCGGGGCTCTCGGCCGCGGAATCGGCGAAAGGGTCCAATCTCCGAAGGTCACGGTTGCCGGTAGTTGCGCAGGGCGTCGCGCGTTCAGTGCACTTGCGGCGCCGAGTTTTCTGCGCCTTTTTGCCGGCCGGCGAGCAGCGGCAGCAGCGAGCGCGAGAAAGCGAAAGGCACGAGGAGCGCGACGCCTTTATCCGCGGTGTACACTAATGGAAAATTTTAGGTATCGCGCCGAAGTAGCGCGGAATGCGTTTTAAAGGAGGGCCGAATTTATTGGCGGAGGCGCAGCTGACGGTCGGGGGGGGGGCTTTTAGGATTTTTTTCTGTGGTTTCCTAGGCGATAAGGGCGGGAGGTTCGCCCGCAGTGGCGCGGAATTTCACGAGTTTATCGACTGGAGTAAAATATTTAAATTATTGGGTTGTGTCACTGTTCTGCGCTGACTTTGGCTTCTTTTAAACAGTTTTTTTTTTTTTTTTAATAAATATCGAAGTAATATATTTGAAAAAAAAGATACTGCGGCGTAGAAAAAAGCTGTTTGATCGGCAGAAATTTAATAAAGATACGCGAGAGATCTGTATTTTTCTCGATTGAGCATTAATTAAGGACACTTTATGCTTTTAATCTTATTTTAATCATCTGCTTTCTCATACTTTCAGTCGCAGCAATTTTTGTCGTTGACATTTATTGCAATATAAGTACAAAATAAAGTTATAAATAAATGGATTTAAAGTCTTACTTAAAACAAATTTTAATAAGAATATGCAGATACAACGTGTCAATAATATTATGGTTTTTATCTAAAACATTGCACTTGAAATCCTTTTAACTGAACTGAAATTCCTACGATCATGTTAATAATAACTTTTAGTACCACTTAGTTTTCGCAAAGTGCGCGCTTTAATGTAATAAAAGTTTTTTATTTTCCATCTGTTCAGCCCGTTAACATACAAAAGTCACAAATCGATTACTTTATGCGCAAAACATAATTGCCCATTTACCCCCATACATTAACGAGAGGCAGATCGTCCAATTTTTCCATGGCGATTATCTCCGCTTGATTAATAACCACCAGAATCAAAAGCGCCATAAATTAATTTCACACGTACTTGTCGAACAGCTTAATACTTACCTACCGCCGACGAAAAGAAAAATAAAAAAAAATCCCGCAGCCCTGAAATTTGCGCCTTCGCGCCTCGATCTCTCTCCGCTCGTCGCGCGAATTCCGGGAGCATTTTTGCCACGTCCCGAGAGAGAAGTGTAACGAGCCGCGAGAATCCGATCAATATTCCGAGCATTCCGCGCGCCGAAGCTATGAGGAAGGTCAGTGTCGCTTCATATAATCGGCGACAATTCATTTCTCGCCGCGAGGCCGTCCGGGCTCCCTTTGAGAAGAGCGCGAGAGTCGCAGCTCGTCCTGTCTCTATAATTAATGATATAAATTGCGCAAAGCACCGCAGATGCTATCGCGCTGGGGGAATTTATGGTTTCTGCGAGCGCTCGCCAAATGCCTCGCTCGTTCGCTCTGCTCGCGTTCGCGCGGACGCGACGTCTCGTTAGTTTTCTTCTAGATTTTTAGGTGGGAAAGAACGGCGGGTTATTCCTATTTATTGCGTTTCGCGGCTTCCGTATTTCCACGCGGTAACGTATAAGGTTTATTAATATTTTCTCGACTACAAGTTTTCACTTTAGACGTATTTCTCAATTATCGCAGCATTCCAATTGAGCTATTAACCATTTAAACCAGACTCGAAGTCATGTTTCTGTTTCTCTAGATTGGCAGATCCTTTAAAAATCACTCAGCCCTGATGAATTAATTGAAAGTTACCGGCTGATAAAGGATATAATATAATGCACAATTAACAATCGGGCGTTATCTCGGAATCTTTCGAGAGAACTAGAGGATTTACGAAATCTTGATTCGGTTCTCACGCACGCCGAGCATAAAGCAACGAGAGCCGTCGCTGCGCTGAATGCGCGGCGTTCATTTGTTTTTTAGCGACAAATGCACTTGATCATTGCGCTTAAAAGCGGCAGGGTCAACTATCCGTGCGAGCGTGCGGATAAGCGTGATGAACGAGCGTCGCTGAGCTCTCGAGTCGAGAAGAAACAATTTTGCGCTCTCACACCCCGGGAGACTTGTATATCGTGCGGCGTTCCTCGCCCGAGAACCTTAGGAGCCTGCTCTCTTGAAACGGAACTCGAGTGCGCGGTAAAAGGCGCTTAAACGCACTTTCGGCTCCCAGAGCTTTCGGACAAATTTTTTAATGGAGCATTTTGCGTGCAGCTAGACGAAAGAGACGTAAAAGCGCAAAGTGCTTGCTTCGTTCAATTGGCTTAAAAACTCTTTAACGAGGATAAATTCGAAGGATCGTAAACAGTACGTTTAAAAATCAATGCGCACGAAATAATAAACGCCGCGTCCCCGCGCAATCATCGTAATTGAAAAGTTTAAGTTAATTAAGCCCCGCGCACCGAACGACAACGATTTTCGCGTTTCCTGTGATTCGAGGCAGGACGGGGGCGCCCGTCAAGCACTCCCGACGGCGGCCTTCATTTTTATTTCCCAATTAGGCAGCTGTCCCCCTACGTTCGGTCCTTGGGATAACAACAGTTAGGTGTCTCGCGCGGTAAATTCATTGAATTCAAGTCTTAAATGCAATTTATGCGTGACAGCTTACGTTCGAGACTTGATATTAATTTTCTGTTCTCGTGTCGTACATGAAGTAATTGCACATTCTTATGATAATTACGCAATCCAGGTATTTTTAACCCTTTCAATGTCGGATTTATTTTTAGACTCTGGGAACCTTTATTAATTTAATATTTTTTTAAAAGCTTCGTATAGTATATAGTATTATAAGTTATTAGTTTATTAATTTCTAAATCATTAAAATTAAATTAAAATGAATTATTAAAGATTGGTCTTTCTAATGGAGTACTTCCTTTGATGCAATCACTTTTTACGAAATCTCGTAATATACTCATTTAATTATTTAAAATTAAGTAACATTTTTTGAATCATTTTTTATCGACGTATGTATAATTAAAAAGTATCTAAAACAGTCAGTCAACACACTTCAGAGTTAATAATTTTTTTTATCTATTATATTTCAACAGCGATCACTTACAAATTTTTGAATTATAACCACTAACCTTTTAAAAAATGCCCAAATACATATTACATTATGTTAATTTTCACTCCAATTAAAATTCCAAGGATCGCCAAGTTATCCCACGAGTACTTTATACCCAACATCATAAAAAAAAAATAGGCTCCGAAAATTATTTATAATAAAAAAAAACGTCGAGCGACGCTTCAAAGCCAACGAAACGGAAACTCATCTGACGACAAAGATTGCCTCGGCCCATCATCCAGATCCGGCGACCTTCGGCTGCCTAACGACTCGTCTATCTCTATCAATCTGGACGCTGCCGTTTCGGAAGGCTGTGCGCGCGCGTGGAATTTAGGTTACCAGCAGCCGAGAACTAGATCACGCGTGTCCGATCTATATACTTGCCGTTGCGCAACGAAACAATGCTCTCGCGTGCAGCGAGAGGCGATCGTTCTTTCGGCGAGCTGCTGCCGGGGATTAGAGAGGTGCCGTGGGTCGAGACGCTACTGGTGGCTCATTGTTTGGCCGGGGCGATGCTTGGCAGCTCGGCTTTTTTGGCGAAGCGAGCGACTCGATGAAGAGATTTCGATTGAGGTGCACGGTATTTTTTTTTTTTTTAATAGGACTAATTCTGCTGCGACGTTAGTTTAAGCGAGAAACTTAAAATAATGCTTGAATTAATATAGAAATAGGAAATAAACAACATTATTCGTTAAATAAAAATTTGATTGTGGTTGACATATTTTTTGAGTTTCATCATTTCCACGTCTTAACTACTCGTATTGCAAAAGTATTACGCTTTCGGAGTAAGTAATTTTATAACGAATTACATGTAGCTAATTGTGAAGTTATTAAGTGAGTTTACAACGTAATAACAAGTAAACAATCTTCTAATTCAAGCCTCACCACCCGTTCTGAAATCACTATACTGATCAAAAAAATGTCACTTTAACGAAGCCAACATTATATCATTCATAACCACTTTCCATTCAATGGAACTTGCTGTTCCTTCAATAATATCGTGCGCTAGCAACTATCCCGTGCAGTATTCCACGCAACTGTTTTCACGTTACAAAAATACCTTCGACGCGGCTCGATCTCGCCTCCGATCGTACGCCGTAAACTCTCACTCCAAAAATTCGAAAAGCTCCGCAGTGTTAATCACGGCGAACAATCCCGACAATCGCATACCTCCCGAAAGATATCATCCGAAGAGTCTTAACCCACTTTATAAATCCTCGGCTTATATCGCGTTGCGTGCGCCGCTAATTTATTCGTCACGTCGTTCCTCATCTTTCTTGCCCCTCGGCTTGCGCAATATTTTCCACATAATACCGTCCCTCTTTTCGCGTACTTTATCGCCAAATTCCAGAACTGCGCCGCCGACGCCGCCACCGCCGCTTTGGATTCTTGGTTGCCCGGACTTTCACCGCGGCGCGCCGAACATATTATATGTATGTAGGCGCGCACGCCGAAATCGCCGTTATTAATAACGTTCAATTGCCGAACTCAACGTCTGCACACTTTATGCGCGCTTCTGGGTATACGGAATGTTCCGTATCGGGAGAGTATTTTTTTTTTAGATCTTTGGCGCGGTTCTTTAGGAGCGTCGGTAGGAATTGTTAATAACTGCTGAATGTTGTTGGGTTTAGTTGTGCAATTATGTTTATATAAAAATTATGAAAATTCTTGTAACGTGCGTTTCTCTTGTAGATTATGAAATTAGGTGATGAGTAAGATGATAAGAATCTGCAATGTCCTCTCAATTTAATAATACTATTGTTAAAATTACTAAAAAATAAAACACAATTTTTCCAGTAGTATTACGTTGATTGCATTAGAGATTTTATAAAGTAATAAGTCATAAGCTCTCGCTAATACAACAATACCATTATTCCCTTCTACAGAGCTGGTAGTACACAGCGAGGAGAGCAATGCCGACGATATCCATTACAAGACGTTAACTCGAAATTACATAAAAGAAAGTCCTACGAAGAGATTTCGTGTACGATTCAGCCTGAAATTACGAGAACGATTTAACACGAAACCGATCCGATCTTAAAGTCTGGCAGCCACCCTTCGAACTCTTCAACTTTTCATTTGTCATCGAGCCTCTCGCTCTCTTCCGTAATCGTCATTATCTCCGTAGGATACCTCGAAGTACACACTGTTTACCAACTCGCGAGCTCCGCGCCGATCCACAAAAACTGTCCGCAATCCTCTTTCCTCGAGGTGGAAAGGCCTCAGTGGCAGCGGCGGGGCACACGTGCGCGCATACGTTATACACGTGCTCGGGGCGCCAACTTTCACGCGGCGCTCGAACGAACGCCCTCGCATATTGTTGTGCGCGCGGGCGGGGGAGGGGGGGGGGAGGAAAAATGTCACGCAGGAGCTCGGCCGCATTTAATCGCTCTCGTCCTTGTTGCGTGCGCCTGCAATCGAGGCGTGACGTTGCGCTTGAATTCATCGCCTGGGTATTCTCTCGGCTGGCGCCTTTTTCTCTGTCTCTTTCTCTCTCTTCTTTCTTCGGAGCGAGCGATTCCTCGAATTTTTCTGCGAGCCGCGCGTCTGTGTGTGTCATACGGCCCGTACGTTCTCCCGCGCGCGCCTTTTTTTTTTGTTGCAGGGAGGTTGGGAAATAACTGCGCCGCTGAACTTTAGATCTGCCGTCGCGGGGTTATGTATGCTACTTGCGATGAGGATGTATTTGCTCTGGGCTTTGCGCTTGATTTAAAGTTTATATGGTTTTTCGAAATGGACGCGGTTAGGAGTTATAGGTTTTAAAGTCGCATTTGAAAATGATACTTACGGAATGAGCAAAACTGTAGGGTACCAAAAGTAGTCCCAATAATAATATCATTTTGTATTTAAAAGACGGAGCTTTCTGTAAGTCTACTTAACTACCTTAACTACCTATTTAATTGTATCTTTTGAATTAAAAGAAAGTAAATCGCAGGGATTTTTAATAGCTGTTTTAACACGTATCTATTTCAGCAAAATTTATTGTTTATTGCGATTAGTTTTATAAATTATTTAAGAACTACAGTAATAAATATTTTATTTAGATATAAATAAATTACACAGTATCAAAGCACTACACTACAAGAAAGCTAAAAATTGCTCAATTATAAATATCACGTTTTAGAAAGTCGATGCATCTTTTGAGCACACAGATCAGCTTACAGGCTATTTATTTTACACACATATACCACCTCAGACGACGCGTCTGCGTGAAGAAACCAAAAAAAATTTAATGATTGTCATTATTATGCTAATTGGATTACACCCAAACGCGAAGTTTCGAAATCGGAAACGCTCGATCGAAAAAAAAAAATAATCCGACTAATAATCGGCGCATCCTCACAAAACAATTGCACGTGATACTGCAGAAAGCAGTGCGCGCGTCTCGGTCCGTCGCTCACGAATCTAAACCGACCTGTTGCGCTCGATGAAAATTATGTAAATGCCTCCACGAGAGAGAGAGAGAGAGAGAGAGAGAAAGAGAGAGAGAGAGAGAGAGAGTTTGATTCAATCGATTGGCGAGCGCGTTTCTAGCCAAGTAAACAAATGTGTCCCACGAGAGCGAAGAATGGACACTTGAAGGTGGCGATTTTCGAAGGGGGGTCGCTTTTCGTTAATCTTCAATTATTCGTTATTCGCCGGTATGTTTTTGCCTCGTCTTTATTTACAGCGTTTGAGAGATCATTTTATGTAACGTGGTTTGGATAGACAAAAATAGCTAAACGGTTCTATTTGGTAAAACGAAAAATCATTCCTAATTTATTGCAAGAAAAATAGCTGTACCGTTACGCTTGAAATAAAATGTATCTTACAAAGTTAAACGTGAAAGATAGGATATCACATTATAGATCAGTATATAGATATATAAACAAGTTAATATTGATCTAACTTGTTTAGTCGTCTCGAAAAAGGATCTACAAAACTGGCACTTTCACAATTTTCCAGGAAAAGCGACATATTTAGGAAAAGTCTGAAAAATGACACTTTTGCAGATACGGATTACGGATTCAACCTGTTCTACTGGTTTGTCTCTGCAAGCTACATACTCAGTTCGCATAATAATAATATCGGCTTCTAGATGTCCGCTCTTTCTTCAGGCATATATCGTAAAACCGTAAACTATCAAGTGTTTTATCCTACGCGATAATTATTGTCAAGCTCTCGTTTGTAAAAGGTAAAGTACTTGGCAAATTACTGTTTTATTAGTTCACTGGGTGCGTAAGTTACGTGTATATCCACTTAGAACTTTTTTGCCATCTAAAAGACTCCTTTTATCGCGAGTATAAAGGAAAATTAGCTTTGTTTTATTACGGTAACCTATATATTTATTCTAATGATGTAATGTAAAATAAATTTACTCCAGTTTTCGGTTGCATAAAGCATTTTATACTTCATTAGCGTTCTAACAATAGACATTTACGATGCTTCGTTATAATAATTTTCGCGAAAACTAATCGTCCGCGTATACGCGATTCCGCGGGCAAAAATGCCCATACGAAGAAAAAAATATCCTCCACTTCCACGTTACGTAACAGCGAGCGCTGGAAATTAGCGCCTCTAATGCACTTTCAATGCGCGCGACGTCGATAATACCCTGTCTTTTTTCCATCCTAAGGCAAACAAAGCCAATTGGGAATCGTGTCCGACTCGGCCTTCGCTAATGAACGTCTATAATCTTTCTCTTTCCTCCTCACTCTCCAGCTAACCTATTAACTCAGCAGCAGACGCGAGAGAGAGAGAGAGTGAACGTGACTTTTTGGAAAAAAAACTCTCATTGCGGAATGCACGGCATAAAGCAACAATGCCGCCGAGCGGAGTCGAGCTATCGCTTTGGGCAGATTGTAATGGAACGCGCTTGAAAAGTCGACCTTGCGCTTTTCGATACGACGCTGCCTGACCGTTAAGGTCGCGTTGGCTTGACGAAATTGATTCGACTGGTTTTTTTTGCTTTTTTTTCGGGGATTAATGCGGAGTTAGATTTATTTTGACGCCGAGCAAATTGGATTTGACGGCTGAATGCCAGGCTTTTTTCAGCCTCGATTAACGCCACGGTGGGAGAAAAAATGCGTTACGAGGTGCAAAAAAATAGATATTCGAATCAGAATCGGAAGGAAATCGCTCGTTACATCGGAATGAAATTAATTGTTCTCGCCAAATAGAGTTACAGTTATCAGCTAGTTGTAAATTTATGAATTTTCCATTCTTTTTTTAGAATCAATTGTATTGGGTAAGAGACCTAAAGTGGTCGTAAAGTGTATTTTTAGCATATTAGGTACTCTCACTTTAATTAAAGTAGTTTACAGTCATCTAATGGCGCCATAAATACTGTAAAATTCCTTCGTGCTTCGTAACACGTACACTTCGGTAGACGTAAACTTGAAAAATTGCAAAACACTCGAACAATTTAAAATAAAACCCAAAGTATTAAGTAAAATGGCTGCGAAATTCTGTAACAACACTTACAGCGTGTATTACACGGACGGAGTACACTCTTACATGCTTTCCTTCGATCGGTTTTCTAGATAAATTCCGCAATTATAGGACTGACCGCGAATTCGTGCAAAAGTGTTCATATAATTTTTGAGCCTATCTGGCGAACCGGCCAAAAAGGCTGGAAAAACCTGAAACACACGACTGCCGATGAGTTTTAAAAAGCATTTCGGCTTCTGGCTTTCTGCGGCTCGT
This sequence comes from Ormyrus thymus, assembly GCA_035582935.1. Classification (NCBI taxonomy): domain Eukaryota; kingdom Metazoa; phylum Arthropoda; class Insecta; order Hymenoptera; family Ormyridae; genus Ormyrus; species Ormyrus thymus. Next base: position 11,923,617 of record JAWWEM010000027.1, read on the forward strand.
GTAGCTATGCCTGGAATTTCCAGCGGCCGCTGCCGCCGCGGTTCCATTAAAAAGAAGCCGTAATCAAGTTGAAGCGCCTCGCATTAGCCCCAGAAGCTTTATTTAAGTGGGGCTTTGTGTACGTTCGCAAAATCGCGAACGGGGAATGAAAAAGGACGGTAGAAAATTAATTTGAATTTAATTTCGAACGGGGGGTTTTGGGGTAATAAATTTTGTTGAAGAAATTTATTGTACAGGACGCTGAAAGCGATGACCACGATAAGATTTAAATCAGGATTATCTGGGTAATTCGATCTGATTATTTAGCTACTCCATCATTGCACTGACTAGGTCGAACACGATTATTTTCTGGTACGAGAAAAATTGCGTCGCGCTCCCGATAAAATAAAAGAGAGACGTTGTATAAAGCTGTTTCACGTCTCGCGATTGTGGTTTTGTCATTGTACTAGGGAAATATTATTATTCAACAGAGCAGCAATATCAAATGTAAAAACGCGTGTCAATTATTATGCTTTTTTTTACATTCATACCTAATTTTTTGTTTAAAAATTATAAGAAATTTAGTCATCAAAATTGTAACTTGATTGAATTTTAATACAGTCACCCAAAATAATTATTTAAAAGAACCCGTGAAAACGCTTAAAATAGAAATATTCAACAACGCTTCTAATTACCTAATTTGTAGGAAATGTTATTAATATAATTTATTAGTTTTATTAATCGCTTCTATCGCAGTCGGCATCAGAGTATTTAAAACCAGCCTAAAAATCCAGCCAGCCCAAAAAAAAAAAAACGATTCGCGTGAGCCGGAGCGGCATTTCGAAAAAAATTCCAGTCCCGCGGCAAATGTCCACAGCAGGTACCTGTCCTCTGGTCTTATCTCTGTCAGGGGGGGGGGAAGCCCGCTTTCATTAAAGCGCGCCGGATCGCAGCAGCGAGATAAGGCCGCCGGGTAATTAGTCCACACCTCCAGCGCTCTCGTGCTTTTCGCAAAACTGATGAAACCCGCAGAGCGGAAAAAGTCGTTTTGGCGATGCGGGAGAGAAAGAGAGAGGGAGAGAGGTTGGGAAATTATTGTTACGGCCGCGAATAATTGCGCGATCCTCTCGCAGCCGAACGAGAAAATGAAGTCGTGCTTGAATAACTTCATCTTTGGAAAGAGAGAACTCACCGGCTGCCGTAACCGTTTCTCGTTAGAAACTCGCGGCCTTTTTTCGGTCTCTTTCTCCGCGGCGTTTTCGGCAAGGAATAATTGTATTACTCGCGTTAATATGGCCTCGCGTGCGATGCTCTTTTGTCGGTGGAATTTCACGGCGTGAATTTATTTTACTGGTGAGTCAATGCACAGGCTTGTTAAGCGATTGAGAAGTAAAATATATAATAATAAATTACGCGCCGGAGATAAAATTTGATTATTACGGCTTCCAGGGGAAGGCACTGCTCCCTTAATTAATAATTGAATCTTGTTTGTGAGCCGAGAGACTTTGCGGAGTTTCTCATTAGAATTGTTAATAGCCCTGAATAGGTAAATGAAAGCTAAGCGCTGCCTACACTGATTGAAATAGCTCGGTATTACGATTAATCAGCTTGTAGCTGTATCTGCAATCTTGTCATTGTGCCGATTCAAAGACATCCTGCGCAATAAGCGAGAATTACACTATGTAATAAGCGCCACAATAGCTCGTCATCGAATACTTGCGTGCGCGCTACGATGGAAATTTGCGTGCGCGATTACTTCCTAGTTTGAAGAATATGCTTGTGCGGGATGCGATGATTATGATAATTACGTTACCCTTTCACAAATCGAACCTTCCATTTGAACGGTATTTATTATTTTTTCTTCGGGTATTAGAAATTGTCCAAGTTTTTGCAATGCGATCGGAAAAATATTTCCTAAAAATTATTTCCTTGAAACTATTTAATTTTTTGCGAGCCAATCAATTGAAAATGACGTGTAAGTTTTTGTAATAATCTGCCATAATTTTTATCCAATTACGGCGTTTTATTGAGATTAAAATCAGATAAGAGATAATTAATAAAAATGAAATCCTTCTTTAAACATTTATGACATCGAACTACCGATAAATACCCTGGGCATTACGTTAAACGCACTATAAGCTCCGTACTTTATTCGTCATTTATCACCGGTACCACAGAGAAATGAAATTGAAAATCGCAAAAAATACAAGGCGCATACGCATTCGCGCGCGCTAAATCATAAAAATCCCCCCGCCTTGCATAAGAATCTCAGTATTTCATTATGTTTAACAGCATTTTTCAGCATCTCAACGCGCGTTTTTGCCGCGGCAACAAATTATCATTTCATCATCTCGCTCGGCTCGCAACTGCGGCTAGGCCGAGCGCTCCATTAATTTAAACAGCAAACATTAAGCCGCGCGGCGCGCGAGTCATTCCCTCTCCCTCGCGCGCGGAATCGGCCTTTTCGCGCGCCGCGTCAACGCGACGAAAACTGCCCCGCACGCCCCGAGCTGATATAAGACGTGATATTACGGGCCGCGGAAAAAGGCCTGCCTCGGAAGTCGAGAGGCGAAAATAAGCGTTCAAGTCGCCGGGGAACCAGAGGGTTCGCACGCTTGTCAGTCAGTCAGCCGAGTGCGGAGCCGAGAGGTTCCGGTATTCGCGGGCTGCGCAACGGCTGCTAAGTAGGAATGAGTTGCTCTCTGCATTTCTCGACGGTAACTTTAGTCTAGTGTTTAGACTGAATTATTGGCCGGCTTTTAGAGTGGAAGAGAGTCATTAGTTTTGAATCGAAGCGATTTTTCACGTTTAGGATAGAAGTCGGTGGGAAAGTCAATGTTTGGTTTTTTTTAAACAATCGTTAATCAGGCAATTAATATGAGTATACTCAATCGTGGCTGATCTCCGCCTTTTTTGGGGCGATCATTTCAGCGACTTACCTGAAACATAAAGAGAAATCAAAATTAGAGTTTTGTTATATAACTGTAGAATAAATTATTTTGAAAAGATAAAACTTAGCATTGAAAAAAAGTCCGCGTTGAGAGTAAAAACACTGTGTTATCCGAAAGGATAAAATTTATGGAATCTAGGTGTGTTCCAATACTGGTCGACTCATTGCGCTCGTAATATTCGCATAAACGTCAATATAGTGCAGTACATGCATGCGCAGACAGAATTTGGTTTAATTTTCATCCCAGCAATGTACGGTGAACTTGTTTTGATAATTTTACGAGCTCCGGAGCCATGAGAATTTCAAAGTTAAGCGAATTATCTGAAAACCGAAGTCTGCCTAGAGTAACTATAACCATAATTTATGCTGCTTATTAAGTCTGGTCCATGACTAGGCTGCAGTATACTCGCAATGAAATGGAAAGAATATTTTCACGATGTGTGCCGAGGTAAAAATTAAATAATCATCATTTTTAATTTATCTTAACTCTTTCAATTATTTAGGCTTCACATAAATTATTTTAATAATCCGTGAGAACCTTACAGATATAATTGAAATTTTACCACATGTACTTCTTTAAATAAATAGAATCTAGAAGCTAATCGGACTCTAATCCGACGTCGAATTCATTCCACGGATCCACAAATATGTCAATAATAAATAGCCAGCGAGAAACGTTAACCTATCTCATTTATCCCAGCTGCGCTCGCTAATGCAGCAATTAAGCCAGAGGAACATATCATTTATGGTATACAAATAAGCGCACAGCTTTCTATGCTCTCACTCGCCTTCGCGGGCTTTGAAAACCTTCGCCGCGATCGCCGATAAAAAGAGATCTGGATCGACTTGCTTCGCTCGGAAAACCGATAGAAGTTCGCGCGCTCGCAGTTATTCGCGCGCGACCTTGCCGACGATTAAATACGCCGTGTGTCGAGGCGTTGTGTGTATATAGAGAGGCTTTTGCGCCGGGGGGGAAAAAAAGGCCGCAAGGAGAAAACGAGAGCCGCTAACCGATTCAGGAGCAGTGCGCACTGCTCCCTTGATTCTTTGTCTCTCGGCGCGCCGAAGCCGACGGCTGATTTACGCGGAATCGACGTATTTTATTCCCGGAACGAGAAGAGTTATGGAAATATTAAGAGGCTCGGGGTTTAACGAGTATTCGCGCGAGGTTTTGCAACGATTTAGCCAGATTTTTAGCTCCGCTTTTAATTTAAGTATCCATTACGCGCGCACTTTGAGGCTCGTTTAATGGTGATTAAGCAGGCAAAGCTGCCGGGGGTTTTTCTTTTCATTCGCCGAGCGAGAGAACACGATATCCTAGAGCGTGTAAATAGACGCACGTGTAGGATATACTGTTAGCACCTTCGGGCGGAAAACCTTTCTTTGCCGTGATTTGGCTGCTGGCAAGGGAAATTATACGCGCGAATTGGGAAAAAAAGCTCTAATTAGAAAGCGATAAAAACAAAGTTACCGAAACAGTGTGTATTTCAATGCTTCAGACCAAATTACCTAATGGCAACTGAACCTCGCGGCGGAGGAGTTAGCAATGCTCGGAAAATGTATATGCACAAAAACAAGCCCTCTCGCTCAATCTCGCTACTTAATTAAAAGTCAAATTTCATTAGCAAGACACAATAAGTAATTGATTACCCGTAAGTGGTCATTCAATCAAAAATACACGCAATCTCAAGACAAACAAGCAGCTGTCCCACATGTACAAGCTTCGAGAGATCGGACGCCGCAGCTCGCCTCGATACAGCTCTCGATCACCGTGACTGACTGCGATTTCAAATGCTCGAGCGCGACAATAACACGATCTGCGCGCGTTGCGCAAGCCGAGCGCGTGTCCGCGTTTTATCTCGAGAGCCCGATCCTTATCGATCCGCGGTGGATACTCGGACCGGTGCGAATCGAAACAGCTGTATCGCCGCTGCTTGACCCTCTCTCGCAAGACCGGAAGGGCGGCCCGCGCCGAGGAGAAAGTTATTATACGCGCGTGAAACGCGCGCGTAATTAGTTTCCGAGGCTGGTGCGCGCGGGATGGGATTCTTTTATTTTCCCTCGTTGCCGAGGATCGTTTTCTTTTTTTTTGCGGTTGCGCAAACAGAGGCTGTGTTTTTGCTGGTTCGCGGGGCATTTAAATTGCCGTTGCAGTTGACACTTGGAAAAGTAATTAATTGTTTGATATATTTTTAGGATTTGAGCCGGTCAATAAGGTAATGAGAGGTTTATCGAGAATTTCGTGAATTTCGGATCGAGAATAGATTAATAACGTGTAACAGGAAAGGATAAAAAAAAACCTTTGATTAGTAAGTACCGGATTCTTTCATGTGCCAGATAGCGATCGAATCTACAATTCTTATACAATGATAATTACTGAAACGAAGTTAGATCATAATTTCTCTTATTACGTTATAATCGATCCAAATTTTGATAGTTATCGGAGTTTCGACACAAATCACATTAGACTTCCAAGTATCGGATTGGAAAAGAGAAACGTATTTTAAAAAAAAGTTGGACAAGATAATTTTCTGCGTAAATTTGATTTCTTGGAAATAATTAAAGAGTGCAAAGTCCAAAATTACGTTTCGCGCTAATCGTAATAAAGGTAATACTGCGCTCAATTTTATTTTCACATATGATTTGCATGTATTATCTTACAAGTATGTATGGAATAGTACCCAGCAACACTTATCTCAATGGATCATTGACATCCTTAGGAATCGTAATTCTCGTACCACTTAGCATATAATACGTTTTTGATCTCAGAGTAGATGATATTATTTTTTCGGACGGGAGGTTCTTTAAAAAAAATTCATTTTTATTAATTTTGATAACTTTATATATCTAAGTCGCTAACTAATGTACTTTTAGTCTAGTTATTTCCAACCTTCGCTTCTTACAATAAATTTAACCTTAATGAAATATTTTTGTTCTTTAGGTTGGGGCGGACAAATAAACGAAAACTGCACAAGTAGTAACACCAGTATATGCTCAGACGCGACCGAGTAGCATCTTCCCCTCTCCGCCGCCTCTTCCTAACCCCCAACGCAAGCTTCCGTGTCCGAATCCAAACATCCCCTCTAGAACCAGCCGAAACTCAGTCGTCGCGCTCATCAACCGCCGACTCCACCTTCCAGCTTGGCTCTCGACCGAGCGGAGCAGACACACTCGACACAGCTGCACCGGCAGGCTGCAACGCCCGCTGGCATTCGCTCCTTCTCCGCGTCAGGCAGTTATGTGAAAGGCAATATCGGACCAAGGTACTCCTACGTAGGCATTATACGCACACTTGCACAACGCCGCCCGGGCTTCTCCCCTCCCCCGTAACCCCGAGAGCGCGGCCCGTGAAACGTCAAGTGCGCCGAGCGCGATGTCGTCAACCGATTGTTATTGCGCCGATGATTTTTCAGCTCGCCCCGGCAGCAAGCGCGCGCCTTGATTGCCTTTGATGTGAAAGTATTATGTGCCTATGGGATTAGCGTCTCGCGCTCGAGAGAGGCTGTCATCTTCGCTCGCGGATCGCGCCGAGGAATGGAGCCGCGGAGTTTTTCTTTTTTTCGGAGCGTTCGGTCTCTCGGCTGGTCTTTTTGTTGCCGGGTAGAACGGGCTCGTGCGAATTAGTTGGAGGTTTTCGAAAACGGTTTAAGGACGCTTGTTAAAAAAGCTGCGAAAATTGGCCCATTTTGGGAAAGATTATCCGTAACGTTATGCGGTTACTTTAACAATAATAATTCTTTCTTCTCCATAAAAAAATAGGATGCGTTCGTTCGAGTAAAATCTTTATGTATGAAATTAATCGCTAAATGCCAAAATTGTGTTCTTTGTTAATATTTTCTTTGTCTAATGATTTGAAACAGATATTCTTACAGGTAGTGAGTAATAAGCAGTGGGAAAAATGTCAAAGTTCACCGACCGTAGTTTCTTGCAACTGGTTCTGATAAAGTAGCTTTTATACGAATATAATTAATGTCAACGGTTCGACGTGAGCCAGCGATAAAGAACTTACCTCGAAGTGACGCATGCAATTATTATTAAAACTATTTACAAGCTACCGAACGGAATACATAACCACGCCGGGTAATTTCTACTCAGAAAAAACAAAGAGAAAAGGATCACGTTTATAATTAGCCCTACCATATAAATCGCTCAGCAACTTCGTACCGCAAAACAAAGCGCAAAAATTTTCGGAAAACCCAGATGACCGCTTCGACTTTCAAGCCAAAATAACTTGCCGAAGTAACGCACTTCCAGCAGACCGTTGGTCGAAATTGATTTTCTCGATAGCTCGTAAAAGGACCGCCGCGGCGCGAGTCGTGCTTTTGTATTTAAGGACAGGATATTGGCAAGAACGACTCCACTGGGATATTCGTCGAGGGAACGTGTTCGTAATTAACCGAGAAGTCTGGTTAAAGTTGCCGCAAGGTCGGCGTCATTGTTTCTTTTTTTTTTTTTTCTTTTTTTGTCAGGAGCTGTCGCAGCGCCGCAGACCCGATGAGAATCGAAAACGACAAAGTGAATCTTTTCAAGTGCAGTCAAGGAGATCAACCTTTTTCGGTATATAACTACTTAGAAATTTTCCCGGCTGGACGTTAAACGAAAATTGCACCGGACAAAAACCGAAATAAAAATTTTACGGGCTCCTGGACGGTCCATTATGATTGCTATATATAAACGCAATTTGTGCGGAGGGCCGGTATTTCATACATTTTTTGGAAGGACAAGAAAACGTAAGTATAAATGTGATTTATGTGGAAAAATTAATTTGATTTAAATTGTTTCGGTGGAAGATAGTTAGTATTAAAGAATTTTTCATTTTTTGGGACCATAAATCTTGACGACTCCGAGTTCGTTTTTCTTTTTTTTTAAGATTATTGCGTCTCCTAAATGAGTGCAATAATTTCTTGATTAATAAAAAGCAAATACTCATAAATATTTCAGCTCCTTTAAAAATTGATCTGCAAATAACTATCCTGAGTATACGTAAACTTTAGCCCGAGAGCGTCCTGTACAAGAACCGCCGTTCAGCGCGCAGAGGACAATGCAGAATTATTTTCAGCAATCGCTTCTAATATCCATCTCCTCGGCCGCGTCGGATTCCTGCTCGCCGTGAATTCCTCGGCATGAATGAGGGACAGAGAGAGAGAGAGGCGAGCGCGCGAGGCGGAGAGTTACGAGTGAAGAAGAAGCAACTTGTCGATAGAACTTTTACCGAGATCGTAACGTCGGCAATGTTAAGGAGGCTCGCTCGCTCAAGATAATTGTGATTTAAAGCCCCGAGCCACGGGTCAAGATCCCTCCGCGGCTCTCTCTCTCTCAGCCATTCTTCGAGCGTCGCGCGAGCTCGCCAACTTCATCCGCCGTGCCCCGCGCGCGCTCCTCGGCTTCGAGCTTTTGAGTTAGTGCAGTTCGTTCGGGAGCACGCGCTGCTCCGAGCCTGAAATATTGGACGAGCCGCTGCGCCGGCTGCTTTTTCTCTGCGTTTCGGGCTTATTTATCTAGCTATTCAGGTGTCTCGCTTTTGATGCATCGCGCTCATTATGTCCGCTAATTTAATTTATCTTATTTAGCGGCGGAAAAATATCCTGGCTCGGAGGCATTTACTTTTTCCTGCCCGATTAATATATTGATTTGGTTGTGTAAAAGCTACTTTTTCAACGGAACAATCAATGTGGATCGTTGTGTAATTTGTCGTTCGGGGTTAATCGTATTTAAATTTGTATTTTTTAAACCTCTTCGTTCGAAGGCGTGTGTAAAAAATTATCTTGTAAATAAAAGCAGAGCTAGAAATGCACGTAAGCGAGGTGTAGAAGAGATGTAGGAATGTGCATTCGATAAGGAAAACCGGATCGATGAGTTAATTACATTGGAAATCGCTGCTTCTGTAACTTTGATTTTCTGGGCTTCGCAAAAAGCTACTTAACGTCTTTTATCTAAAGCATTAATTTCAAAATCTTAAAAAGGAATTGCAGCTAGGTCGATTGCCTTTTTAAATTCTTACATCACCGTGATAAAAGAGCCAGTATAACAATCCGCTTTTAATTAAAAATATTATACCCGCCGATCATAAACTAACAGGTATATCTCGATGTTCTCGGCTTTTAATTTTTATTCGCATTCTGCAGCAATTACGTCAAGACTCCTAAACGTATTGCTCTGCACTTAGCAAAAATAATTTATAAAGGCCGCGCGATTTATCGAGAAAAATTAACGAAAATATATCGCGTATAGTTAACCTGTAATTTATTCCCCCGTACAGTTTAATTGAGATTTCAATACGGAAAATGGGCAGTGGCTCATTTTCAAAGCACTTCGAAGAGGTTAATTGCAATATATCGCTCCGACGCGGCTGGTGTATATTCAAATATGGGTTACGCTATTCGAGTCGATAAATCAGTCGATGCTCGTCGAACGTTGCGCCGATGATAATAAACGGATTAATTACTTTATAGAGCCGCGGTGAATTACGAGCCGCGGCGCGTGCAAGCTATTCGAAAAACAAAAGAGCGCGAAGCCGAGCTGTGTAAAAAACGGAGAAGCCACGGATTCGAGAACGTCCGGAACGATCCTGGACGAAGAAGTGCGCCTCGTGAGTCATAAATTGCCCGGCGCGAGCGGCGTTTAATGGTAACTCGGGATTGTTGCATCTTTCGCCCGGGTCGTAGCCCCTGGACATGAATATTACTCGTTAAAATTTCAGCGAGGAACACTTGCCTTTTAAATTAATCCATTTGTACCGAGCAGGAAATCGTTTGCCATATCAAAGCAAGGCAATTTATTAGTGTATGGCGCCTTAAAAAAAAAAAAACAAAAGGAAAACGTTCCATATAAATCGTCCTAGAAATTGCTCAAACTATTGTCTCGCGACATTCAAAAATTTCGGAATTCCACGATTGGCAGGTGAAGCCGGCGGACCTTGACAAGAAACCTCCGCAGCCAACGACTCAACTAGGAATGCAATTACTTTTGCGATTCTCCTCGAACGAGATTATATTTTCTAAGCGGCCGGTTAAACCGTTCGCTTTCTAAATTGGCCGTAAGAAAACTACTCGGAGGCGGGAGCTCCCGCCTCGTACCTCATCTTATGCATCGATATGAATTACGCCGCTGCTCCAATAAGTTGACGACCTCGCCGTAAAGTATTGACAGCGGCGAATGCGCTGCGCGAGTACACGTGTCCAACGTGCTCTCTTTCTCTTTGCTGCATGCGCGCATGCACAGCTCTGTCTCTCTCTCTCTCTCTCTCTCTCTCTCTCTCTCTCTCTCTCTCTCTCTCTCTCT
>JAWWEM010000027.1:11933926-11977775 GCA_035582935.1 Ormyrus thymus
CAGTATTTAAGTAAAAAATTCAGTGCACCCTTGAGGTCCACCTATAGATACGGCCCAGCGCGCCGGAGCCACCTTAACGACGGGTCAGATTCTCCTGCGATCGTTATCTAAGAGGCAACACCTCCAGAGTCCTAAGCGAATTCCGCGCGGCGAAACCCACGCTCCGGCCGTTAGGCGTAAAAGTGAAATACGCGAGTGCGCTCGCGGCGGGACTCGGCCGTCGGCGTAAATCGGCCGGCCATTAATCGGCCCTCCGTCCTGAAAAACAACTTTGTTTTCGCGCCGCGGCGCGATGCGTAACGTTTCTCTCTCTCTCCCGATGGCGACTCGGCTTTTGGCGCCGACGTTCTCCGGACCCGTAACTCATCGAGCGTCCGCGGGTTCATCCTTTTTTTGGGCTAGTGGAGTCAAGTTAAGCTTATGTCTGCGTGTGGAGAGGCAATCAAACGGAAAGATTTGGGTGTGTCGTTTCTTTTTTGTCTATGGGATTGGGTGCTGTTGCAGGTATTGTGGGACTGTAATTTGTATTTGGATGCAATTGAATTTGGTGCAGTACTATTGAATTGCTTTCTAATTTGCTTGGTACAAAAGTTCCGAGCGAATTATTTTGATACTGTAATGACATGAAAGTAGGCTTAAAATTTATTTGACGTAAAAATTCACGTTCAATGTAACTTCTCATTGTGTTCGATTATGAACAAAATTCGTATACCAGTCAAGTAAAAGTTTCTGGAAGACAATGTAATACATAAATTTACGGCACAAGTATATTAATAAGAGAATAAAAATCTGGTTCGTGGATGCCATATAATTATCAATAACGTCGTCTTAATTATAATAATCGCGACAGCCGATAACATGACAATTTAAGCAGAGGATGTTTCTTTATGCACGAGAATTAATAATACGAAAATAAGCTCGAAAAATGCTTTTTTAAACTTACAGCGGCAATTACTCGCAGTCGCTAGACTTATTATTACTCCTTCCTCTAAGATTATCTTCTATCTGTCTCTCCTCTTTTATATACCTTATCTCTGTTCATGTCCCTTTAATGCATGCAGAGTCGAGCTATAAGCCGTTATTATTACATCCACTAAACGTCCCGGCGAACATTAACCGAACTTGTATCTACTTTACCCGCGCCTCTTACTTACGTATTTAAATATATCTTACGTGCATTATTATATTCCTAACATACGGATTTACTTTTACAGAGCCGGTAACGTATTACTTGTGTACAAATCCGCGTATTTCATGCACTTCATGGACTCGCACAGCTATAAACGTCTTTAGATATGTATACACTTGAACAATGTGCTTTTAGTTTACGTATTTAATTAATTGTAGTGTCGAAGATATGCAGCAAATAAGCATTTACTTTGTATTTTGTTATTATATAAAAATAATAAATTGATTTCGCAGAATTCAGTGCAACTTAATCTTCCTTAACCTTCTCACCTGATTTTTATAATCATACAGTTTACTTTAAGGGAAATAAATGCAGTTTTTCTCTTATAACAAATTGAAGATCATAAATAACATTGTTGAAATAGCAATTTCCAGAAAAATAATAATTTACCTTTATCCGAACAGAACATAATCTAAGGTTTCCGTTGTAGTAATGAATATTATGAAAGAAATTCTGAGATGCAGAAGGAAACTTATAATTTATAACTTTTGTAAATTTTTCCAAGAAGCACTTGAATCCTACATAAATAAATTATGTATATAAATAAATAGCGTTCTGTTAACTAGAACAATATTAATTATAGAAAATTAGCATCACGAAGTTGTGCAAATCAAACGGAAGAATAAAATAGAAAAAAGCTCCTTCTACCGAATAACAAGTAAAATACCGTAATTGAAATAGTCAATTAGTAAACATCTCAATCACCGAGAAAATAATTACAACTTTAGAGGAGAACCCGTATTTTAAGCACCGCATTCAATTAAACGCACATATCTATTACTCTTCTCCTACCCACAATCTCGCCGCCTCCCAAGTATAAGGCACTCTAAATTAGCGAGCATTTCTCAAACCGCAAGAAGAACGTCGCCGCTGCGAAAAACTCGCACAACAGATCTTACGCACTTTCTCGAGTGTCCATTAATTTAACGGATCTCTCTCTCTCTCTCTCTCTCTCTCTCGCTCTCTGCCCACACCATTATAATCCTCACCTTGGAATATCATCGCGGCTTATCGCGGAATGCTCGCGCATGCGCCTGGCCTTTATTCGCGCGCCGTTTTATTAAGATTAATTCTCTTATTGTGTCCTCCTGCCAGTTAAATTTCCACCCGTGTAAGTTGAACATTTGCATCGGCGTTTTATTGCGAGTGTCTTAACTGACGCGACCGGTGGAGCAGTGGAAACTTTATACCTGCGTGCGCCGATCGGTGAAACTTTTTGCTCCTTCTTTTCGTCGCAATCGGCGGGAAGCCTTGGTGTTATATATATATATATATATATATATTTTTTTAGGAAAAGTTCATGCCCGCGTATTGAAAAAGCGCCATAATTAATTAGGTGGTGCATTGTAAATCGGATTTTATTCTGATTTTTGCGAAAGGCTGATACGCAGCAGTCGTCACGTTCTCGTTTAAAGATTCTCAGCGGGGGTACGAGACTAACGACAGGAGGCGTGATTCATATTTTTGTTATTTAATAAAATCCAGTTGTAATCTCCTTCAATTTAATAGTGTGCGAAGGAATAATTTCGTTTTGAAGTTCGAAATTATCGCGGGGATGTGCGTTTTGCAGAAAATATTAATCAAGTAGTGTAAAATTCAATTTTAAGATATGAAGATTAAGTTTGAGATTAAATTCTCAATGAAATACTGTAAGTATTAATGCCAGGATTAACCCTAGTAGAAATGAAACCATTCTTAATGCTTTGAGATTAAATTTTAGCAGTTATTGACCAATTATGGAGTCTTTTTTGGCAATTTATGAAAAACTGGCCAAAAAGTGCTCTGAAAATGTTTTCAGTTTCTACCAGGGAATGAAATGTTCATAATGTGATGAGCTTAACTGAATTGTTATTTCTATACCATCGTTTTTAAAAATTCAAAAGCATAGTTCATTATTTATCAGTTTTTCTTTTTATAATGTTACAGATTCTTTTTGTTTAATTAGGTGCTATATAATTTTAACATAAATTAGTACGCAGTAAGTAATACAGTCAAGACTTTTAATAGAAAATAATTTTAGCAAGCTGATGTGTAAATTTCTTAATAAATTGCATAAATTACCCAAATAAAAGCATAAAGTTAACCTACATGAAAATTCCCACGAGTACTTATAATTAATATTCATAAAATTGCGTATCAACTTTTTGCTTGTCATATTTATTACCCGAGCTCAGAATTCGCTGTTTTGTTTATAATAAAAATGATTTTGGAATACGATCGTAAACCTGTTTATACGTTACATAGACACAGTTTATATACCGCCCAGAATTTTTACAAAACTTCAGAGTAATAGCGAGATAATTAAAATTTACTACCAAATAATCTTACTTAAGGTTATGACAACTGAAAGTATTAAAAATCACGTTTCACGGCAACGACATAAAACGCAAGTTCAACCTGTAATAAAAACTACAGTCTACCTACTTTTGCTCGTTAGCAATTACTCGACAATACACCGAGCGGACAGACAATTCTCCAGAATTCAATCCACATCGGCGTCCACGATAGACCCTCTAAAATAAATCCGAAAGGAAAGCTTTTTCTCGACAGCGTATAATTTTTACGCGATAAGAGGTACATATATACGCTCGACCTGTCGCGTCGAATAATAATCTCGGGGCGCGAGGCATATTATCTCCCCAGCCTTTTACAGAGGCGCTTTCGGTCTTCCTCCGCCGGTTAGGCGGTGACGAGGCGTGACATTGCGCGGCCGGGGGGAACACCCCGGCGGCTAGCCGCGGGATATCCAGTTACCGCTCTCGCATCCGCTTTATCTCCTCCTTCTACCGGCGGCGGTGCTATTTATATATACACGCCCGCGGAGATTGATATAAATAGCCCGAATCGATTTGGGAGGGACGCTTTCGATCGACTATCGATACGTCTCTGATTGTTCGCCGAGGTGCGAAGGAGCGTGTTTATTTTAATTTCGTTCTCGACTTTGTTCCCTTTTGCGAAGGAGTGCGGAGGCGTGCTTCGAGGGAGGAGAGAAAGTGAGGAAAGTCAAGATGAGCTAGTCATCTTTGTTGCAAAGGAAGTAAAAGTCGAGTACAAGGGCTGTTTAATAAGAGTTTATTCTTCGAGGCGATGAAAACATTGATGACCCTCTGTAATAAAGAACGAAAGAAAAGGCAACACTTACAAATGCAAAGTAATGCGCGAATAAATGATGCAATAAACCTGCACAATAAATATTCCTCTTTTGCGGAGATTTTAAAGGCACATTTTCAAGGTACTCGAGAAATCCTGCTTTATTATACTTTCCTCCTCGAATCCGTATCGAAACGTAAGCCACTCGCCAATTAATCTCAATTCCCAGCCCGAAGAAGCAGCCCAAGAACAATAGGAGTAGAAGACTTATCAGCATCTACATATCCAATCCGCAAGTGCACGCGAAGCTCGAGAGAGAGAGAGAGAGAGAGAGAGAGAGAGAGAGAGAGAGAGAGAGAGAAGGGGAACCGATTCGCGAAGGCCGTTCAATGCCGCGCGTCCGGCGCGACGGCCCTTCTACCAGCGGCTCTCTGCCTCTCTTTCTCTTTTATCCTCGAGAGTCCGCGCGCACGTACGTACGTGCTCTCCTCTTCCCTCTCTTTTTTATCTCGCCGCCACCACCTCCCTTGCAGCCGTGTGACGCGCGCCGTAATTCAGATTTTTAAAGTCTTCCGCGTGTTTTTCCGCTCTTTGTCTCTCGCTTTTTGGGGTCCGCGCGCGCGCGCCTCGCTTATTCTCTCTTTGTGGGGTATAAGTCTTGCTTTTATTCGCGCGCAATTGTTTCTTTAAGTCGCGTACCGGCTGATGGCACTTTCGGTCGCGAGCTTCGTTTTATGTATATCGGAGGGGGAGCCGCACCGGTGACGGTTTACACAGCTTTTTGCTCGCGGTGTTGGCTTATTTGCCCGAACTGCTTCATTATTGCCTCCGCGTGATTTAATGATATGGAATTAAAGCAGCTTTTGAGGGATGTCTGCGGAGAGCGGAGTTTATTTCGTAAATTTGTGAAGGTTTAGCGGAAATTGAGTTATTTGGGACTCATTATAATAATTTTAATTGTTTTTTAATTGGCTAAATAATACACGACATAAAATTCATGAATGATATTGTTCTTGCGGTTATCGAATTATGCCACGTAATAAAAATTTGGACTGAAGAATTTAACCAATTATGAAAAGTTCTTAATGCATCGAAGACAATGTTTCGTTAAATACTGTGAACTAATTTAATAAACAGTAACCGAAGATGTTTTAATTTTAGACGATAGCAAAAGATAACTTTTCATACGATTAATTAGCTACTTGTGTCAAATTTGTAGTTGTCAGCAACATTTTAAGCGAACTATTTTGAAATAACACCTGATCATTGAATGATACTAACAAAAAATATTAAAAATCAATTACATCGGTTGTAAGAACAACTCAAGTAGGTATGAGGAAACTAAATTTATTTTAAAATTTGATATTTCCCAAACATCACACATGCTCAGATAAAAATAATTGTCTGTTGGAAAGAAGAGCGATAGCTATATTTCTCAAAATTCCTTCATCTTTTATAGAGGTTAATTTACTTTGTATCAACAAATGCATCTTATTATACAATTGCTTTCTCGATACACTTTCCACCCATCTAATCTCCTGAATTAAAACACCACGACACGTTATAAAGAAACATCAGCTAGCAAAATCACATTTAGATAACGTAATTGAATTTTCGATAATCTTTCAGCGACAGCCCCTCCACCTTAGCAGCCGTCCATTCCAGTCGCAACGAGCGCGTAACAAGACAAATATTAATCGCGGCGGCGCACTCCGGCTCCGCCGCGCACCTAAAGACACAATCACGTCAATAATTAATAAAGCCTATGAAAACTTTACCTCCGCGGTCTTAGCGAGTGCATTTATCGAAACTGCGATCGATGCAAGCTTGCGCCTGCGCGTTCTCTCTCTCTCTCCCTCGCTATCAAATCGGTCATCGTCCGGTCCATATAGGCAGTATCAGCGAGAGCGCGCGGCGAGCGCGCAATTGCGAAATCGGGAAAATTACCAAGGACGAGTAGCTACGCGGCGTGTGCTTTCTCGCTCCGCGTCTCGCGGATTGAGTTATTTTTGCCGAGCGAATCAATGATAAGGGGCCGGGGAGTTTATACGTCGAATAAAAAGCGCAATTTAGAGTTTTACGAGCGAGAATATCGCGCTGATGATGGATGATGGCTTTTTTGCGCCGGTGAACGTCTTGAAGCCGCGGAGAGATGATTGTTGGAAGGTTTTTTTCTCTCTTTACTGTGTATAAGGGTTCTTATTATTGATTGCTTCGATCTTTGATATTTTATCTCGAGTTTCTTCGATTATTCTAAGGCTTAATAGATTAGAATACTTTATTTTATTGAACTCTCGATATTAAACGAACATTGTAATAATTTTTATCGGTATAATGCAATTTTGCAATACTTATACTAAGAATAATTCAGCTTTATGTAATGTTTGCAATTTCTGAATATTAAATTTTATAAAAATAAATTTCAACTTTGCAATAAAGTAATTCAGAGACAATACAGACTTGATTCAATGAATTCCTAAGCAATAAACGATATCTCGCATTAGCATAAATTAACGATATGCTTAAGTTTATTTTCAGCGACCAGTACTTACAATACTCGACTTTTAACTTCCTTAATAAGATCACCGGCGTAAACACCGCGGATTATTATTTCATACCTCTCGGAATCAAAGAAAAACGACCGACTTTAGTACCTCAACAACGGTCCGATCCTCCTCGCAGAAGCCACATTATAAACCCGGCCGTGATAACCCGAGCCAAACGCAAAATCGTGGCCGTAAACAGCAGACGAAGTCTAATTTAACCCGGGGGTGTGTGTATACATTGGCCTAAGCCGCGGCGATAAATTTTTGAGAAAACTCGCGCCGCTCTCGGAACGGCCGCGTGGAATCGTCGACAAATTACCGGGAGCAGAGAGGCGTAAGCCCGAGGCGGAGAGTCCCCCGGGGCGGGTCGGCTTTTGAAAAACGCGCGCTGCTACTTGTCGTCGTGCAGTAAACAATGCTTAATTGCCGGCTGCGCGTGCGCGCATCGCGCGGGCTTAGGATTTGAAACGATCGCCTCGCGGCTAACCCCGACGATCCGCTCCGGGCGAAGTTGGCTGTCCTCGTACTTTGCGTTTATTGCGCTCGTAAGTCGGCCCCGGGATATGTCGTTTCTTTTTTCCTCGGGTTCCGTCCTACTTGGGGGTTAGCGAGAAATTCATTAAGGTAATGAGCTTTATCTTTGCTAATAAATACGCGTAACATTCATTTATGTTGATTATTTTGAGAGCGCATCTGCGTTTCATTAGTCCTATCGATAAATTGTAAATAGATTACGAAGATTTTTTCTTTATCAACGTTTAAAATTTCTCTCTCAAATTGTAAATTTAAAACGTGAATTAAAAACTCTTAACTATGTAACAGATCTTTTGTCCGAATTAAAAAGAAGTAATAAAAATATTTAACCCATTATACAGAATTAAATTTTTAATCTGTCCAAGAAATCTCGATAAACTTGTCAATCAAGACTTAACGAGGTAAGCTGCGGCGCCGACACTCTGGTACATCCCAGAAAAAAAAAAGATCGAATTAACGATTTTTATCGATCCTGCAGATTTATGCGAATATAGCGCCAGCGAAGAGTCCGACAAGGTGATATGGGCGGTGCGGCAGCTTTTATTACTTAAACGCAATGAGTATTACGCTCGTTTTCTTCTTACGAGGCGGCCGCCCGGCTGAACGAAGTGAATTTAAGGAGAAAACGTTCGGAAAGGGCATTTTACGGTTTATTTATGCGAAAGAGATAAGGCTTTATGCTTATTAAATTAGCGAAACCGGAATAATTATCTCCTCGAAACTGTAAATAACGAGGATTTTGAGAGTTTTATTCGCAAAAAAATGTCGCGGCAAGTGAATTGCATAGAAGATTAATGAACATCAAGCGCACGCGCCCTAATTTGCAAAAATTGCTCATATAAAGACACATTCGGGCGCGCGCGCGAGCGTAAAGAAAATCTGCAAAATTTATGAAACGACTATCTTCGCGTTATTAATTCTCTCTTCTCCGAATTGCATTCTCAATAAATTGTAATTATCGCCTTCATAAAGAAACAATCAAGAAGGAGCGCTCTCTTTTTTCCTTCTCTTTCTCTATATACCCCCTATCGCTTAAAGTTATTTTTTCCGAATCCCGCGGAATTTATCGCTATGATTTACAATCCAGGATCGCGAACGAGAAAATGTTTTCCAGAGAAACCGCGATCACGTGAGTCCTGCGTGATTCCGCGTATTTGCACGAACGAGATGAAAGGACGATTTTGAGGACGAGAGAAAAAATAAGCGAGAGTTCCCTCGATCCGAGTGCTTGCTGTCCAAAAATACACAGTTACTCAGCTGCTTGTGAATCTAATTGATAATTTTTGTTTGTTGTTGGAATGTCTGGTTCGCGATACTTTTTTTTTCTGATCGACAGAAAAATTTTTATGGTTTAAATAGAAAAATATGTGATAAATTTGGTGTCTCGACAGATTATATTGGCTAGTAAATGTTTTTTTTTAATCGTAAAAATTTAAAAACTTTCGTTTTATGTTTCAATAAATTTAGGGGACTGGTTTATAGAGTTTTAAGTACGTCAAATTTTTAAAATTTTATTTTCAAATTTAATTTTGGAGATAATCAAACGCTCGTAAAAATATTTATCCAACAAATTTTTAATAAGTGCTTACAAGTCATCGACATTTTTAGCCTTTTAAAAATACATTTTCATTTTACAGATTTTTAGATATCCTGTAAATGAAGGTATAACATAAGAATCCCAAATTTTCTGAAAACACCGAACAGCGGCAAACATCGCCAGAATGAAGTCATTTCACTGAACATCTCCATACCTGCATCGTAAGCTGATTATCAAAATATCTGCTCCTAAGCCTCCTTATTTACTATCCACTTTCTTACAAATAAGCCCAAACTGCATCGTCCTCCGATCGCATGCAAATGCAGAGGTGAGAGTGTGAAAGGAACGAGCAACAAGAGCCCAAGAATCCCGAGAAAGCAGACGTGCGGCGCTTCCTAAGTAAACCTCGCCTCGAAAACAGCGGCCAGAGCAAAAAAAAAAAGAGTCCCGAAGCAACTCCGACGCCGAATAAAGAAAGAAAGGACGTCGCGATAAGAGGAGCAAAAAGATTGGAAACGCCGTTGGCCGAAGAGGAGGAAAAAAATCAGCGGCATACCAGCGATATCTTTTAGGGGGAGTTCACGTCCTCGGCCTTGTCGAGGTCTTCCACCCGCTGCTGAAGCGTCAACGGCCCGAGAATGTATGATGCAAGGACTGGTGGGTGTAAACAACCGCGGAAAAGTGCGAAAAATTATATTATTTCGCGCTTTCTGACGATGACGTTGCCTGCATTGCTGCCGAGTTTACTTATATGTGACTGGGGATTTATGGGCGGCTCTCCGATCTTTTCTGGTTTTACAAGATTCTGATGATTAAACAACGAGATTAAGACTAAATTTTTTGGAATGCCGAGATTTATGCGACGTGGAAATTGATTTTTTTTTTTTAATAAAGGATTTCCTTGATGTATTGTTTCATAAAGGACAAGTTGAATTACCAGATTAGGTTTTTTTTAGAGTTTTCTATATATATTTACATCTTTCAATATATATTGTTTACTTATCGAATTAAAATAAAATAAACTTCTTATCGAAAATGATTTTAAAATGTTTACCACCTAATAGAGATTGGCTGAAACAGGTTCAAACCAAAAGCCGTATCGTTCTCGGATTAGCTCAATCGATGGCTCATTAAGGGCTTACAAAAAAAATGCAAAGAATAATTGGCCCGGCATCGGTCTTGCATTTTCTTATCCCCTCGGATATTCAAACTGTCTCCCCAATGCCAATCGCGGCGATAACCTCCGAAAAAATCACCTCACCTCGACCCATACATATATAAGCAGCCGGTCGACATTAATATCGGTCGCGCCTCCGCAACCCGTAATATTATTCCCGAATGCCGAAATTTCACCGATGCTCCCCCCCCTCCCCTCCGGCACGTGCATGTTTGCGCGGACGTTCGTTGACTCTGGTGAAATGCCATTGCCGCGGAACCGGTAATACACCTCTCGGACTACTTATATGTGGGTGTACACCTTGGTGCTCTTGTCGCAGCGATCCTTTTTGGATTGAACTTTCTTTCGCGCAAATCGCGCCCACGCTTCTATTTTTGGCAAGGCTCAAAGCGGCGGCGTTCTAATAATAGTAATAGATATAAGATTATTATTATTACTTATTATTATTATTATTATTTCTTCAGCGTAAAAAGCTTGCTTAAAGAGCGGAGGCTCTAGATTCGAATCTGGTTCGAGGAAAAAATTTTTTTTTATTTTTATTAATGAATTTAACTATGAAATATATTTGCTTTTTATTTAGTTAATCTGAGCCTATAAAGGACCTTTTTAATATTAGGAAAAGGTTTGGGAAAAATTATTTGGCCGAAATAAAAAAGGTGCGGGATAGTGTCCAGAGCGGCACTACCGCCGCACTATTCAATGCGGCACCTCTGCCGCACTAAATATTTTTATACGGGTCTTTATGCCTTTTAACTTTTTGGGAGGTTTATGATATGCTTCGCGGAAGAATTTTTGTCCGTAGAATAATTATGGTATGCTCGCGGAAAAAGAAGCTCCGAAGCGTTTCGAAATTCGGAATAAAGTGAAAGACTCGGTCGATGCGTACTCCTTAAGGAATGCAAGGAATGTAAATTTATTTTTTATCACAATAGAGGCCTTACTTCCATCGTAAACTTACGCGAGCGAATTTTGTATTACCGAATTTCCGAATGCAGCAGCAATAATCTCTTTGAGCTTTTATGAGTTGAAAGGAATTCCGCGACAAAATTAAGCTCTGACCACGCAGGTCCTCGACTTTTAGTATTATGGAATTCCATAAAAAGCCAAGTATTTGCACTCATTATTTGACCTCATTGGAAAAAAAATTCGTATTGAACGATATCTGAGCAAAAAGGTTTCTTTAACATACACTCTATTCAAATAATCTTTTTACGACATAGAATCACTTTTTATTTGTTCGTCGAGTTTTTTTTAACTATGTACATATATACATTAATATTATTTATTTATATAGATTCTGATTTCCACGGTTGTAAAAGAGCATTAAAATCAAAAGTGTACGAACGAGGAAGAAAAAACAGTTCATTTTAAAACGAGTAATTGTCTCGTAATTTAAAAATTATTCTTCGAAAGAACAGAAGTCCTGTTTCAGATAACCCTTAATAAAGAAAATTAGCATGTAACACAGACACACTTAATAAAATGTGTATTCATTTATTATCGTTAGTAGGCCATGAATGTATTATGTGTTCCACTTTACGTAAGAGTGGAATAAAAGAAAACTTAACCGGATGATCTGAATTTTAAAACAGTTATATTTACGATCAGAAAAGTATACGGTACCGATAAAGCCCTTAAGCCAGTAAAAAGTCCATTTTAACATACATTCAATAACTGATTACGTTAAATAATAGAAAAAGTTATTGTAGGACTATTAAACATCTTTGGTTTATTTATTTATTTTACTGAGCATTTTACTTAATTACCTTAATAACAGAGGTAATAATTTATCCAAATTATTCAAATTACGCTCGCAACAGTAAAAAAAAACTTAAATCAAGAAATTTGAACAATTTAAACAAATTTGGCTTCAGTGAGACCCTAAAATTACTCAAGCGTGCGTACAAATTTATTTTAAACGAATGCCGTCCGACTTCTGGCATTTTCTTCCGAGTTTTGATCTCCATAAGCCACTTGAAAAGCTTACACAAACTGGCTAAATAAAACCATACTCCCCGTGCAAACAGTTTACCAAGCTCCTCTCCAGTACAATCATCCTAACAACATCCTCGACCGCTAAAAGCCGCCGCAACGACTCGCGGTCTTCCGAATCCCCCGAGCACCGCATTCTCCTCCTGGGTGGCAGCGACTACGCGGCCTCTGCACTAAAGCGCGTGGAAGCACTCGGTCCATCCTAGTCGCGCAATCAGCCGGCCTCTTCAGCTTCGTTTTTCGCGGGAATCCCTTTTAGGTCCGGAAAGCGGCGCTTGATTAATGGATTTCGATTGCGGGCCCGCGTGGGAGAGCGTCGCCGCGACTAGCAGCACATAAATTACGCGGTGGCACTGCTTTTTCGCGAGCATTTTATGTACGCGCGCGCACCGAGCGATGGCCGCAGCTGCGTGCGGATTTTACGAGTAGCCTTGCCGCGCGAGCGACTTGGCGCGAATGGCAGCGCGAGGTGAGAAGGTGGCTGTTGGCGAGCTTTGTAAATCAGCGGAAGTGAAGTAGCGCCTTTTGCGAGAGGAAGTTAGAGTTGTATTAAATTTTTAGGCGGACATTGATTGAAGATTCTTTTTGCTTGAATGGGTATGAGGTTGCAAATTGTATGTTATAGTGATAGATAAAAGTATTAAAAAATATGAGAAATTTAAAATACGTTGCTTGACGCTACTCAACTTCAAATTTTGACAGGTAGTTATTAACGTTAAAGTTTGCTTAAGTTCATGCGTTCAGCGAGACAAACGCGGTAGTTCATTTTATTGTAATAACTTTGAAACTAGTTTGAAAACGCTAAAAAGTATGAAATAAGACACGCTCGAAGCGTGAAACACTAAATTACAGTTGACAACTAGATTTAATAAATTGTAAAAGTCGTTTAAATGATAAAAAAAAATCGTATGAATAATAATTCTTAATTTTCATAATAATTGAGACGCTAATTGTATGATATTAAAAAATACCTCCACCAACCTTTTATTTGCTTTCCAGGCACCTTAATAAATTATTTTCCCAATTAACAAACTCGCGACTAAATTTCCTCCAGAAAATTAATCGAAAAATTCGCATCTACTAAATCACCAGAATCGCTCAATGACACTTTAATATTCCTCCTTCGCAATAACCGACGCAAAAAGCTTTAATCGCTAAAATATAATCATAAATATACGCGCAGCAGCAGGAAAAATTGCGGAATCTCGAGAAGGAAGTCTCTCGGTGCGTTCGCGAGAAACGGTGCCAATTAACCGAAACGAACCTTCTCACTACTCGAGCGGCAATAATTATCCCGCTTTATTTCCCACAGAGGCGACGTGACAGTAACCGAATCCTCCCTACTGTTAGCTTCTCCGCAGCACCGACTCAGAAAATTCCCGAGCGATCACGTACGTTAAAACGCCTCTCGACTCACGTGTCGAAGACAAAGAATTCGAATGGATATAAATGCAGGAGAGAGAGAGAGAGAGAGAGAGAGAGAGAGAGAGACCTTCGATTGCTTAAAAGTGCACCGGGCCGACTGTTCCGCCTGCTGTTTATAGTATGGCGCGAGCAATTCCGCGGTAATCAAGCCTGTTGGGTGGATGAAAAAAGCAGCCCCTTTCCGCCTGGGAAGACTGGGATGTTTAAAGGCCAATTTGAAGCTGACAATTACTCTCGCGTGAATTGTTTCCATTATTTATTTGCGTCGTAAAAGGGCGAAAGATTAAAAACTTTTGAGGAATTTATTTAATTATCACACAAGAGTTTAACAGCTTTATCCCGAACATCGAATAAAGCTGTAAAACGATTAATAAACACGACTTTCAGCAAGATAAATCCGCAATGCGAATCGTTCAACCTCGCATCTGCGCGCGCGTCACGAGATGAGCTTGCGAGCTAAAAATCTCTCTTCCTGATTGTTTTACCCCGTGCAGCTGGAGCGCACTAAATTGCCTCAATTTATTACGGCGACGAGTTGTACCGCGCAGTTTCTGCGGGGGAGCGGGGAGCCGCGCGAAAGTGGGAAGACCGGATCACTTTGAATAATTGTCGGATGACCGAGGAATAGTTGGGATATATCGCGCTCGCCGCCGCCGCCGGACGGGAAGTGTCTCATTGGGGCGCACAGGAAATATGGGGTGAGACTCGTCGAGTGACTGGAAAACGAGGCCGATTTGCGCTCATCAATCTCTTTTAGGTTGGGTGGATTTACTGGAGCGGTCTGGGGTTCAAAAGTGTTCAATCCTCAGCTTGGAGTGAAAACAGACGTTTATTGAACGTTTAGAATTGAAAGTGTATTCGAATAATGAGAAAATCGAGAAGCCGTCAATTTTATTATTTAGAAATAATCCAATCGCTGCATATAAAGTATCTAAATCTTTAAAAAAAAAAAAAAAGCCCCGATAACTTGATGCAGTAACCAAAAACTTCCGAGTTACCGAATTGCCCCAAAGCCTAATTTAATTTATCGCGTCGGTCAGAAAAGATTTATAATTACCTCGATAAGCGCGTAACGCAACTCCACGCGTTCGATCGCACGCTGCAGGAGCCGCAAGCCGCTCGTAATATTGCGGCGCGAACTCCGCGGCCGCGAGCCGCCGTCGGCTGGAAACGGCCGCGGAGGAAAGTATGTGCACACTTGCAGGGAGCTTCAATTATTGACGCGCCTTCATTAAAGCTACGGTAATTTCTAACGGCGGTTTCGGTCGAGACTTTTTTCGCTGGATTATGTAAAGTCCCGACCTTTGCCGTTCGGGCATCGCCTTGGTTAATCTGACGGTATACGTCGGGATTGACAAGTTGATCTGAGCGCGTTGTTTTTGAAGAGGCGCGGAAGTGAATTAAGAATTTTATCGGGTGTCATCGGAATTAATTGATCGATCTGTTGGGCAAATGATACTGTGCGTGACAAAATTCAGCGGTTTCCTTGTCATTTGCATTCGAGCTGACGGTGGTTATAGAAAAACATTGTGTGTTGGTTATTGCAATAATTATATGCAAGGAATTAATTTTTTAGGCGATCGAGTAATGCTAATTAAGATGATTATTTTGTCGTTTGTTGTGGCTCATTTCTCTAACGGTTTAATACCTTAGATATTTTTATAGTTATTCTGAAATGCAAAATTAGTTTTTTTGATGGATTGGAGCAGTTGTTTTTTTTAAATAACGAAATGCAGTCTTTGAGTAGAAAATTTATGTTTTAAGAAAGTTAGCAAATAAAAATATGTAATTAATTTTATGCTTTGATTGGCTTCTCTTATTTAAGGCAATTTAAGTATAACGTGTAAGGATTTATGGAAAGGAAATTAATTAGCTTCGATCGATATACTTTCCATTATTAAAGTGCAATTATTGTAATACATGCAAAAAATCACACGAAAATTGCTTGATACTAAAATTAAAAGATTTTTTTTCGTTCCTTCGAAATTGAAAAGGCTCGTTAATATTTCAATTAAACTAAATGTACTAGAATTACTGTTACTTTTAAACGTATTAAAATTATTTTAATTATAACAAATTTTCAATCATGTATTACTTTTCTAATTCAGGTAAATAGATAAAGTTTTACAGAAAGCACAAATGATTATCCGCCCAAAGAATTCCCCGTAAGATAATCGCCACATTAACCCACATGTATTACAAAAAGATTGCACAAAAAAGCACTTGGCACATCAATCCTCGTAATGAAGCATGTACACACATCCAAATAGCTTGTACCGAATGACGAATGGTGTGTACATATATACAAATAACTGCGCATCTCAACGACCCACGCCGCTGCACTTGCTCTTGTCACGAAGCTACGAATTCCCGCCTCCGCGAAACGCCGCTCCGAGATCCGCCGGACATTGATGGATAACGGCAAGCAGATCTCAGCTCGATCGCAAACCGAGCGGCTGCCGCCTTTCCAGCTCTCCGGCGGGCGTTAATAACTCTCGCTTTAATTCGCCGTTTGATTTACGGCTCGCGGGCTTGGCGCACCGACGGGATATTTTTCGGGATCGCGCGCAAAGTCCGCCCGGCGACGTGCGTGAAAGTGCGGCTCAGGGCTATAACGTATTCCGATGCCACTAACGCGTACATTATCCGGATGTTCATCGCGGTCGTTATCGCGTCCTTGCGCCGCGGCGAGTTTTACATTGCCGCGGCGAAATTTTCAAGAGATTCGCCGATGCCTCCGAGATAGAGGGATATTATTGGAATCTTCGAATTATTGGCTGAGATTCACAAGGGAGATTGCTCGGAGGGGGATAAAGTATCGGTATTTTAATACAATTCTAGATGCGGGAGATATTTCTCCCCGTCTGACGCTTTTCGAAAGTATATAAGCGATGCAGCCATAACGTACGCGAAATGCGCGCAATTTCTCGGGTACAATACAATTTGAGAAAGCTGCAGTGACCTAATATTCGCTGAACCCTGACGTCAGATTGCTAAGCAGCGCTCTTTACGCAACTGTCGTCAGAGCTCAATAGATTTCCGATGAACGTGACCCTCCGATCGGCGGGCGCGAAAAGGAGGCTGGATTAAAGAAATTGAAATCCGTCGGCGTTCTCAAAGGAGAGCAGCCGTAAGCCTAATACATGCCCCGCTCGATTTTCCACTCGCCGAAGAAGAAGTAAAAAGAGCTGGGGCAAAAGCCGAGAGAGGCATCTGGGTCAGTAGGCCCAACGGCCGACGGGATCGATCGACAACAAAGGAAAATATCGCGCTCTCTCTCCCCGCTTCCTTTTCTCGATTACCGATCGCGTCTGTTATAGGCACGTGCGCGCATGCGCAACCTGCAGCGGCTGCCGCTGCCGGGGAGCATTTCGCATCTCAAATGAGACGTGCGCAAGTGCAAGCGCGATCTTTTATTGATTACTAATGCGGAGATAATCGGCTGGAGCGCCGAGGAGTGGCGTCGGCGCTGCTTGTCTCTCTGACAAATAACATTGTGTGCAATAAAGCGCTCTGCGCGCGGAGCGCGAGTTTAGATCCATCCTTTCTTTTTTTCGTTTTCGTTTATAAATTATGGCTGGCCGCCGTTTGGCGTTGTTGCCATTGTCGGCGGTAAAAAAGTCACGGTGAACATTTGCGCCATTGAAATTATAATGACCCTTTTTTCGAATTGCGATATTGTGCACTTATTCGTTAGATGATGGCTGTTAATAACGAGTAATTGAAAAAAAAAAAAAAAAATGTTTCTGGCAGCGTGTATTTGAACAACGTGAGCTCAACAATTAGCCATTAATCTGCAAAAAACGCGTTAACTAATTCCGCGAGATTTATTCCTTATTGTATCAATAAACACAATGTTCACGTAATCTCTCGTTTATTAAAAAGCAACACCAGCTTCATTTTCCTCATTAGCATGAGATATTTAAAGCTTTCTTTGCATTTCGTCGAGAGCAATGAAACCTTTTATCGTTATATCACGGCATTTCCATCGTTTTCCAATATCCAGCGTTGTATCCCAACAATTTCCGATAACTGCCCCAACGAGTGCAATAAAAAAACGAGTCTGCAGAGAAAAAATCGAGTCCTTTCATCGATCTACGCGCTGCACACCTACGTTCCTTTTTTTTACCTTATCGGCACTCACACTATGAAAGAAGCGGCGTCGCGATACGCCCCCCGTGGAAAAAGGAAAAGTGTCGAGTCCGCACGAAAGGCGAGAGGCCTCTTTCTCTCTCTCTCTCTCTCTCCAGCGCAGTTATGAAGTCGTCGTCCTTTATCTTGTGTCCTTAATGAAGAAAAGTCACAGGGCCGGCACGCGTCGGGGCGCGTGCGCCGAGAGCTTGCATAACGAGGCGAGTGCGATTTTTTTAAGAGCAGCTTTTCGCTAGACGTTTATTGGCGGTTTCTCACGCCTTGCGGGCAGCAGCTGCAAGTTTGAAGATCCTGCTTTTGGCTGGACTTGGAGGTCGAAGTCTGGGGTGGGAAATCACCAATTGCGTAATTGGCATGATAAATTGGTGAATTTATTCCTACATAAGTTAATTGCGGAATCTGGTTTAGCTAGTTTTCAGTACTTCCTTGGAAAGCGATTGCCATGATATGTTATAAATGCATTATGTCTAATTTGTCTTTTAGGAGTATGAAGAAAGTAAACAAGGTTTTGTTACGCTACCGTTTCTATTATATCAATGTTGATGCTGTTTTAATTAAATCGATATGTATTAATGACCACTTTGGTTCGAGCTCAGGCATTATTATAAAATAATTTACATACTTTTATGGTCTCATCAAGTCTTAATATCTCGAAACTTGGATAGTAGCAGTGGCAATTCACCCCCGAATACTTCTATATTTATGACTGGAAAATTATTTTATTTCACTTCAATCATCAAAAGAATCGTTTACTTATAAAGTGTCATAATCTTAAAACGTTTTAAGCCTCAGTCCATACAGCACATCCATAAAGATATCCTCCGAGATTAAAGCCAGACTCCTTGAAAAACCAGTGCACCCATCAACCCAAAGTCACCAATGTCCCTCTGAAGCAACAATGACACCAAACCTCAACTGTTATACGCATTTTTCCAACTCCAATTACGAGCTCGCAGTCTACGCGCATTATCCTTGACTTTCTCGCCCAGCGACTCTTGTCACTCGGCGACTCTTTCCTCCTTCTCTCGGCGGTGTCCCCTCTCCCCCACCCCGCGCCGATTATGCGGCACGCATAACGGTACGATGATCTCACGAGGATGATAAGCCCTCCCGCCGCGAGAGTCCTCGATAGGCGTTAATTTGCGACTTCTCTGTTGCGAGCAGGAGAGCGAGAGAGATGCTTTTAACCCAGTTCCAGCTGGGATTTTCGGATGACGTGCTAATGGATAACGGATTTGGAGGCTGCAGGAGAATTTAATTCTTTAGCGGTACTGCTAATGCAGTCGGCTATGGGGTTTTCTCGTGAGATTTGATTGCCGCTATTTTTAGGATGCCGAGTATTGATTCACGTTGATGGTTTGCGGATAGATGGGAGGTTCAATAACCGCGTACTCTAACAAGTTAATTTGGGAAGGAGAGTTTTCATGAATAGTGCAGGGTGACGCTACGTGAAACGGCGTTTTGTGAGAAATAGGGAGTTTTAAATAAATTATAGATGATTTGCCCTTTAAATAGTAACTTTGAATGCAATAACTCTAAATTATTGTCAGAGATGTATGAAAATGTAACTGATTCAGCTAATAAAAGTGAAAATGTATGCGTATTTACATGACTATAGGCACGGAAAAGGTGAAAAATTCCAAAATAGTGTGTTACACGTCACGTAAATTTCAAAAGAGTCCGTTCGTTTCGATGCTTGCAATTGTACAAGTCGAAAACGTGATAGAGATATCGTGTGCCGCGAAAGAATGCTGCAGTTGGAGGTAGTTTTCGTTTTGCAAGAATGGTGCAACGGAAAGCCAGAGTTCAACTTTTTCATCGAAGGGAAAAAAGGAAATATTTCCGTTAACGGCAGGAATATTTGAATAGAATGCAGGGATAATTCCTAATTTGTAAATCAGTACGAGCAATAAAATTTAAAAAAAAGTATCCGCGCACTTCGACAGCCGTGTAATCATTGAAAATATCAGTTAAGCTCAGTATAACTATTCCTTAATAGCTTATTCGCATAAATATTCATTCTATACGTTTCGAGCGCGCGACTTTAAAGAAAAATGCACCGTGGAAAAAGCGGCGTCCCAGCTTTTCTTTCGATGAAGCTTGCGCAAAATCTACGAAGAAATCCAATTTTCACCGGCGACCGAATTCCAAAGAGAAATTATCCATTCCTCGAAACGGCATACACCCAGCTTATTTAATAAATCGCTAAAACGAACGGAAAACAACTCACCAACAAGACAAGCACAGAACTCGTAACGGTCCTGCTCTTTAAGCCACCTCGCGCCATTTCCGCTTCCTTCTTCCTTCTCGGCTGTCGTGGCTCTTCTCAGCAGCTCCTCATCTTGGGCTCTCCTCGGCGAACTCCCCCCCAAAAAAAAAATACACTCAGAGCACACGTGTCACAAAAGCAGCAAAGAGCTTCCGCAAGCGGCGGTGGCGGCGGCGCGTCAAGGATAGTCGGCGCGCTTCCTCTCTCTTTGGTCGTCTCTCTCTCTCTCTCTCTCTCGGTGCGTCCTCGCGGTCCTAACCGTAGCGCAGGGCACGGGCAACTGACAGCGGGTCAGAGCCGCGGCGCCCCACACACTCCCGCCACCAGCTGATAGGAGCGCGCGCCAAGGCGCTCGACCGCTCGCCAGCACTTGCCGCTGCCTTTACCCTCACCAAGCAGTCATAGACGCCCAAGGCGGGCTTAGAGGATCGCGGGGATGGAGGCTTCATCCTTTTCTTTTCTTTTCTTTTCTTTTTTGGTGAAAGGAGGATTCGTTTTTCGAGGTGGTTTCTGGATTTTGAGAGGTGTTTTTCGGTCGGGACGCTGGGAGATGGACGGAGTAGAAATTGGAGTGTGAAGCCATTTGCGTTCTTGAGTTTTGAATATTATGTAACTTTGCTTCCTTGGTGATGTGGAATGGGTATTGTACTTTAGCATTTATTTTCACATTGAAATTAAAAACAATGTTTTTTTAATTACCTTGTCATATTAATGTAAATATTTAAAAATAATATTTGCAGTTTCTTAAAATTGCCTTTTTGTAGTTTTGTATCGTTTTTTTTGGACGTTTTTGCAGAACGAAACAGATGCAATTCTTTTCGATTCCCAAAATTGATTCCTTTAAAAAAGTTTAAGTTTGTCCAGACTTCGTTTTTTGGAAACTAAATGTATTGAAACTGTTTGAGGTCGAACATTTTAATTTTCTTATCAAACGTATTATTACGAATGATAAAAAGTGCTTTAAAAAGTACTTTAAGTTTTGAGCGGGATATTGAACTCGAGTAACTTTGAAAAGAAATTAAATATTGAGTTCAGCAACCTCATCAAAATTATTTACTACGCATTTTTTCTAAACTTACATAATGTTATGTTTTTCTTCCAAAGTTTTACTTTAAATATAATTCTAGAATTATTACATATTATCAGTTTTTTTGGATAAGAATAAACGATTTCATTTTGTTATGGGACGCGAATTAAATGAAGATCAAGCAAGGAAGGAAAAAAATAGCCGGCGGGACTCGAACCGGGGACCACACGATTGCGAGGCTCGTGCTCTAACACCGAGCTACTCGATCAGAAAAATCTTGGGGCTGCCCTAAGTATACATAAGGGCCTTATAAGAATTTCCATAAGGGCCTAATAAGGTGGGTTATTACACGAGGCCCTGATTTGCCAAGCTAAATTCAGGATTTACCTAGATGTGCCTGAATAGTATCCTTTAATACCCTGAAGTAGCTAAAATCAATCAAAACTCAGGTTTTTTCAAGGCCCGTGGAAGGCCATTATTTCTATTCCCATGTATGAACATAACCTTCATAATAAATACAAAAATGAAATAATTATAATAGATGATAAAAGGGACATAACGAGAAGCAATAGTGTTAGGAATGTATTTGAGACTGTCAGCTTCTGCATAGTTTCCCACTTAGAACATCAGGCCCTTGCTTAATGCACCGCTAAACGCCTTATAAGGGCCACAAGTTTATTTTAAGGCATCAGATAAGACCCTCATGTATGCCCTAACAATGATTCTGATCGGGTAACGTCCACGATGCAGCTCCGGTGCATACGACGGTCTTCGCATCTCCTTGCATCGTGGTCATCTTTCGCGCCTCGTCTGCGGATGACGTCTTCATCCGTGACATGTTATTATAAATATTTTTTGAATGCACTTATTGAATTTCTATTGTAAAGATATTATGATATTATTTTTTGTATTTCTAAACGGAATCGTAGGTTTATTATATAACGTTTCTTTAAGAAACGAAACTTAAAAACAAAAATAATTTATTTAAATTTGAAATTAATGCTATTAAGTTCATTTCGTATGATCCAATTCAAGTATTACGTGGGTTAAGAATATTAAGTAGGTTTAATTATTCTTTTAAATCTTTTTTAAACATTTTTCTCAGTACTTTAAAAAGTACTTTTTACTTTCGATTTTTTACCATTATATCCCTCTCATGTGAAGTGGCTCATCAATTTTAGCTGCTAAGAGGGCATCGTAAAAAGTTCAATGAGTTAAAATAAAGTTAAGTAGGAAGAACGGAAACAGCGATACGGGTACAGTAGCCGGAACCACTATAACAATTATATTTGTGGAGCTATTAAATTTTACCTCAACTACTTATGTCTCACTGTCGCTTATAATTTAATCAATTTTTAATGAAATAGCTTGCCTGATAATTTTACAATAATAATATTTATCAATTCAATTTAAACAATGAAATTTAAAAAAAAAAATTTAACGTTCGTTAAATAAACATTAATATATTAATTATTAAAGCCGGATATACGTGGATATATTTAATATTATTTTTTATAATGCTGCACTAAATCAAACAATGAGACCTGAAAGAATGTACAAGGATCCGGCTTTTTGGAATCTTACACAAAGGTGAGAATTCGATACCACATATTCGATCAAGAATGTAGATATTATTAAAGATGGCCTAGCATTAAATCACGAAACAATTATCTTGATTTAATAATATATTTAAACTGTATAGAAATAAAAATTACTGATCAGTAAGTATTTTTTAAATTAATTATTAAAGAATTGTGCAATTTTGTACAATTTTTTTGTTGTTGTTATTTTTTGTTATATGTTCGATAAAAAATTAATGAAAAAATTATATTAATAATTTACATTCTTAATCCCTTTTGTTAGAATGCATCAACATCAAAAACTTGTAGGTTTCATATGGTAAACCATCTAAGATGATTATTATTTCATTGAAATTTATATTTTTACAGTCTTCGGGCTTTGTACCTCTTCCTAGAAAAACATATAGTTGACATTAACAAAAATCAAAACCCACATAAAAACCGTTCCCGTCGAGGTTGGAATTTCCTGCTCCCGATCAAAATGCACCTAATAATCTACTCGCATTACAATCCCCAAAAGGAGCAGCCTAACAGTAACCAAAACGCGGCCTAATCTCCATCAAAAATCGGCAGCTCCCAAAAATCCTCGATAATCTACCTGTAAAATCGTCGACTTCCACCCACTCCGTCCAGCAACTCCGAGCGAAGAAAGAGAGCAGGCTGACGCAATAACCCGCGGTCTAGGCGTCCGATACACTTTCGTCAGGCCTACCGGAGCTCTCGTGCATTACCGGTGTCTGTGTGTGATCGCCGCCGAAAACTATTGTGCAACGCGGGCTCCCGGCGCGCGTGTGCAGTAGATACGTGAGAAAAGGAACGGAGGATCGGTGTGTGCCGTCGGACGACCTTGCCTCGGCGGCGTGAAAGCCTTTCTCATCCGGCGTCGGCGGCGGTGATCAAGGTCGTCGTCGTCGCGAGCGCTCGGGCTTACGTTTGCCGGCGGCCGGAGGAGCGAATATCGCCGCGGGGAGCACGTAATCGGGAGAAAATTTCATCCTTGATCTTGGGGAAATTCGGGCTGGCTGCGCCGCGCGCCGGGAGTCAGCGCGGTGTGGCGCACGTTTAATTGGAAGCTCGCTGGTCTGGTAGGTTTTGCGTACTGAGGCAAGGTTTTTTAACGCGGGAAATAAAGAGAGTGCAAATATTTGGACACGCTCGTTTCTTATTTCCGAATGATGCAACGTATTTCATCGATGATTGTTACAGCGATTGTTATATCGAGAGTTGCTACAAGATCGGATTTGTAAATTGAGATAACTAGAGGAATGTTATAATGCCTGCAGTTATGTAAAAGTCACATAATATTTAAATTTGTACAATTATAAAAAGAATGGTAAATCTCAAAATGTACATGCGAGTAGCTACAGTCCTAAATACACAGTTTTTGCACTCCCTTTCATCAAAGTTCATGACCCTGTCAAATACGCACTTTATGGCAGAATCTAAATCTGTGCATGTAAATATTTCGGGATAGAACATCACGCAAAGTTATTTGTCAAAATAATAAAAAAAAAAACTGCATAAAAATTTATCTGAACTCATCGTATATGTGGAATTAATACAGATTCTTGAAGGTTAGTCTTCGGAGTTCGGTACAGTCTGCCGAACAGATACCTTGACCATCGGTTAGGCAGGATATAGTGCGCCTGATTTTTGACTGCGATACGAAAAACCGGTACAAAGACGTAACACGTGCCTTCGGTGTTATAAATATATGCTACACATCACGAACAGTACGACTACGATTCTATAAAAGGGTTTGAAAAGGTAAGTCGCAAAATATATCAGCAGCCTCTCTTTTAACTTGTTACATACATCTTTCATAAAATGCCTTAAAAAACTAGTTGATACATATTAGCAATGAATTTTGTAAGCTACGTGTACGTTCGATTTTATTATAATATACTCAAGAAATACGAAATTAGTCAGATATCTTAAAGGCGAACTACTCACAACTTTATTAATAGAAATCCATACAATCCTGCGATTAACCAAGAACTAAAAATCTGCATATCACATCTCATTGACTCGACTTCCATTAAATTTCACGCGGGTTTCTTCGAAACAAGTGAGTCAAATCAGGTCTTTCAACCATCAGCGCCATTAGTGCGACATCAATTTTCCCCAGGGCTCCTTCAAATGTATAATTCTCCAGGGAATCCCGGCCGATCATTTCAAAATCGAAAAACTCGAGCGCGCTCGATTCAGTCACCAGACACCCTCAATTCAGCAGAAGCAAAAAAGAGCCGCTTAACCGCGGCGATTTTCAGCGCCTCCGCGATATTATCTTTCCTCCTTTCCGAGATTTCTCCGCAAGCCCATCAGTCGTCGATCCCCCTGGATATCGATCGGAAGGGGGGGGGGCTATTCCGGCTCCCTGAACAATGGCGTCAGATTCCTGGGGGAAACGATCAGCGTCCGGTGAGGTCGCGACGCTTGGGCTTTGTTCGCGTCGCATTGTCTCCCCGGGAGAGGTCGTGGCTTTATAAACTATTACACACAGGCATGTAAGCTAAGTGTCGACGAAATCGCGATTCGACGAGGAGATATGGATGCGCGAGTGCAAGCCTAGCCTTTCGTGAAAGTCGCGCGCCGCGTCTTTATCTCGCCGAGTCGGAGAGCGGGGACGAGCAGCGAAGATTTTTCGCGGGAAGATCGAGGAGAGATCGGCGGGTGTTTTTTTTTTTGTCTCGAAATCTTTATTCTTTTTTGCTGCGGGGAAAGATTCGAAAGGCGGTTATGAAATTGTAGAGAAGCCGCATTTGCCTTTGGAGATGCAGTCGGGGGTTATGCGGTTAGATGCTGTGCAAATATATTGCGTACATACTTCATTGCCGTCGATTGCCACGAGTTATCGATAAATCTAGTCACCCTCGTAATCTTACTTGCCTGCGCGATTTTTTTAATGGTCGTGCACACTTTAACTTTGATAAATTAAAGAGAAGAATTTCCAAATTTGATAAATTATTTATTATAATTTAAAAGTAAACGTTATCGGTCTATTGCACTTAATTATTCCGAGAATGTTTAGGGCACATTCCAGACTATGCCCAAACCTGTGTTAAAAGCAGGTTCAAAAAACCCAAAGTCAATAACCCAATCGTCTCGAGAGTTTACAACTACGTTCATACTCGAGTACATCGCCTGACAAGGAACATTTGAGTGTATTTGCATGCGAAAACCTCCGCCATCCTGCATTACAATTGAATCGAGCGCCGTCGGTCACACTCAAAAACCTCTCTGTACCGGCGTTATAAAGCTGGCATAAATATGTACTTGCGAGTCGCCATTGTCGCCGAAAAGTCGTAAAAATGTTAATGCGCAGGGATCGCAACGAGTGCGCCCGGCTTTTCGTCACGTAATTTCAGGTTCTTGCCTCGGCGTCGCTCATATCCGGTTGTGCCGCGCGACGCCGCTGATGAAATCGCGGAAAAATGCCGCTTCGGGAATAATGCAAATAGCTTGCCTTGTGCTGTGTCGCCCGATTAAGATCTAATATACGCTGATTGGAAGGCAATAATCCCCGAAAAATTGCATCTGCGCGTCGAGAATTTATTTTATCGAAGGCAGCAGCGTAAGCTTGTATGTTTACGGTGAGTAAAGGATACTTCTGCCGTCTCGCGTTTCCTGGAATCTTATTATAATGCACTTGATTTTTTGGTGTTTTTTGTTTTTTTAATTGAATGCAATATTAAGTGCGTTGTGTTAAGTTTACGATATATGTACCACTGTTAAATTACAAGTCACTTATTGTAAATCTTTGTAATCTTTCATCGATAAAAATATAGTACAATGTTAAGTATAAAATCTCTCTAAAACGCTGTTTTCCAGTTTTAATTTACTCTACTTTCATTTTTAATGTAAAAAATAATTAACATAAAACTAGTACACTTAGGCATTTTTATAAATCGCAAATAGTAAAAAAAAAGAGAGACTCTTTACTGCAATTCAAATTCAGAAACTCAATTGTAAAAAATTGTATGACAAAAACGTGCAAATGGCATCGATTTCGGCGCCTACTCGCCAATTATGATGAAATTAAACGGCAATGCATCTGCAAAGGCGTCAGTGTTACTTTCAGGAGAGAACAGGTTTCTTTGTACTTTCGGAAGCAGCAGTCGCGTTCATCTATGTCAAGGTCGTAGAAAATAAGGGGGATAAGCTTTCATGAAATTTCACAGGGGGAATGAGTTTGCGGCATTCGAGTTTTTTTTTTTTTTTTTGCAAATTCGCCGGCTGACTCACTGCAATCCTCTCCGCGACGTCATCGTCATTAAGATGCTGCGGGAACGGAATCACCTGGGCAGTGACGCGCGGCGTATACGTCGCGGCTTTGGGAAATTATTCGATTACTGCCGAGTCATTCGCCCGAAGACGGCTAATGTAAAAGCAATTAAGTTCTTTAACGAAATTAGCGGATGTGAAGATTTTGGGACTTGGGGTGTTAAGTGCGCGTATAACTGATCTCGAGGATATTTTTAATTTGGGTAAATTATGTTTTTAACCTTACCGATGGTTTGGATCAATGACCTTTCATAGATGAAAATTAAGACGTTTAATAATTATCGTAGAGTATAATTGAGTTAAAAAAGGATTGCTGATTTAGGGGATTATTTAAATGGAAATTTTTGAACCATATATTTATATTGATAAATGAAAGGAAACAATTAATTTTTTTGATCAGCTATTCTTAAGGAAGATCAAAAGCATAATTACTATAACGAATGTAAAATATAATGCCACGTTGCTTCGGGTGGATAATTAAATAAATTGTAAAAAAAAAAACAAGCTTTTAATACAAATTCTATATTTATGATATTCTTTTATTTGCATAATTTTTTGAACAGACAGATCTCTGTGTCATTTTAATTGGGCACAAAAAAACAGCAACCCAATAAATTATCCTAGCACTAAAGAAACTATTAAACCGATGTAAATTAGCGCCATAAATACGTAAGACAGTAGCCGCTTATCCTAAGATTCCGCATTAAGATTCAGCTGCAAAGAGAGAGGCTCCCTCGGACAAAAAGCGGGGCCCACGGCTTTTTTTCGACCGATTCTTCCTCGTTAATATATTGCCGTCTGCGTCGCGCGGCAATCTGGAATTCCTTCCATATAACGCGGGAACGATATCGCTCGCCGGGCGCCGTCGAATGGAGCCTCGGCGCCCCCGCTATTTTCGTGCATTCCGCGGGCTTCTTTTCTGCCGGGCGCGCTGAGATTAGCCAGAAATAGATTGCGCACGCGCGATCTTTCGCGCGGCGGCGCGGGGTGAGTTATGCGGAGGTAAGTGGCGCGTGTCCGAGGTGGCGCCGTCCAAACGCCCTGTAAATCATTCGAGATATTGGCCCCGCTTCTTATTTCTCTGATGTCGTCGAACCTGCTTGCAGGAGGGAGGACAAGTCGAACGCGCTTCCTTGGATCGTATTTTTCGGGGTACGTGCGGACTTTTTGGTTCCGCGTCTTTGGGCGAAGAACCTCTGGCTAATCTTTTGACTGTCTGATTTACGAGCTGCAAGATTTTTTTATATCGCGCGTTAGGGAGTGACGTAGTTCCTGTTTTGTGGAAAAATTAAGAATACAAATCTCTTCTGAATGCGAATTTGAGGATAATTTATTTAAATGTTAGATCGAATGTTGCCAGAAATTAAAGCAAAAAATAATTAATTACAATTTTTTAAATAAATCTCAGTAAATTTAAATTACGAAAGCTTAAATTAAATACATCAGTCCAACAAAAACCTAAGAATCTGAGGACTTTCGTCGTGTTTCCGGAATAAGAGAAAGAATCAGAACCAAAGAAAGCGGATTTCCTATTGATGAAAAACTATAATTAAACAAAAAGCATAACAATTAATTGTATCAAAAATGCCAGTATCATAAAAGCTTTATTTTCCGGATCAAGGTATTTATTTGTCAGTACGTTAATTTTCTACATCTTGATTTTAAAATTATTATGTCGATTGTCATCGAGTTTAAAGAAGCCGAGAAAATAATTCCTATTGATAAAAATAATTATATACTACACTGAATACCCCTTAAGTGCATTACGTTACGACGCAATTATAATTTTCCTTACAAAATTTCCGTAAAATATAAACTATAAGTATACCTTCCTCTCGAAAGCACATACGAATCCAGCTTTTTTCCCAAATGAATAATCGCCCCACTTATAGCCTTTATGCCATGCGCAAGTGAACCAGTACTTTTCCCCCCGCTTCAAAAACGGCACGCCGCTCTTGCAGTGCCTCGTGCAAAGTATCTCATAATATCTGAAATAAACCGCAGGCATACGGGACATCGACGATCGAGATCAGTCGCGCTACACCAGTAATTTATGCGCGGAGCTGTCAATATAACGGCGGCATCTCTCCGACGTCCGCATATTTTCCAAGGTCGACTAGTGTCGAATTCAGAGAGGCCCGCGGCGCGTTTTATAATTCGCTGCCAGACTAAATTCAAGCTTTATCGTATGGGAATAAAAAGAGAGAGACTTGGGAACATTGGGTCCTCGACCTCGGTTCCTTGTTTCGCCTTCTTCGAGTTCTTGTTTGCCTGTTTATCCCTTTTCTCGGGCTTTTGTGCCTGACAGGCAAATGTGTGTTTTGATTGCTGAAAAGTACCATATACCGCTTTTTATGAGGTCCGGCGATGTAAAGTTTAGAATGACTTTCTGATGTGACTTTTATTGTACTTCAAAAATACACTCATATTGGTATCGGTAATAACAAAAGATAGAAATTCTTTGTTTGAATATTAAAACTTCACAATGTTAAGAAAACAAGATACAAATCTCGAAACAAATAATTACTTACTGAGACAGATTTAATAATTAAGTTTTTCGCAAATTTTACGAAAACGAAAATAATTGTTTTAGTTTTATTGTAATTGGTTCTGCAATTTTTTCAAAATTATATTTATATTTCATCGTAATTATTATTATCATTTAAATTAACTTATTTAATTTCAGCATGCTTATTAACGTAATTAAGATGTTAAAGTTAATTTTAATAATCATTGGAGCTTATAGCAAGGTTCATGAAAGTCAATCAGCTGAAAAACTAAGATCTAGAACACCCACGTTTATCAGATTGGGTGTCTACCGGAGCAGGTAATCATTTAGTAAAAATGGATACAGCCATTACGTCGTTGCAAGTGACTAGGTAAATGGTAGTGCACTTTAACATTCAAACTTGAATTTTGATTGTTAAACAGCTTGCATTGAGGAACAAAAAATTGTCTTTTCTGAAGATTTGGGAATTATTTTTTTAAGAGCCTCCTTTGCTAGAAAGTGAAGAGGAATAAATGTAAGCATATTGCAACCAAAGTAGGTAATAATTATACTACATTTAGCTTTCACGCGAGTAAGATATCCAGTCTAATGGGACCAGGTAAGTTAAGCTTGTCCTATAAATTAATGTGACGATTAAACTAAAATTTTACTCAAAAGATATGCGAAATATGTTGAAAAATTAATTTAAGTAATAGTTTTTTATAAATTAACGAGATCTAGATAGGTATTTTAAATTAATGTATTTTGAAATTTTGTTAAACTATTTTATGAGTAATTCTCAATTTCGAAATATCTAATTAAATGAAGTTACTTTTTACTGCCTCGATTTTATATATCATAAAAGCTCATTATAACGAAAAACTTTTTATTTTAAATACTATTTATTCCTACAAAAATACGATGACAGACATTGAACAAGTCGAGATTAGATTTAGATTAAAATCTACTTAATTTAATAGTACGAGTTTTGTATATCTTACTTAATCCTTTCTTCTAACTGAGCTTTATCGTCTCTAATAGTACACGATAGTGGTTATACATTCTACTGTCACAAAGTCCTGAATTTATGGAATATACCTATGATACTGATAAAATTTGTTGTTTATCCATTTTCAAAATTATAATACTTTATAAAGCTTAATCTCCAGGGATGTTAAACTTAAAAACAGTATCAGTTAACGTTGGTAATTGCACGTGAAGAAATGTAAGTGTATTAAATTTTTATATAATTATGCTGATAGTAGTACTAAAATTAATAGTTCATTTCAGTTTTCCTTATCAGGCATAATGTAGTTTTATAAAATGTCTTTTGCCCATTTAATGGATACTATTTTTTTCTTAATTTTCTGGACATCTTTTTACTTTTTATAATATAAAAGTGTAAAAAGTAAGTTTAAATTTCCAATTATGAGTATTCTGTAACATATATAACACGTGAACGATATCTAGTGGTGAACGGTAAAAGTTTTTACCGCTCAACAGGTATTGCAATCACCTTTCACGCTTTCACCTATATGTACTGTAAGGATAAACTTCATGAGTCGGTAATATAGATAACCTAAGAAAATTGATTTAAAAGTCTTTTTTTTAATCCTCGTTTTAATCTCAATTATCTAGTAGTAATAGTAGACTTTTTTCTATTGTGTTTAGTTATTAAAAAGTTTTTAAAAAATAACCGAAAGTTTCAGAGAATATTCGTCAGATGGCACTGTAATCGAATTCACTCATGCAAGTTCGAAAAAGGATATTTGGGTTTCATTCCTTACTTCTATAAATGGAGTTTAATTAAAACTACAGTTTTCACTTCCTTTTTCGCAGACAACCAGTGAAAATGAAGCGACTCTTCCTTTACCAACCTGGCATGAAAACGTCTTAATTAGAGGCGAATCTCTTGAATTTGAATACCGCAAATCCAAGTCGACGAGTGAAAACGTTACATAAATAATTAATGGAGAGAGCGAGAAAAAAGAAAAAGAAATCGCCTTGTCGACATTAAATAAACACTTGTACCTATGAGGCATCTTGAATGATCTGGAAAGCTGATCCGGATTCACGATATGTCATCGCGAGAAAGTCGTCTTTGGAGAGCAGCTCGTTAATGTGCAGCCGCCGTGCACTTAATTAAGCATTAGCGATCGTCCCGCTTATTCTCCGTTAATACCTACGTTACGGAATCGCGATTTCGCCCTTCTCCTCTATGAAATCGAGAGCCTCGTTACCTTGCCATCCTGCCCGACTCAAAAAGTGCCGAAATTGACCGGCAATCATTCTGTCGTCCCTTTCTTCGAAAATATTCAGATTTATTCCGCCCGTTTGGGCATTGTCAATTGCAGCTGCAAATTATAACCCGGCTTGCGGTAGTCAACTATGTCCGCAGGTGGAACAACCGGCTTAAGAGCTTGGAAAAAAATCGTGTCTTTCGGTTTCCGTTTGCTGCCCAGAACCGTTGTAGTAATCGATTTTGTTTTTTTCTTTCCGTTTTCTAACGGTGACGGTAATTCGATTAAACATTTGCATCATTTTTTGACTATGAAAAGGACAGTTTCAGGTGTTGGGTAATTGTTTGGATTTTGTGCATACTCAATTGGTGTATACATAACCACTGGAAGAATCGAAGCTAAAATTTCTTATTTGGAGCATTTGAAATTCAAATTTATTTTTCAAAATCGATCTACTTATATCATAATAATCAGACTATATCATATGAGAGTAGTCTTCTACCAGATTTTTGACGGACTTCTTGCAAAATAAAGATCAGCATAAATTAATTAATAATCTGAGATGTTATTTGCATAATAAACTCTTGTACTTCGTAATATTCTTTTATATCAATTAGAATCGATCATCAAGAATCTCAAATTTGTTGAATAACTGTATTATTTTCAAAAAAGGAATTTTTAATAACTTCATTTATTGCGGAATCCATGAAAGGAATCCATTTCATTTAATTATTGGATATATCTATTAAAACAAGCAAATCATTTGACGGCTATAAAGAAGTAAAACCGTAAATTAATTTCTAGCAGTACATCATTGCTACCAACGACCATCTCTTTTATTATCCCAATGACGATTAAGATCTAAACGAAATCGCCGAGCGTTTAACACCTTCTAAATCCAGTCCACAAAAAAAGGCGAAGAAAACAGCTTAATAGCCAGTAAATTACAGCAGCAGCGGCGCGAGACGCCGCCGCGGACTTGCAATTATTTGCAAATCCCGGCTCGCGGCACGCCGCCGGTAGTCGAAAACGCGAATCGATTGAATGCTCGGGTGGCTCTCGCGGAACGTCCAGCGGAGAACGAGAAAGTCCCCGCATTTTCCAGTGGGATAACCCTTTCTGGCGCGCGCATTATGAGCGCGCGCTTTGCATTACGACACGGCGCAACACGCCCGGCGCACATTGTTGCGTAAAATAATAACGGCGGCGAGCATATCGTTCGCGGAACCGCGTGAAAAGTTTCATTTTCCCGATGGGAGCAAGATGATATACGTCCTACCGGTGTGCCTTACGCTCGGGCGTAATTGGGTGATCTGCTATCGCTGGAAAAGTCGAGTGCGAGATGAGGGCGTCGTTGGAGTTTGAATTTAGGGAAAGGCTGAATAATCGCGAGGGACTTTTTGTTGAAGATGCAGGTGGAATAGTTAGTAGGCTCG
The DNA here is from genome assembly GCA_035582935.1 of Ormyrus thymus. NCBI lineage: Eukaryota > Metazoa > Arthropoda > Insecta > Hymenoptera > Ormyridae > Ormyrus > Ormyrus thymus. Next base: position 11,966,893 of record JAWWEM010000027.1, read on the forward strand.
GAGGTTGGATGAAGAAATCATGGAAAGATTGAATGTTTTAGAAAGTGTGCATGAAATATAGTCTCGCGGATATTTATTATTTCTTTGATCAATTCGAAAAAGAGATAATATTTTAACTGAATTAAATGTCATTATATTGTAATGCACGGCTCAAAAATTGCGATAAGTTAATTTAAGAAGGATCATTTTTTATAAATTATTATAGAAAACAAAATACTTTTGCAATCGAATATTACAGTAGGGAAATTCAAGATGTTGCATTCTTCCGATTATGAATCAATTACATAAAAATGGGAGCCTTTTAAAGAACAAGAGAAAGAAACCATGTCTTAAACTTCAAGAAAGCATAACAGATTTGCGTTGCACTTCACACGCACCGATCCACGATACTATAACAACCTCAATATTTTACCATCGAAATTTCACCTGCTGCTCCACAAATTGCATAATTATCCAGTCTAAAAGCCTCTTCACCGTCAAAACAGTCAATTCCCGTGAGTGTTTTTCATGACTGCACCTACAGCTCGTATCATCATCCTCTCGGCAAAAGTCCAACTCTCTTTCTCTCCCTTCTCGTCCGCAAACGTATACATAAATACGGGGTGACGCGTGAAAAAAATCGCCTCGGCTTTTGAGCCACTTTCACTTCTGCCGTCTGACCCCCGGGGCATCGGAGTGCACCGAGTACGGCACTGCCCCGGCCCTTACCTGCCGCCGCCGCCGCTGCTGCTGCTGCTGCTGCTGCTACGGTCCTCGTCGCCGTCGTGCAATTCGCGTAATTATAGCAGTTGCATCAACGATTCGCCACGCGCTCGCTGATTCGTGACTCTCCGCGGCTTTTCTCCGAGCAGAATCGGGAATAGGAAAGCTGGAGGGAGATTTTGAAGGAAAGGAGCTGCACCGCGGCGAGATTTCTTATGAATGGATAAGGAATTGAGGAGAATTATGGAGACGGAACACTCGGGGACTTCTTTGTTGCTGGGGGCAGAGTTGCTCACCTTGATCTTCTCATTCGAGGGCCTAATTTATGCAGCTAAATATAACCACGTGAAAAAATTAATATAGCAAATATAATTCGATTTATAATTTCTGCGCGATTTAATCGTGTAATAATTGAAAATTCAAAAAGTGAACTTTGAAAGTGAAATTTGAACTGCCTTGTAAGAGCAATAGCTAGCCGTCATAAAATTTTTACACCCGCGAACGCGCGGTGAATTTTCATTTCCTCGTGAACGATATAAATTTAAGAAAGATATAAAATCGTAAACTTAGTATTTTTTCCATTAACAGTACGTTTACACTCATATAAGCACGTGAGCAACCATTATCGAGACCAAAACGCAAACAATGGAAAAAGTAGCGCTTTACGGTAGCAGTTGCGCATTTCAGAAGCACACGTTTCGCGTTGCTGCAGGCGCGAAATATATGTAGTCTTAAGGCCACCGCGTGTACTTAGCGAACGAGCCTTGAATTAAGGCATGTGGTTCAACTTGGGGCCGGTGATTGCCTGGCGCAAGGTTTTTTCGGCAAAACAAACGCGCGAGAGAAAGACGCGGCGGCGGCGAAGGATGTGGAACTGTATAAGGAAGTGATCGACGATCTGCACCGATGCGACGTGCATTCTCAGTTTGCAAGTGGTAATTTCTTTGAGCCGATTTAAGGATTTCTTTTTAAAAAAGCAGTGGTGAAGATGGATGTGTAAACGAGTTTATTGTTTTTAAAGGGAGCTTGCCTTTACGAGTTGAGTAGAATTGGAATAAGAGTTAAATTTATTAGCTTAAAAAATTGAAGTCAATGCAACAGAGCTTATTAGGACTAATTTTTTTTAAAAGCAATAGAAATAACAACGACACAGACTTACGTAAAAGTCATGTTTTTTTAAGGGAACTTGCTGTACTTCGCACGAAGATAATTACGTAAGACATTCTTTTTATGTTTTTTATACAATATTGGTCATGAGAAAAGACAAAATAAATCTTCTTTTACGACTTCCAAATATTTACGTAACGTTGATCTTGATATATTTTACATCAGGAAACAATTATTTTTGCCTTAAGAAAAAAATCACATCCCTCAAAGGATTAAAAAATATCGGTACACTAAAAATTTACGTAACATTTTATCAGACCAAATTTTTGTTCTCGAAGAAAGTAAGCAAAAAGGAAAGTCGTTAAAAAGAACATAATTCAAATAACGAATTGTAAATATTCAACGGGATTTTCTCTTATTGTTCTTCGATGCTTTAGAGATTTCTAAAATCTAGAAAAAGTATGGACTCCACTCTGAATGACTAATGCCAACCGGATATTTCTTCATAAGTATTGGAAGCACGAATGCTTAGGTGGTGTAATCGAACAGCACATCGAACACGTTAAATTATTCCGGGAACAACAGGCGAAACTTCGCACGCGCAAAAAGCACGTCCGTTAAAGTAAAATGTACGACGACGGAGTACGTACTAAGAGAAAAGGTTTTCAATGGAGGGTTGTGTTCGATTCAAAGAAGAGTAAAACGTTTTTATTGTAGTGTATGATATCCCTTTTTATGTTCGAAATCTCCAGAGAAGCGGGATTCTTAAATATATTTGCCTTGAGAGGGAAGATAACTTTTTTCTTATTAATTATATGAAAAATTAAACGCTAAGTTGTTTCCTTTTGACTAATTAAGTGAAAGTTTTTTTACTTAACAAAATTAAATTTTTTAAAGTTTGGGTTTTATATTTTTTGAAAACCATGAAAAATAATTTTTCTAATTTTCATTTTTACTTCAGTAATTATGATTGCCCAACGTGCTGCAGCCACTTTGACCTGCAAGGTTACTAACTGATGAAAAACTTTCATCAGCATTTTTAAAATTCAGAAAACACCTCCCAACCAAGCAAATCCATTCATTTTCCTCTTACATTTTCCAGGTCAGCATTGTACAATAAAACGCTACTTTATCGTCTGTAGTTTCATATTGGTTCATTTTTAACGCGTAAATTATGTAAAATAAACAGTGATCATAGGTATTTCTGAAATCTAAAAAAAAGAGGATGTGTACTTAAATATTTCTAGCGCGAGTTTAGAGTTTAATGCAAAGCTTTCTTTGGAATTTCTTAGACTTTAAAAAACGCAGCGATAGGTCAACAAGACCATTTTCCTCCGGTTTTTTTTTTTCAAGAAAAGCATTACGCAGTCTGTGCCATTCCCGTGTACCGCAGAAAAACGTGACACCTGTATATACAGACGTACAACGTGCGTACGCAAGATTTACAACTCCGAACTTTCGCGCTTGGCGCGGATCAAAAGTTTTTTGAACTTTATATATTTTTAACGTGATAAATCTTTCGCCTCGTAACCACTCCAGTTTATCTTAAAACAATTTATTGACCAGATAGTGAAAAAATAAAAAAAAAATCAAAGATCGGGGGGAGGGGGGAGGCGATGCAATAACCCAAAATTGGAAAAATGTCATGACATAACTGCCAAAATTGACCAATCACGCCGTTTCATTTAGCGGTGCTCAATGAACCTGGGCCGCAATGACCGGAGGTGATGAGCGGACAGCTGTAACTGTCTCCGAAGACAATGGAGCTCTTAAAATTCCATCGACGTAAGGCCAATTTTCTCAGCTACACGATATAAACTCATTTCAAAACGGAGAGAGAGAGAGAGAAAGAGATCCGCCGCCTAGGCGCGAGCGAGCGCGCGCGGGCATTTTCAAACTCTCGGCGCGCTTGGCACAAAGCGCGCTCGCGCCTGCCAGGATCGTGCTCGAGGTTGGTAGCCGAGGTGGTGGTCGGGCCCATGGGCGGGCCCCCAGTCAGCCAGCCAGCCGCTCCCGATGGGGACCTATATAAGTCGTACGGCCCGCCGCGTAAGGCGATCTTTATAAACACAATCGCCATCGCCTCTCCTCGACGAGCTACCACTGCCACGATGCGTCTACTAGTGAGTTCCTTTAACGGCGCTTTTTCCTGGGGGAAAAAGGGGGTCTTCTCGCTTTATGCGAGAGGATCCTTCGGTGCTTTTTTTTTTCTCTCCGAGGAGGAAAGTTCGGGGAACGAGAGTCGCGAGTTTTTTGCCGTGGTGATTTGTTTTAATGTGAAGTGCTGCGAGTTTTAGATCGACTTCAAGAAAGCGGCCGGTTCAATCCAAGTTCTAGTAAACTTAAAACAAGCTTTTAGATAAACATTCTCGAAAAGTTAATTCTTGACAAATTCGCGTTTTCTTCTTTGTTGAAATGTTTGGCTGAGACGATTTATTTTACTTTAAATTACTTTGAAATCGATTATGTTTCAGTTTTTTTTTAAATATAGTTTATTTTAATTTTAACTATTATTCTTTTTTGATTTTGAAATTAGTTGATTGTTTGTTTCTTGAAGTCGCTGTAAATCATAACTAGTATCGCTTTAATGGGTATCTCTCTCTTTATGGATTCTAAAATATGCCGGTACTAAGCGTTTCTTTCGGTGATTTTTATATAACTGCACTTTTCTCTTTCACTGGATCAATAAGCACGACTGCTGGCGTATTTTTGATTTACAGCATTATTACAATTAAATTCATTTTGATTACCGTCAACGTTTTATTTTAAGACTATAATCTCTGATTTTAATCTGATTTTCTATTATTTAAAATGATTGCTAAGCGATCACTTTTAACAATGTAATTCAATACTGCAAAAACGCGTCGTAAGCTTCCTGTTAACCCACAGTTACGATCGATTGAAAAATAATGCATTTCAATTATTCTTTGTGAAAAACGATTCCGGCACACTACTATTATATTATAATCTCTAATTTGAATTAAAAATTAATTTTCAGGCGACGAAGTAATCACTCATAGATCACTTTTCAACAGAGCGATTTGTGTACTCTTGAAAGTTCATTCGCTTTGAATTACCCTCGTTAAAAACTAATCTACTCCAATGATCCGTCATAAAAAGATCTCAAGCATCCAGTGAAAAGGAAACGATTAACGCTACTCCGGCCAATCGAATTCCTTTCCTGAATTTTTACAGAATTCCTACAAAGGTCGCCTATTATCCGAGAATTTAATCAAGCCAATCGTTCAACAAGCTCCAGCATTTTCCAAGGCGTGGTAGGGGGTCAAATTCTCAAGTGCTCAGATAAGAGATCGTTAAAGTCGTTCGGCCGTTAGAACCACCTGCGCTCGCACGCCAATCATAATCCGAACTCCTCGATTACGCAACGATTACGCGCTTTCCAAAGGCTCCCGGTTATCGGGGAGAGGAGCGATTCGCTCCTCAACGCAGTTATTTTCTTTCGCTGTTTCAGATGCTGGTGGCTTCGCTGTGCGTCGGCGCGACGCTGGCCCAATACGCCCCCAATACGACGCCGGTGCCGATTTTGAAACAGATAAACAGGTGAGAAGCGCAACGGGTTGTTGTACGCGCGTAATTACGCCGCCGGGATAATTTTGCCATTGTTGTCGCCGGGGACAATAGGCGAGAGGGATTACGCGGCGGGTAATATTGGCCATATTTGTCGCGGTGAAAAGATCTTTTTCTTTTTATTGTTTTGGTCAGAGCGTAAAAAGGAGAGGTGGTTGTGCAATAGAGTTTGCATGTTACATCGGATAATGTTTATTTGAATGAATAATTGATGAGGCTTTGGAAATTGGGTATTGATTTTTCGTGTATAATGATGATGGCTTAATCTTGCTTGAGGCTTTTTGTTAAATTTCTTTTTGGTTAGGCATGAATACAAGTTAAAAAAGAATTTTTACGAGAAAATATTTAATTTCAAAGGCAAAAAATAAGTTCTTTCGCCTTGAGGGCACGTCTTATTTCCAGCAAATTGTTCTGCTGCATACTTATCGAAAGCGTATACTTTAAAAATAATTTGCCTCATCGAAACCTTGCTTCCCCTTCCAATAGCAGTAAACGCGGACTTAAAATTAAAAGTGCACATCCATGAAGAAATTTCAAAACGAAATATTCAATTTACTTCACAATTAACTTTATCGAGTTTTTTTTTAAATTAATCTCACTATTAATTTTACACGCGAATAATTAGAATCGCAGAAAAGAACACAAGATTCTTGCACGTCAATGAAATTTAAGGATACTCAATCCTTATTCAGAGGTATCGGCGTTTTTTAAAAGTCAAGGTTTACCGGTTTAAATATTCCAGCAGCATGTAATCAGTAACAAGCACATTGTTGTTGCGTGCACAACGCGAGCTTAAAGGTCGTTGCTTTTCTAGGTGTGTTACTGTCACTGCAAAAAGCATTTGACTCTTATTTATGGGCTTATGGTTGTTTTGCATTCTTTAACAGTTCTTCTGGCCTGCTTAAATGTTAGTTATTAGGCACAGCACTGTAAACAATGGCAACTCATTTGCATAAAAGTACGTGCGGTATTACATTTTAGTGTCAAATATTTAATTGTATGCTGAGTGGTTTTGAATTCTATGCTTCAAGTGACAATTCCAGTAATGTCGAAGTCTGCCTGCATTAAAATTCTTGCGTGGCAATTAAAAATGTTCAGATTTAAATCTTATTCGTTCCGAGTGAATAAACAAAAGAATAAAAGAGTTCTTTTTTCATTTGCATAAATATTTGAACCTCAAAATTCATTATTCATTCTAAATAATGCAAATTTTTAAGAAAAAATACACTTATATTTATTCAAAATATTCGCTTCTATAAAAGCACGCCGACCCAAATGTCTGCGCTTTTTAAAAGAATAAAAGAAATGCCATCAGCTCACGTTTCCTCGCACCGACAACCAAACCGTAGCAAGACTCGCAGCCCTTCCCCTCAATACAAACGCCTTATCATTCCCCAGACACAACGAGGACGGCAGCTACAGCTACGGCTTCGAGGCAGCTGACGGCAGCTACAAGATCGAGTCCAAGTACCCCACCGGCGAGGTGTACGGCAAGTACGGCTTCGTCGACGACACGGGCAGCGTGCGGGAGATCGAGTACGGCGCGTCGCGCCGCGGATTCGAGCCGACCGGCACCGGCATCAACGTCCCGCCGCCCACGCTGCACGGCAACAGCATCAACGGCAAGGACGAGCCGCAGGACGACGGCCAGTACCGCGAGGACCCGTCGATCTACTACACCGACCCGAGGTACACCAACGGGGAGAGGTACGACGTCGTGCCCAAGAAGTACCCCGTCCAGAATTACCACAACGTGCAGCAGAGACCGCTGGCTTACAACGCGCCCGGGTGAGTCGGAGGGTTTCGCTTGATTTATCGGGCTGCTCGAGGTGTGTTTATTGCGCGTATAGCCGTTAGATTAATTGAATACTTGGGATTTTAAGTGCTTGCAGCTTGCGCGCGAGCGGTATTGACTTTTACGAGATTTAAGTGTACTTTAGCACTTCATTTTCTGAAATACAGTTTTATGCGGCGCGCAAAAGGCAGGCGCCCCTTGACCGAGTGGATTTGAATATATTGTTGCTGTAATTTTAACTCGACGTATATTTCATGCAAAGTTCAATTTCTCCTAAACATATATTTAGCAAGCTGTCTTTAGCAAAGTCAGTAATTTTAAGAGACTGCAAGCTCTTTAAAGACTACGATTCTTAGACGTTTTATTGGCGTTGTAAAAAAAACGAGTTGACTTTTATTCATGGGGCTCGCGCCGATTTTGCAACATTTCTAAAGCAGTTACAGTTTTGCTTGTAATTACGGCTTTTAATAACAGTGCTGTTAACGACAACACTTAATAAAACAGAACCCTAGAATCAAAATTAATTTTTAAAGCGTTAATTAACTGAAACTATAATTTACCGATTACTTCCAACAATAGTAAAATTAAATTTCGAAATCTAGCAACAAGTTTAACCCCGCCGCGATATTACAATTTAACGCTCGGCGCATAAATTGCGCAATACATTAAAAACATTAACTACAACCGTTCCGTAGCGATGGTCCGTTCAATTTTCATTGCAGCCGCGAGAGCAAAGTTGATAGAAATCAAAACCGTATTAGCAGGTGAAGCCGAGCACACCGTTATCCTTACACCAAGTTACATAACGCAAAGCTGTGCATTAAAAAATAGATAAAAGCCGCTTTACGTAACGTAATTAAGTTCAATTTTATTGTTCACCCCGCAAAAGCCGCCCCGTTAAAAAGGCCGCGGCGACGCTTTGCGCGCCCATGCGAAAATAAATCATAAATAACGCGAACGGGGCCTATTACTCTCCCGCGCGGCAGAGAAATCTCCTCTTGCCTCCACTGTACACCCGGGAGAGTCGATGGATCGAAGAAAACCGAATGTCAAACGCCGAGTGCGCTCGCGAACTCCGTGGGAATCGGCGATTAAACGCCAGAGAGAGAGAGAGAGAGAGAGAGAGCATCTCCCACTCGGCGCGGGTTCGCGGGGATTGTATTTAATCGCGCGCAGCGCGGCTGGAACCTGCCTCGCTTTCTATAAGCCTTTTTGCACAGGAGGCTTCTCTCCGGCGGCTAATGTTTAATTTATTGAATTTTAAAAACGTTGTAATTAGTATCTTTGGATTAAGGAGAAGTTGGAGCGCGATTACGTAACGGAGGTAGATGCAACGAGATTATTGGCCATTTTAAATCCATCTCTAATTCTCACGCTTCATTAAGTCATTCAATACAGCCGGTAAAGCAAATTGTATAAACTATTATAAATCTATTTTTCGCGGAGTTTATATGGGAGTGATTAACAATTCTCGATTCAACGGTAAATTGAAATTAATAATAGGGCCTCTAAGAATCGGATGCGACTTAACTTTCACCAATACTAAAGCTTAAACAATTTATGTTATTTCACGCGTAAAGTCGAACAAGCAGAGAAAAATGCATAAACTAGCGGGAGGAACGAAAGACTGCGTTTAAAAATTTTATCGATCGTAAGACAGTCACTTATCCCGCTGTAAAGATCCTTTAACATGCATTTTATAGCTCATAAACCGGCGACACGGCAGAAACTCCAACATCTCGAAGGTCACCCGCGACGGTTTTAGATCAAAGATCAGAAATAGCAGAGTAGCTGTTGCAATATCCTATAAGCGCTCCGCCATTTATCAAAATATACTCTTGATTTACAATCCACCTTTGTTTCAGCAAATCCGTGGCCGCGGCCTACCGCCGACCTCCTCCTCCGCCGGCACCTCCAGCGGTGGCAGCGCCAATTTCGCAGTACCAGCACGAGTACCAGCCCCAGTACCGAACGGAGTACCAACGGCAGTACCAGCCGGCTCCGGCTCCTTACAGGCCCCCGGCGCAGAAGCCGTACCGGCAGCCGGTCTCGCACATCGACTCGAACCTCGCCGCGTACAGCGTGAATTACAGGCGATGAAAGGGCCGCCGCGAGTCTGCACCCCTTTAAGTAATGCTTATTTGTATGTTTCGAGCTGCATCACCCCTCCCTCGACGAGAGACTTTATATCGTTGTACATAGACTTTTCGCTACACTTATTTATGCGCTCTCGCACGCTCTTGAACCTTTTTGTCATTTGGAGGAAGAAATGTTGGAAAGCGATGCCTTTGTGACTTTGTCTTTTCGAATTTCATTTTCAATGTTTCTTCGACCTTTTTTTTTAAAAAAACAAAAAAAAAAAAACTCTCGATTTAAAAGCTACTGCACCGATTAGTAGTAGAAAAAAAATTCTTTTTGTATACTAGCTTTATCTAATTTAGAACGGAATAAATTGAACGTCGCATTAAAATTCCGAAATAATAAGTCAAGCAGAATTCATTATTCCAAATCGTTACAGTGCAAACAACAAATTCTTTTTTTTATTTTACACAAAAAAAAAACGGACAGACCATAGACGACAAAACCCCGTTGATGATCCACAATATCATCGACACACAAGCCACTCTCGGCAGTTCTGCAAGAAGTCCGGCGCCAGCGCGATCGAGGAGTTTTCTAATAGTTCTGTACGTTTCACCTCTCCCGGCTTGCCCTTTCATCGTCGCGATTCGCGCAAGGTCCTGGAGGTCTCGCTCTTCAAAGTTCAAGCCAGCTCTCTCTCTCTCTCTCCCGAGCGAGGAAAATCTCCTTTTATAAGTATATACACGTATATATATTATTATCATGTATTACCTCTGTAAGTCTGTATTACACTACCTCACCGATCACGAAATGAGATCCTAATAAAAACGAACTTCTCCTCCGTAATGCAATGCATAATGTAATGTAATCGATGAAAACGTGCACACCGGCCGTAGCTGATTATGTAGGTGAGGAGAGAAAATGCGCGCTGGTTGAAGAAATGTTCTGGTTCTTGTCAATTGTTGAAGGCAGGGGCTTTCTTGCCGCGGGATTTGCGTAATGCGCGCGGAGATTTTTTATTTCTGTTAAAATTTTTGGGCAGCAAGAACGCCGGTAAGGTGGGAACTGCAGAATTCCAATTTGCACTTTGCATAGAATAGAATATTTGATGGTAATAATTTCATAGGCAGAAATTTTACGATGGGAAATGCTGTTCCTCGAATGTTTGTGCTTTCAGCAATTCTGAACCGAAACTTTTTCAAAGGCGCATTTGTAGATTAACTGCGGGAACAAATAAATATAAATGACAGATACCTTCTATTCATAATTCATAAACATTGTCGAAGACTGAAATTTGAAAGTTCGCTTCTTACATCTCCATGTAGAATCAGCAGTATACTTAAAAAAAAAAAAAAAAAAATTCTGCAACTAATACATCCATCACGATCAGTCACTCGAGAGCCAGCGATAAGCCAACCTACTGTTTTCCGAATACACGAACGCTCTTATTAAGCTCTTTCGACACCCGTCGACAAAGCGCTCGCCTCCTGTATATGAAAAAGCGGATACGCTATCGCACAAAAGGGAGTATAAGATAGAAGGAAAGTCGAAGGCGGCTCCGGCGAAAAAAGGAGCACCGCGCGGGGGGGGGGGGCGACCGTGCCGCTCGCGG
>JAWWEM010000027.1:11985273-12014673 GCA_035582935.1 Ormyrus thymus
TTCAGATGCGTGTTTGAATTTTCAATTACGCTTTTGTAAGAAAACTTCAAACACATTTGCCTTAATTTCAGTATAGATTTTTTTAACAGTGTATAAAGTTTGTTTTCAAAATATACAGTGTTGAAGGAGGTAGACAATTGAGTATTTTTATTTAAATTTGGTCAGTATTCTATAGTATTTATATTTATTAAGATATATATCTGCAAAATTTCTTTCCAATTAGAGATTTATGACCGAGACTGTAATTTTCATTCTTAATCTATTCTTTGGAAACGAATACTGGGTTCCTCTGCAGCCAAAACTAATGACTTAAAATTTTCCTCAAAAGTTTCGTAACCTCAGATTGCAGTATATAAAAAGAAAAAAAATTCTGAAAAAGTTTTCTTTAAAATCCCTTAGTACTCTAATTTAACAATTTAACAAAAACTAACTCCTTCATGATTTTCGACCTAAAAAATTTCGATTTGCTGACAATATAGTAACCGACTCTTTAATCCCTATTTAACACACATTTGCTCGGAATACATTTCCAGTCTCCCTTTTATCAACAATCAAAAAGATGAAATAGAACCCGCGCCATTGTCTAATTAACGGGCAGCAAAAGTGAAGAAACGGTACCGTGTCCAAGAGCGAAAACGGACTTGCGAGCGCAAATTATATAAAGGTTATACCGCGTGCCGTAACAATTCTTACATGCTCGGAAGTCAAGCAGGCAGTTCCCTTACAAACGACCCAGATAGGCATGGCAGAGGGGAAAAAGGAGGAACGGTATGCAAGAAGCCCCGCGATCGGCGATCTTGTCGCTTAATCGTCGGTGTCTCGAAGGTGCGTAACAGTTGCGCCGGTAAATACGTTATCGGTCGGTGCGGCGGAGGAAGAAAGCGAGACGGAAGCGCGGTTACGCGAGAGGGTCCACTTAAAAATTTTTTCCCCCGAGTTTCCGAGCTTTCTGCGCCGGGTTACAATGGGTCAATTTTCGTCTTTCGGCTGAAAATTTCTAAAAGCCGGAGGTGGACCGCAGTTTGCGAGGAGTATTTTTCAGAGTTGTTATTATTTTTCATATATTTTAACGCCTCCTGAGTATTTTAAAGTACAGCTTTTTAAGAGTACTCTAACTGCCGGCTGCCGTGTTTTGTAGGCGGTATTTTGGGGATAAAATTTTTACATTATGTAATTGGCATATTTTCGAAAACTTTCTGAAATTTCGTTGAATTCAAGAAGCTGCTCGTTAATGTAAATTGATAGCGATAACGAAAATGTAGGAAGGAAAATAACATTGAAAATATAAGCAAATTTTGATGAGTCTTTGATAGATTTAAAATTTTTTTGATTGAAATTTATTAATAAATCATGTTTTAAAATGATAATTATTATTACGATACGTTGTTGACAAAACTAAAAAAATTCATTAGAACAAAATTACTATTGAGAAAATTAGAGTTTGTAAGCTTTAAAGATTTCCGTGAACATAGAATAAATAGATAAAACAACAATTGAAAACAGTGATTAAATACCACGCTTAATTCGACAGGATTAAAACTAAATGAACAGTTCAATTGAATCGACTATTTTCAGCAAGAAAAACGAACACCAACGCGAACGGCCGCTCAGTTCCTGATTTTTCACTTCTCCCCGGCGAAAAGCAAAACTTTTTCCTCGCTTTCCCATACATCAAACTCGCTCCACATGAGCGGCACTTATCAGTATATATTTGACTTGCTAAGTCGCGTCCAGGCCGCGACCGCGCTCAGCGGCTGACCGTTAACGTTTTGCCAGGCCGGGCGAGCCTCGTAATTAGAGGTGTTTACACGTGCCTCGACTTTTCGCTGCGAAAATCAGCCGCGTTTTTTTTTTGGCCGGAGCGCGGAGCGAACTCGTTCCTGTACGCACGCTTAGAAATTTAATGAGATTTTCGGAATGTTTCGGGCTTTTGCAATTGCCCCCCCCCCCTTTGCCCCGGCTCGCGTATATATACTTTTTCCTCGCGGATCGGCGGCAGGTAGCGCGCCGATAATCATAATTTATTTTTATTTGCTTTTCGCGTGTGTGCGCGGTAATGATGATTTTTACGCGAAATTTATGACCGTTCATTACATTATCATTATGCTATTATGGACATCGAAGATATTACGCTGAATTTTCCTCTCGTAAATTATTATAATACAGGTAAAAGCGAATTTTCTAAAGGGTCGTTACGTAATTCGTTGTGCCGCGGCTAAAACGTCGTACGAGGATGTTGTTTGATGTATCGGAATATTTATGTAATGGCCACCTTGCTGCTTTTTATCCGAACGCTTCGCTCCTTCAAAGATGACTGTCCACTTGTGAAGTAGTTCAGATGTGAAGATAAATTGACATAGCGGTGGTCGAATTGCAATTGTAACTTGATCGTTTCGTCATAGCCGTGGACTTATGCGGTTTAAACTCCTAATATTTCATTACTAATGTTGTCTTCTCTACTTTCTAATGACTTACGGCTAGTGAACGTCCTTGAGCTTAAATCCTTTTGTTCGATAGAAGTGCGCTTGTTACATGGATTTTTTGCGACTTACGAGCAACAGTACATGGGTGTGAAGTAGGATCCTATTTGAGACCATTTGCTTTTGTTATTTATTTAAGACAAAGGAATTAAATTTCTAATTATAATAATTCTCTTGCACTGTTTTAAACTACATTTAACATTTTACTTTGCAATTTTTTTTAATACGTCGATATTTTTATTTTTTGAGTAAAAATTCTTTTATACCGTAAAATAAGCATTTATCGCGGAGCTTACGTAACGATATCAATCCACTTGAATCCATCTTTAAACTCAGGGTAAACGGGCCACTAAATAAACAGGTCATGAGACATTTTTCTCTTGCAGAGTGCAGGTTTACAGAATTTTTTTATCAGATCCTGTATGTTTTATTGGTTTCCAATGAAATTTAACAGTATTTCACCGTTAAGAGAATTTGAATCCTTAAATGGAACTAATTTTGTTATTTTTAACTTATATATTTTTTGTAAAATATGTTCAATAAGTGAAGGATGATACTACAAGGTGATATTGCAAGCGAGTCAATGAATATTAATCCAATTGAATGAGTAAATAATTAATACACTAAAACGTTACTTTTTCTATCGAAATCTGTAAACTCGCTACGAAAGTGTAAAAAGTAAAAGGCAGACTATATTGAGATCGTTCTAATCATAAGAGACATGTAATACGGAAGAAATTAAAAGGCTTTCTTTTTAAATCCTATAATGTTTTAATGAGTACAAATTTGAAGGGGATGGCATTGACCGTCAAAACAACTATACCATTAGATTAGCATTTTACTTCCTCGACAAGATATTCAGCTTTAATTGAGAAATAAAAAGCAAGGTTATTTAATTTATACACTACCTTGAATAAATTGCGCGAAAATGATCAATTGCATCGAGAAGCACGTGACGGTTTCCGACGAATAAATTTTACTTAACCAGAGAAATCCAACCAGCCGTGCAGCGCATGCGAGCCTTAATCCATGAATAAAAACTCGCGCGCATCGACGCAGTGCCGAAATTAAAAATTCTTCCGCTTCTTCCCGAGACGTCCATATCCCGGGCGGTCGTTTCGTATCCCGCGCGCACGTGCTTAGCGGAGAGCGCATGCGCTCCGGCGCGGCCAGGTGGTTGCCTTCGTCGGGGTAGAGCGACAGGCCCCGAGAGCCGAAAGCGAGCCTCGGCGAGCTCTCTCTCTCTCTCGCGCTCGGGAGAGAGAAATAAGCGCCGGAGCCTACTCCGGTGAAAGTCCTCCCGGGCCCCGGTGTAGGGGATGCAGCGAACGCTGGGGAAGGGGGGCAATCCCCGCTAAGGTATATGAGGGCCCCAGATCGCGGTGAGGCCGGTACTCCTAGCCTCGCTGCTGCCTACTCACACGCACGCGTTGACGCACCCGAAAAACGACGTCACACGCCAAAGGACAGAGAGAGAGAGAGAGAGAGAGAGAGAGAGAGAGCGAGAGAGACAGAAGAATAAGCCAAGATGCGCACCCTCGCCACGGTACGTAGAGTGAGGATTTCAACTGTGACACGTGCTGTGTGACCTATCATTGTGAGGAGGAGCCACGTGCTTAGTCGGGTGGGCCGGGCTTAGAGTTTAGTGCCGAGTTTATCGAGTTGTACGCCGCTTCGTCTCGCATAAATCAACGTGCTCCGCTCCGTGGAAGCGTCGCTAAAGTATGCCTTGTTTAGTAGACGAACTTCGCTAATGGTGATCGTTAGGCTTTGGACTAAGGGCTCGTTAGAAGTAATGGGACGATTGCGTAACTTCGAGTGGCCATCTTCGTTTATTACGCCGGCTTCGATGTCGGGGACTTACTTCAGTCCGGCTAATTAAAGTCCAGATAAGAGAGATAAAGCCATTACCGCACAATCCGCCTTTCCGTTTTCTCTCTCTAGTTTCCCGAAATATCAGTTCCAAGAATGCGAAACCAGCTCGTTGCATAACTTACGTAATGAATTAATTTGTGGCAAGAAAAAAAGAAAAGTATATCGCATACCTGCCAACCCGTGCGGCACTGTTAATGAACATATTTTATCCGCGGCGCGGGCGATTAAAGCCCCGCGCGGGAGCCCGAAAACGAAAGCAAAATAGGCGCGCGGGACAGACATTAATCAAAGTTTTATCGAGCCCGAGAGAGAGAGAGAGAGAGAGAGAGAGAGAGAGAGAGAGAGAGAGAGAGGGTGTTGCGCAACGCCGGGACAGTTTTCACCCGGCGAACGAAATCCTACGCTACCCGCACTTGTATTCGCGAATCATAATTGCCGAACGTTGCACTATTAAACCGGATCTCGCGGGAGAAGAAAAAGAAAGAGCGCGACGCAATCAGGAAGTGCGAGAGAGTCTCGTGTATCGAAGGCTTAACGTAAGCGACCGTCTGATTCGCGAGACCGGTGCATGCCAATGCTCGACGCTGCAGTTCCGGTAAAAGTACAGACATCGCGGAAGGCCTTCGCTTTTCGCTAAATACACGCCGCGGACTCGACGGCGCGTTCCGCGAGCTGAGTCATGTGGCGTCGGGCTGATTCGAGGAGCTTTTGTCTCGGCGCTTCTTTCGGATTGGCTCGGATTTGCATAAGCTGATAGGGGGTACGGCCGTATTGATTGATTTTCGAGGAGAATGCACATGCGATTTGTCAAAATTGTGCAGCTTTAAAACAGCGAGTCGTTACGCGTGAAATATACCGAAGCTGGATACGTGCTGACCTTAAATCAATCCGTTTACTGCCGGAGAAACAATTTCCGAAGAATAACAAACCCGCAGTTAGTGCATAAATTATGCTCCATAAAAAATATCAACAAAAGCCAGTGAAATCCAGCGCGGCCGAGCTCTGACTTTCCGAAGACACGTTTCGCGCGGAATTTACAGGATAATTTCGCCGATGGCAGCGGCCGCGCGGAGAGGCATTTCACCGTACAATTTCGCGTCCTTCGCATGCGGTCGCTCGCGCGCGCGGTCCTTACGAGCATTACAATGCGCCGGCGAGCAGCGAGGTAGATTAGCACAGACGCTTTTGAAACGACGCCCACGGCTCGATCTTTTTGTATCTGGTCTTTTTCGATTTCTTTTTCGCGGCGATGTCGTTTTGTTGTGACACTCCCTCGGGGCCGATCTCTTATCGGGCTTGATTGAACGTTTAGGACATTCGGTTAGGATGATTGTTTGGAATTCATTTTTAACGTAATTTTCGGCATTTTGCCATTTTTATTGATCGAATGTGTACGTTATAGTGCAACGAGAGAGCGCATTGACCGCGGTGCAGTAACACAGAGATTTAACGCCGAATACAGTTAGCACAATTTACCGCGTTCATTTGTTAAGATAAAAGTCAGAAAAAGAAAGTTGCCGCGCGTTGATATCGTAAATAACCGGGGAGCTGGATTATTTAAGACCACCTATGCAGTCACATACGCGATTTCGATCTCGGAATTATATCTTAAGCCTCGGTTAGATTGTGAACGTATACTTGTCTTTTTCTCGCTTTCTCCAATCCCATTACACATTCTGGGCGGCGATTAAACGCGGAATCGAAATGCTCTTAGATCTCTTTGGTATGGCCACAAAGCTACCTGAGACAATTCGGTGTTGAAGGATAACGCGTCGATGTACTATAGGCGCGCTTTTTATTTTAATCCCTAATTGCGCAACCCGCCTTCTCGGAACTCGTGAATATACGCTCTCGACCACTCAAATTCACATGGGGCATTGAAATTATTGTACTGCAAATTTCGAAGTAAATTACATCGGGGTACTAACAATGAGTACGTATAGACCAGACGTTAAATTTGCGGAATGTGGTATCATTCCTCGCCAACTATCTTGTAATTCTCGCCGGGCACAAAAAAAAGTAGAGAAATTGACTTTTATCTATATACGAGTGTTCGATTGCGCAACTCCCGTATACGGCATCGGAATCGGGAGGGGAGGCAGAAACTACACGCACAGCAGTCGTAGCGGCGAACAAAAGCCTTGCGCAAAATGACACACTCATTTCTTTTTCTCTCTCCGCTTTTCCCCGCGGCCGCTCGCGACTCGCGGCAGGTTAGAAAAGCAAGAGGCCCCGCCGGTTTTCTCCCTCCATCCGCCTTCCGAAAAATTGCCGGTGCGAACAGTGTGTCCAGGCGCCCGCTTTTCCCCCCCGTTCCCCCTCCTCGCCGCCGGGGAAATTATTCGCTCCGAAATAATTAACGGCGCGCGCGGCGCGTTGCTCGCTTAGATGTTTTTCGAGAGATACAGCAAAAGCTTCTCGAATCTGTGCCGGACCGAGCGGGTGGCACTGCTGCTCGAGTGGTCCTTTCTCTCGCCGACGAGAATCATAACGAACGCCGTGCAGCTGATGCTGTTCTACGTCCTGCTCAAGGGGATTCGCGAGCTCTGCTTCGAGGATCTGGATATCGCGCGCGAGCGCTACTACGATTACGAGGACGCGCCGGACTCCTCGTCGTTCAGGGGCGATCTCGTGAGGGGGAAGAGTCAGATCAGCAATCGCAGCGAGCTGAAATGCTGCACCACTTACGATTATTAGAAGGTAGCGGATTTTTGAAGTAGGTTAGGATTTTTTTTCGGCGGACTCGATATCCCGATGTAAAGCTGTTCTCTTAAAAGCTGAATTTCCAGTTAGCGGGCGGTTATATAATATTGATTAATACGAAAGCTACTTACTTAGAAATAATTTTATTGATCATAAAAAGTAAAAGTAATGTTGTAATACAAGTTAGTTCTTGTTTCTTGTCTAAAACTGGGAGTTTCATTGCACGGCATAGACACGTTTATTTATAGTTAATAAAAGTTTTTATTAAGTACTAAATACTTTTTGCAAAATTGGAATTGCCAAATAAATTGGAGAAAAAGTTTATAATAAATTAACTATCTCGTAAATAAGCAGTACAGAAATTTGATGCGAAAGTTTTATTGGTAAAAATTGGTGGCAACTATACGAATCTGGAAGCGGCAATTCAATTTAAATCGCTTAATGCACCGTCTCAAAAACTAATGCACGCAGTCGGTCGAGATATACTGAAATAAAAAGTCTACTTTTGTGTTTTCTCTGGATTCGCGTCTAATCGTCATTACATAAAATATTTTGCAAGGGAAATTTTACTTCGATTCAAAGATTCATCGAAATTTTACAAGCAACCGTGTCATAAAGCTGATTTCTTTACTTCTGTGCATTTCCTTATGCACAAATACTTACATAGCTGCACAAGCAATAATTTGCACTATTTCTTACAGCAAATTGCAATACTTCGACTTATAATATTTCCGTACATACGCTGTAATGTAAGGAAATGTTATGCTTGGTAGAATCAAAATTTTAATGTCTGAATAATGTTCAACTTTAAGCTACGTATCGCTTACTATTATCTTTGTTCGATTCAATGCACAGTAACTTCATATAATAGCAATAGTAGATATCAATTAAATAAACAAGTTTGGGTTGAAGCAGTATAACCTCGAACTGATGTACAATTTTGTACCTATGATATCTCGTGGGTTAAAATTGAACTTTACTACTTCAACACAATGTTTCATTATCATTTGCTATATTTTCTGAACGATTGCTTGAGAAACGGGTATTATTGTTATTATTACCTTTCGTATTATGCGCTCATAAGAAAGGTTGTGTGCTTTCAGGGCCAAATTCATTGTCGGCGTTCACTTTTAAGGGAATTCCACTTCGATTCTGAAATGCAATTTATAAACGGTGAAAGTTTCTGCTTTAAATGCAAAACCAATTAGTTTCTGGCTGAAAAATCTTATGCAATTTATCTCTCCTTATACATTTAAATTTCCATTAAAGTAGCAGTATGTGAATTTCATTGTTAATTCGTCCATTGTTTTATTCCAATTCCCCTTTCATTCCTTTTAAAATACAATTTTGTATATACTTCTGAAAATAAGATGGGTTTTTCGTCCATAACAACTTATATTTTGAAATTTAAAGGCATGTACTTTTGCAGTTTGAAATATTAAATGCAAAAAAAAAAAAAAATAAAGGGCAATACTTGTTACGGAAAGAAGTTAAAAAATTCATTTGATTTCAAAGTAATTAACGTGTAAAATACAAAACTCAACGGTTATTCAAGTATTCGGCAACTACGTTCACAGAATTAATTATAAACAATTCAATAACTTCTTTCGCTTATCAATTAGCGAAAGTCAACCTCTCCCTCCTCTCGAAAACTCCTGAAATTTCTAGAGCGCTCACTTTTCCCTATTACTCAATCCCAGAAAAGCAGCTGCGGCCATATAAAAACAGCACCCAATCGATAAATCAACTCCGTAACCCAAACGAAAAAGAAGAAAAAAAAAAAAATAAAACCAGCTCCTAATCTAATTAATCGTAACCCGTAGCTCGCGGTGACGCTGCTGGTTCTGGCGATGCAGTCCTCGGCGCAGCGTTACCAGGACGACGGCAATTACATCAACGGCGAGGTGTACGCCGACTACGAGCCGGCGGAGCCGCAGCCCCAGCGACCGGTTCACCCGACGCCCCGGAGCTACGGAGCGGCGCCCCCGGCGGCCCAACGTCCTCAGGCGCCGGCCGCGCCCAAGCCGACGCCCGTCGCCATCCTCAAGCAGATCAACAGGCACAACGAGGACGGCTCCTACACTTACGGCTTCGAGGGCGCCGACGGCTCCTTTAAGGTAGGTGTCTGCTTCTGTTTTTTTTTCCTTTTGGCTTGGCCTGCTTTCCGACTTACGGCTCGCTTTTTGCTCCGAGCTTTTTTGCGACCCGCGGGAGAAAGGGAATGAGAGAGCGAGAGTCTCTCTGGAGGAGCGATTTTCGAGACTTTCTAAAAATAAGGCGACGAGGATTGGGCAAGGCGGTTTTTGTGTTTTTTTTCGAAGTGTGACGTTCGTAATGGAAAAACAATTATTCATTTTTTCATCTTTTATTATTTATTTCGTTTATATTGACAAAGGTTTTCGAGGGAAATTTACTGATCACTTGTTAATTATTCGAACTTGATTCGTTTTTTACCGATTATTTATTTAAATTCAAATTGATCTAGTTTTTAAATAATAAACGTGATTTCACACTTATACTATACACGAGTTTGCGAGAGTAGTTAAACATCCAAAAACTCAAAGAATTAAATAACTCTTTTACCGCTGCACCGACAACGAACGACAACCTGCGCTATACAGCTTAACCATAAAATTGACGAAATCACCTTCCAGATCGAGACGAAGCAGTCCAACGGCGAAGTCAAGGGCAAGTACGGTTTCGTCGACGACGGCGGCAAGGTGCGCGTGGTCGAGTACGGCGCCGATCAGTACGGCTTCCAGCCGTCCGGCGAGGGCATCACCGTAGCTCCTCCCACTCTGATCGACGAGACCACGAGCAAGGAGGCCCTGGAGGCTGCCAAGTACCAGGACTATGACTACCAGCAGCCGATTGCGCCTCAGAGGCCCGCTCCTCCGCCCAGGTGACAATTTTCTCTCGTTTATTTCAGTTTTCATTGAATTAGGGTCATTTTCAATAGTGATTAAACGTTTTCTCGATGTTGATCGATCTAATCGCGGATTGATGTGAAATATTAATTGTGTATGTATTCTTCCAATTAGTCTAGTAACACGGAAGTCGTTAGAAGCATTAAAATTCTATTATGAGATCGCAGGAACATGAATCATGCATGTTTTTTAATAGACGCCCATTATTCAGCCGCCCGGCTGAAAGACTAAAAGCCTATTAAAAAGATATTCAAAGATGCAAAATAGTCAGACTGCAATGTAAGAGCGAAATGAAAAGCAGATATTTTATGCAAAGTCATATGAGACTACTGAATTGATTCATAAATAATACATAAAAATATCATTCTATAAAGATAGTAAGATTTATATGATTCCACGGTTATATTTCAAAAAGCATTTTTCGAAGGCTTCGAAATTAATGTACAAAAATGCCTTTGCTCACGCTCGTTCCATAAAATGTCCTCAATAAAGGTACAACTTTACATCAGAATTCCAATTATCTCGTGCTCCCGCCCACAGCCCATCTCACCTCACGACCACCTCAAGCCAACTAAACCCCAAAGTAACAAAATAAACTAAAGCCGTGCGAAACCTCTCGTCCGCAGACCCGCGCCAGCAGCCCCGGCCCGTCAGACCCCGGCGTACAACCCACCTCAGTACCAGCCCCAGTACGCGACGCAACAGCACACCCAGGCGATCTACGCGTCCGCCCAGCAGCCCCGACTGGCGCCCAAGCCCCCGCAGCCGCCGATCTTCACGCCGGCCGAGCCCGGCAGGGGCGGCGGCCTCGGCTCCGCGGCCCTCCAGTCCCGGCTGATCCAGCAGCAGCTCTACGACCAGGAGCAGCAGCTGGGACCCCAGCCGAACTACAAGAACGGCCCGGTCCAGTTCGGGCCCGCCCCCGTCCAGGAGGCCCAGCCGCGGCCCCAGCCCCAAGCCCGCAGCGGAGGCGGCGGCATCCTCGATCAGCTCGCGAGGGATTACGCTCTGCCGCAGGGTGGCGCTGCTCCTCTCCACGACATCAGCTTCGGATACTATTAAACCCCTCCTTTCGGCTCTTTAGGGGTGAGTTTTCGATTTTTGCTGCTTATTTGCTGCGCTACTCTTTGAAGTTGGAATTGCTCAAGCAGCTTTTCGCGATAGATTTTAAGAAACTCGATAATTTCTTCACCGACGACTCACATCGCGTCTTATCGATTGCAGATAAAAAGTAATCCCTCAAAGCGAAGTCACAAAGCAAAGCCGATAAAGACGAACAAGCGTTTTTGCGATGTCATCCTGCCCACGAGATCCAGAAGCCGAGCAGCACCTCGGGAAGCGTCGTCGCAGAAGGAACAGAAAAAAAATTCGAAACGTCGCAACCGACAGCCGTCGAGAAAGAGAGCCCTTTGTCTTTCTTTTATCCCGCTATCAGCTGCGTTGCAGCAACCCTTATTATTCTTCGCTCGCGTAGAAGGAAGACGCGCTTCTCTCGACCTCACTCTATCTTTTCTATTCACAGGATTCACGAGTCTAGTATAATGTAACGTATACACGTACACGTCTCTCGGAGGCGCGACTTTATTGTCTCTCTCGCTCTCTCTCTCTCTTTCTCTCTCTCTCTCTCTCTCTCTCTCTCTCTCTCTCTCTCTCTCTCTGTCTCTCTCGCTCGCGGCGTGAAATTATCGTCGCAGCCGCGCGGACTTTCACTCTCGGCGCTGCGTACGTAGAGTTTATCGCTCGGGGATTGATTATTGCCGATGCTGCGAGGCGGGTGACGCAAGGATTCGTAATTATCTAGTAGTGATTAGGGATAGAATTGTGTTTATTATTCGCCGCGGGAAAAGGCAAACGATGATATTTTGCTTGATAAGCCGTTGCGCACACACTGCGGCCTACGTTTGTCGCTGAGCGCGGGAAATTAATTGTCTCCTTCGGATAGCCCGAGGAGAGAGAGAGAGAGAGAGGAAGAGAAGCTAAATTTCCACTGAAGGAAGCTGAATGAAATTTACTTTACATTATCTCCCGTTATTCTTTTTTATCTTGTCAAGGCGTATTAATGTAAATGTTATTGTAAAATTAAATAGTAGTAAATTGTAAGTTTATAATTAAGCGTCTTTTTTCTTTCTGAAGTCTCGTTTGTCTTAATCAATGTGAACGTTTGCTAAATAATGCGTGCTTATACGTGTAATAAACAAACAGCCTGCGTTTTCCTTAAAACAGAAAATTTTGTAAATTTAATAGCGCATAATTTGGCAAACTCATTCAGAAACATTTTTAAACATCTATTATTATGTATTAATAATTATAAAGAATTTTTATATGTAAATAAAAAATTATTAAATTTAAGACCTTCTCGCACTCGTATTCATTTCTTAAGACGTTTCGCGAGCTCTTATTTCCTAAATTTCTTATCGATGAAATGAAATCTTTATTAATCAAATATTTTTTTAAGAATTTAATAAAGCAAGCACAAAGCACAGTGAAAATCGAAGTGAAAAATAAATGACGTACTCTTTGCCAATAATATAATTTCATCAGTGTAATTTTCTAATTTTAGACTTAAGCCGTCAGAAAGTTCAATCTTCAATTCATCTTTCCTCTCTCTTTCTCCGCTAAATTAGAAAACTTGCGGAATTGAAGTTCAATTCACTTTATGCAATACGGAGCTTTTCGAGAAAGGAAGCAGGGTGTGGTCTTGGTTGTTTGTAGCGGCGGCGGCCGTCAGTATGCATTCGTAACGCACAGCTCACTGGAACTTTCTAAATTGCGTCGAGAAATGCAAAGGTCTCCGTCGCCTTTTTCACGCTCATTCATCCATAAAGTTAGTGATAACTAGACACTTTGGATACACGCCGTTCAGAATCACGATTCTCGGTATCGGTTAATCTGTTTTCACTTCTTGCGTTCAATTAAGATTTTTAATGTTTCATTTCAGGAAATTGTTTAGGACTTTTGTTCTAAGATTGACTAATACCTAATTATGCGGATAATCGCGCGAATAAACGCGGTAGTTGATTAAAAACCCAATGTTCGTCTTTAATGCGCGTAAAATTTTGGTAAAAATTCAATGATTGTAGAGAAGCTTGATTAAGATAGCAATTTTGTTGTTTCGACATGAAAAAGTGATTGTAAAACACATTGTTATCAAAAGTGGTTTAGTGAAACTAGAGTAAGACAAATGAATATAGATATACATATACGCAGAAAGGAGATATTACGTTTAGGATACGCTTAAGTTATAAAACATATGTTTATGCGGAAGAAACAAAAAAGTTTTACAGCTACAAAGCTTTCACCTCGAGAAAGCAATTGCACAATTAAAATAAACTAATGGAACTGTTGATTCGTTACTCAGTCATAATTATTGTTAAGCAATCTATGTGTATCGAATCGAAAGTTAGGCAGAATATTGTTGCTGTTAGCTCTGCTGCGCCAAAGCTTCTCGATTCAAAAAACGCGTTTTCAACTACTTTTTCTTACCTTTAGAGCATTCAATTTTTTAATAAACTTCAATGTTACTCGCACTCCAAATTTCTCGCGTACACGAAATGATTTCAGAGCAAATAACCCGCAACATAATATACCTAGATGCAACCAATATCAAAGAGCCCACCGCTTCAAAAGTGTCTTTACCGACCCTCCGCGACATTCTCGCGAACAATGCAAAGCCACTCGAAACTTCAATCACCCTCTCCGGCAGCAGCGCGCGGAAAAGCGCCAAACTATCCCCAGAACGCAGCAGCCCCGGCGAACCTCGACGCCTGCGGAGTCGGCAACCACCGCCGCGAGGCTGCAGGCGGTGTTGCCTCTCCGCGACCCGGCGCCGGCAAGGTTATTATCCTTTGTGTCGATTGCGACACTCTGACGTAATATGCATAGAGCACACCGGACAAGGATGGAGAGTTCAGAAAAGCGCTGGCTTTTGCCTGCGAGCGCGAGATCAAGTGTTCTCACGAGATACATCGGCCGGGCGCGCTCCGAGCTCTTGCGTAACGGCGCCCACAAATCTGCGCGCGCGCGCGCAGAGCACTGATATCTTGATCATCGCCCGTTTCTGCCCGGCGAATTTTCGGACAAATTGCCCGGGGGGAAGATGCGCGCCGATTTTTCACATCCCGCGGTCTGATTAATGCCCGATTGTCTTTTTATTTGGGTCTGTTGTACTATATGGTTTCTCGCGGGAATATATTGTGCCGCTGTGGGAGAAGAGGAGCGCCGAAAATTTGCATCTTTCGACAGTGGCTGTTGAAATTTTGAGCATTGCGAGATTACGCACGTTTGAAGACGAAAGAAAATGGGCTAATGAGGGTAATGAGAAAAATTGGGATGATTGCGCGTGGGAGACCTAATTTTGCCTCTTTTCAAAAGACACCGCTTACTTTGGGTATTTTCGTAAAAAATCGGCGTTGGTGTAAGAATGCAGTAATGAGCTGCCAATAAGTCCTCCTACGCGTAGTGACCTTAATTGACACTGAATTTATCATTATGTTTTTAAGATATTGTAAACAAAAGAGTAATAAGAGTCAAGTCTTTAATAGCTAAAATTTTTTTTACTCTATAAGGAATCGTCAAATTTCATACTTCTCATTTTTTTATTCCTCTAAGCTTTTATCCATATCTTTTAAGAATTTTTGGGTCAAGTTTTTTTTTATTTGTTTCAAACCTGTTTTAAAATCAGAGCAAATTGAGAAATTTATTTCATAAACGTTTTAGAATTATCTATCAAATCTTATTACTTATACGCTCCTAAAATTTCTGGGAACATTTAAGCACTCTCTGTGTACATTCTACAAGAGCTTTCATTCTTCACACATGAAACACCAATTGATAAAAGATAAACGAGAATGAATTTTTAAATTACGTCTTATAAGCAAAATAGTATTGGAATTTCCCATTTTTTACTGTTGTAAACACGTGATGCAAATGAAACGAATTCACTGTCAAAATTTTATCGTAACTCGAGTCTGCTTCGTTCGTATCAGATTAGATATTGTTACACGAAGGAATGTGGAGAGAGAAATTTTTGAAAACGCACACGTCAATCAATACCCATTTCTTATGTCATTTTATTACCTTCGCGGCGGATACAGATTCTACAATCGTTGAGGATTTAAATATCGAACCTTAAGAATTGTCACTCTCACCAAAATCTAGATTATGAAAAGCCAAATTTAATAGAAAAAGAAAGTCCCGAAAGAAAGCGGAGCTGAAATTGCACCAAATTTCTGGCGGTCTCGCTAAAACTGGTTCTCTGTCGCAATGTGTTTCGAGGCAGACGGTAAAGCTCTGTTCGGACAGTCGGGGAGAAGCCGTCTTCAGGCAATTCAGCTTTCTCGTTACATTCTTTAATCGCTGCTACCGATTACATGATAAATTCTTTTGAAATTAATACGGTCACCCTTCTCTCCGCGTGCCTCGATCTCGAACTGCATTGTTTACGCGGCGCAGCGAAATGTCCAGCGTTTAAGATAATTTGATTTAATCACTTACTACCCGCCTTCGAGTGCACGTAATCCGAAATAATTGAGCTGCTGCATTATTGTTTCGAGGTTTTCAGTGTTTATCAACAGTTTGTAATCGTTTGTATTATGTAAAACTTGCAGTTTTATTTGTGGACAAGTTAAAAATGGCGTTTAATTAAGATTGAAGATAGCGACGTAATTTAGCAAACTAATGAAATTTTATTGCGACAAATTAAAAATAGCTTAAAGATTTTTGGGATCAACGGTATTATGAATGTATTTTCTTCGAAAGTAGCAATTTCCTTGCGTAAAACTCCGCAAACTACTTTGGCGCGTAAAGAAAATAATTGGACGGCATCGAATTAAAATTGCCGAGTTGGTAGGTTGACTTATACTTTGCCGTCGCGTGCAAACTTTACAAAACGGTCTAAACAGACATTGCAGAAATTGGTGCTTCCAATTATTTACTTAGTGGAGCAGTTCCTTTTTCTGCCGGTAAAAACTTTCAAGCTGGGAAAATCGAATCATTTGGAACATTACTTCTTATCCATTTAATCCTGGAAAAACAAAACGGAATAATAATTTTTCTCTGATTGCCGGTAGTAAATTCCTAACGTTTGCAGGTGATAATAGACGCAATTATTTCATAAAGTTTTCGACAAAAATCGTACAAACAAAATCAAATTACTCAAATTTCAAACGGCTTATTATGTAATTATAATAAAACATGAATTCTAAACGAATAGTCCGAGTATAAATTACCTAATTCATTAAATAAGCAATCAAGATGAAAGTAAAAGAATCTAAATTGATCAAGAATGCTTTCTTGAAAGAAACATCAAACGAAACTGGTATAACGTATAATTTCGGTACTTTTTCTAATTATGTTAATCACCTGAAATTAAGCTTGATCCAAAATTAGCTAATCCAATTCTACCGCAGTTCGATTGTTCCACTACTGAAATACTTTCTAAACCAACCATTTATTCATTTCATCACAAGTTCAAGTGTATGTTAAAACCCAGTTTCATTGTACTACTATTTTGATCCTTTAAATTCAGTGTCAAAAATCAAAGCACACGCCAGAGCTCAAAACCGTTCGACTCGCAACAGCATTCCGTGCTCACATATTTCTCTGCCCACCGAAGAATGCTGCACCAGAATGTGCCTCTTACCAATTGTATATATCGATAAATAATAAGCAAGCAAAAAAAGCGCGATAAATCAGCTGGGGATCGGAGAATTGACACACGGCGCGTAATACCTCGCGATTACACGCCGAGAGCTGGCAAAGAGCCCGCGACGAGAAAGAAATGGAGAGTCGACGACGTGGCCAAGTCCCATAATGCGCACCTCTGCACGATCCTTTTTTTTCGCGCGACCTTCTTTGCGCAGGTTTCAGGCCAGACACTCGGGCTCAAAAGTTTTCGCTCGAGAGCTGCGGCTGGATCATTTCTAAGCGGTCTTTTAATCGTCGCTCATTGATTTCGATACTTGGCTTTGATCTTGATTGAGACTCGGGGGGGACTTTCCAGGCGCTAATTTATAGAAAGTACCGATGAGAGATGCTATCGAGGAGATGTGTGGCGGAATAAAGGTTTTAATTAGGCGGTTTGTAGTAAGGTAAATAGTTGGTGTTCTTGAAAAGGTACTTAAGGAGTTTGGGTAGCCGAAAGAAAGAGTCACTTAACAGTTGTCAAAACAAATTAATTATGTTACGTTACGTACAAAGTAAACGAAGAGTTGACCGAATTGAAATTATGTACGCAAATTAAAGAAAAACCTGTTTTTATTGAATATAAATGAGGGATTAAATATTTTTTCAGCACTCGGACTTTTACGGTTATTTTATTTCGTAATAATAACGATTACGGTAAAGAAGAAAAAATTATTGAAAATTATGTTTGTTGCAAGCATTTTGTAAAATGATATTTGATCTTGCCTGGCATAATTTATTCATTTCAAGAATTTATAACTTTATAAATTAAATGCGTACAACTGAAAAAACATTCCACTTTCTCAATGTAATTATGCTCCATTTTTATAACAGCGTACCCTATTATTAATTTTATTGAAACATTTTATCCTTAAATCATTTATATTAAAAAAAATAGTTATTATATAAATGTATAAATTATTTAAAAATTTCGAAAACATTTTAATTTGTATGAAATTTAACATTGTGTTCACAGTACCATCGAATCTTTTGTTACAGATTGTACACTATTATTGCACGTCTTCACGCTGTCTTTATGGCGCACAATCAATTTGAAAAAAAATTTAAATACCGAAAAAGGAATTTACGCCTTTACTAAATTTAGCTTATTATCCAGCAGTCACCCTCAAAAATATAGTTCTTAAATTTCCATCCCACAAAACCAATTAACCCTCAGTCCTCTTACAGTTTATTTTCAAGGACGAGCATGTCCCATCCGCATCCAGCAGCAGCCTCCACATTCTCGAAATTTACGCCGCAGTACTTACGAATTTCACCTCGATCCGTCAAAATTCAATTTCCAGCCTCTCGCTATCACGTACGACGTATGTGTGTGTGTGTTAACGTTATTTCAGGCACGGCGGATTCGCCCAATCGGCTTTCACAACGATTCGTGCATGGAAAACGAGGAGAAGTGCCTAACGGCCTGCCCGTACGGAGATGGCTTTGGATAACGCTTTTAATGACGCTCCTTCGAGATGCATTTTGCCATGTGTTTACTTAGTGCTTCGAGCAGATGACCCAATTACGGCCGATGACCCAACTATCGATTTGTTTCCTTTCGAAATTCAATCGGCCCTGGAAGGAGGGCATTACGCATTGTCATCTTTCAGTGGAGTCGAAAAGTTATTCGTGTCAATTGTCAAAATATTAAGATTGATGGTGGAAGGTAGAACGCATTTCTTTTAATGTCAGTGTGATATGCATGCGTGCTTTTCGAATTGTAATGTTGACACTAATGTTTGATTAACACTTGTGCAATTCGTATACTGAATTACTAATCTGCTCTAAATAGTTCACTTGTTAGATATATATTGTGAATAGCGGTATCTTAAGTGCTCTTGCAAACTTCTGTTTATATTCATTGTTTCCCTATGCAAATGTAATTTAATATTTTAGTGATAGGAAAGTTTCTGACCTCAATTAGAAGTTGACTGATAATTTAAGGTACATGTTTCTTAAATTTCTAGAGCTGTTATTATTTTAGTTTATTTACGGTTCAAAAAATGCATCACAATTGTTCAATGTACTATAAAATGTACTATAAAATGACAATAAACGGTATACGGCGACATAAACGCGTTTCATAGCTATGAAGTGGCATCCAATTCAACCTGTGATTTATAGTGAATCTGCATTAAGGATTGGGGGTTTAGTTGTAAATAACTTTGGAAGAAAAATGGTTTTATTGGACATTAAAAACTGTTATACATTACAATACATTTTTTAAAGTAATATCAAAAATAAGAATTACTATCATAAAATTGTAGCAAGGAAGAGAAATTTAATAAATAAAAAGAAGATATTTTGCATTTCAGAAAGTTTTAAAGTTCGATCAACTTACTTCCTCGTGTAATAAAATGTTACACAGCTGCATTTAGGATTTCTGCATTTCAGACTATTAAAACTATTAATGGACTATTAAAAATTATACATTCAATATATAATTATTATGAAAATACTTAATAAATTTGATAAAATGATCGATTAATAAGAATAAATTAATGAAAGATAGTAAATTAATATAGTCTAATATAAAGATATAAACTCTCACTTATATTTAAACAAAAAATGAACTAAGTAACTATAATTGGTCTTTAATTTACGACGGATATAAATATGTTTTGACTACATTTTGCAGCTACTGCATTAGTCAAAAAGTATTTTAATAGCAAATTCTTACGAACAACTTCCTTACCACCAACTTTATATACTCCCAAAGATTACATGTAACTTCACGTGTAAACATCTTAAATCATTAACAACATACAAAATTAAAGACAAATCTTATTTTCCAAACATTTCGCTCATCATTACGCAAGCAGAATTTCTAACAATCATTGATAATGTATTCGTCGAAAGCGGCATAAACCAAACTCGCCAAACGAGATCCCGTGATTAAAATTTCTATCAGATGAACCAATCAAATTATAACTCCGCATTCATTATCGCAAAGATCGAACACGCGCTGCACTGTTCCGAAGATAAAGCCCACGATATTAGATTAGAAATCCATTACGTAAACATTTTTCAGGAAGACATTTGTGCATAAAATTACTCTAAACGTAGCGTGGACGCAAGGAAAGTTCTTTTTTTTTAAAAAAAATAAAAAAAAAACTAACGCCCCGGCAGTAAGGAGTCTCAAGTGCAGCGATCTTTTACGGTCGGCCGCAGCAGATATTATAAGAACGAATTTGAATAAAAAAATATTATTTAGCGCGCTTAAGGATACAATGCAAAATGCTAGAAAGGTTTGGCGTTTGCATAAGGCTGCCAGCTATAAAATATCGATGACGTCTATCATCGAGTTGTCTGGTCACGTAAAGAAATGCGCTATCAGTGTCAGTTACGCAAAGTCCATTTTGCTGTACAAATTTCTAAGTGGGCTCTGGGAGGCACACGAAATAGTGTGGATTAAGTGTCAGCAGAGGTACGTGGATTTCATTTGTAATCCGGACTGTGTTTGCCGTTGGTGAATCATAAGAATGAAAGTGGTTTTGAGGAAAAATTTTATTTTACGTTGTGCAAAAATATTATGATAATAAGCTTCAGGCAAATAACAAAGAAATGGTCTACATTTTTATTGCCTCGCACAAAAACGGATCTTGATTTTTTATTTATTGCAGCATAAAAAATTTTATGCCGAGCAAGGAAACATATCTCTTTATTTTTTAAAAGAAATTAAATATTCAATTTCAACAGAACAAGCAATTAATTAAAATAACTTTTCTATTATTAAACTTTTATTTTCTAATTATTAGAAATAATCATAAAATCTTTTTTTTAAGGAAATGATTTGTATTAGAATTGAACTCGAAGCAATAAAGATTATATTGCAGTAATTACTTAAATAGAATTTATTAAATCCCGCACAACACCTTGGATTACTACATTTTACAAGTTCATGCCTAGCGGAACTGTCTGATGTATATACCAACATTTCAATAAATGTTGGCGCCTCACGAAAATGCATATTAAAGAAATTAAAAAATGTAGAAAGTTCCGAAGGAAAGGAAAAGTCTTTTTTTCGGTAAACAACGAATTAATTAGAGTGCTTGCGCACAATTACGGAACTGGTTGTCAGCACACAAGACATGCGGTTTATTTCTCGTTTGATGAGAATTCGGCAATTCCCACCCGAAACTTTTGGCCGAAGAAAGT
Source organism: Ormyrus thymus (assembly GCA_035582935.1). NCBI lineage: Eukaryota > Metazoa > Arthropoda > Insecta > Hymenoptera > Ormyridae > Ormyrus > Ormyrus thymus. The sequence goes on from JAWWEM010000027.1 coordinate 12,006,101, forward strand.
CTTTTTTTCGAAATAAGACTTTCTTTAGTTCTAAATTTAGTTACATTTACAATTAAAATTTTTTGCCTTTTTCTGGGTTAGAAAATTAGTTTTATAAATGTACTCGGCAGCAAAAGCACCTTCCATTTGTGCTTTTAAAAAATGTGCGTAATAATTTCAGCATTCAAAAAGCGTTAGCAAGCGCTAAAAAAATCTTCTTGCTAACTTGTATTGTAAATTGCACTTGGGATTATAAACAAGTGTTACGAAAGAATGCATTGTAGTAAAAGTACAATGAATTCTAAGTAGCAAAAGTACTAATTTATAGGTAATTTTTGTAATAAAATACATTTCATTTACATTCTTTTCCACAAAAGTCTAATCTTAAAATAAATTAGGTCATAAAGTTAATGCCGTATAATTATGTGTCTACTTTATGGCCCGATAATTTCTTCGGCAAATAAAACAAATGAAAATAAAGGTTGCCGTGTGAAAATAAAACGTGTTGCTTTTGGCGATAAAGCAGAAAGTTGTTTTTCAGCGTGACCAGCAGTAAAACCTATGCCATCATGAAAATTTTGATAATAAATTCTTTCAAAGAGATTTAAAAATATGTAATTATTCATTTCACTATCGATTGTTGAGCGATGGGAAATGGTTTATCCTGCTGCAACTTTGCGCCGCTACTTGAACGTTTTCTAAAATCAGTTTTCGCTAAGACATTCTGGGAAATGTTCTCATGTCGCAGAAAATTTTCGCACACTCAATGCAAATTTTTTCTGATTGCCAAGAATAACTTTGTAAGTGTGATAAAGCACAATCAAGAACAAAATATTAAATTTCTAGGCGATATTTTTTACATTGTTTTTACCTCCTCTTGTTTAAATAATCAGATAAAATTGTGAATGGTAAAAGTGGATATTGTTGGACTGGCGAAAACGTGCAATTAAATTTTAATATTTTGAAATGCATTTTAATTGTTTCCCATGTTAAAATAAAGTACGGATTATTCGAAAATATTTTTATTATGTTCATGATGTTATAAATAATGCTTAAAACGTCTTCAACCTCATAAAATATCAATGCTATAAAAAGCAACTGATTGACTAATTCAATTATTCGGCCAATTGATTTTTATTGAAATGATCATTATCTGCCCGAAGCTTTTTATCCATTGTCCAGAATAAAGAAGAATTGAATTTTGGCACCTCCGAGCCATTAATCCGCTTGACCCACAACGTTAACCAGCGTCAGATAAGTGTTCACATTAAAAAAATCTATTGCAAAAAGCGCGCAGAAAAAAAGCCAGCTCCCTAACTAGGTGGAACTATCAGATATACACGCGCCCAAAAAGAAACCCAAATCAATTACATCTGATATATACCCTTCAAAACTATTCCGCTCTCGAGCAAAGAACGCGATTACATACACCAGCGGCGCTCGGAGCCATTCGAAAACATTCGAAAACACAAAAGCGGCAAGCGGCAAGGAGAGTCGGACAGGCTCGGCAACAATGGGGCGCCTGCCGGAGAGTTCCGTTTACTTAATCCTAATTTTCGGCTCACGCGCGCTGTTGTAACCGCCGCCGCCGCCTAAGCCGGCCTGGAGGAGGGCGCTCGTGACGTCAGAGCCGGGAAGAGGAAAGAGCCCCGCGCACCGTCGGGGTCGCCGCCGCCGGCGGCGGCGTTGCATTACCGGCGGAATGTCCGGCATCGTTATACGCCGCGAGCACGACGCGATATTCCGAGCCGTGACGCGAGCCCGCAGACGCGGAAGTCGACTCGTAATCTCGCTCTCTTTCCGAGTCCCTCTGTATCGATGAATCACGCGTGTTTTTGCACGCGGCGATCCGGGAGGGCGAAAAATCGAAGCGAGAGCCCCATTGTGGCGGCTTCGAGGCTCGCGAGCCCGGCATTGTGGAGAACGTCGATCTTATCGGCGCAGCTTCAGGAAGAGCGGGGAGAGCGCGCGTTTCTTAATATGAACCGACTTTTTATTGTTTCGTTGCTTTGGTAAAAGGCGAATCGGGGAGTTGCTCGCAGTTTCATTATCACCTTCTTTTGGCTCCGCTGTTGAGATTCCTTGGTGAAACGAGCCCGTTCTATTGTATTTGTTGCGGCGGAGGAATTTTTTTTCGTCGGTATTAAATTAAATTAATTTCATTGCGAGGCCTCAGGACAAGAGTTGTTTATGCAGAGGATACGCTTTATCTTTCAGGAAGTTACGAATATTTTTATATGCGACTCCTTACATTCTTCAAGGACTGCACAGCTGATACTTTTAGTTATTATTTAAATAGAATCATTTGAGCTATTAAATTGAAATACGGCTCAATCTCGTAAAACAATGCAGATTTTTTTTTCGAAACTATTTATCAGTGTAGATAATTATCTAGTTTTGGAATTGGCATATATTTTTTTAGGTAATGATCAGTCATCAAACATTTGGGAAAGAGTAACCACGTAAGATTAATGATTTTAAAATTGAAATATGTTTTGTTAGACAGTTATAAATGGATCATAACGTTAAATGACCTTTGTCCATGTAATTTACCCTAAAAAATCAGAACGGCAGACTGCGCTAAAAAAAAACAATTTATATCAATAAATATTGGTCTTTCTGCCAATCATCAGCTTTCTACAGAACTCCATTACACGAATGACTTAATTCCCCGCACGACATCCGCCTGAGCCGAGGAAAATTTCAGGCACATGCGAAAGCGCGAACCAAAGTCCGAAATTCCAAAGTGCAGCAAACTACATCTCGTTACTTTCCTCGCGGCTCGTCGACTCCGCCGAAAAAAGCCGCGAGTGCCGCGCCGCCGAAAAAAAGGCGAAAATTCAAATAAGCCCGCGCCGTTAAAGACACCCACACGGCGGCGGGCGTGCTCTCGTGCGCACGTGCGCCTGCGCGCTAGGCGAATAAAGCAATCGGAGTAACGGCCTTCGCGGAAGGCATTGAATTCCATTTGCGCGGCGGGCAGCTGCGCTCAGCTTTCTTCACCTTCGCGCGGCGCAGTTAAATCATCGTATAACTGAATCATCGTTATCGGCCCGAGAGATGAAGCCGAGAAGTATGCACGGACGAGCAGCGGCGCGGCGATTCCAACAGGCGCGCGCGAACTTTCCCCGCGCGCGCGCGCCGAGCGACGTGAAGCCGATTTTCTAACCGTTATTATGCGCGCCTCGAGCGCCCCGAGAGAAAGAGAGAGCGATATTACGAATTATAAAACACTTTGGAAGCCGGCTTTATGACACCTCGGCCTCTGGATAAAATGTAAATGTTCGCGCCTCCAAGGTGCATCGAACCCTGGTTCTGGGATATTCTGCACTTCGGGGAAGAGATTTTACCCGCGGCTTGATTTATCGGGGATCCGTTTTGAGGCGGTAAACGCTCGGATTCATTATTTACAGGGGTTCGTCCAGCGCCTTTCGGGTGCCCGGATCGGCTTGAGAACGGAATGGGAAAATCTGTATTCGAGGCGTTTTGCGAAATTGGACGGGAAGGATGTTGATGTTGTGAATTATACCCGGTTTAATTTTATTAGAGGGAATTTCTCACAAAACGCGAACGAGCTCCATTTATTTCGCGGCAATAAAAAAAATGAATGAAAAAAAAATAATAATAGCTCGCCCGAAGATTTCGTAATAATTTGACTATAAAACAAAAGATTTCGTGCAACTCGCGCATAAGTGTGTAAAATTATGAACGAGATTACAAACTATTAATAACTGATACTTAAGTCCCACAAACGATAGTTTATAATTTTTTTTCTAAATTCGATACGATCATCATAATGTAGATACTGCGTCAGATCATGTTATAATAACCCAAGCAAGGTCGTAAGAATAAACTTCCGTTGCATAAGTTGTTAATAATGGTATTTATTTCATAAAATTACGGGTAAATAACGTCATATTAGTTCCTTTTATTATATTCTCGTCGAAACCGAGGTAAAAGCCAGAGCTTTGCATTCTTTTGTTTCATTCGTCTTGAAAGGTAGCTTATTGGAATTCCAGAAATCTCTTACGATAATTACACATCTTTAATCGCACTTGCACGATCAAAGGTTAAACGCAAATTATAGTTTTGATAGTACTCACTATTGCTACTTGGTCAAGGTCACCCTTGAGTACTTAAAGCAGCGCTGCTTACTAATTTACACCCGAACCATTAGTCATATTTTGTCAAGTCACGAAATCTTGATAAAAATCTAGGCCAACAAAGAGAAGACCCAGACCGGGCTCGTAATCCTAACTTAAACGCGCTTTTGTCTGGCGCGACATGTATATAATTACGTTACACTTACTTCTCGTGGTGGCATTTTTAAAAGCGGCCTTATCGTTGGCACAGCCCTGCACAAAAACCTTCCGCCAATAATAATTTCGAAGCCGGGAAAATTTCGCAAGCCCATTATCCGTATAAGCTCGATTTTTTCACCCGAAACATAATCACCATCGACTGGAAAGAAAAATCAATTTCCCGGCTTGCGTCGGAGAGAGAAAAAGCGAAGAATACATAAACCATCGGAAATTGCAGGCGTTTAGTCATAAAGCGCGACGCGGCGCGGTTTTTTTCTCTCTCTGTCTGTCTCTCTCTCTCTTCTGGCTAACGGCTTAATTACGCGGCGCCGTGTCGTTACGCGCAGCATCATCATCGCGCGTGCCTTCCACCCATTCACGGCGCGTCTTCATTGACGACGAGTCGCCGGCAGGCAACAGCTGACGACCGCGGAGCGTAGATCGCAATTATCTTTGTTGTTATTGCCGCGTAACGCGATCTACGCGAGATGAGTCGCAATTTTCAATTTTTTACGCCGCCTCTTACGAATGATGATCCCTCGAGTGCGTTTAATGGATTTCACGTACGACATTCAATTATACGAGCCGAGCGAGGGCGAAAGTCACTTTTTCCCGGTGCTCGTAAAAAGCGCGAGAGGGAAAAATGTGTCTTTTAACGTTTAAGGAGGAATCTTTGTTATTAGATTTATTAATGAAAAATCGCGTTTTCACTCGGCTGGATAAAAATCGGATTTCTCCTGACTTGAAGCAAAAAGTGCGAGGTAGCTTTTTCGCTTGATTATATATATTTTACGAAATCATTTCATTTTTACGCTATACAATATTAAGAAATATGACGTGGAAGAAGTTGCTGGAAATATGCGTGCCGTTAAACGAGAACGAAAGCACGCTATAGTCTTTTCAATAGATACTTCATTTTATTCACATGAGTCTGATTTTGCTTATGTAGGAACAAAAAATTTAGCTCTTTATCTAAATAACGTAAATATTAAAATGCTGTTATTCAATACTGTTACACTTTCATTCGGCTTATGTTTATGATTACGAAACGTAATAAAAGTTTTTGCACGTTTGATTGACGCAACATATTCTTAATAAAACCAAGTGCTTCGCTTTATTTCTTACCAATTATTTACTTATATATGAATCACTTTATCGGGCAAAAACTAAGGTTCAATAAAACCATTTATTCAAATGATTTCTTCACAAAAAAAAAAATCGATATTATTACGTATCTGTCAGTCCCGACTGCAATATGTATAAACTCAGTGCACAAAAAAGCTCTATCATTCGTGATCGATTCCCGCGTCCAGCATCGTCCTTCGCGGTAAAATCCGAGCTCTCGCCGCGTTTCACACGGAGCCTTTTAACCCAGTGAACTTTTTTCCCCGTTCCGCGAAATTATCCATAAAAATCGTAACGCTTTCCCGCTCACCCGGCACAAGAACTCGCTAATTAGCATCGGCAATGATTTTAATATCGGTTGCCTCTTCGCTCGTTGCAGCAGCACGGAGCAGTTGCACGCGCGATTCTTCTCACGGCCTCCGTCGGGTTGACGGTTGGCCAACGCGCATCCGCCTCTGGGTCTCGCGTGCGTGCAGTGCCGCCGCGCATATCCCTCGCGGCGTGCGTACACGCGAATTTGAATTACAATTACGCATACCGAAATTTTTCGCCCCGCACGCATAATCCTCCGCGCGCGCGGCGTGTGCCAATGTTCGCGCGGGAGTCCGCCGCCGCCGCCGCGGTCATTTGAATAATTGAATACGAAAGCGCGCGACTGTCTGCAAAAGCGGTAACCACCGGCTGAACTCGCGGATTTTTACGAGGAGCGAGGGTGTTTCGGGTTGCGTAATACGGCCGGTAACGTCGATTAGAGGTTGCGACCGAGATATTTATTGGATTTATTGCAGCTGCGACGGTTTTCATCTATTCTTTTTTCGGGGTTCCGGACAAAAAAGGATTGTAATTTGGAAGAATATTGACATTCCTTCCTGATAACAGGGTAAAAAGTTGATGTGGTTTGTCTGCGCGGACTTGGAATGTATCTACTTACGAGCCGAAAGTCTTACCTTATGAAATATCTAATAGAGTGCTGCTTTTTTAAAATTCTTTATGTACGCAAGCCCCGAAGCAAGAAAATTTAAGTGCAATTTATTATTGTAATGGAAATTAATTTGTTTTAAATATTTAATTGTACTATTGATATTTAGTGCATAAATTTTACTTATAAAGTCTTATGTAGTTTCATTATCAGATATTTTTATATGCGTTTTGCGTTAAATTAATAGCAAGTTTTCGAATTAATTGTTTTTTTCCATGTCTAAAATAAGTATCTGATTGAACGTAGGAGAATCGATTAAAATCTGGAGTTTTAATAAATGCGGTTCTCATTAGTTCTTAAAAGTATTTTTTTTTGCGTTTTCTACACTGCCGCAATAAATAAACGAAGATAATTAAAGAAACATTGATACAAATAATATTTCCTCTACGAAAAATTGCTAGTCATAATTTTAAATTTTAGCTTCTTAAGGCAGCATTTAGAAAGTATAAAATCAATATTTTAGTTAAGAACTGCTACAGTTAATTTCACCCGTGATAAATTAGCCTCATTCAGCTCTAAATTCACGAAAACATTTCTTAATTCAATCCCTTTGTCCCGAAGCAAACTCTCCAACAATCAAGCCGAATCCCTCCAACGCGCCAGAAAGAAAGCCCCGACTAATGACCCGAGCAGCGGACTGTCACCAACTCGACGCAACACTCCGTCAAGGAAATAAATCAGGACGGCAGACGAGAGCCTTGCCCAAGCCACAATATGGCTACGCGTCGCTCGACCAACATATCCTGCCCCGCGAAAAAGGCCAGGGTTTAGCAATGCCGCGCGATATTTGGCAGTGGCCGCCTCGCCGATATCGAAAGCGAGAGTATAAGTAAGCGTAAGTAGGTATACGTACGCTGCGAGCGATCTCTTTTACTTTTACTCGGAGGAAATCGCCGCCGCCGGTGGAGGGAGAGAGAGACAGAGAGAGAGAGAGAGAGAGAGAGAGAGAGAGAGAGAGAGAGAGAGAGAGAGACCGGGAAACCCGAAATTACCGGCAGGGATCGTTGAACGTGAAATTAGAGGCTCTCTCGATCGTCGGTGTATACGTACGTACAGGAGGTATTCCGTGTCGGATCGCTCTTTAAAATCGCTAATAGTTTGCGTAATGTAAGTGGATAAGGATGCGCTCGGGGAAAACTTTTCTTAGGAGTGCATTATATGGATTCTTCTGGCTGCCTTTTCCGATTGGAATCGGTTAGAATTTATTTTCGAAAAGGCATAAATGTAAATGGAGGAAGCGGCTTCGGTACAATAGAATAATAAAACCTTTGAAATTCGATGGATATTAGTTGGCATTTTTTTCCTAAAAGAGGATTTTGCCGATTCTCCCAACGAACCGATTGTGTAAGTGCGCAATTTATATTGCTTTTAAAAATGAGAGACGATAATTGTGACGTTTATTTTGAAAAATTGTGATTGAACGATTGATTCGTCGTTTGAACAGCCTCGCCTTTTATTTTCTTCAAAACGAAACTCTTATTTTCCTAAGGCAATACAGCCCGCGGAGTAACTGAAAAATGATTTATCTTCGACCTCTAATCGCTCCCGAACAACCAAGCCCAGCCACCTTAAATAATTTTTCCCACTTTTTCCATCAGCCAGTCGCAGTTTACCGACTTCCAGGCAGTTTTAACTTCTGAAACGGCCGTTCCGACACAGAATGCCTCGTCGATATACAGATATAGGGGTCGCGTAGGCGAGGGAACGCAGTATGCAGACGCGATGACTCAAAGAGCACGTTCTCCCCGCGCAGTTTTCGTTCCCGCGGCATTTTTTCTCCTGCCGTTATTACTTCCTTCGGCGGCGCTGTAAATTTTTGCACGCCTGAATTCATTCGCCCGACGATCGACGTGTGTCTTTCCCGATTTCACGCCGACAATGACGGCTTCGCGGCTGGTGCCGCGTCTTATTTACGGCGGGAAATCGATGAATTGGCGGCGTTTCCTTGAAAATTGCGAGTGATGTCACGCGGGCTGAATTAAATGTGCCCGACGAGGAGAAAACTAGAAATATTGTTTCGCTCTTTCACTTTCACCGCAAGGCCTTTTCAAAATGTGGAGCTCATTGAACGTTCGTATGGGTTATTTGAATAGCCCGGGTTTTACAGCTCATTACACTGAGAGAAAAAAAGGAGTAAAAATTACTATTCTGTATCGTAACTTGAGATATGAGAAGAAAAAAAAGGATTT
>JAWWEM010000027.1:12015950-12058176 GCA_035582935.1 Ormyrus thymus
ATCGTTTTTTTTCTTCTCATATCTCAAGTTACGATACAGAATAGTAATTTTTACTCCTTTTTTTCTCTCAGTGTATAGCGCGGAGCCAAATTATAAAATCGGATTCATCAAAATCTAAGCCGAGAAACTGTAATTAAGATCGGCTAGATAATCTGCAGTGCAGCTGAATAAAAAGTAGTCTCAATAAAATCCAATTTAAAGATTAATTGTTCGCTCGAGATTTTCGTCTGCTTAAATTCCATTATTTTCCCTTTTTGAAGCCGAGTCTGCTGTTTAGCATTAATCAGAATTTCTAAAAAATCCCATTCTGTTTCCAAATCTTAAAATGTTAACATTTATAAATCTGAAAATAAAACAAGTTAATCGAAATAAATCAAAGATCGTTAAACAGCGCGAGAAAATGTTGAAAACCTCGCCTTAACGGCGCGCCGTTAAAAAGAAAATGATCAACAATACAGCCAGAGCAACAAATTCTAAAACCGTCTTTAAAGAAAAAAAAAGCACCGAATAAAATATCGCCTGTAACCTCCTGACAGAATAATTCAATACCGCGTCGGCCTGCGACCTACGCTACGGTTACCAACGACCTTGGACCTGCACAGCCAACACTTCCCAGCTCCGTACCGTCGAAAAAGCCCCGAAAGAAAGCGAGTCGGATGTCGCCCTCGAGAGGAATGTGGAGCACTCTCGCGCCCGGCGAGTAAAAGTGTCAAGTTCTCCGGCGGCGAAAGAAAATTCGGCACGGTCCCTCTTTCTCGGCTCGGTTCCGTCGCGGGAGAAAGACACAGGAGCGAGCGGCGAAGCGGCGGCGTCGGCTCGCCTCCTCCAGCAGCGCGCGCGAGAGCGCGAGAAGGAAAAGAAAGCCCCCACTATTGGCAAAAGCGTGTCGTATAGGTTATAAAGGACCGTGGCGGCTTCTATCCGGCTGCACTCGCTCAGTGAAACTCACGGAGGATCGTTCTTCAACGTCGGCTCGAGCCGCACACACGCACAACTTGACGTTGACCGCTGGCTGCCGCCCCCCCCACCCGCCGCCACCCCTCCCGTCCCACCGCCGCCACCCGCGCCGACTACGCCGCTCTCTTGTGCTTTTTTTTGTTCTGTTCCGAGTTCTCTTCTGACTTCTGTCGAGGCGACAAGCACGACACCGAGGCGCACGCACACATACCATGAGGATCGTTCTGCTGGTACGTCCAACTTTCAGTATATTTATTTCTCTAGAGTTTTCAAAGAGGGTGGCAGAGGACGCGACGCGACTTAGACGTGATATCGGACGCCCGAGCAGTAGTGCAGAGGTGGTGAAATTAATTAATCCACGCGCGGTGCTTTCTAGAAATCGACGCGCGGCTTATGAATATTGAGACCGAGTGTCGGGCCGCGGTTACATGCGTTTCAAGAGTTAAATATACTAAACATCTGATTTACGTCGCCGAGAGTCAATTGGCGCACCGCTGAATTTCGCCCGAGGCTCGGCCGAGATTTTAATTGGCTTCCGAGTGCCTCGGATGATCCCCCGGCCGTCTTTTACGTAGACGAGCCATTAGTCTCTCCCGGTCGCATAATGCAACGTAGGGACTTTGGAACAAAAAGCCCACGATTACGTGCGCGCGGCAACGACGCGCATGTGCACGGTGCACCTTGCGGGAGCGCGCATCGTCGATCTCCTACTTTCACGCGAATTCTCGAGTCTTTTTACAATGCCCCGGGAGAAGTTCGCTCCTGTGCGCGCGCGCTGCTCGTCTCTCCCTTTTTTTTCTCTCTCTCTCCTTTATCTATCGGGGCCTCCGTCTGCTCCGCGCGCGTGTGCTCTCGCGTGCCTGGCTCTCTGCTCTTGTTCTTGCGCCGGGACGTATACGTATTTTACATTTAGCCACTTACGTGCGCGCCGACGCTTACGCAAACTATCGCCCTTGCGAAATATCAGCCGACGACCGAGAGCTGATTTTTCTGCGCCCAGCGCTCCCTCATAATTGCGGGCTTTTGAAGGATCTGAATTTTGAGAGGGTTTCGAGTGGGTTCCTATGGGGATTCGCGCTGCTTATTAACCTGTAAGAGGAGGGATCGACTGGACAGGAGGATTTTAGAGAGAATGGCGACTGGATTTCTGCACTAATTTTATAATGAGAATTAGAACCGCAATGTTTAAGGTGCAACGTCTTTGTTACGTATGATTTGCACATAAAGGCTTAATATATATTTGGCTGTAAAAAATATTTGCTTAGAATCATTGCAATTACTTGCTTGACCACGTATACACTTGACCTCCTTTCAAAAAGCATTTGATGATTTTCACGGGACAAAAAACAGTATAAATAATGGTTTAATTATTAATAAAATTAAAAAAAGAAACTATACGCACGAGAGTAAAAGTATATAAAATATTAATAAAGTCATTTCGCCTCAAAGTACACACAGATTATCCACTTTTTTTATTCAACGTCCATTTATTTTAATACTCGAGAATTTCACATTTTCTAATGAAAAATACGCAGCGGCAGCAAGTGATTTACTCTTTCAAAAACAACGAAAGTCTCTTAACGAACTCTGCATGCGGCCATCCTTCTGGCTTTAATGCGGGTTACGCCGGGAAATTAGCATGCGAGGATGAGCCTGGCAATGATCCATTAAGCTCCGAGAAGCCAAGATTTTCGCCGTCGCCGTCAGCTTTTTCGCTATAAAGCGGGCATAATAGCCGCGGGCGAATTACTCGCGTTTATCTCGGACATGAGCGCCGCGAGTCGCGGTTGCAGGTTCAGTGAAAACCAGCCAGCTTATACGCGAGGGGAATCGCGGGAAAAGTCGCGCTCGGCTCTTCAATTCCGCGGCCGTCCGATTTGTCAACGTCTTGGCTTACGTTCGATTAGTATGCGGCGGATTAAAGCCGCGCGTGTGTCCAGACTTTTTTTTATTCTTTATTTTGACATCGACCTTGAGTGAGTAGCCTGTAAAAGGCTTCGGTCGATCGACTTATTAAGCCGTCGAATTTTTATTTGTGGCCAGGGAAAGCTTTCCAATCGCAGCCCGGCGGAAAATTAAAAGCAGACGCGCATCAAATAAATCATCTAGATTTCGAAACATCGAATCGATATTTGCATCTACGTTTTCTAAACCCCGTGTGATTGTTTTATTGTTTAGCATTCAATTAACAGCTGCTATCGATATTTCGAAAGAATTTCCATTCCATCATTCTTCGATTGTCTGAACAGCTCCGACTTTTTCCACTCGCCAGGCCGATAACAGATCTGAATAAAATGCGCACATTCCGTATCCTTCGGAGCTCCGTAATAACGCTAATTAAATCCCAATCTAACCGACTCTCCGGCATTCAAAAAGCAGCCCGCAGCCGTAAAAAAGCTCCTCCTCTAAAATACAATTAACCATAATAGCGCCGAGGCGACACTCTCTCGGGAAGATTGACGCTCGCTACACCCTAATTAGCCATTCTTCGCGTGCATTATCGCGGGCTTATATAATCGATTAAGCAGGGGCGAGATTATTGCTCAATCCTTCATTCTTCGCGGGTAAAAGTGTTCACGTGGCCGCGCTCGCGCGCGTAATTCTCTCGTATGGGACCCGCGCCGGATGTCTTGCGGAGTCGCACACAGCCTTTCGCAAGCAAACTAGTCTTCTTCCCTTCCGACGACGCGCGGCTTTCGTCAGCGGCACGAAATTCGAGGCGCGAGCCCGACCGAGTACACGAAACGCCGTTATTGTGCGCAGGCCGTTTGACGACAGGGGGGGAGGGACGTTGGGATCTCGATCGGTTATCTGTGCGCTCCATTGTTGATTTCTTGATCAATCGCTTTCTTTCGGCGGACGCGACGTCGCGGATTAGATTTTTCGAGCCTCGAATCGGACTCGAGCGCGTTTGGATTGCGTGTTGGAGCGGTATGAAAGATTCATTTTGATGAATTATTCAGAGCTCAGGCGCTGGGAAAACTACGGGTTTTCACCCGAGCCTTTTTTTTTTTTGTTTCGCGAGTCGGCTCGGTGTCGGAGAACTGCGAGTGTGTAAACTGCGAGTGGAAATCACTGTTTCGCGCGGTTTATACGCGCGGCGTAACTTGAACTTTGAATTATTGTCTTCATTTGTTTCTTTGATTTACGGTGCTTTGAGATTTAGCACTGTTTATTGTATGCCGAATTGAATAAAACAATTTCGTAACTCGTGCAAAGTACGATTAAAGAAAACTTTTGCGATGACTGTCGTTAAAATCAATTAGCTACTCTGTCTACATTTAGAAACGTTTATTTATATAAAATATTAAATATGCACAACTCGTTTAACATTCAAATAAATAATATTCGTATTTTTAGCTCACCGCTAAGTGATTTATATTTATTTCATTAATTTTATTTAAATATTCTTGTGCATAATTTTAAGGAATTGCCTAACAAAACCTTATTCGGGCATAAATTTCAGAACTTCAATGTGCTTTAGCTTAGGCGTAAATAAAAAATGTAACTGTTCGCCGTCTGAAAATTACGTCCCAATTATGTGCATCACAATATTTGTCAACATTAAAACTGGTTTCAAAGTCCATAAACGGTATTCCCGACTCGTCGCTTCTTATACTTATACGAAAACAATCCATAATCCTTACTCCTGATAATTAACCCAGAATCAGCTTCTCCGCATAAATTCATCCGCAAGAAGAGTCGTAAAAATAAACCTGCCGGCGATCCGTACAATTACGAAGAACCTGATCGCTCACGTCACGAAAAAAAGAAAAAAAAAACTGACGAACCCAGATTGCATCAAAACGTCAACACACCGAGACGTCACAACACGTCCTCGCTCTCTTGTCCACCAATGGGTGACTATTCGCCCATTGTTATTCCCGAGCCATCAGTCAAAACGAAGCCACGCGTGGAAAGTCAGAACGCGTTAAGAGGCACCGCTCGCATTTCTTCCTTCGAGAGAGCCGTATAATACGTGACCGCGGCCGCGACTCGTTGCATAATCCGCTCCTGCGACCCACTTCTAAATCTATAATTTTCTCCCCCGACTCGGCGTCCGGTGCTCCTCCGACGTTTGGAAGTAGCCCGGGCTGCCGAACGATGACGAAAAGCGGCGCGCGCGACGAGGCGAAATCGAAAGGGGGGAAAAAAAAAAAAGAAAATAAAAGCTCGTCGTCGCCGCACCGGCTGATTCATTAATTATGTATTCGGCGTGCGGATAGAAAGCGCTACCCGACGTTATGACGCGAATTAATTCGCGCGTTAATTGCAAAAGACTCTCGCTGGAATTCCGCCGCTCGCCGCCGAGGAAGTGCGGCGGCGCGGCTTGGCGTTTTCTTTTGGAAGGAAGATTTGCGCTTCCGATTACTTCGAGGAAGTCGCTGCTCTGAAATTTATGCACTCGGTTTAAATTGAATTTTTACCAGATCGGACGCGCTCGTCTTCTTCCTTTCCCCCCCTCCCTCCCCGAGTTAGCACTTCGGTCGATGTATTCGCGTGATGCGCGAGTTTTAAATATGCGCACTGATTTCGAAAGTCGGGGAAGCGCGAGGTGTGAGAATTATATGGTGCACGCGGGTTATTTAACTGAAAAAATAGGAATTGAATTTAAATTCAGTGCAAGATTATGGTATTGTGCGGTAATTTGAATTTTCTTTATTTACCGGGAAAATAGATATATAGCTTTGATTAAAATGGGAAAGGGAATCTTGCGTTATTTATTGAAATATTGTAACTTTATTTGCGAAGAATAAAAGTAATCTGAATAAGCAAGAGGCAGCTATATAGATTTCATTCGAATTAAAAATATTATGCAAACGCGCGATTCACACAGGCATTTAAATATATAGCGTGTGAACATTCCGAGCAATGCTACACTTTCAGGCTTCGTCATTGAATTAAAAATGTCAATTACAGTACAGTCAGTGCTTTACATAACTGACTCGCACTTAAATGTTAGTTAGCTGATTCATATTATTATCCGATTAATCCGCAATTACGGCGTCGCGTAAATACTGTAATTATTTGTTAATAATATTTCGCTCCGAGAAAAAGAGGAGCTGCTCCGAGAGAGAGAGAGAGAGAGAGAGAAAAAAGCGCGCAGTCTAATCCTCATGCGAATTTGGTCTTTACTTTCCTTCCTTATAACCGTATCATGACTAACCATTCTAACGGTATCGTTACCTGTCAGTGTGTACGGCGTGCCCCCTCATAACCAATAATATTAAAATCAATAAGTTACCTAATTTTAGAAAGTTTCGCAGGCTAATCGCGACACTTCATCTGAAATTCGACAGGATTTCGTTTTATCGGCTTTCCGCGCCGAATCGAAAAAAAAAATCGGCTTTCCATCGACGCTTACATACTTTCTACACCCAAGAAAACGTCCTGCGACGTCCAAAGAATCCTTCTACTGACGCATTATCTCCCCTAGATCCGTATCGATCTCCAGTTAAATTAGATCCATATTTTTATTCCCAGGCGACATTTGAGAAACACCGGTTTCACCGGCGGCTCTCGGCTCTCGGTATTATCCGTCGATCGATCGAGAAATTGACGCTGACCATTGGCTCGTTATACGGGAGCCGCGTTCACTGTCACTTTCTTTCTTACTCGGAGCTGCACGGCTCAGGAAAGCGTCACGATGATTAATGCTACTCAAACGGCCGCGAAGTGACGACAAAAAGCCAACAGCTGTCGCATCGATGATCGCGTCGCTTTTATTAATCGAGACTGGCTTCCTTTTTGCGCGGATGGAAATGGAACCTCGATGATTCGTCTCTGCTGAATAGGCTGTTCGGGCGACTTCTTTTTCGAGGTCGACGCTCCGCAAATTGTGTCTGGGCCGAGGAAGAAAAATCGCCTCGGGATCGATTAGGCCAAATCATGGTGACTCATCCAAATCTAATTACGTTTGGGTACGATTAACTTTTGCCGCATAATAACCTGATTTTGCGTGATTTTGGCTTTATGAATAAATTGTCTTAAACGCATTTTAGATGAAATTACGTCGCGCAAGAGAAGTTGAGATAAAAACTGAGGAAGAAGCTTTAGGGAAAGTAAAATATTTGCATTATTTTGCGACGCGATTTTTCGATCAAGACCTGCATTTCAAAAATGTTAATTTAAAAGAGTCGCATACATCTTGTCTCGAAAAATTTCCGAAGATTCCGAAAATGAATGCATTTTTAAGAGACGAAATTAAAATGTAAAAGTAAACGTTGCTTCAAGATGCATCACCGCTCGTGTTTAAATTTACAATTTCAAAGGCAAAGGTCCACGCATTTCTCTCTTAATTGAGAAAGGTAGTGCCATAACGTCAATTTCCCCACTAATCTATCGGTTAAGAACTTATCAATTTCTAAGAAAATGACTTAATAAAAAGCTCTACATTAAATCGCTTATGTAAGATATCCACCGTACACGACTCTTTTCCTAACTCTTCCATTAACTTTTATGTGTTTATTTCTGCCTTCAATCACTCCTAATTCTATTACGCTTCCATTTTGTCGGACATAACCGCAGCAGAAATTCACTCGGTTCAATTGACCAACAACAATAATCAAGCAGCCCTCTCCTCGGGAGAAAAAAAACCGCGAGAGCAAATAGAAAAATGCCTCGTCTCTCCGCTCCGGAAAAATGAGCGAAAAGCGGCAGAAAGAAAACGGCACGTACCTCTCCGGTTATACCTTTGGGATTGCGAAAGCGAGGCTAATACACATAATAGAGGTGAGAGAGCGCACTTTCTTCGACTCGGCTATGGGTTCTCGACCTGCTCGCTCCTCGTCTCTCTCTCTCTCTCTCTTTTTCTCTCTGCCTCGGCGAATGTCACGATCGGCGCGGCGGCGGTAATCGACGCGGAAAATTGATGCGCCGCCGCTGCTGCTGCCGCTGCTGAGCGGGGATTGGAATAAGGTGATACACAGCGCAGCGCGATGTTGTACACGTTTTAATTGGTCACAAGTATGGGACTGCGCTGGTTAATGAGATGTTCCTTGCTTTTCCTAGTTGATGATTTTGTTCCCCCTTCGTCGGGGAGCGGGATTCTCTAAGCTACGTACCCGAGCCACGGGTGAATCGTAATTATTGGTTCGGGAGGCATCGTTTATCTTATTTCATAATGTAAATATTGCGTAAGTCGGCGCATCAACGGGGAAAACGCGGGAAGAGAAGGATCGGGACGCTCTGCGCGAAAACGTATTTTCTCCGAGTGCCGTTATTGAATTTAATTCTGTCGTTTTATACTCGTCGACAACATTGTACAATTGCGAGATTGACTTAATTTTCTTTCTGAAAAATAGATTCTAGAAATTCAGAAAGTGTATCGCTTAAAAAATATAGAAACTAACTTTTTGCATGACTCTCAACTTTTTAAACATAGTAATGTAGGAGGTCGGAGGAAGCCTAGGCATTCGTCTCAGGGTTGTCCACCAAGACTCGTCAGTGGGGCTGACGATGGACAACCCTTGCCCCAGAAGCCATGAGTACCCTCTGAGCCCGGATACCTATACCCAGTTGCCTCGACTGGTCTGCTAGCGAGCGCGACAAATCCGGCGCTACGCCATCTAGCGACCAGTCGGGCGGGTACCCAAAGGCGCCCAGGCTCTTCC
The DNA here is from genome assembly GCA_035582935.1 of Ormyrus thymus. Taxonomy (NCBI): domain Eukaryota; kingdom Metazoa; phylum Arthropoda; class Insecta; order Hymenoptera; family Ormyridae; genus Ormyrus; species Ormyrus thymus. The sequence goes on from JAWWEM010000027.1 coordinate 12,024,521, forward strand.
TACTCCCCAAGGTCTTCCTTCAACTCTCCCACCATAAATTGCCTACAGTAAACTATAATTTTTTAAAAATTTTACATAACTCTCTATACCGTAATAATAATAGGACACAGAAATTTCACCGATAACCGACAGTATAACAGACAATAAAATTAAGATATAAATTACTATACAAAGCAATATTCACAAGCAAACATAATGTTTACTTTTCATTCGATTCAACTGTGGCAGCTGTGGGATAAATTCATGAATGAATCGATTTCCTCCCAACAACCATATTCGATTCGCCGTCCCGCAAACAAAAAAAATAACAGCGCGCACGCGCGCTCATAAAAGCCACCTCCTCATTTTCGTAACTCGCCGCGAGGGCAGCAGCAAAAAAAAAAACAGTTTGATATTGACATTTCATAACGCGTACGTATATCCCCCGTCGATGAATCACGTCCGAATCAATGCCCTTTTAACGAATAATAGAGACTTAATTAACCGCGCGGCGGTTGAAAAATATTATTCGCGGACTCGCGGCGCATTGTGTCCGAGCTCCGGTTTTAATTGGTTCTAATCTGCGATGCGATCGGGACACGTGGACGCATAAACTGTATTATCTGGTATGAAAGCGCGAGCCTCTTGTATGTCGCAAGTATATGCAGGTAGAATGGACGGGCTGTCGAATTTCACGGCGAGTTAGTGAAATTATCCGCTCGCAGTGCTGATTAGGACCGTGAATAATCGCTTTCGACTATTTTCGTATGACAGGCGGGAAAAAATGACGGCGAAGGAAGTGTATACTCGATTCATTCCTTCGAGCACTAAAATATTTAAATGGCTAATTAGCCGAGTTAATTTATACTGGATGCCGGAGTCCGCAATTATTGCTTGATCGTAAGTGCAGAAACTACCCGCATAGCTTTTGCAAAAAAGGCAGAACCTTGCGCAATGTTTATTTATCCTCCACGGAAGTACGAAACGAGCCGGGCTGAACAAAGAAAACGGGAGTGTTTGCTTTTTTACGCCATAAAATCCCGTGCTCCCCTTTCGTCGAAACGCAAAGTCAAGTTTGAGTCATCATCGTAATCTTTCCCAGAAATCCGATTCCAAACGGTTTCACAAAGCAGCGCCAGGCCAATCTTCGCAAAATATCCCCAGATCAATCCCCGGAGCCGAAATCAGCCGCAGCAGCCGTCAAAGCTACAAAAATTTCGAAACAGAGAGAGAGAGAGCCCCACATATAAATCCGATCGAATCTCTCGCCCCGTATGTTCGACTGGCAATCTCCCGAATCATCTCTCGATTATACAATTAGCGTCCGCGCGATGTTTTCTACCCGAGAGAGATCCTCGACGTGCGATATGCGAAAGAGTGAGAGAGAGCGAGAGAGAGAGAGAAGAAAGAGAGAGAGATGACCGGTGGGCTGGCCGGTGATGCCGAAAGAAAGAACTATTGCGTTCAAGGACGCCGCGGCACAATGCCGTAATATTACATCCGGCAAAAAGAGCCGGGGGCTATGTGCTCGCCGTCCGCTCACCGATAGTCTCCGCTCTCGATGGGCTCGAGAAGCCGAGAGTTAATGGACGTGGAAACGCTTTCCCGAGAGGGGGTGTGGAGCGAGGTTTTTCTGGAGCTTGCGGTCATTTGCCGGCTGGGGTTTTAAAGACCGCTGCTGCGCGTTTGGCGCAAAAACGAGACGTCTTATTGTTATTTCAGAGCGCATAATGGTTCGGGGTTTTGTCTGATATGGGAAGGCTTTTTTTGGATTTGTAATTGCAGATTGCGGCGGTGTCGAAACTCGGTTATCGTTTCCTTGGTTTTAGAAATATGTTTCGTGCTAAAAATATGCTAATGGTCGCAAAAAATTGATTGGCTTTCCGAATGCAGTGCAGTTTATGCACGCGTAAAAAATTGATTTTAAAATTTCGAATGTGATTTAATGTTACTCGGCGATGTAACATTTTGAATTAAAAAACTAGATATGGAAATTTTAGATCTGGTTATTTATCATTTCCGAAGAACTTCTTTTTAAAATAAATGCCCTCTTCGATATCTTGAAATCATATCGATACGGTTATTTGCATACTATTATCGTTACCATATATTATGTCATATGCCTGTCTTAAAAAATCGATCTGTCTTAAAAAATCGATTGCATTATTAAATGTAATTGTATCTGATAATGTGTAGCCTAATTTGCGATTTCAAAATAATAAATTGAAAAGCTTTTATATTTAGATTGGCAATTCTCATTATTGTACTCAATGAAAGGGTCTCATTTTTCAAGATCTAAAACTTCTTTTCTGAGAAGTTCAATTTCGAATTTCGCCTTCTATAATTTTGCGGCCGGACCCCTCAGGAACCAATTCCATCAAATTTTCCGTCTCTCATCCCTGAAATTCTCCTTGTTAGTATAATAGCGAGCAACACATTTCTCGGGCTCGACAAGCCGATTCGTTCTCAATGGTCGTACTGTCTTGTCGCTTATTGGCCTTTGAAAAATCTGGGTTCGGCTCAATTTAGTGCTTGTTTATGGCTTCTTAAGTATCGAATGCAGCTAACACTTTCTTCGAGTGAAACCAGGCTAGTCTAATCTCGCACGCGGAAATGCTTGACCGTAGGAATTTTACGGCATAGTTCTTGCGTCGTTATTTTTATGGTTTTGGCTTATAAAATGTGTTACGGGTAATTTAGGCAAATAATTAATCGCGTAGAAAAATTATAGCCAATTTACAAATGTTTGTGGGAAAAATGTTGGTTCCCTTTATAGAAAACTTCATTAAAGGCGAGAAAGCGATTTGAGAATCAAGAAAATCGCTTTTTTTAACCACACTGCTTTGGGAAGTACCACATACTCGCAACAATAAAAATCTTTTAATTTTCTAAAATAGTAAACGACCCACGATAAATAATTTAGATTTTTACGGCAACGAAGAATTTCGCAAATAAAATAATTCTTTAATTCTATCTCGTTTAATAACGAGCTGCAAGTAATCATCATCGTAACGTACTCACAATAAATAAACATTCATTACCCTCGACTAATATCGAGATTTTAATGAAGGCCTTTGTACGTCGAGTGAACCCCCGCAGACGTACGTAATGTAACCCAATTATAATTTTTCATCACAGAATAATAAAAGTCCCATGCCAATATTCAAATCCCGCGCTCGCAATTCGCTTCATTAAAGTCTCTCCTCTCTCCCAGCAGCATTACAAAACATTCGTCATTAAAAAGCCCGCGAAACTCTCCTGTACACATACTCCCCTTCTCCCAGATGTCACTCAAATTAATAAATCATCGAATTCCGATATATCCTATAGCCTATACTCGGACGGAAAAAAGCCGCAACCTTTGATATCCCCGCACAATGGCAAGCGCCAGCCGACACAATACGCCGCCCCTATTTAACGCCCAGATTACGTTATAGGCTCTGGGAAATCGGCACTCGTATACGATATATATATATACATATATATATATATATACGCCGCGCTCGCGCCTTTATTACACTCGTTGCGTTTTTCCCAGTCTCCGCTCTACGCATCGAGTGGGAGAGAGAGGAAGAGAGGGAGAGGGAGGCGAGGGAGAGAGCGAGTGAGATATATACATGTGTGCGCGAGCAAGTTGCCTCGTGGGTGTTTATAGTGTCGTGTGCCGTGGGAACCGAGAACTATCTCATTGAACGCCGAACCTTCCTATGTACGTAGACTACATAAGCTCAGGCACGTGTGGGTGTACAGTGGCGGGCAAAAGTTTCGCGATTTCCAGGAGGAGAGTTACGAGTGCAAGCGGGAGTCGCACGATGTGCCGTACGAAAGTGTTGGCGCCCTTTTATCCTATGCCTGCCTGTTAAACAAAAGGATAGTTTTCGTTCGATGCACATTGTAATTGCTCTCAAATTTATATCTGAAACCTTAACGATGTTTCCTTTGTTAATAGATATATCATTTAGGGGGAGGAGAGAGAGAGAGAGAAAGAGAGAGAGAGAGAGAGGGAACTTTCTATAGTTGATTTCTACCTTTAATTAGGCTTTTAATTCGGCAATTTTTTATTCCTTTATTTGGAACGGAGTGCAGATAAAGCTGATTTTTGAGAGCAATTTTTTTCCCACTAATCAATATACAACCTAGATCGAATCGATTCGAATTTTTAGCGCTTTCCTCCTTTCGCACAGTTACATCTAATTTTCATGTCTTTGTTTCCTAATTTCAATTTACGATCCCTCCTATCCCATACATATCAATTTGAAACGACCTCCCAACGAACATCTATCTTACGCCTACCCCAAAGATTACATTATCCGAGTGACTTTCAAATCGCTTTGATTTAAGTCCTCGAGTCTTCTCACGCGTCCTATATCCCCGGCGATATCGGTGGTAAGCTCCGCGCGATAACTTTTGCTCGTCACTGTATCGCACAAGTAAGCACAATGCGTCTGATGCCGGCTCGGGCAGCCGCGTGCACATTGATCACAGACCGCGCGCGCAAGTCCTTAATGCGCACCGCGCTCCGCAGCCGTACACAAGACGTCGCCGATCCGCTTGTACGCGATACGTCAGCCGTCTTCCGAGGAAGAGAGGTGTGTCGCCGCGCTACACATTGTGTGTTCGTCCTTACCTTGACGAGTGACGTTCCCTCTCGTGTACTGGAATCGTTCGCGTCTCTGGCCTCTTCTGAGTATCGTGCTAGCTGCTGGAGCGACTTTACCTTTTGTCGCCGATCGAGAGAGTGGGCCGAGATCGTTGTCCGGGGTGTCCGGCGCTTATCGAGGGTAGTTAAATTTTACGAGCACGCGCGGTCGAGGCAATAAATTCCAACGGCGCTCGTGGATTTAATTGGATTTTAATTTGTCGACGACCGCGGGGCACACTCCGCCCTCGGCGGGCTTTGGCGAGAGTTAATTGCTCTCAGTTTTTGCGCTAATTGAATTAGGGTATTGATTCATTGTTTGTTCGATTGGGAACGTTTGAAGGCGTGTTCCAGATATTTATCGTCAAAACGCTGGAGCCTTTTTTTGTTCGAACTTTGTCAAATAGGATACTTCAATATTATAGTTTGAAAAAGAAAACAATAGAAATTGAGTGCATCGAGTGTGCACGTTGCATTACAAACTATATTGCTTCTAAAACGCCATTTAAAAAGGAAAAGAGTGTAATTTTCCGAGGGATAGAATTACGTCTGACCCAACTCGGCTGGTATCTACTTAAACGCAAATAGATACTTATTCTCGTTATCAAATTAGCAATTCCAATTCAATCTTTTTTGGCATACTTCGAAAAACGCTAGGAAAAATAATACCCGCAATAGCGCTTACCCCTAATACATTCACGGCGCCGACGTAATTATTCCCTCCCCAAAAAATGTCTTTGTTTTGAAAAATCACCGCCAAAGCGCCCAGCAGAAGCGGAACTTAAGAGTCCTTCGCATGGAGTCAGCTTAATTTTACGATTTCCAAACTTGTCCGCCCTCGGCCAGAGGCTGAACGCCGGTCCCTGAATAATGCATCCATTATTTGCGAAACGGCGGCGAATAGCTCGAGCCAATTACTCCGAATGGCCTCCTCGAAAAAGGCATACCCCCGTCGCGGTGCAAATTGAGCCGCGAGCATTGCTTTTTAATTATTCGCGCTCTCGATCGGCAGCCCGCTCGTTAGCCCGCCCGCTCCTTTTTTTTTTTCTTCCAGGAAAACTGCAGGCCGCACAAAGCGCGCCGAAACTCTCACTTTCCCGGCACGCGCGGGGAATAATGCGAGGAGCGCGCGTTCGATGCAAGGGACAGGTGGCTATGCAGCCGCCTGCCGATTGGGTTTCTTGAACTCGCTCCTCTGACTCACCTTCGCTCTCGTTTGAGGCCTCGGCGAGCTCGAGCTGTCGCCTGATGCGCTCCTGATTAGGAGCCGACGGAGGAACTCCGAGTGAGAGTTATCCTTTAGCGGCGAGCAGACGCCTCGTTTCGACGCGCTTTTCGTAATCTTTAATTCGATGCAAATTCTTCGGACTGTCTAAGCGAATGTTCCTTTTTTCAGCGGACGCTGATTGGAGTCTATGGTCTTTTCCGCGTAATTTGATTTTTAACTTGGTTTCACGTCGTTACGGTTAACTAACTGCGCTCCAAGAACGGTTTTTTTTTTCAACGTGAAAGATCGCGTATCATAATGTGCGAGACTTACGACTCGATTAATTAATTATCAATCAAAATGAAGTCTGTTCATTAGAAAGTTATGACTGTTCTCTCTCAGCTAAACAATGACTTATCAAAGCATGCAACGTCTGCCGTCGGCGATGCTCTCCGGCGGCGCTCAAGATTTATTACTCGCTTAAGCACACACATTTGGCACGCTTACGCCATTATCCGCTAATCCGCTCGGCGTTTTTCCCCCGCGGCGCACTTTCGCCGCGCCCTATATAAAGCCGCGCGCGCGTAAAAACTCCGGGGCGACGCGTCGAAAACGCGCCGCGCGCAAACCCGGAAGCGGAGAGAGAGAGAAAAAAGGCGTCCAATTCGGGCGAAAGTGACGCGGCGCGATCGGAAAAACAGCGAGCGGGGCTTCTCGCTCGCGAATTAAGACAACGCGACGTGGGCGGAGAGGAGAAGCCTCTCGCGGGGCAATCGCTCTGGGAAATCGCTTTATGAGCGCGTCGAAAGATCGAGCGCTTTCTCGCCAAAGCTGTTTCTCACACCGGCGAGGCCGGCTGCTTCTTCGTCGCTCTCCGCCTTTTCTCGGCTCGGGAGCCGAGGACAATGAGAGAAATGCCTGCGGGCTCGGCTGCCGCGTCTCACGGAATGCAGGTGCAGGCCCATAAGCAGATTGTTTTTAGCGGGCGCTTTGTGCTTTTGAGGAAGAGCCTTTTGTCGACTGTCGCGAGATTATGGGTTTTTTTTGTCCTTTTAATAAAGTTTTATGGAGTGATTTATGGGCGCGCTTTACGGCTTGTTACTTTCAGGAAACTGAAGTGATTTCTTTATTAAGACGGGAACATTAAGATTAATTAGAGTTTTTTAATCCGATTGTAAAAGTGTTATTGTGAGAATTGAAATTTTCCGATTAACAAGTATTTAAGTGCAAAAGATTTAAAAAAAATTTTAAGTAATTTTAAAAGTAAACATATTACCGTTCGTTAATTTTATTTACACGCAAACTTATCGATGGACTTATTTTACTTTTCACGATATGTGAAAAAGATGCAGAGATTATTATAATGTATGTAGCTTGAGCAATAATTATCTTGAACCTTAAACAACGGGTAAGGCGCAGCTACAAAGTTATCCGTTTCAAACTACAAAAGAATTTCTGCCTTCGTCCCAGATTTGTTTCCGCTCTTTCTATTTTTATCTTCCCAGTTTGCTCTTTGCAACAATAACATTCTTCCTTCTCCCTTCTTTTTTACCGATCGTAGGCGCAATTACTTGCGCGACAACTCGTGGCGTGGCATTTCTTTCCACTCATGAATATCGTTGAACTTTCGTCATCCCTCTCGGAAGAAAAAGCAAAAGCGAAAGAGAGAGAGAGAGAGAGAGAGAGAGAGACGCTTTTGTGCGCGCAGACGCTTACACTCCAGCAGCTACCTTTCAACGAGTTCAATGCCTGAGATTTCAATTTGCAATGTAAAAGCTCTATTCTCCGCCGGGTTAATTTTTTTTCTATTTCGCTGACTCTCGTTCTATGCCTAGGCTTTGTATCGAGGAGTCCGCGAAGCGCGTTCGCAGCTACTTTGAATTTTCAACTGATTGTGGTGTCTTGGGTAATAATTGTAAACCTGCTTCGGAGAGATTCGATGCTTGGACTTTCTCACAAGCGAGATTACTGGATAATTACACGCTTTCAGACGTACGAAAATCAACAGTTTTTTTAAAATCGTCGAAAAGATATGTGTGCCTGCACACTGAAAGCTCCTAAACTTATCTTTTCGCATTTCAAATATTAAACTTACTTAATATCAGCCATTTCTTTAATGCACCGCTATTGAGACTCGCGCAAAAAAGGTGAATAAGTCATTTTAAAATCGACAGAGGCACACGGTTGTAGTACCGCGCCGTTAACTTTTTAAACCTCCGACATTTCATTACAAGAATCGGCTAAAAACCATTGGTAATGCATTTTTGAAGAAACGCATTTGGAATATAATTTATTCCCGGGCCGCTATTCCGCTCACTTTTTCCAGCACTCTCCCGACTCTCGAAGCTTCGACGCCTATAATCAAGCGCGGTCGGCGCTCGAAACGGCGAGCCCGTCGATCCGCATCCCTTTTTCCCGCAATAACCGCATCACGCACTTCCCTCCGCTTTCGTTACTCAATCTCATTAGCTGTCATTCCGGCGCCGGTTGATAAACATAAAGGCGCACTGCTCTTGCACACACATAAAGCCATCGCGCCGTCTGGCAAGAAATCGAAAGGCTCGCGCGCTTTCCCTCGTCGATACTTAAAAGCGGCGGGGATCGCCTCCTCTCTCGGAACTCCGGGGCGAAAAAATCGCCCGCTCGATTTCCATTCGCGGCGGGCACTTCCGCGCGGCGCAATTTAAACGCGGCGCGTGCGCTCGCGCCCGCTCTAATCCTTGATTTCGCGAAGGTCATTACTCTCCCTCGGCAAGGTTGCTGCGCGCGCGCGCGCGCGCATAGGAAGAAAACGGGCGCGCCGACGAACGCCGGGAATATTAAATCGCGCGCGCGCGCGTTTCTCTCCGGGGAATATTAGCGCTAATTGACCGCGAAAAAGGCCCCGCGCGCGAGTTCCTTTTGCCTCTTTTCGAGAGAGCGAATTGTTACGCGGATGTAAGGAGGAGGGAAAAAATGCCCTCCGCCGAGGCCGGTTTCACTTTCCTTCGCCGGAGAGCGAGAGAGATATGTGTCAGGCGACACGCAGGAATGCTCAAGCTCTGGTGCGAAAGTGAAGATTGATATATGCGCGTTGACACTTTCGAGCGAGACCGTTTTTTTTTTTTTTGCTGCCAAGAGCCTTTTAAAAGGCCTGAGCGGTTAAAGCGTGAAATTTACTGCTTTACATTGAAGAAACCGGGGTAAGGTGATTACGGTTTTTGTGAATAAACGGCTCAATGCTGGAGGAGCTATAAAAGAGCCACTTTGTTTTTATTCACCGAGATGTGTCGAACAGTGAATTGACGTTTTTAAAGTTTCATTGTAATATCATAACTGCTCTTGACTTGCATACGTCACTCGGGGAATGTCACTATTTTTATTAAGTGTGCCGTCCGACTGGACCCGACCAGTTTCTACTTCAACAGAACCGCATAGCTGAGCGGAGCGTATAATAATTTACGAACCTGAACTGAATATTTGAATTTTTCTATTAATCTTTTTCACTTGGCGCGATCTCCGGCAAGTTGCATTTACTTCAATTACACAACGTAAACATGTTTACGGATTGCTTCATTTTCGCTACAAAAAAAAGTACTGCAACGTTTGAAAAAAAAAAGTTTTGCACTTTTAGAACGGCGCTTTTAAAAATTGATTAAAATGTCTGAAAACTTTCTAAAGGCCGCATAATATTTTACTATCGTTCATACGCAGCTGATGCATTAAATTATACGAAAATTAAAATTGAGATGTAGCCGTTCTCTTTTATTTTTCCGCGGCGAGGATTAATTAAACTTTCTTTTTGATACAAATCGCAAAGCTGAAGGTTACATGCAAGGGACATTAAGTGCGGTAAGAAGTACCGTAAGTAAATAAAGCAATTTCACCGAAAGTCGACGTTCCACATGTGCCGGATGAGTTCGATGCACTTGTCGACTTTCATTGTGGGCTCAATTTGAGTTACGTGACAATTCGGATATAATAGCAATATCGAGAAAGGGAGGAGATAAAAGTTAATTTTCAATGAGAAACTGTACTGGTATACGTAAATCCTAATGTGGAAAGGGAGAGCTTAAGATAACCGCAACTTTCCCTTGCTTTTTAGAAAAAAAAAAAAAAACAAAGACGAAATTTTCTGAGCCTGAATTTCGAAATTATGCAATTCTCAATAATTTCGCTTTCGAGAGCGAGAAGTACATTTTCTCGGAACGCGCCTCAATCTATCAAATTATTCTTTTTTTTATTCGAAAAATAGCCGGCACACGATGTTTTCTCGAAAAGCCCTCAGCAATTATCTCAGTGACTGCTAATTATTTATATTTTATTATATTGCCGCTTATCGATGCATTCACCATAATCTCGAGCAATAAATCCGTAAACATAATGGCGAGCGATAATCGCGATATAACCTGCAAAACAAGGGATACGTTCTCGAAATTAAAACTCGATGCTTATCTCCGTTGATAACTAGAGAGCAATAATCCAGAACCAGCGGAAAATCGAGAAAATTAAGCGGTAAATATAAACTTCCTCGCTCTCGGTAAAATCCTAACGAAGCTTTACGATCCATCACTCGGATCGGTTCGTGCAATAAACCTCTAAATTTACGGTCCGCGAGTCGTTCCTCAAAAAAAAAAAAAAAAGAAGGCGAGGAGCGAAGCACGCCAGCAATTAATTCGCGGCTCCGTAACGAACGTCTCCGCTTTTTTCACAAACGCGTAGAGTAGTCTGATCGGTAGCTGCTCTCTTGCGCTCTCATGTTCTCGAATATCTCTCTCTCTCTCTCTCTCTCTCTCTCTCTCTCTCATGCACACACACACACACACCCACACACACAAGTTTACCGATCTGCAAGGCGTGGTGGTACGTAAGCGCAGCATTTCGCGCCGGCTCACGCCTCTCACTTATACACTGCCGATCAAAAGTATTTTATCACTCGATTTTTCGAGGCTAAGAGCGCCGCGAGATCCGAGAGAGCTATGAAAATTTTATTCCCGTTTTTTAGTGCCGTACGTTCTGCCTGACGAAACTCCCCCGAGATCTCGAGGCATTCGAAAAAGAGTCGCTTGCAAAATGATTTTTCCGTCCGAGGATCGGTATGATTTAGTGCGGCAATCTAATTTCCGAAATTCGCCCGGCCGCGCAATCCCCCCCCCCCCCCCGCCACTCAATTAGGGCGGGTGCACAAGCCGCACTTGGCTCGCGTTTCTCACGCAAGCGGAGAGCCCTCGAGCCGGCAGCAGCGAAATTTCGTGCCGGCTTTTGATCGTTAGTGTACCTTCCGCGCGGAGCAGCAGCGGCAGCGCTCCCCCCCGAGCGTTTATTATATATACCGTGTGCCTATGGTGCCACCGCTGCCTTGAGCGTCACGATTTTCCAGGCCGTAAAGTTATTAGCTCGTGCCTCTCTCGCGCGCGCGAGCGAGAACTGACAGAGGGGAGAGAGAGAGAGAGAGAAAATCGGCTCTCCTATAAGCTTTCCGCGGCAATATCGCGCGAAAATCTCCCAACGATATTTCGCATCGACGGCGCGACGCCGAAGGCTCTCTCGGCAGCTGCCGTCGCCGCTTTTCTGTATCGCGGCCCTGGCCACCTTTTCCGACGACCGGGATATACACGTATATATTTCACTTCTTTTGTGCGGGACGAGGCTTCGAGCCGCCCCGCGAGTGTCAATGCGTTCTGCTCGCTTGAATTATTTGCTTTTTCTTAACGATACGTGACTGATATTGTATTTTATACGGCCGTTACGATTGCGAGGCATTTTAAAGGTTCGCGGGAGCATTGTTTTGCGGTTATCTTGTTTTCTCGACTGGAAATTGAGCGGTCCAAAGGGTGATGCAAAATTATGGAAATTTCGAATATTGATTTCGAGATTTATTTTGGACGCGCACATTCGCTGTTTCTTGAGGGTACGAATTCGCGAGGCGATAAAATCGTTCAAAATTGAAATTTAAAATTCGGACGGGTTCACAAATTTATTCGCGAAAGAACAAGGGACCGATTTCATCAGATGCAAAATTGTTTTAGAATAAAGTATTTCTTTAATACGAGAGTGAGTTATAAGAATGCATTTTGAAATATTGTGTATTATAATACGGCAGTTTGGGAAATTACAGGTATCGGGAATACTTGGAAGCAAATTTAAAAGAGCCGGCATAATTTAAGCGATATTTTCGTTCTAAATATACTTAAAAACTATATTTATCATCACAATAGTCATTCAAAAAATATTTCAAGCTGCTATTGCTTTAAAGACAGCGTCATTACTTTAAAGCGACCTGCCGTTCGCATTTTTTGACTGCTAACAAGAAATTAATGGATAGCATTTACATGGAATTAGCTACTATTTATTTTCGCGCATTTACATTGATTGATATATTATAATCCGATGACAAATCGCGTCTCGTAACGTTCGTACGTCCGTTTTTATATCGCGCCAGACAAAGAGGAACGCCCACGATGTGTAGGTTTTCAACCTCGTAAACAAAACTGCGTAATCCACACCATTGTATTAGGATACAAAAAGAAATCAGCAATTTAAATGAACGAAATTTGTATTTTCCGTAATTGAGAAATATTCGAAGCCGGCGGCGTTACGCGTGATTTAGTAGCCTAATAGCAAGTGCCATTTCGGCTTACCGATCTCGTTTCTTCTCTTTCCACGTATAAGAGGTTCAAATGAATTTTCCTGGGAAAAAATTTGACATTTTGTCAACGAAATTCTGCCTTTCTCTTTGCGAGGCTGCACAAATTAGAGAAAATTTAACGAAAAATTAAGTTAGACATTAAATTTAGCCAAAAATGATTCCATTTGATTAAGACGATGACCACAGAGTATGGTCAACTTTCTTTTACCTCTTAATTATGCCATTACACGAATTGCAATTTTCATACAAAATTACACATTAATTTAACTCTTTTTGCATCGAAATCCCGCTGAGCATTGAATTTCTTGGCAATTAAAGCAGAGATAGAGTTAATAAAGGCTAATTAATCCGCCACAACAACGATCGCGGTGCAACAATTAAGATCAATTCCGTGCCAACGTGCGCACTCTCCAGGTTACACGCAAACCAGCTTGGCAACTTTCCCCGCCGCCGCCGCGACAGATCCAATCGCGGGCGCATCTCTTCCTTCCCAACGTCAACAGCCTTCAGCCGGGGCACAACAAAACAGCTCATCGTCTCTCTCTCCCACGAAGCGCATCGAGAAAAAGTAAAAGTGAATCCCCGCCGCGCGCAAAAAGCGACATACAATTTCCTGCGCGACTCGTCTCCCCGCACGACGAGGTGTGTCGGCGGTGTACTTGGAATACACTTTTCGAGCTCCCGCGAGTCTCGGCGTCTCCGCGCGCCGAGTTACTTAGCTCTCAATCCGAATCTCACGGTGAGCGAGCGCGAGTGTGTGTGTGTGTGCGCGCGCGCGCGCGAGAGCGACTCGGATTCGGGTCAGGCGAGAGAGTTACGCAAGGCGGCCGGCGCTCTCGGCCCGCGAAAGATCGGGGCGTTCCCACACGGCGGAAGTGCCGCGTGACGCGTCCACTGCTCTGTCGCGCGCGCCCGCTTGTTTTATTTCGAAATGCAAATTAGCGAAACGCCGGATTATGAGGCGCGCGTTTTTTCTTTTTTTTTTCCCTCCCGAGGAAAGCGCCCTCGAATCGTGATTGACGATCATAATTGCCGATTGCTCTCGCTGCGGATCGTGGGAGTTTTGGCTTTTTAACCGCGGCCGCTGCGGGGACCGGCACGCATGCCGGCCGATTGTCGAAGAAAGTGGCCTAGGTATCGAGTGGCGGAGTCGTTCCCCGGTGTTTGCGCAGCGTGAAAAGCCGTTTACCCGAGACACGGCTTATTAGCATTGACTTGCATGTGTACACCGGAGAGCGGGAGAGACTTCGCTTATAAAACCGATATTACCGCGTGGCATTCAAAGCATTTTTAGCGCCGCGTCGAAAGAACTGACCAATAAACGGTTTCGTTTAATCTCCGAGATTTTCAGTCCGCGTATTTACAGCGTATTTAGCATAGAAAAAAAGGGACATTCTATCGCCGCATTGTCCGTATTGTTACATTCGCATCGGCGTTAGTTAGCGCGGGCATTGTACGACTCGGCATTCTTTCCCCTGATAAATTGATTTGCTGAAAAAAATGCCCCGAGAGAATGCAATTACGTGTGCTTTCCCCAAACCCATTAATTACAATATATTCGCGCAGCCTTGGACGTACTTTTTCGGTGAACTAATTATCATTACGCGAGATACATATATACATTTTACTTTCATTCGGCATTTCGCATCAATCTCCCAATTGCACAATGCCGCGGGGGTCCCCGTAATTTCTGCCTGGCGTTATTTTTACTTAGCGTTCGCGCGCGCGCAATGTGTAATTATACAGAATCACGCGCGAATTCGAACAATAAAAAGCCGCCTCGCGCCAAACACACGACAGCGTAACCTACGCCTTAAAAAAGCCATCAGGGCCAACAATGCCGCGGTAATAACGCACATTTCGCGAAATATATACATCCCGCTTCGAAGAAAAAGTTTCTTTTTCCGCCCGTTCTAATTACAGACACATTTTTTCCGGAACACATACCTTCGCCGACGGGTCGACTTCCAGCACGTCCTCGGCTACCGATCGATCCCCGCCGCTCGCAGCAATCCTTCCGACCTTCTCATTTCCTGAAATTGAAAGCCCAATGCAGATCGCGAATGTCACGAGTGGCCTGCATTACGTCAGCCCCGCGGCGGACACGAATCCGATAGCGATCGGCCGAGAGGGGATCCTGCCCCGCGATCGTGCCCGCGAATCCGATTCGATTAGCCGCGCGGCCCAAGTTCCAAGGCTGCACAGAGAGAGAGAGAGAGAGCCGGAACTTCCGATTCGCGTGGGCGCGGTCCCGCTCTCACGTTTCTCGGGGGGAACGGCATTATGCGGCAGCGGCCCGAGCGGGTTCACCGATCCGCGAAACGCTCTCACTCTCGCGGCCGGCGCGCGCGAACGGCGCGAAAAGTCTCGCCGGGGCTTGGGAAGGATACGTATGGATAAAGCCGATGGATTCTGACGCTGGAATTTTATTGCCGAGACGCGAAGTGACCGCTTTGTTTTGCGATCGGATAATTGAATGGAATGCGAAATTGTACAATGGGAAACGAGCCCTGGCCGGCTCTTATTAAATGAGCGCTGCGCTTTGCGTCACCGGCGGGCTTTTGCGGGGTAAAACATTTTTTTCAGATCTGGGTTAATGAGATTGCTCGAGCTGCGGTTTACTCGTAATGTAGATTTTCTTAATTGTTCGCTTAGATGTTTATTATATTGGGAGCTAAGTCGGAGGCGTGTGCGTAACTTTTCGCTAAACAACGTCGTAAATTGGTTTGATGACTGGTGTGTTTGAGAATATAAACTATTTAATCTCGTGCATTACGC
Source organism: Ormyrus thymus (assembly GCA_035582935.1). NCBI lineage: Eukaryota > Metazoa > Arthropoda > Insecta > Hymenoptera > Ormyridae > Ormyrus > Ormyrus thymus. The sequence goes on from JAWWEM010000027.1 coordinate 12,039,752, forward strand.
AGCTAATACAGAACTTTAATAAGTTAATCGGTTTTCTTAAACGAACTGACTTCGGAATTATGAAAATGCGGCGCAACAAAAAAACAAGTCACGCTGCGCTTAGTGACCGATAAGGACACGATGAATGACTTACAAATACGAGCACGGATTTCCAGCGATTTCTGTTAGAACAGAAAGCGGAGTTGTTTAAAGAAAGTATCCAATTTATGACAAACCATACCCGCCGGATATAACTAAAATTATGCTTCCTCGCACAGCACATCAATGCTAGAAAACAGCGGCTCGCGCCGAATTTTTTCCCGCGAAGTTTCTCCACCGAGCCAGCAGGCCAATAAGCCCCGAGATCATTAGCGCAGCGGTAAATCAAATTACGGTCCTCGAGCTCGCTCCAAAATTGCTCGAAAAGCAGCGAAATTTTTTAGCCAATCACCGCGGCGAGTCATTACCCGCCGGGCAAGAATTGCTCGGAGTAGCTGTACGGCGACGGACGGGGAACGTGTCGCGAGTGCGTAATAAACGAACGATCACGCCCTTTTCCTCTCGGTAGCGGCTCATTTGCGGCTGTCGGGAGTCGCCGGCGATGACGAGGGATGAATGGAACGGACTTTTATGGATCTTGAGCAACGCTTGACTCCCGCGTCTCTCTTTCTCTCTCTCTCTGTCAGCGGGGGCCTTGTGATTTTAGCAGCTAATTACGCGCGTCCATTAATCTCTTGCGAAAATTAACGTCCGCCTCGCCGAGGCTCTGTATAAATGCTGCTCGATCGCTCTGCTAACTGTATTACGTGTATGTACAGTGTAATGATGCATTGTGGCAGTCTTAATTGTGCCGCGCTACGGAAACTTCGACGTAGGGTAACATTTATCTTTTCAGGAACAATGAAATTTCCCTCCAACGGGGCATTATGTGCACTCATATTTCCGAGGAGTTTATTGCGAGTTCGAGTCTCGCGGAAAAATGCCTATCAGCATTTTGTAATGCACTTGCGTCATTAACATGGAATAATTATAATCATTATTAAAGTACTGGAAGTCGTTATTACTTCTATGCATTATTTTATCGCTCCGCAGTACAATTACTTTCGTTTTCTCGGAAAAAAAAGAACTGGTAGTTTTCGCATCATATTTCTTTTCTATACCAGCGATATAAATTCTGCAAAAGCTGCAATTACCACGTGCACTTGGTATACGTTATAGAACTGGAGCCATTAGTAATTTTTATCGAACACTTAATTGAACGAGTTTCGCTAAACAATAGCAGACATAGCACAATTTTAGATAATAGAAAGAGATTAAAAATTTTCCAGAGTTTCACAATTGACTAAATAATGATTTCGCTTTACAGGTGATCCCAGCCTGCCTGCTGGTCCTCGCCCAAGGGCGAAGGGTTCAGCTGCGGCCCCGAGTACAGGAGCCCCAGGTATACTACGAGGAGGACGAAGAAGCTCAACCTGCGGAAGTCGATGACTACGCTTCCCAGATCGCCTATCAGCCACGCACCAGAGCTCTGGCATCGCCACGCTCCAAGGATTCTCTACCTAGCCACAAGCCACCGCCAGTGCAGACAATCCGCAATTACAACAAGGTCAACGACGACGGATCCTTCACCTTCGGCTACGAAGCCGCCGACGGATCCTTCAAGGAAGAAACTCGCGGCACCGACTGCGTCGTCAGAGGGAAATACGGCTACGTAGACCCCGACGGCAACAAGCGTGAGTTCACCTACGTCTCCGGCAATCCGTGCGACCCCAACGCCCCCAAGGACGACGACGACGATGACCTGTCGAAGAAGCAGGAGCCGGACGACGTCTCCGGACCGGCCAATTACCCCTCCGTGAGACCGGTCCAACGCCCAGTCAGGCCCAACTACCCCACGACCACCGCCAGGGCACCCACCACCATCTTCCAGTCCGAGTACCAGCTCGACGATGACGCCAGCCAGGAGCTAGAAGAGGAGACCAAGCCCCAGGCCGTCCGGCCCTCCGCCTTCCGCCGACCGCAATACGTCCAAGTAGCCGCCGAACCCTCCTCCCCCGTCTACCAACCCGCACCCACGACTAGTCCGACGCTGTACCGTCTCGCTTCAACCGCGTCCGCACCCCGCTACAACCCCCCCACGACTCCGGCGCCCCAGCGTCAGTCCTTCTCAAGCTCAACCTACTACCAGCCCATTGAAACCAGCACCCGGTCCGCCCCCATCACCCGGGCCCGACCCCAATCGGTAGCCATCACCCCCAGGCCCCACGTGGCCCAAGTCGCGGCCCAGTACGTATCGCCAAGCAGCACCGAGAGGCCCGGAGTCGTGTTCGCCCCACGCACCATCACCCCCGTGCTGTCGTCGACGACGGCGACGCCTCCCAGCCAGCACCTCGACTTTGCCGCCGAGCTCGAGCGCTACGTCAACTCGGTCGGCAGCCCCACCCCCAGGCCTCAGGTACAGTCGCCCAAGTACGCAAAGTCCGCCACGGCCCCGGCCCCGGCCGCCTCCAGGCCCGACCCCATCTACCAGTCCGAGCTGGTGTACGATCCCGCGACCGGTCAGTACAACACTCAGCTTTATCAGACTCTGCCGCAAACGCTCGGCGATTTCAGCCTCAGTCACAAGCTCCAACCGTTCGTAGCCACCCAGCAGCAGCCGCTGATCGGCCTCCAGCAGAGTCCGATCTACCGGTCGGCCGCCTCGGTCCCCCAGCCGGCCCAGCAGCCGGCCCCCGCCAGACCCCAGCCGCCCCAGCCGCAGGAGGCCATCTACAGGAAGCAGCAGAGCCAGCTGCTCCAGCAGTCGCAGCAGCTCTACGAGCAGCAGCAGCGCCGACAGCAGCAGCCCGGCTCCGACAGGCAGCAGCAGCAGCCGCAGAAGCTGCAGCTGCTGCAGGACCAAAGGAACCCCCAGAACTTCTACTACATCGCAGCCGCGGCACCCAGCTCCCAGCAGCACCAAGGACCCATCTCCATCGGGCAGATCGATCAGTTCCTCCGCAACGGCGGCAACTTCTGAGCGGTCCCCCAGGCTCCCTTCAGGTGTTATCGAGTCACTCTCACCCCCTCTCTCTCTGCCCAGGCCCCCATTTTCTCTCTAACATCTCCCTACTTTATGTTTCGTAACGGCGACCACTGCCGCAGCGCGCGGCTTGTACTTGCCCTCCCACCCGCCCACCCCCCTGTTTTTTTTCTTTCGCTCTCCTGCCTTGCCAATGCTGCTACGACCGCCGCGCTAAGGAGATAAATGGACGGTGATGTATTTATGCGCTCCCCCTATTGCAGGCCGAACGCGCCGATAGATGAATAGTAAATCGATGGGCGTTACGAGCTTTCATAACGGAGATAATGATATCGCCCCGCTCTTGTGACATTGGGATTGCGCTACGGTCAATGGACATTGTTCTCTCCGAGGTTTCAGGCCTTCAGCCAATGCGATATACATACCTTCATCCGCGACGTCAACTAGATCGAGGAGCTGATTGTTATAACATTTCGGCCCATTAAAATTCTTTCTCGAATCTCCCAGTCGAACGGGGGCTACGTTCACTTGCGCTCGTCCATCGGAAAGGCGCTCATTATCTCCGGTTGAAAAGGCCGTACGCGAGGTTCCGGCTACGGAGCAGCGACGATTTTCTTCGTCTCCGAGGCTCCGCGCTGCGCCGGGCCGCTGCTCCCGGTCGCGAGCTCGGTGGAAAGCAAACGCACGAGCACACGTCGAGGAAAGGAGAGAGAGAGAGAGAGAGAAAGAAAAGTGCACGCACGCGCGACCGGAATTCTAAACGGTACCGCGAGGCATGAATGTACGCCGATCGGGAGCGCGTGAACTTTCGATGCTCGGCGATGCCGACTCGCTGTACGCGGAAAGTGAAATTCGGAGGAGAGGACTTTTAGTGCTTTACGGAAAAGCGGTGAAAATTAGTAGACTGAGAACGTTAAATCAAACGTTGCCTCGTGAGTCGACTGCACAAGAGAGGCTTTGTGGAGCGCTTTGTCTCGTTCGCGAGCGCCGACTTCCTCGGTTTTTACTTGTTTTCGTTGCTCTTATTTTCAACCCGGAGCACCGACGGAATTCTTAAGCGGAAACGAGCGGCAATTTGCATCCGTGCGTTTACTTCTTCAGCGTGGATAAATTACGTTCAAGTAAAAAAAATAAACGCCCTCGAATATCCTTCCAAGAAACTGCTTTCAATTCGAAATGAGAAACCGACTGCAAGCCTCCGCGGAGCGGCGCATTTTTTTTTCGATCGTTTTGAAATCGAGCCCGCGATTGCGAAATAATCCCCGCTTATAAAAGTGTCGTGCGACTCCCAGCATTCACCGGAGCAATCATCCTAAATCCTACGGCAGCAGCCTCCGCTCGCGAGGCAATCGTTAAAAAGCCATTGAAATTCTCGCGGGGTCTTAACACTCCGAGACCTCGTTCCCGTATCGCTCGGAATCCGAGCACAGGTAGAATTATCAGAGCAGTCGCTCTCGGAATCCGCTGCTAGCTCGTGTTCCTCCAGCGGTCGCGCGGCAAAAGCATCGCGAAACATCAAACGGACTTGGCCGGTCGATCAATCGATCGAGATCGCCCTTTCCCAGCCGCAGGTTCGGCCTCTCTCGGCGGGTGAAAGCACCATTGAGAGAGCGCGCGCGCGCGAGGCAGCTGACGCAACGGCTCACGCACGGCGAGCACGCGAAATCAATTACCATGACGATATTCCCCATTGGCTCGATCTCTTCCCCGTAACTCGCGCTGCCTGTACGAGCCGTTACTTCATAATCGGCTTTTTGCTTTTCGGCTCGCCGAGACGCGCGTGCGCTAAATACCGACGGGGGAGCTAGAGGGGTATACATTGTGCGCGAAATTATGATCGGCCGCGGGGCTCGTAAATCGGCGATCGGGATGATTTTTCAAGGGAGCGAATCGAAGATTGCATAAATGCCGCGCGCGGACTCGGGCCTTATCTCGGGTGGATCGGAGCGAACAACGAAAATGCAACTGCCGGAGAAAGTTCTTGTATCAAATCGATATTGTATACGTAGCTTTTAACGGCGCGGAGTGTATCGGTAACGGGAGAGCGTTTATGTACTCCCGGCGAAATTAGATTCGTTTTCCTTAAAAACTGGATTTATTGCTCATTGGAATTACAAAGCGCGCCTTTTTATTCGCATTTACAGGAAAAAGAAAAAAAAAAAAAAAAAAACGAAGCCGCGCTCGGAAAAGTTATTTACACGATCATAAAAGCCCTCTCAAAATCGACCGCAAAAGCAAAAAACCACGCACCGTTCCCGAAAATTTCGCAGTCAGCCGACCGAGAAACCCTCCGTCGCAGCTTTTAGAAAGTCCGGAAAACAGATTTCGGCTAGTCCACACCGATCCTCCCATCCGCGCGATACCGATCGAGCTCCCGTATCTGTGTAAAGGTCAGCGTCGCTGCCCCAGAAAGGCGTCGGCAGCAGAAGGGGCTTCCCCCGGTTATTAATCAAGGGGGGGGGGAGGGGCTGAGACGCGCGCGGGAATCGGCGGGAGATCCGATCGGCGCTGCACATATCGTTATGCAAGCGCCGAGCGCTCCGAAGTGAATTTACACATGGCGCGCGATGTGTGTACGTGTGCGCTGGGCGAGCCTCTCTCTGTCTTCGTTTATCTGTATCTCGAGTCTGCGCATGAGCCCGGTCTTGTGCGCTTTCCGCGCGAGAAGCCGAGACGGCTGGATTTAATACTTCTGCATCGGCTCGATATCATTTTATTCGCGGTTACATAAACGCGGGAGGGGGGAAGAGCGAGCATTCGGATTTTACGCGAGCTGGAACAATCGCGGGCGACGGAAAGGGGGGAAACTTTCGTTTTCGACGGTGGAAATTCGATCGAAATGGATCATTTCGCTCCAACGTTTACGAGCGCGATATGTGGATCGATAAAATCTTTGGCGCCGCGCGAACCGCGACGAGTTCGATTGCTTTCCTCAAGAAAGGCGAGAGTCCGCTTTTTTTGAATTTCAAATCTTAATTACCCCGGAGACTCTTCGCTCTCCTGGCGAGCGAAAACGATTCCGCAAACCTTTGGTCCCCCGGGGCAGTAAATTCGCCCAGCTCAGGGCGCGATTTCCGGTCTACCGCTTCTCGGAAGCATAAACAAAGTCCGCTCGCCGTTTTTCAGCCTCGGCGTTCCTCGAAAGCTATACGGCTTCCGAGGCGCGCAACAACAACGGCGTGTAACGCGTCCTATTGCCTCTCGCGCTCCTCGGGATCGAGCGGCCGCCCGTTACATGGAGAGCGACGTCGAGCGCGCGTGCACTTTACTTTCATTGGCGCGTATTATACGCGAGAGCGAGAAGCGAAGCGCGGCTCTGGCATTCTATAACGGCCGCTTACTTATGTGCACGTACAGTTTCGCTTTCCAAGCGAAGCGGGAGCTCGGAGGGGGCCGCCGCGCATTTCCAGCGCGCGCGCCGCGAGTCTCTGGATCGAGCGGCGCGCAGACCCCCCGAGAGTCGCTCTCGCTGTGTCTTAACGAGGAGGGGAGGAATTTTCGTTTTGCCGGGATTCGCTCGGTGACGATGGATGTGTGCGCTCGCTTTTACGCGCGCGGTTACGGCGCCTCTTCCTTCTTTTTTCGCGGTGACGAAACGCGTATTAATTATGCAACGGTTACGATCTCGTTATATATAGCGGGGCTTTTTTGCAAAAGGATTATGTTCTTGTTAACGTTTTGTTACATTGCTTCTAGTGTAAGGTTTGCTTAAGCGCTCGGCGAGAGAGCGTCAATAAAATCGATGAATTTTCATCGGCGCTTTGCACAAACAATACACAGTGAAGCTATAAATTTTATGGCGCAAAAGTAGCCAAGAATTTCTCGCATCCTCGTGACTCGGAAAATCGCGGCAATTCGACAGGATATATAGACCTTTTTATATGGCGCATCTCCGGGCCTATCATAATTCTGTACTTTATTTATGTATGCGTACTTTACCTTGTAAATCGTACTGGCGATTTCAAATGTTTCTTCGACTATTCGAACTTTTGGAAACTGGATGGTCTGGTGAAATTATTGTCCAAATTAATCATTTTTATATATATATGATACTTATAGATTTTAGAGGAATGTAATTGAAAATCGCTGGTGCGTATAAGTCAATGCCTTGTATTGCGACACTGATGGATCGACGATTTTTGTAAGAGCAAAGGATTCAATTTTCAAGTTATATTTTTTTTTTTTGCCAACTCATTATCGAGCGCTCGACAAGTTACAAAATTGTAATCGACTTATGACGGTCCATTCTGTACATATAAATATTATATTATTATACGAAATATTACTTAAGATTAATTGTGTACTTTATAGAGAGATACTTTTAATTATATCGATTACGAACTATCACTCTTCATCACTCAATTATTATGGATAATCGAGATTATTTCGTTATAGTTATTTTTATACTGTTTGTAAGTTTACGATCGTGAAATAAAAAAGAAACAAAGAACGTTACGACGAGAGTTATGATCAATGCCTTTATTACCACTCCATTCTGCATACAGGGTACATATACACACACGACGACGATCGAGGAGTCCTTTCCTCGTCGTTTCGCCTTTACGACTTTAACCCAGTAATTTCCTAACGGACGATCGTAAAAGCGTACGGAGGGAAGCAGATCGCGAGTCCAACGAGCCGAAATGCTAAGTAAGTATCCGTGGATTACGTGGCCGTGTGCGCCTGCATCATTTTTTGGTGCTTGACGAAATTCTGCCGGTATCGGCCGAGGCTGCGGTTTATGGTAATAGTGGAGGAATATTACTCTTTCGATTATTATTAAAGGTAGAAAGTCAGTGAGAATTCTTTGCGACGAAATGATCTAAAACTGACTGATAATTTAGAGTATTTTCTTTTTGCAAATGTATATCGATACGCATTTAATTTCGCCGATTCTTTGCGTAATTAAACTATCTTAAAACTATTTTTAAGAACGGCACACTTTATTATTTATGTTTAGTAACTATTTAAGAGCTTATTATAAAAATTTATAAACTAATAAAAATGATTACCGCTATTACTATAAAAGTAAGTATAAGATTTCATTGATAATAATGTTCCATAAAAAGTGCTTAAAAAGCTGTTAATACACTATTCTATAAACAATCAGTTCATAAAGTAAGAAACGTAAATTTTGCTTGAGTGGAAATGACACAAAAATACGAAGTTGATTTAACAGTACAAGTTGCTTTGAAATGTCTTTCTCAAATCAATAGAATTGAATATTCGCACAGAAAGTGAAATCTCCATTCTAAATTACTCAGTGCAGCATAAAGGAATTTGACTTTTGAAAATGACCCAAGTCTTTAAAATGTAGCTATCTTAAAAATGGATATGGAAATCGTTTACTTGCAAAGTTCGAAAGTATTAGAATTTTATTCATTTAGTAATTTACCAGTTTTTTTTTAAATTTCGGAATTTGAAGCTTTTAAAATGGAAATAAAAGAAAATGCAGTTGTAATAGTAATTTTCTGTGTAATATTTACGACCTTCAATTAGCTGACGAATTCACGAAAAGGTTATAATAAAACACTTCTTGCTTATCTGACACGTTTTATAAAAAGTTAATATCACTTTACGCTCCTCTAATCTCTATTTAAAAGAAACTATTAGAGCCGCCAAAATTGTACATTAAGAGCCGAAGCCGATTAAATTAAATTAAAACCCCAAAAGAACCCCGCATTCCTGAAACTCTTTCGAAACAGCACCTTAAAACTTAAGTGCGACTATTAGTGCAACCGCAAAACCTTAATTAATTATTAAAAAAAGCCGCTCTCGTAAAGGCATTTTATATTCAATAAAAGTGTCGGTAAAAAAAGGTTTAATGCCAATTTACGGCTTGTTCATCTCCCGCCCGGCGATCATTATCCTCGAAGCGGGAAGTCAACGATACCAAGAAGCCGGCGGTAATTCCTTATTAAGTAATTAAGTGTTACGATCTCCTCTCCGCATTTCGCAATCGATACACATACACGCGGAAAGCGGCCTTAACGCGTCAATCCCGAGAAAACAATGAATTCCAGCTCTCTCGAAAATTCGCGTCTCGCGTGTAGGCATACGGACTTTAATGTGTAACATTAAAACGTAGCTCGACTCCGCCTCTCTCTCTCTCTCTCTCTCTCGTTCGCCGCTCGTTTTCTCCTTTTCACGCGTGTCGTCCAGATTCAAACGTAAACAGCCGATCGCAGAAAGTCACGCCGCACTTATACGGAAGTTACTTCCGCGCTCGGGAAATTAAGGAGGAGGAGGAGGAGGAGGAGAGAGAGAGAGAGAGAGAAGAAACGCGGATTCCACGGCTGTAATGAGCAGGTTCGTTACGATGCCGCGGGCTTACGTGAAAATGCGCCGAGCGCGCGCTTTAATTCTATTAGGGAAAACTAGTTTTTAAATATTCCAGCATTCCCAAGCCGCGGCGCTGCGCTCGTGCGCCGCGACTATTTTCCAAACCTGGACTTTTCGAGCTCCGCCGCAACATAATACGTGACATAAGGATTTTGCAACGAGACGCTTTGAGGCGAGGTGAGTTTAAGGAGGAAATACACGTGTCTTTTATTAATGATGAAATTTAGTGCTTAGAGAAATTTCTGCTAGTTTGTCGGGCTGCTTATTGCCTTATTCGTGGCACTAAGAACGAAAACGATATCTTTTTTTTAACTGCATTGTTAACGAAAACAATCTTGGCTTTCACAAATTTATTTATTTTCTTTAAAGTTGCTTGATTGTATTTTGTAAATTAATAAGTAACTATTTTAGATGTTTATTCGAAATTTTGAAATTAAACATTTATGAGAATATTAATTTAAAACTCATGCGAAATATATTTTAATTTGGATACGTCATATTTTTTTAGTGCAAGGAAATTTCGATAAAACGTCGATTTTGTTTTTATAGGATTTGGAAAAAAAAATTGTAATTTAAAAGTTACCTTGAGGAATAAATTATAAGTTGTACAAATTAACCTTGACAGCAATTTAATTAACAAAATCAGAGTAATATTAAATTAAAATTACTAGACTAGGGTTAAAATTGTTCGCTACATATTACGAAAAAAAAGTTTAACTCCAAGCACGAGATTTAAAGCGGAATTAAGAAACATTCTTTTCAGACGAATTTATGTACTAATTAAAATCAATGCACAAAGCGCACGGAGAGTATTAGCCTTTATTTATGCGCCAATTCATTGTAATATTTTTCAGCATCAAAGAATCGATTAAAATTTTTCGCATTTCCGCCGAAGCGGTTTCACTCTCGCCCATAATGAAACCCTTTCTTTTTCCAATTACGGAGAACGTACGTGCGAAGAACGAAAGTGAAAAGAAGCAAGAGTGCAAATCAGCCGTGCTTCATTTTTTCTCCCTCGAACTCCTCGCTCGGCGGCTATATTCGATGCTAATGAGATTTGACTTAGCCTTGTTCTCACACAGCTGCAGGTAAGGCACTTGGACGCGCGAGAATTTTGATAGCCGAGCGGCTTGTTCCTCGCTGCCTTGCGATAAAGCGGCATTTACGCATGAAGTGCGCCGTTATCCGGGTCTGCTATCGATTTTCGAAGCGTAAAAATTAGCATAAGCCTGGTATTAGACCGGAAGCTAATGATAACGTGGGAGTTCGAAAGATCATCGAATCAGTGAAAGTAAACGAAAGCGAAAAATGGTAAAGGAACGTGCATGCAGGCCTGGATCTTTTCATTGTGATTTCTTTCCCTTGGCGCGTGTAAGTAAAGGCCAATTTATAAACGACCTGATTTTTTTCCTGCTTGTTCAGGAAACGGTTTAAATTGGCTGAAATACATCAGATATTTTTCAATGTAAATTTCTGATGCGATCTAGCAGGTGTACCTTGTTGAGGTGCTGCATGAGTATTCCAAACGTATTTTTTGGATTTACATTAATTAAAACCGGATTAAAATCAGGAAGTACTAAACTTTTGGCGTTATCTGTAGATCTTACAAAAAACTGTGTTTTCATTGCTTCCAATTTTTGTTGCGCTAACTAGAAAAGCTTTTTAATCCCATTTTTTTTAAATTTATATAAGTACCGAATATTATAAATTAATATAGAAATAACTTTTTTGTAAACTAAAAATGTTTGAGTTCTGTTTTCTAAAGAGAAATTTAAATAACAAACTTAAATAGTTTTGGGATAAAAAATAGATTAAAAAATAATTTTAAATCATTTTCTTTTATTCATTCTTCTGAGGCTCATTCTTTCTATTTTTATATGCTTAAAGGTATAAGTCTTTATTTGGTAATGATGCATTCACACAAACTTATCTAGAGCAATAAAAAAGCATTAGCTTACACAAGACTCACGGCTATAATAATTTTAGTAATTGAACTTAATGAATAAAATGTAGCGCAATCGAATTATACTTGCAAAATGGGCTACTTTTTCAAATAATTAGATAATCGTTTAATTAATTTGAACAATTGAATCCCCCAGCACATTCTAACGATTTACTTTCGACAGACGGCATTATCCTGTAAAAATGCAGACCAATTTTGTCCTGAGAGTGAAAACGAGCAAGCCTAATGCGACAGGTTCCCGGCATTTTCAACAATGTAAGATGTGTCGATGTAAAAAGTAAGAAAGTCTTAATTAACGAAACTTGCGAGATGCCTCATTGAGTTATTATTCCTCGAAGAAAAAGTTATACGGGGTTCAGTAAGAAAGCAATCTTTATGCTTGGACATTTCAGTAGTAAATATTTTTCTTTTAATTAAAAACGTTGAGTTTCTTCAATGTCTGAAATTTTGGTGCACAATATTTTAGCGCAGTTGATAAATTGAAATAGGTTTTGAAATTAATTCAGGAATTTCGTCTCTAAATAAGATTAAAATCATTTTTGTTAAAAATGTTTCATTGAATGTACAAAGTTTAGTAATTTCTTCATCAATTTAAATCTAGAAATGTCGATGTTCATACTTAGATTACGGTACACAATCATTTTTAGGCATTTGCTCTCTTTACCTAAATTAGCAAATAAAATTAGCAGTATTTTTACTAAAACTTAAAATTGCTCATTCATTACAGCAGAATTAAAATCCCTTTAATCATTAACAGAGCCATAAGCACCTTGCGTTTATTGTTTCTGGAAGCAATTACGACTAATTGACAAAGACTTCACACTTTTGAAAATTAAAATATTAATCACCCTACGCCCCGGCATGCTAATGCGTAAATTAAAATACAATGAACGAAAGCTTCGACTTCTCCCAGTCCAATATAGCGCCGATACGTTCTCCTCTCGCAAAAAGTCATTCTCAGCCAGGCCTCGCGAACGAAAGGCCAGCGCGGCATTAATGTCTCCTCGCCTCACGATGCGCAGAGCCGTGATTTATAGGAGCCAATATCGTCTGGTGAAGGTGTCGCATAACCTTGACCCGAGAGGAGATAAAGGTTACTACGTGCCATCGTCGCGCGGCCGTCGCCGCGTCGCCCAGCGGATTCTTACGGCTGCGGCGGCGGCGGCGGCGAAAGCCGAGCGCGCTCCTGCTTTCTCGGCGTCGAAGAACGCGGCTGCCCGTTTTTTCCACTCCTTTCCCTTTACTCTGAGCGCGCGAGCAGATAGTCACTTTGTAAAACGATCGCTATTTATGCTCGTGATCTTCGCGAGCGTGTTTATTGAATATTCACGGCGCGTCGGGCTTTTAATGCATTATATATAGCGGCTTATATTGGAGGCGTTTCCCGAGTGAGTTTTTCCGAGGCGGTGCAGTTTTTGCGCTCGGCGCGCGGATTGCTTTTCACGAAAACCTGTTCGATACAAATTACTCAATATTTTGTAAGAGGCTTCGGGCGGCTTTTTTAGTTTATATGGGCGTACGTGTGATATTACATGGAAAACGGATCGTAAATAAGTTTTCGCGATTAATGCCTGAAATTTATTGTCAGTATTTCAGCGGATTTTGCTCCTCAGCTATTTTAAATATTCTGTTAATGTTTATTTATGGCTCCCTTAAAATGTGGATGCAATTTTTTTTTTATTACGAAATTTTATGGTATTATTTGTACAGCTCCTCGTCTTGAGTACGTTTATAACTTAAAAATATACTTGAAATTTGTAAATAAAACTGTTTATAATAAATTCAAAATAAATTATTTTTAACTTATATAATATAAATTTATATATATTTAAATTTGATTTATTCTGTCTAGTGATTGACTAACTTTATAACTTAGAAACTGTTTCAATAATCGTTTTGCTAATTACAAATTAAAATTTTATGTATATTTAAATTAACAAATTGAAATTCTACTTCCTGCCTTATAACCCAACAAGAGAGGTCATTAAGCCTTAGCGTTTTCCATTTTCCAGAAAATTAAGAACTCGGTAATTTCGAGTAATTAAGTCGTTCATGCGGATGGTTCTGCGTTACGTGGACTAATGTTTAGGCGTGTTATTGTTCAGATGGCGGCGTAACGTCGCGTGATAAGATCCGGCGGCGATTGCGTCGTTTAATGGTACTGAGACAATTTTTTCTTTTTTAATAGCCCGCCTTGAGCAATGTTTATGTCATTAGCAGTTGTCAATTGACTTCCAGCGGTTAACGCGCTCGCACGCAAAGCTCTTTCGCTGCAAATTTGTTTTACTTTCCATTTATCATTAAATCATTAACTCTTCAATCATGCACGATTAAAAATCAGTTGTGCACTTTCACTTTTTTCTCGGCCTGGCGTTCAGGCACTTCCTGCTAAGTATAATAGTTATTAACATTGTACAATTTGTAAAATAGGGAATTTTTTCTTTTCTACTAAATTGACTTGAAAGAAAGGTTTATATAGGTACTAGTGATTACGGAAGATTATGTACTTACTACCGGTTACGTGTAAATATCATGAAATATTTTTTATTTTTTATTATAATTTTTCAAGTTTAGAAATTGAACTCTTGAAATTGTATTTTTCTATAAAAATCAATTACGTATTAGTTTATTTTTTGCGCTTTATTGTAGTAATTAGATTCCGGCACATAATATAATTCATCAATTAAATTTAAAGAAATTTTTTAATTCTTTCTATGTTTAACATAAATATCATTATGATTTTATATGTGATGATAAATTTCGGAAAAGACCTCTATTTAGATTAATTCAAACAATAAAAAATCATCTGATTTTGCATTTTAAACAAAAGTTTTCGATATTGTTGATTTCTTATAATTATGATTTAACTATTAATATTAAAGAATGTATAAAAAATTAACAGCATAAATATTCCTTTTCTTTAGTACTTCATAATACAGTAAACACATTCCTATCCGATGCAACCCGCAATACACAGGTGTATAAGAGAAAACATACTTTCCAAGCGCAAAGCAAACTTAACGTTGCTGTAATTTGTTCCAAAACTATTTATTTATATTATAGATTTTCATTTTTTAGTATTGCCTGTACTGAATTAGAAGGGCGCAAATGATTAAAATATTAAATTACTTAAATATTAACATTGATCAATATTCGATACAAGTGTCATTCTAGAACTGCCTAGAACTGGCACTTAAGAAACAGCAACCCCGCAAGGGCAGTTCAGAATCAGTAGTCCAGCGCCGGTGTAGATGATAAGCAATAGTCGAAAATCTACAAGAAGCTCGAAGCCAGCTCACACAATTACGCAGCGCAGTGCCTTCTGCCAAATTTACTCTATAACCGATTCGTATTCTTTCTGCATTTCGAGGCATGAATTCGCGAATGGATTGGGTGTATTTCTCGAAAAGATTAAATATCCGGAAAAACGACCTAGCAGTATCTCAACCCTCGGTGTACTGATTGTCCGCCATTCCCTTCATGCATTTTACTCAGCATCAATCGAATTCTAACAGTAACATTTGGCTGTTCAATATTCATCCGACAATCGCAATTTATCATATCTTGCCCGCGATTCAAATCTCGCGGCCTCCCAATCGTAACGTTATCTATTTTTTTACCCATTGTCCCATATTGAACGATAATAAATAGAAATAAAACTTTTATGATAGTCTAATTTCATTACCTAAATTGCGCGAAATCTTGCGTAAGCCCTGCACTTTAAAACATAATTAAATAATTATGGGCCAAAGAATAAAAAAATTATTTTATTGTATTTTGCCACGACGAATTAGAGAAATATGAGAAACTTAGATTACACAACGCTCGTGTATGATTGTGCTTCGATAAAAATAACTACCTTGCGCTCAAGAAAGTAAAGCAGATAAACACTGCTTAGCCGTTAATTAAGTAAAAAGTGATAAAGAAAGTGTTTATAAAGCGCTTAAATTTCGTCGGGCAACAATGCGCGCGTAATTGCCGCGACAGCGTAAAAGTATCTCACGATCGGTCGTAAAAAAGCACACAAGTCGCGCGCGATGTGCCCCACATTAACTTCGTGGGACTTGACACGGACGACGTCCTAATCATCGCGCGGCGTCACAGCCAGGCGCTATTTACGACGAAAATATGCGTCATTGGAAAAGAAGAGATCTTTTAAGAGGAAGTCTGCTTCGAGGTGGAAGAGATTTCGCGACGCTCGTAAAAGTCGCCGCCGAAAGAGAGCTGGGGAAGAATGATGGCTTTTGCATTTTCCTTTGAAACGTCGAAATGGCAATTGTTCGGGACGACTGGTGAGAGTATTCTCTTAAATCTTTCGCGCGAACGTTATGGGAGCAAATTTATTCGTAATTTTGCGAAATATTTGGTGGTTTAAAAAGTAAAACCTCATTTTTTGGACGTTGTTTATATGATTTTGTTGACATCGTTTAATTGTCCAGGTCCGTCTCCTGATGAAAGTCTAGTTTCAATTTACAACTATATTATAAAAATTTTATATTAATTTAAATTATTTTCCAAATGTTTGTTTATTAAATATTTTATGCTGCTTATTAAATGATGTTATTAATTAATGCAGAAACTGATATAAGATACCTTTAAAACTTGAACTTAATTTATAAAGTATTAAACTAATTATTTTAACTGCACATTTTCGACAGTTTTTAAATTTATACGATGTCATTATAAAGGCAAACCTAAATTTACTTCTTACATCAACAACCTTAACAATCGTACAATATAATTATTGCGTATACATCATTTTTTGTTTAATTTGACGATGTTGCAAGGGGTTTGCAGGTGTATGAGTGTGTATTCCCTCGTTTCGTTGGATGCAATGGTTTTTGTAAGCCCCCGAGTGCCGAAAGAGGAAGACAATCGACTAGTTCCCATGCGAAGAATGTTGGTCATTTCGTGGGTAATGAAGAAGGCGTGCCAGCGGTATATCCGAATGTTCGCGCAGAAATGTCTGCTTCGCGCCCTAATTTACAACTGTGTTTCTCTACATTTAATTTGATAACTTTGTTAAATTTCTGTGTAACTTTCGGGGCCTGAATTAAATGCGTGTGAAGGAATGTTGTTAAAATGATGTTTTTGATTCAAAATAAAATATCATTTTTTTAATGATAATGAATGTAAAATTAATTTTATATATTAAATCCATCAATAAAAATTTATGTCTAGTATATATATATATATATAATAGTTGTATATCTTGTCTTACTTACTTGAATTGCGAATGGTCTGCGTATATAATATAAATCATTCTTACTTTTTTACTTTTATTGATTTTTAATTTTTTTGAAGGGTCTGCAAAAAAAAATATTATCCAGATTATTTTTCTATTAATATAAAACGTGAATGAATTTTAAATTACAAGAACTATACTTAAATTGTTACAATCTAGTTATTTATTAAATTTATAAGTTACGTTAAATCAATATGTTATTAATAAGCAATTGTCTGTAATAAAATTGTCCTGTTATCTCTACAGTTCAAGTTTTATTAACCAAGATTTATGTACCTTCTTTCAAAATTGGAAAAACTTCTACTTATCTAAGTCCTTATCAAACAAACGCATAAGTAACATAATTATCAGTTATTCTACAATTATATGGAAATGTAAAATAAAAGTGTGGCGCGAACGCTAGACAGTTCGTAATACGTGGTTTTCCATATTAACTCATTCAAGAATTTGTTATACTATACCAAAATAATTACTATGGTCAACTAGAGCAGAAAACAGAGCGATTTGCCTTGCAGATAAGTCCGCCAAATTGAAACCGTTTTTATGCTTCGCACTTCTGCAAATGTAAATTCACGCCTATTAAACCTATCGGGCTCTCGGAACACTTATTGCTCTCTCAACACCTATGATTATACGCCGAGCGCTCGCAAACGCGTTATCAGCCGCTCGGAACAAAAACCAGAGCAAAAAAAGCCAGATCGAGTCCCCGTAAATAAGCGAGGCAGAAAAAGGCTAAAATCAAAACTTTCATCTTTCTCAGTGGCATTTCTTCGCCACCGCGAATCCCCCCCCCCTTCTCCGAGGAAGTCTGAATTCTCCGTTGAAACAATATTCCCGAAGTGTGTGAAACCGTTAAGCGTCGGCGATAAGCGATCTTAATCGTCCGATGCATATTAACAGCAGCGCGCGAATGAGCAGGCAGGTGGGGAGGGAAGCGGGGGGGGGGGGATTAGCAAAAGCGTCATCGCCTATCCGGGCGGAATCAAAGCCGCGGTGAGCCGCGGAGATGCGAAATACCCCCATCGGAAATTGCGTGATGTAATAATTGTCCTGTGGGAGTGACTCCAAAGATTCGGAGTCGACTCCGCCGCCACAATGGGTCCCCCGGTATTGCTGCACAGTATGGGAAAGAGCCGACTATTGTTACACATTTTACAGTCTACTACTACTGTTCTTAAGAGCCGGCCGAGAGTCAACTCCCACGTGGCTTTCACTTGTCCCCGCGAGTCTCCGCGGCGAGTCGTCCGCACGCGCTTATTTTAGCGTCTCTCGAGAGCTTCCCTCCCTCGCCTCCGGGCGTGCAGACAACACCGTTTTCTTATCTTTTCTTCGCTGAAAAAGAAAAAGAAGAAACGCATTGCTAAATTTAATTTTTTTTTCTCTTTTTCTTCGCCGCGATTCTCTCAGGAATCATGCTCGTGAGTCTGCTCTTTTAAATCCGCCGCGGCGGGTTGCATTTGCAGCCGGGTTCATTCCCACTAAGGTTGGAAATAAAATAAATGGATTCTTTGGCAATGCGGTTTTTGTTTGTAAAACAGAAGATGCAGGAGGCGGGCTTAAGAAAGACACCTTTTTCGATGCGGTGCCATTTTGCGAGAGGAGTTTCGATTTGGAAAGAGATTCAATTTCACGACTTAGCACCTTGTTAAGAAAGTCTGTTGTTAAGATTGACTTATAAATATTTTCAAAAATTCGTGCAAACGAAGTTCTTAAAATAAAAAATTTAATAAAATTAAATTCGAGATGAATTCATTAATCAGGAAATAATTGATGTACACATTAATGAAATATTTTGCCCGGTAAGGTGCGTTTTATACACATAAGAATCGTACACGTAAACATTGTACACAATTTAGCATGGCCCAATATATCTA